>JAWWEE010000021.1:6378630-7034233 GCA_035221455.1 Xenops minutus
AACGCGGCCCCACAGGGGGGGGGGGGGGCGGGGGGGGGCGGGGGGGACGCGCTCCGCGCCGCCCGTGGGGTGCCGGGCCGCTGCTGCGGAGCTGGGTGGCCACGGGCGAGTGCGGTCGGACATCAGCCCGTCGGGGCAGCGCGGGGCCCCGACAGGGTCGCACACCGCGGGTGTCAGCGCACCCACCCGTGTGCGCACCTTGTCCGAGGGCACGGATGCGCAGGCAGCTCGTCGTCCCGAGCCCGCCTGCAGCCGTCCCGCAGTTCTTGCCCTGTCTTAAGCGCGGTGAGCAATTGCGTGAGACTTTTTCCCAAAGGCACCGCGGAGCCGTCAGCGCTCCCTGCGGGGCACCCACGCGTGTCGGGGGCAGCCCGGTGTCCACTGACCCCTGGAGAGGCTGAGGGAACTCCGCAAATGGGCGAATGTGGCAGAAGTCCTCTCCTCCAGTAGCTGAGCATCCTTTGGAACTGCTGAGTGATGACTGGAGTCTTGTTCAGAAAGTGCAGCATGTGTTTTCCTGCTGCTGTCGTGGGAAGAAAAAGCTTGGACTCTTGCATCTGCCCTCTGTGGCTGAAAGGCAGCTCAGGTTTGCCTTTTTTCCCCACAGTTTGCCCTAGTGAGGGCACAGCCGTGCTGCCGTGCAGCACACAGGTGAAGGCATGCACAGGTAGCTTTCCCGTTTGGCTGGGGAAGAGGATAGGAAGAGTCCTCCCATGCTGGATTAAAAAGCGTGTCCGTGTACACTCAACAGTCACTCAACAGGTTAGCTGACAAGCTTGGCTAATAGGCTTGTGATTTCCAGGGTAGGATTTGATTTTAGTGCCAGAAAACTTGGTGCTGCTGTAGCCACCAAGGCTGCATGGATGGACAGGATGAGCAGGACTGCATTCAGACACCCTGAGCTGTGTGAGGCAAAGGAGCATCCCGAGGTCAGTTCCAAGTGGAGGAAGGAAGGGAAGTTTTCTTTGTGTCACCCAAGAGATTCCTTAGGGGAAAGTTTATTTGTCATCCAGACACATATGCATCCCAAACTTGGGGGTTTTGCTGTGGCTTGTGATGCAAGAGGTTTTGGGGTTTTTTGTTGTTTTTTTTTTTTTTTTTTCTGTGCTTGATTCAACCCAGCCGATTGCTGCAGACAAAATTTATCGCCAGCTGGCAAGACTTGTCACCTGAAGTCTTCTCCCTGGGCTCAGTGATGAGCTCAGCTGAAGGACTGCAGGCACTTGTTTCACAGCCATCCTTCAAACCTCCAGTGCTGGAGCAGATCCCAGCGATGGGGTGTCAGAGAGGAGTCCCCCTCTGCCACCTGCCCCAGAGCTGATCTACCAAAGCACAACTACTTGTTAGTCCTTTCCAAGACTCAGACATGTTCCAGCAAACGGTGTCAAACTCCCAACAAAAGCAGGTTTTTTTGAACAAATGTGTATTTTCCCTGCTGCATTCTCTCTGCTTCACTGGGAAGTGGGGAGGGAAACTGAGCCTGCTGTTTTCCCTGCCCGGGCGGGAGGGGAAGAAAAGAATGAAGAAAAGTATGAGGAAATTAGGCAGAGTTTTTCTTACATACTGATTGTTTTAGCAGAAGTGTTAAAATACAGCTTGTGGTGTTGCAATGTGATCAGTGTTGATGGATGAAGGAAGGTGCATAAAAAACCCCTGCTTCCCAACCAAGCAATTTGTGATCAAACTTTTCGTTATTTTGGAAACAAAGTTAATATAAATAAAAACACATCCTGGGAATGTACTGCAAATGACAGAACTTGGTGGTAAATGTGTCTCAGCGCCAGGGTATGGTCAAAAGAAGGGGCAGAGAGCTGAGTTTCAGCATACTGGTTGAGTTTACCTGAAAAGCAGGAGAAAAGGGTTCAAAACCCTGCTGGAAGTGAGGCAGGCACTTGAGGCTTGTACCATTCTCATTTAAAACTGAGAACTAAGCACCTGGTTACTGTGGGATTGTAGTTTCCTTTTTTTTTCCTTTCCACATATTTTTTTAAAAATTATTTATTAGGCAAGAATGTAGAATAGAAATAAATATTTAGGGATTTTTTTAAATAATTAAATATTTCTGTGATCAGGAAAGCAGTTCCCCATGCCTGTCAGTGATAGCCTGGCATCTGTGTGCTGCTCTGTGCAGAGAGGGATCTCCCTCACAGATGAGGATCAAAGCATAGAAAAAGAGAGTATTTTAATTAAAATGCATTACTTCTGTGTTGATTAAAATTGTCATTATGGGGATGGCAACTGTCATTCAGCAGGAAGTATGTGGCACTAGAGCAGACAGCAAAGGAGTGTGCAGATAAGATTGTTTTCAACTCTGATTCTCCTCCTCGCAGTTCTTAGTGCCTAATTGACTGGTGCTGAAGTGCTAGGGCAATATGAGCCTGGAAATGTATATGTTTTATTGCCTTGTCTGTTTCATACGGCATCTACAAGGCTAAAAAACAGGAAATTTACTATAAATAAGTCAGTCATCTGCAGTCATGAATGGAGAAAATAGCTGTTCTGACCTTGCACTTAGTGAAAGAGAAGAGACTAGGATGTGAAACATGGGTGGAATAGGCTGTGCTTGGGCTTTGTCATTAGACTAGGGTTTATAGACTTACAGGTTCACGTACAATATTTTTTCTTGCTTTTGTGAGTGACAAGTTTGAGTAGGTTCCCACAAAGTACAAAAAGGGGGAACTGGTATGAATTCTCTTAATGGGAATACTGGTATTTAATACTGTTCATATGGGATTTCTTGGTCCTCTGCTTACCCTGTTAGAAAGAGTGAAGAAAGCTAAAGAACTTTAACAAAGCTTTCCCTTTATTTTCCCCGTATACACCCTTTTTGGTATTGCGGTTGAGAAAAAACCTCTACCATTATAGATGCCTGGTTTTGGGAAGAGAGAGGAAGAATTTGCTGCCATGTATTTTAGTAACTTTCACAACTGTCAAATGTGTGAAAAAAACTTCAGTTAACATGTAGTGCTCTTATGACTGACTGTTTCCATCTTACATCTGTGCCTGAATTCTGATGAAATTGGCAATTAACTTCTGTGCAGTTAATAAATGCATTTTTATTATTACTTGGTCTGAGAGTATGGAATTAATAGATTGAATTATAGGAGCAGTGGTCACATATTCTTGTGTAAAGCTGGCATTGCCTTAACTCAGCTGTATTGTGAGTTTTGTAGCTTCCTTGAATAGAGTTCACATTTTTCAATATAGCTCACTTGGATAAATTAAAGCTTACTTAGATAAATCAGTTATAAAATCAGGCACACTGTTTCTTGTCATGATCTTCGTTAACAGAGTCCAGCACAACAGTTTATCATGCTGTTCTCCACAAGGAAAGAACTAAGGCTGTATCTGTAAAAAGTTGACCGTGATTTGTCTGAGGAAAGGTATTTGTGTTTTCATTCTCCCTCAGTGAGAGAGAGGCACGTTCAGAGAGATTTCCAATTGCAGCCTTTTATTTGTTGTGCTCTTTGGTTCGATGAGCTGTGCTAAATCATACCAAGCCAGATGCTTGGTCTGGGAAGCTGTCAAAATTAATATGTTTTTGCACTTATATTTAAATTGTGTTTGTTTTTTTTTTTTGTTTTTTTTTTTTTTGTTTTTTTTTTTTAGTTCTCATTTCAGCGCTTTGGGCTTTTTTTCAGCCCTAAAAAGTCTCAGAATCTCAACTTCTAAATGACCAATTGCTTTGAAACCATGAGGTGCTGAGAGCAGTTTATGCAATTAATAATTTTCATAGGACTTTGCAACTGGAATGATCCCACAGTAGGGAGGAATTGAGGGAGTTTCTGGGGGGTTGTTTTAGCTCTGTACAGGGCAAACAGGAGCAGGAGTGATCCCAAACAGAAACAGTCACTGTTTACCCAGTGCTATCAGCTGCATTTGTTTCTTTTCAAACATTAACTTGACCCTAAGATAAATTCTGAAATACAGTGCAGCGACTCAATGCTTCAATGTCAGGCTGGCATCTGCTATACATGAGATGTTAAACTCAGTTACATATACTAATGTGAACAAAACCAGCTTCTTTCAAAAAGTTTGTGTGAGCTGGTATTTGGATCTTTTCATTTTATTTTCCTGAGAGAGCTCATGAGATAATTCCTGTTTGGTTTAGGGGGTTTTCTTTTGGTAAAACATAAGAAAAAAAAATGGATAAAAAAAGAAGGAAAAGTTGATGCATCTGTAAATTCCCGTGTGTTCAGTGGTTTAACAAACACAGGGAAGCAGAGTGTCCCTGTAGAAGTGGTGATGCTGAGCACCCCACGCTAAGTGCCGGTGCCTGGCATTGCAGAGCCCGGCAGCGAGCACTGGTGCCTGTGGGCTGCCCTGGGATGGAGCAGAGCTCGGGCTTGATGTGCAGGCGGCTGCCTCTGGGCCAGCAAAAGGAGAGGCTGCTTAGAGAGTGAGCTCTTGCTGTTCCCAGTTTACCTCTGCAGTGGCACGCATGAGCTCCAAAAAGCGTTTGCCTTCAGTCTTTGCTTGCTGAGTGCCAGTCACTTGCACAGTGAATTTTGTAAGTCGTTTTTCCATGTGACCCAAATTCTTTTAGGACCCAAGTGGGTTTGAAGTGGAGAGAAAGATTTGGGCTGAAAACTTGGGTGATGTGCACGCATTGTAGATTTATAGGGCCTGTTTTCAACTCTGACCTGCTGGGTGACCGTTGGACTAGTCACTACTGAAATGTAAAATAATAAAAGACAGAATCTTTTTTTTCCTCTCACTTTGAACATTCTTTCTTGAAAGTAGTACTGCATTTAGTAGTTGTGAATGTGTATGTCTTGTATTAAAATACTGCCATGAGGAAGACCTTATCTTTACTGTGTCTGAAATTTAGTGTAGTTCTTGTCAGGACTTAGAAGCTGATCCTGCTGCTTGTGGCAAACCAGTCATCCATCCTCTCCCAAGCCATGAGGCAGCACCCTGGAGATGGACATTAGAGCCCAAGAGCCACATTTTGGCTGTGATAAAATTTTTCAGGAATTAATAAGATCCTTTTAATGGCATGAAATGGGATTATGTTTTCCACAATAAAGTTAATCTTTCCACCCATTGAGATGGGACTCCTGGTTCCCTCTTTATGGCCAGTCACATCACAGGGCAATTAAATCACGATTATAGTTTAATTATGAACAGTCATTCAACATCATTGCAAAATAAGATGTTAACACCATCCTGTATGTTGTTCTATGTTTTTAAGACTGAGTTACATCTCCTGCATGAGCGAATTATTGACATGCTATTGTGATATTTGAGATTCATCTTCCATGTTAGAAATTTAAGAACTCTTTTTAAAAGGTTTGAAAGCCAAGCCAGCTCATTGCTGTTCCTGTGTTTAGGATTGTCATTTCCCTCTGGTTCAGGTCAGGCTGTGATCATTCATGCTTCTCTTCTGGCTGTTTCTGTATCTCTTTATCTGATGCCTGAGAATTACACTTCCTCCTTTGGCAGTGTATGCATGTACAGGGAAACATTTGCCCCAGGGCAGCTACATTAAGGTGTGAAGATATTCAGAGTTGCACTTTTGTGGCTGTGCAGAACTGATGATTTGGGCTCTCATTCATTAGATTTCAGCATGGCTCAGTTTGAGGGCCGTGTGGAAGCTGAGAAGATGCTGCTGCCCCAAGGGCTTTTTCTATTGCATTAGCAAGGTCTGAACTGTGGGCAAGGGTAGGATCCTTGGGACCTCTGTTGAGGCTTTTTAAAATAGTTGACCAAGTTTTTTATTTACATTCCTTTACTTAACTCCAGACACAAGCTATTCTTACTAGTTATTTCAGGTGTTTGTTTTTTTTCTTTTTTTTTTACACTTCCTCTGGCTTTGACTGGAATTCATAAATCAAGGCGTTTAGTTTTGATCTTTGTGTGCTGCAAGAGACTTAAATTTCTTGATGAAAAGCACAGAGTAGTGGTTCTGTATGAGCAAGTGCCATGAATTTATAAAATGACTATGAAGAATTTCAGGCAAAATGTTAGCTGAAGGCAGGAATCCTTAGTGTGAGCACTCAGTGGTACTTGGACAGCTGGTACTCAAACCTCTCCATCCTGTCTGAGCTCCTACCAGTCCCAATTCCTGGCACATCAAAATACAGATCCTCCTGATCTGTATTTCTCCAGAGTTTTTTCTCCCACTCAGCTGTGGAAAAGATTTATTTTTGCCTTTTAGAAACTGAGTATAAAGTGACCTTTTTGCACCAAGGGCACAGGGATGGGTCATCTTGCCTGTGATCTATGAAGATCTTATCCGCTCCCGTTGCCCTGTCACCGGAGGCATCGCTTGCAGGACAGGGAAAGCAGCAGCTTCTTGGTGCTGAGTGACAGCGCTGCTGAGCGTGCAGGACCAGCTCCTGCAGAAACATAATTTTCACCACTATCATCATTTTTTCTGTCTCTCTTGACACTTGATATTTTGTTTTCACATTTTATATTTCGGTCTTGTGCAGCTTGCCTTGGTGTAGCTGTCGTGGTGGTTTGACAGGTAGGGACTCTGAGGAGAGATCCACGGAGTCAGTGTGTTTGATGGTTTAAGTCTGGGGTTTCCTGCGAGGATCTGGTGTTGGGAAACATGCCTTTGCCTGGGATATCATCCAGAATTTGTTATCTACTGATCTGATGGAGAGCTGTGGAAGAGGCTGCCTGCTTCCAGAGCAGTTTGGCAGCTTTTACATTGGGCTGGTGTGTTGGCAGATTGGGATCTTTTTTTTTTTTTTTTCTTTTTTTTCCTTTAGTTTAATTTTTTTGCTTTTCCTCCTCAACCAGATAGGTGGGTCAGCATCCCTCTTGGCCCTGCAGGAGCAGCATGGCTCAGGGTAACTGGAATATTTTGGTTGAGATCCACCCTTCAATTTCCAAAGGTCAGACACTCCATCCATCCTCCTTCTTGGAACATTTTAAATGGTTTCCAGATATATTCTGCTGCTACAGGCTGTAATGATGGCACCATGCTCTTTGCTAGTCCCCACTTTTGACTGTGGTATTGTTTGTGCTGAACTGTTTGGTGTTAATAATATTATTTAAACCTGTATACATTTTTTTTTCTTTTTTAGCTACCCCTAGTAGACTGTGGAGAAGCAGAGTAGTTTTTTCTTCAGGTCCTATGTTTTGGGTTACATTCTCGGCTTTTGGATAAGAACAGTTCCAGTTTTTATAGTTGAGAGGGCTTGTATCATAACTTAAAAGAAAAATAAGTTTAAAAAAATATTTATTTAATTTCATTGACTGTCCCTTATTAGACTAAACAATAATGCTTATTACACAGTGTGAAAATAATGCAAAGTGCCCTGTCTTCTTAATGGAACAGGAAATAAAAACAAACAAAGCCTTTGGGATGACTTGCAAAGTGGAACAGATGCCCTTACAATTGCAAGGCATTTGAATAAGGAATCAGTTTTGCATGGTTTGCTAATCCTTCAGTAAAGAGTTTATTGCCTTGGATTATACATCTGTAATTTTGGAGCCCTGAAGTCAGAGGCTTAGTACAATTAGGTTGGGAAGAGACTGACTCTTCTTCTTAATCTCAGTGGCTTGTTTTTTAAGGGGAAAACCTCAGCTCTGGGTTTTTCATTTAGTTATTACACAAAAAGCCTTTGAAAAAGAAGCTGCCTAAAATCCAGCCACTCCCTCAACACAAACAAAGCTGTGCAGATACTGTGTACTTTCAAAAAAACCTAACTTTGATGTTCAACCTGTCTTATTCCAGTGGTGCAGATCCTGCACTAAGTGGGTGTTAGTCCAAACTGATGACAGACACAGATGTCTCAGATTTTTTTGGATGCAAGAGAGAGGGAAGTTACCTCCCAAACAGGCTGAACTCGACAGGTGAGGACCTGGGCTGCAGAATAACTGTGAAAGAACTTTTCTTAAAAGTAGCAAGGAGCATGCCCATGTTCCTCCTTTCCCAAAGATGCAACTGGAACTCACAATTAGCAATTTAAAATACAGGGATACAGGCAGATGCTCCTGGGGCTTGGGCATGCAGAGGAGCAATTCAGTGAAGCCTTGTGGGAAGCCAGGGATGGCTGGAGGAGAGGTGAAGAGAGATGGGCAGCAGGAGATAGATAAATAAATGGTGCCAAAATCATTGCATTGAGGAAAGGTTTTGCTGTTCATAACTGGATTTGTTGCTGAGGCTGTCTCTAAAAGCAGAGGCATCTGACTCCTTTCTGCAGGAGCAGCCAGGAGCATGGCTGTCTCTCCAGCTGATGGCAGACCCCTGTTCCAGAGCAGTCCAGCCCACCATCTTCTTGTTCTGGGCCCGCAAGAGAGCTGGAGAGGGACTTTTTACAAGAGCATGTAGTGATAAGACAAGGAGGAATGGCTTTAAGCTGAAAGTGAGCAGCGTTAGATTACATATAAGAAAGAAATTCTTCCCTCTGAGAGTGGTGAGACCGTGGCACAGGTTGCCCAGAGAAGCTCTGGATGCCCCATCATTCAAGGCTAGGTTGCATGGAGCCCTGGGCCCAGAGTCTAGTGGTAGGTGTCCCTTGCCATGGCAGGAGATGTTTGAACTGAATGATCTTTAAGATTCCTTCCAACCCAAAGCAGTCTGTGGCTCTATGGTACAGCTTTGCTGCTGAATATCCTCTTAGGATGTGGTGCCCAAAATAATTCCTACTCCTCCGGGACAGCCACATGGCTGCCCTGCACCGTGCAGGGATGGATGGGGGATGTATGGCACAGCACAGCCCTGGGGGAGCTGATCCCCAGGGAACTGGAGAGGGAGGAGAAGTCTGCAGTGTGGCTGAATTTGGGGACGCTGTTGTCTCCAAGCAGCATCTCCCCTTTGCAATGCTGGTGCCCGGGGAGGCCACTGAGGGACAGGTCGCCTGCTGGGGCTTTGGCAGCCACTGGTCCAGCCCAAGCTTTGTTCTCTCCCAGTCCTGAGGGTGAAAGAGGAATTAGTCTGATGCAAAACAAAGAATCATGTCCTTCTCTGTTCCCTGGTATGCATTTTTCCTTGAACAATGAAGTGACTAATATAGAATATCTTCTTAATGTGCTCTGGTTGTGGTTGAGAGGAGCAGCAGCAGCCAGGCTGCATGAGCACGTCCAGAGGCTCTGTGCTGGCTGCACAGCAGGGACTGAGGATCGCCGAATCGGTTGTTTCTGAGTAAAATCTGTAAGTTGTTTGCTTACTGGGAGGGGATGGCTTGCTTTGTTGATGTTAGATTGTCTTCTGCTGGTACCATAGCAAATGCTGTGTGTTAGTTTTATGTGCAAGTACCAAACTTGCTCAGCAATGGTATACAGTGTTTTGTTAACTTTTGTGTAGTCTGTGTGCACTGTAGAGTCCTCCCTGTCACCTACTGTCTGCTGTTATTAATCAAACTGTTTCCAAATGGAGATTGGAGCTGACAAATGCTTTTATACACATACCATAGCTGTATTATTCCATTTTCTTGCTTTCCTTTTTTTTTTTAATTGTTGTTTAATGACAAGGTATGGACATGCTGAGATTGTTTGCTCAATTTCACATGGAGGTATTTTTGTCTTAACTAAACCACAGTCTGTATAAATCCTTCATGTCATGGGAAGCTTTGTTTGCTACAGGTGGAGCAAGGCAGTTAAACCCCCAGTAATGTCTGTCTCTGGCTTTCTGTGAGAGGCATGGAGCTGCTCTGGGCAAAATTCACCTGGGTGTTGAGGATATCAGGACTGTGCTGGTTCAAGGGTTGGCTGCTTGGTGAGGTTACATATAGGGGAAAGTTTTGTATCTGCACACATCTGCACCTAGTCTAAGAGGAGGAGCTTGTGAAAATATTGTGTCATCTATCAAAATGGTTTGAATTCTTGGGTGAGACTCTAAGAGAATGTGAGTGGTGTGTATATATGAATGTAAGTATATTTAATTTGTTCACTTTAGCATCCATATTGGCAAGTGCTGCCTGAGTGAAAAGTACCAGAATAATTTCTTCTTGTAGTTTTATTTTTCCCTATTTATTGGAAACTAATCCCATGACCTCAGTGGCTCAGGTTGTCAAAAAGCCAATGCCATAGATTTCACCATAAGTTGTTGTTGGAACAACTATTTGAAAGCTAAAGAGTTTGAAACCACCACCATGAGCAGTTCCCATGCCCATTACCTCATCACGAGATGCATGGGCAGCCTCTGATCCTGTAAGAACATTTTAAATTCACTGTTGTGGTGTTCCTGTGGTGAAACTGTTTCGGTGATACTTGTCCTGTAAATCATCTGCAGGAACATGTTAGTTTTGAAGGAGAACTCACTCATGAGACCTCACTTGCTTTCAGGTTATGCAGCTGCTGAAGAAGATCCAGGTGCCCTCTTGCTGACAAGTGCTGGGGGCAGCTGCGATCTAGACCTTTGTCTGTCCCCTGTGCGTCATTTCGAGAATGCAGGAGGGAAAACCAGAGCACACCTTAAACTTTATCCAGGAAAGGTGCCCGGTTCTGCCGTGCACAGAGGTCTCTGGCATTTTAAAGGCGATAAAGTGTCATTTAGCTCCCTCATTCCAGAGGTAAGGGGCAGTTAGACTTTAACACAAGGTCATTCCTTAATGAGCATGGGAAAAGTGGTGAATACTTGGATGCACGATGCTAATCTTTCAAGCATGATAAAATTTGGGGCCCTCTTGTGCCAGGCAGTGCGTGGGTGTAAGAGAGTTGTCCCTGCCTGGGATGTTTGCAGGGGGAGAGTGAGAGCTACTAAGACCCCGAGTAATGTGTGGAGGGGAAAAGCCAAGCACAAAAGGTGTGTGGCTCAGTTGGGATGCTTGTGACAAGGTTGTGGACCCACAAATCTTGGTTCCCTGTTACTGTGCTGTGGGTTCTACTGTTTCTCAGATCCACATTAAAACAGGGGAAAAGAATAAATTGCTTCAGCTGGAGTAGCTCCTTCTGCCGTGCTGGGCTGTCTTCTTGCTCAGGTGGAGCTTTGCCATGACAGTGTTTCCATAAAATACCCTGCAGGTTTTTTTACTTTGTGCTCGTAAAACATGTCAAAGGCTGAAATTTTTATCTGCAGAAAAGATGACTCAGGGACTATCTAAGGTGGCTTTTCCATTTATTTTTGTTTTCTGTTGCCAATTTTCCAGTTCTATTAGTTGATGCTAGAAATACACACATATCAGTTTTTCCAGTACCTAAATACAAAGCGTGTTTTTTAACACAGTTCTGAGCTGGGATAAGATATCTCTGTCACATTGCAGACTAGTAAATTTGGATATGCTGAAGTTGAGAAAAGCCCCAGTAAAAATGAGAGTGCTTAAATTTAAGCATGTGTTAACATAACACATTGCAGAGGGCTTTTTGTATCTGTCTGTAAAAGATGCTATAATCAGCACTGAGGCTTGCCTAAACCAGTGTGGAAATTGCTGTTTGCCTGAAAAGCCGGGCAAGTCGTCACAATCCCAACATTAAAAGGCTGCAGCGGATTAACCAAAAGCTATTTCAAATTGATTTAGTGCAGCTGATGCTGCGTAACTCAGCCTGGTCATCTGTGTCCTGCCAGGGACTGCTGTGCTTTGTGCTGGTTTGAGTCCCGAGACCAAGGGGATGAGTTCTCATTGCCATCTTGCTCTCTTTGTTGCTGCCTGCTCTCCCCCTGAGGATGCTGGGGAAAGCAAGGAAACCCTGCCTCCCAAACTGGCTGGGCACAGTTAGCTTTTATTTCCAGTATTCTTCTGTCATTCTGTACGGCGTCTGCCATAGCAGATCTGGGATGGGATCTTGCCCCTGGCAGGGAGTACAAGCATTTTTCTATGGTGTAGTTAGGTTGGCAGGGAAGGTTCCATCAGCTGCCTGGCTGGAGCCTGGCTCAGGATATGTTGGATTTCTGACAAATAGTGTTTCTGCTGCCTGCAGCACCTCCTGTCCTCCAGGCCCGGGGTGTGTGCTGAACAGGAAAGTTCAAAACTTTTCTTTGAAAAGTTAGGGACTTTTTAAAGCAATCTTACAGACTCTAATTAGAACTGGTGTTCCTCTTTTCCTGTATTGGTTGCAGATGGAGGTAGATTTTACAAACAATAGGTCACCCAGATGACTTGCTGCTGTTCTGCTCCTGTTGCTCCATTTTTAGAAATCTCAAGCATCTTCCCAGCAACCTGTGGGCTTTGTCAGGCTCCTTCCTGAGCCCAGACTGAGCAAAGCCTTCCCCGTTGGTGATTAGCATCACCAGCCAATACACAAAACTTTATCAAGGCCTCTAAAGGACAGACCTTTCATGTATTTGGACACAGCAGCAGCACTGCTGAATGCTGATAGCAGTGTCTGAACCAGCAGCAAGAACAGTGGGGAATATTTAATGCATATTTATTTTTCCTTCAAGTCCCTGATGTAGAGGAGACCTCAGCATTATTATGCATTGCAGTGGATCATGTTCAGAGGCCTTTTTGCTATAAAAACGTTGTTTCTAGCTCAAGTTTCACAAAAAGATGCTCTCAGACTCAGCTCTCTATGAGGTGATATTGCACATCAATGCCTTGTAATGTCCAGGTGAGCTTTAAGTTGTAATACTTACAGAAAACATGTCTGAAGCTTCGCCCTCTTGGAGGTAAATAAGCAATATTCACACCTTTTTAGCACTGGCTCACCAAGATGCCTGAAACCGAGTTAAAAAAAAAAAATATATATGGAATGGTATTTGCATTGTTTTTCCCTTCTCTTAACTCTGCATTTCCTCTTCACTGGTCAAGTCAAATGGCAGTGACATTTCAAAGTCTTCCTGAATGGCAAAATTAGAAATATTCCTTTTCTAAGGATTCTGCAAGAGATAGTTTAAATATTGCATGCAGCTGCTCCGGTAGGAAGTTGTTTAACTTGTCGAAATCTCTCTTTTATTGCTGAACCTCTATTGAAAATGACAAATTGCTTAAAGCAGTTTCCATGTTAGTCTTTAAAAAATTCAGTTTCTTTCCACCCAGAACACGTGGAAGGCATTTGTGCACTTGCCTGACTTTCTCTGTCCTAAGGCTCACACTCAGTGTCTTTGGACTTCATGTAATTTTCTTGTGCAGCTGCTGGAGTTTATGTTTTCCTCAAGTTTCTATTGAATTGGATTTTCCCCTGCTTTAGCTTAGCTTAGCCATGAAAAGTCAAATATCTGCCTGGTTCAGACTTTGGGGATCCTGGAGAGCAGGAGAGGGACACTCCTATGTGTTTGCTCTTTGGAAGTGATGTTCCAAGCATTACAATATCCATCATTTAAGTTGAAAAGTCTGTATCCGCAGCCAGGTTGTTGTAATGTCCTTTAAAAGCCTTGAGCGGTGTTAATGTTTCACAAAATGACAAAAGATCCTTTGCTTAAACATTTTCGACTACTTCTCTATAGCTGTCACTGTAGCAAAGGACCTTTGTGGCAGGTACCAGATACAGGCTGTAACTGCTGTAAAAATAAATATCGCTCAGTTGAAAAGGCTTTCTCTCTCTCTCTCTTTTTTTTCATTCCTTTTTTGTTTTAAAGAAAGATTTCGAGTTGTCGCTGTGCTCAGGTGGCCCTGCACAGAGCAGCATGCTGTGTGATGTGTATCCCAGGAAGGTGTATTGCCAAATCTCACATTTGGGCTTGTGAGAGGAGAGGGTGCAGGAGAGAAGGGGATCTCCTTAGCAAAGCTCGATAAATAGCAGGCTCTGAAAATAAGGTGGAAAATTATATTTCTGAAACCTTAAGATAAGGCTTTCTGTGCTCGTCCTGTTGCCTGGAACAAGTTGCACCAGTGTATGAGATTGCAGAGCTGCTTTTTGGAGGCCCTGCTGTAGCTGGAGATGGGTCTGTCCCCAGGACCCTGAGCAGGTGGAGTGTGTGCCCACTAGTGAGCTCAGCCTTGGCTGGAAGGCAGGCCGTGGGCTGCACCCAGGCCTGTGAAACTGAGGGCACGAACTGTTCCCTGCCCGAGTGGAAGGTGCTTTGCCCCAAATGGCATCAGATGAAAAGAACTCGGCATTGCCCCATTGCTCAGCTAGAGACAACCGTGTTGCTCAAGAGGGATGATTACCGAGTTAGACAGCAGTCAGGAGGGGATTTGAGGACAATCCAGATGCTTTTTCTATAACTCGAAGGCATATCATATCCTGGCATTTCTATTTTTACCCACTTTTCTCTTAATACTTTTTTTCTGTTATCTGATCCTTTCTTTTTTGGCAGGCTCGGACTGATGTGATATTTTTACTTTCTTTTGTAGCTATTTCTTTGTTACTGTTTAACATTTTGTTACAGTGTTGTTTTATTTTCCTCTGAAGTAGTATTTAAATAAAGTAACAGTTACAAATTTTCTAGGTTCTGTTTTTGTTTTTCTTTTCATGAGCGGTTTGGGAAATTTACTTTGTGCCTGATGCTGTTTTCTTTGGTGTAGGATGTGTCACAGCAGATTCAGGTGAGCCGTCCTCCCAGTTGCTTTCATGATGCAAATACTGGTTGATATAATCTGTTTTAGAAGATAGCATTAGAAACAGGCACCTGCTGGGGAGAATAACTCATTCCTGGGAGAGTGTCCTGATCTCTTGTAGGCAGAGGGCAGTTTATGCCTGGAAGCTGGAAGCTTTATGTACCTTGTTTATAGCATTTGTTTTCTTTTGTGGAATATCAGATGCTGCCTTCGGCTCTTCTTGTTATGTGAAGAAATGTCTGATCTATTTCTGAACCCTGCAGAGCTCCCTGATATCAGGCACAAAATATTTTTTTAATGGATAATGAACTTGCCTTGCTGGCTGTTGTGTCTCTGGCTAATAAAATCAGTGCACCCCAGAATGCCCTGCAGATACAGATACCTATTTCAGAACCAGCTTCTTTACTTATGTAACAAAGTGAAGGCTTTAGTCCCTTTCCTCTTGCAAGGAGTCTGGATCACTTTCTGCTTGTCCAGCAGCCAGTGTTGTCACAAGCAGCACTGGTTGCTGTCGTGTTCCCACAGTTTCATACCTGTGGTTGATTATTAACCCATGTCTTTAGTAGTTATGCCATGTTTACTCTAACCTTTTTTCTTTCCTGCTCTCCATTTGCAGTCTAGATTAAATGCAGCCTCTTCTGAGCTAAACACTGGAGTTAATATTCCACTGGAGGTGTGCTAATAAACCCCCTTGTTACTTGTGTGGGGAAAAATGAGCTCAGTGTGTTTAATATCTTGGGTCAAGAGAATGCACCAGCATGTAGGAGTGAATGCCTTTAAAATGGAAGTTGAGCTCATGGGTGCAGTTCACTGATCAGCAGCATGTTTCATAATTGACATACCAGCAAAATGTTGTTTTTTTGGGGGGAAGGAGCATGTGTCTGATTTTTAGAGAATACAGACCCACATTCTGTGTGAACTTGTGCATGCTGAGAGGGTGGACACAGGCTCAACCTCAGTGTTTGGAGGGTGCCCTGTCCCTCTTTGTTCTTGTGCCTGCTGATGGCTTTCCCAGGGAGAACGATGCCAGGGTGCCCTGGGTCCTGGGACAGCCACTGGATGTTGGCAAGGTGAGGTCTCCTGGCAGCGAAGGCAGAGTCCTGCTGTGGCCCTTTTTTGGGGCAGGAGGAGGGTGCAGGGTTGTGTGAGCAGGGACTCATCCCTCTGCCAACATGTGTATGCTTGCAGGGTTCCTAGGTAAGGGCATGGCAAATCACACAGCATTAAAATTAATGAACCCTCATGCAATTTTAACTAGAATGAAAACTGTTGCAAAACTTAAGTACTGAATAACACCAAAGCGTATTTTCCTGGGAAGAGATGGGTGTCTGTGGAGCCACTGGGGCTTAGCTCCTGCGTTGCTCCTCTTTCAAAGATGACATGTTTTGATTTATCTTCCTTCCCCAGAACCTCCTTTCAGCCTTAAAAAAACGGTGCTTATCATCACTGTTGTCGGGAGGCTGTGCAGGAGTTTGAGTTACTGCTTTTCCCTTTCTAGTGCCATGTAAGCGAGCATAAATCTGTGTGTTACACCAATTTACATTTGGTGGGATTTGTCCAGACATGTCCAAAGCTTCTGACTCTTGATTCGTTGTATGAGCAACTTCTTTAATATGGAGCCCTGGGGACAAGACCCAATTTGAAATAAAGTTGTGAAGGTAAATGCAGAAAGGCATGGACTGTAAGCCTGTGGTCTACAACTAAACTAACCAAGGAGTTTAAATTCCACTCTGTATTTCATTTCCAGTGCTGCACTCTGAAGGCAATGCCAGCTTCTGCCCTCAGCCTTGCCCTAGCCTAGACAGAAACTATTGGGTGCAAGTGCCCAAGATCTCACAGTGGGAAGAGGCTGATAGCAGCAATTCCTCAGCTGCTTGCAGGATGAGACTGTCTTGCTTTTCTCATGTGTACTACTTTTATTTAGGTTGGCCTGGCTTTTTGAATTAAAAGATGTATACACATATCACTTTCAGTGATTTCAGTTCTTGTTGATGTTCTTCTTGGGTTGTGTTATTATTTTTTATGTGTTTTTACTCTGCCTAATGTGCATTTCTTTGTTTGGAAACAAAGTATTTTTAAGTAGAGTGTAAACTATAAAACTTCCATTAACTCCATCAAGGGGTAGCCATGAGCCCCAGCTACCTCTATGAAATACCTTGGCTTGAAAGTTTACTACATTGGCTTTATGAGATTCAAAGCTTTTTGCCCCAGATGAAAGGAAGGCTTTGCTGTAAAATCTTGTTTCTCACTAATCTGGATATTCTGAAATTGGATGCAAACTAACTTGCTGTGTGCTTTGTAAACCTCTAAGGGAGAAGTTGGACATATGTGTGAATAACTGGGTGATATATTAAATAAATGAAGCAAGGAAAAATGCCATCGCTTTATCGAGACTTCTGTCATTTGGGACTGATTTTTCAAAGAACCTAATTTTGAATTCTACATAATGAGATTTTTAAATATGTACTGAGCCTCTTAAAGTCATTATCTATAAAGGGATTTTAAGTGAGAGCTAAAATATACAGGTTTCTTATGGAGGATGTTTTATAAATATATATATATATATGCATATAGCAGAAATTCATCCTTATAGGGTCTACAACATTTGGGAACAAAAACTTAATATATTGCCATTTTCAGGCTAACACGTTATTTTTCTTAGATACTTTTGTAGTTCTCTTTATGGGTACTGAATTGCTTCTGTGACACACCAAGTTGCAGACAAGGGCAAAAGTTTAGCAATCTGCCGTGCAGAAGGGCTGATTTCATTGCCAGCTGCTGATTCTGGCTGTGCAGCTCTTGTACCAGCCAATTAAACCCACACTCATTACAGCCTTTGTGGTTTGGAAGTGAAGTGCTCCTGCCTTTAACTTGTAGTTTTACAGGATGTTGGTTTAGGCTGGAGGTTTGCAAAGCTTGAAATCTTATATTTTCCTCTGGTGTGTGCTCCAGGGGTAGGGGAGGTGAACAAGGAGAGCTACAATGGAGAGTGGTGTGCTCTGAAACGGGAAGGTGTGCCTCTCTGAGCACCCTGAACCTGCAGTCACCTCCTAAAATTTTTGTGAAATACCATAGTATTCTGTATACCAAGCTGCTGCAGATAGGAATGATCTCTACTGCACTGTTGGTCTTGGAAAAAACTGTCTAGTGCTGTAGAAAGTGCTGAGCGTCCCTTCATAAGCATATTCCTTCAGCTCCCCAGCCACAGATCTCTCTGCCTGCCTCCTTCATGGGGAAATGCTGCCATGCTTGCAGACTGGTTTGGGAAAGCTGCTGGGTAAAGAGGGGGAGGAGACAGAGATGGAAGAAGAATGTGACCCTCTGAGCTGTTACTGGTGACTGTGCTATTTTAAAGTCAAACTTAATTTTTAGCTCTTCATAAACAAATGTCTGTGCCAGCTTCTTGTGTAGCTCTGAAATCAGTTGTCTGCTGCTCCATGGCTGTATCCTCCATGGGTACCACAGGGAAAAGAGCCAATCTCTCCTTCCCCAAATGCCTCTTGGCACTTGGGAGGACCTTTGGAGAGATGCTTTGCACAGGGTGTAAACCCTCCAGCTCCTCTGAATGTTGCACGACAGCTTCTTTATTCAGGGGTAGAGAGATCTAGTGGGTCTAGTAAGATGCTATACTCATTGCAGGCTACTATGGGAGCTGGTGTCCTTCATCTGTGACCCAAGAGACTATCTTTGCCCCCAGTACTTTCATATTTGACCTGGAAATGCAGTGTGCAGCACAGGCAGGGAAGCAGCAAGGATCTCAACTCTCAGGAGAGGGTTAGTGCTGTTTAGTTTTCTTATGACATTATTGCCCTGTTGATTTTAACTTGGAAACTTCATTGAAAACCACACACGCTGCTGTGAAAATTCATACTTAGTAACAAGTAAACAAGTGATCCAGCAGTCTGACTGACTCAGGAAATTCCCTCCAGACCTTGTGGAGAGGAGGAACTTTGAATTTTTCTTGTCCCAAGTTTATTTTTAGTCTCGCCTCTAACATTGCTGATAGTACCATTACAGCCCTGCAGATTAAGGTCCCAGCATGAGGTAGAGTTGAAAGAACAATACTGCAAAGTAGTCAAAACCTCCAGGATTTTGCAGCAGTGTCCTGCTACAGGCAATTAATTTAGTCCATTATTTGCCTGCCT
Source organism: Xenops minutus (assembly GCA_035221455.1). Classification (NCBI taxonomy): domain Eukaryota; kingdom Metazoa; phylum Chordata; class Aves; order Passeriformes; family Furnariidae; genus Xenops; species Xenops minutus. The sequence continues at coordinate 6,397,112 of JAWWEE010000021.1, forward strand.
GGGCACCTCTCAGTGCCACAGCTCAGTGAAAGTCTTCGATTTCCTTGTGCACCTCTTGTCAGGGGCAGTGTTTTCAGTGATGACTCTGTCCTTGTGACTTGAAAGTTCTGTGTTTGTGATGCTAATATTTTAGGTGTACCAGCTGTCTTTTTAGGCTCCTTTTCCCCTCAAATATATTTTGCACTTGGTCTGAGGGTGTGTTGTGTTTTAGAGTAGAGACTAGAGTTTGTCTTGTACAACTCCTGTCACTGGTAACCTTGGTCTGAAGCAATCAGTAACACTCACAGAGTTTTAGGTGGTGTTGGAGAGGACAGACTTGACAGCAGCACCCATCTGCCAGACCAGATGATTACCCAGGAGCTCCTGGCATTTGAGGGGGGAGGCACTTTTATTACCAGGGGTGGCTGTGTCAGTCTGAGTCAACAGAAGGGTATTTAAGTAAAGTAATGGTTGTTGGGTTTTCTGAGCCTTCGTTTGCCAACCGTTAGTCAAAGTCCCCCGAGATGGCAGAGGACATTATTCAGGACCACATAGTGCTTAGAAACTCCTAGAAATAGCAGTTTCTGCTAAGAGCTGGGATTTAGTCTGGCTTGTATTGCACCTATTTCAGAGAAAACAGTTTTGTCAGAAATAACTGAATCTGAGACATTTATATTCTGCAGCAATTTAATCTGTTCCTGGTCTGCAATGGGAAGAGTGTTGGGATAGACACAAACACTCATTGCCTGTGGAGGCTGGGCAGTGTCAGTGTTATTTGGGCAGGACAAGACTCGGGCATCCTGTGGCAGGGAAAGCATCACTAATAGGGTGTGCCCACCACGGGGAGGGGGAGGGCTGGACCCAGAGTGGGACCATCCACAGCTGAGCTGTCTTGGCTTAGAGAGGTTCTCATCAACTGGCCACTCTGGTTGTCTGCTGGCCTGGGCAGAGCCCTGTGCTCTGGGAGGGCTGTGAATTTGAAGGTGGCTGCTTAGCCCTTTCCAGCACCTTGTGGATGTACCTTAAGGCATATCCTCAAATAGTTACTGGGAAGCCCAATTCTGTATTTTAACCTCTCCTAAGACTAGTTTTCATTAGCCATGAGTAGAGGAGCTGCTCCAAATTGGAGAAAACTGCTTTGTCCCAGGTAGCATGTTCAGGAGACAGCCTGTACTTGCTCAGCAGATGTGGTCTGGTCAAAATAGTGAGGCAGAGGGCAAAAAAACCCTGGTTTGTTGCTCAGCAGTGTCTTAACCTATGTCTTGGTAATTGTTAACGATCCCTGTGAGTTTTCTGAGTTGATTTGACTTCTGGTAATGTGACTTTAGGGTGAGTGGGAAGGGTTTGCAGGAGGTCCAAACCAGCATGTACTATTTGGTATTTTCGTTTTAGGAAGGGCCCAGTTAACAGTGGTGGGACATGGTGGGAATGAGGGGACTGGCTGTGCTCAGATGTGGTCCTGCTGCTATCGTGTGTTTGACCAAAATATCACAAATCTTCTAGACTGTGCGGAAGGAGGTTGGTCTAACCTCAGGAACCTGAAGAACATGTTTGAAGACATAACCAACTGCTTTGCTGTTTGGGGTTTTTGCTGTAGACTTGTTCCAAGCTTCTGCAGACTCTGATCAGCCTCTTTATACCTGAACAGGCTTAACAAAACCATTTTTTTTCAGTTGAACTGGCTGTTGGGTTTACTTTATTTTTAAACAAAGCAAGATCTCTGGGGATTGGTGCCTGTTGCAGTCTCTTGCGATAACATAGAAAGGTTCTCAGTTAAAATGCAGCTGAAAAATAATTTAAAAATACAACAGTGTGCACAGGGGTGGTTACAGAAACCAAGGAGATCTGTTTCTTTACTTGGGAATCTTGGATTAAAATCTGTTGTTACAAGAAAATCCAAATGACAAGTTTTATTCAGGCTCTATTATTCATGCAGTGAATACCTCTTAACGCTCCCCAGAAATATGTCCTTTTCTAGACTTACAATGAGTAGACAAACACTATGTGTTTATACCAAATGCTGTAGGATTTACGGGTAACTACTATGTGGTTTGAAGTAACAATATACACAATGTATTGTGTATTTTTATATTTGGCTTATGTTCAGTATAAGATTAAATGCAAGAATTTATGGGCTTCAAAAAAAAAATCTTTCCAATGCTATAAGCAAAAAGCATGATCTGTAATGAGGCTTTACAGTATATAGTATTTTTAAGGGCAATTTTTTTATTTACTTAATATATTTTCCATGTAAAAGTATGTATTTTGCACTTCAAATAAGATACTGTTGGTTGCACTTACCAGCAAACAGCTGGGGATTCTACTGCCTTAACCGCACAGCAGCTGCTAATTAAAAATATATAATTCTACCCTGATTAGCTTATAATGATTATAATCCCCTTAAATTTGATTATTACCACAGCGTGGTAACCTCAGCCACCCCCTGTTTCATTGTGGGGCCTGTGAGTAACAAAGCTAGTCATTAAGAGCTGATAGCTGGTTCCTGAAGGATTCCTTTCCAGAGAGAGGAGTGCAGGGGAATAAAGCTTCCCTGTTCCCTTATGGCTTTGGAGGTGCCTGCTTGGAGTTTGGTTTTTCAGCTTGGATGCAACAGGCAAGCAGTACAATTTATTCTTGGCAGTAGTAAATTTGCTTTAATACTGTGATAAGTTTTTTTGGCTGCGATAAGTTTATTCAGTTTATTCTTGTATTCTGATCTGAAATTTTCCCACCTCCTTTTTTTTTTTTTTTTTTTTTTTTTTTTTTTTTTTGGACCACCTGGTAAATTTTGCAAAACATCAAAAGCCTTACAAAACATAAAAGTCATGCTTTCAGCCCTAGGATTGCTTTGCTTTCATCTTGTGCCCATCTGCTTATCCCTCACCAGTTTTTTCTCAAGATACTTTTTAACTCTTGATAGCAGGGAAAGGCCTCTTTCTTTTTTCTGTAGCACTGTAGCACCTGGGTGCTTATGAAGTGACATTGTAGGGCAGAGCAACAATAAATAACTGCTGCTAGAGAGCAGTTTGGAAACCTGCAGCTCTGGGCAATTTTTTCCCCTCTTGGTGCAACCCTGAGACATGAAAAGAGGCCATGTCAGATGCCTTGTCAGAGAGATGCCCTGATCTGAAAGTGTGAGTGTCACTCAGAGTTCACCTCTGACTCGGGGATCTGGTATTAATGGAAGGGCTGAAAGACCAGTTTTTAATATACATAGGAGATAATAGAACCTGTCATTTAAAAAAAGTAATATCTCCCAGAGCACAAAGAAGTGGCTGCATCAGTGTACTCATTAGTTAAGTGCTTGGACAGAGGAAGGCTGGTGCTTGTCCCAGAGCAGTGTGTGGTGTGTGGGTCGTGGCTGCTGGGGCTGGAGTAGAGTGATGGAGTGGCTGTGCGGGACTGGGAATCTTGTTTCTCTGCTGCTCTGGGGGCAGCTCCAGTGATTCCCCTGCCTGGCAGAGTTAGCTCTGAAACCTGCTGGATCTGGAGCTGCTGGATGTCCTGCAGCTCTTGGGTAAGGTCTCTGCAGCCCAGCTGTGTGTCATACCAGATCCTAGAAGCTTGGACAGCAGAGGTGTGCGAACTCAATTTGTCCCAAGATCTCTGCATTGATGGGACAGCCAGATGGGTCTTATTTTATTTTAAACCTATTAATTATGGATTATTCTGTATCTCAGATAGCAGAGTCTTACTGTCAGATAAGGGTGAGGCTGGGGTGCCTCATATGAGAGATAAGGGAAGTAGTTTAATTTTTTTCTTAACATCGTTTTTATTATTCCACTTAGCTTTTTTGGTTGGTTGTGGTGTCTTGGGGTTTTAAAAAATGTATTTATTGGGATTGACAGAAGCTTTTTAGTGCATTCTTTTTTTAAAAAAGTATGTAATTTATGTAAGATTTTGATGCCCAGATGTTCTCTTCCAGTTTCATTCCACCACATATGGAGATTTGCATAAATAATAAACAAAATAAATAAAAGGAAATGTCTTCTGTGTAGATAATTGATAGCTATTCATTAGATAAAGTCAGCTAATATAATGCTTGTTAATTTTAAAGCTCTCCTGTGGTTGGCAAGGAACTGAAGGTATCGATCAGGGTTGGAGAGCTGCAGTTTCTTGCAGTTCTGAAAGATTATCTCTGGTTTGAGAGTCATAGGTCCACAATCAACTTGGTTTGGGGTAAAAGAGAAAATGTCAGTGATTTCCAACTTTCCCTTTAGACTCAGCCTGAGAGGTGAGATGGCTGTGCACAACGGACAGAGCAATAGAGATTTATGATTCTCTTTAGTGGAGAGGCAACTTGCATTGCCACGACATCTTGTATCTCAGAAGAAGTTAATCACAGCTTTTCTCTGTGTTGCTGGGTTACATTGCTTTGAGAAAAAACAGAAACTGCTCTGAGCAGTATGAATAGCCGAAACCCCAAGTCCCACTGAGATTACAGCCAGCTCCTCCTAAAGGAAGCTGATTCAACCACCAACATAGTTTTTCATTAGATGATTTTTTTTCTGAGTGAACAAAATACCCCTATTGTGGCATAATTGTTTAGCTTTTGGAGATTCAGGCAGAGTTGCAACTACATAACTGTTTAAGAAAATAATTCAATTTGATGAGGAGGGGAGGGCAAAGAGACATTTGGCTTTTTATTACATTTTGTAGCATGTTGCAGAATAACGCAGCAGGTTTTAATTTTCTGGGTTTCTGTACATTTTGGCTCTGTAAAAGGGGGAAGGAGGAAAGTCTGTCTTGCATTTCAGGACAAATCTAAATCTGATGGACAAAAGTTTTGGCTATCTGATTGAAACCTTTTGTTGCTGAGACTGAATGACTCTGCCAGGCTGGCAGGGCTGAAGTGATTTGTGTCTTGGATACATTGTTTTGAACTGGTAAAATGTATTTACTTGTGGTTAGTGGGAAAGTTAATATTTTCATTGTAGCAATACGATAATGGCTAAAATTCAAGCTGAGTTGTAAGTGGAGAAAATGCAGTATGGAAAAACCATGGAAGCAGAGCCTGTACCCTCAGATTTAATTTAATTTAAGCATTTTTTGATTTCTGGTACCTTGATGTGTCATACTAGAAGTACCCAGAATTATACCCAGTGCTTCAAGATGTGCAAAATGAAAAGTGGTTTTGATAAACTTAATTAAACATGAAATGGCGAAGTTTAATGTATTAATAATTTTCAGCTGAAATTACTTCCACTTAGTTGAAGGCTCAGAAATTGCTTTGGTCCATTCTTTCCTTACCCTTGTATTGACAAAGTACATCATACACCACCAAAACACGTTGCTGTTTCATGCAGATGGACTCATCAAAAGGCAACATTTACTTGAGGGTTTAGGAGATGCAGACAGTTAGGAATGTAAAAAATGATTGAAGAATAGGGGATCTTGGATCTGTGGTTGTTAGTGGGAAGACAAAGGTTTCCAAAAACTGTTTGAATATCTACCCACTGGAAGCTTGATCATTTAAACAGCATCACACTGGGATATCTCAATTGGTTTTAATTTTACAAATCGCTGTGGTGTTCATGTGCTGTCTAGGCTAAATGTAGCAACCATACATTAGGAAATTTTTAAATTTAGGGTTGGCCAGCCTCTTTTTCTTTGTAGCCTTTTCTCATGGGAATTGTCTGGCTGGTTACACCATGACCACAAAATGTCAGACAATGCAATGATCTTCCTCCCCTCCCACCCCACTTTATTTCCATCTCTCTTCACAAAGGCAGTTCCTCAGAGTGGTGACTGTGGTTTGCTTATTTTTTTCCTAGGAAGTTTGTGAGCAAACTCTTGGACTTACTTGTAAAGTGCTTTCTAACATCAGATCTTTGCTAGAAAATTTTCCAGGGAAAGCTGTGCTGTGTATGTGTTGCAGAATGCCTTTGGAAATTGGTAACAAGTAAGGGACTAAAATTAATGTATTGATCTTTTTCAAAAGCTGCTGGGCACCCCTTGGCTGTTTCCGTGGCCATTGCTGGGTGGCTGTTCCAAAGGCTGCAAACTGTTGGGCTTGAAAACTGCACATGAGCCTGCCAAGCACTGGGACTGCCTGTATTTAAGGCCTCTCTTTAGGCAGGCTCTCATCAAAGGTTTGGAAAGCCCATATTGGGTAGTAGGCAGTCTTGAAAGTAAAGAATGTCTTTGCATAACTCTGGATTTAAATACTTCCATATGTTTTTTCTTTAATGTTTTATTAACCATCTAAACCAGTTTAGATGGCAGCTAGAGATTCAGCAGCAAAACCAGATAAACCAGTATGTTTTGCTAAACTGAAGATTTGTTGTTAGGAAGATACTCCAAGCACTCCTGTGTGCTCTTGCAGAGATGGGTCAGTGAGGAATGCCGAGCAGAGCCCTGGCAAGCCAATGCAAAAGGTGAAACTCCAAAAGAGATGGAAAGCATCCAGAGAAGATACATATTTCAAAAGGAGTTGAATCTAATGAAAATAATCCAGCATGAGGAAATGAGTATGTTTGAACCTTATTCAGTGAGAGGGAATATAGCTTGAAAAACTGATACAAGTAAACTTTACCTAAATTGAAGAGGAAGTTAATACACAGTTGATCAAAAACATTAAAGAACTTTAAATTTAAAACTTCATAAAAAAGACAAAGTGTCATTTCTGTAAGCAAAGGCAGACCTGTGAAAGACAAATCAGAATGGAAAATAGATAGGAAGTTACTTGTTTAAAAACAAATAAACAAACAAAACCTTCAAGCCTATTAAAAGAAATGAAAAAAAGGCAAATTGCTTTTAGCTGATATGAGATGGTTTGTGACTGTGGGTGCAGTGGCCCAGATGCATGGGAGATTTTGAACACTGAGTCTGCTGGTGCTTCTGATCAGCAGTGTCTCTGAGCCCTGGAGCGTGGGGATGTGCATGATCCCAGGTGATGTGAGAGCAGCTGCCATCCCTAAGTCTCTGACTCCGGTGTAGCATCATGTGCTAGAGGGGGATTGGGGTGGAAATTCAGGACTACAAACAATCCCAAATGTACCATTTGACTGAAGAGTGCCAATACAGCCACTTTAGGCTATTAAAGCATAATCTTCTGTACTAGTCCCAGTTGCTGGCTCTGGTCCTTGCTTGGCTCTTTGGTGTGGATCCATTGGGTGCAGGGGTGCCCAGAGTGGGGAGCAGCCCTTCCAGGGTGTGGTCCAGCTGTGCTGCAAGGGAGATGGCTTCATTTCTGCCTTTTCCCTGCAGTGTCAGCAATTCAGAAGCGTGCACTGAGGGGAAATCTGAGCAAGGCTGTAAAACGCTGCTTCCAGGGTCTCTGGTTAAGTTCAGCCATCCCCGGTCCTGCCCAGAGTGGGAAAGCTGTGTCACATTGTGGAGTGAGGCAGGTGGGCTAGCTGTGTCTCAAGGACAGAGCCAGATACCTTCTCTGCAATGGGCTTGCTGGGCACTTCAGCAGCAGATGGTGGATCTGGCAGTTATCAATGGGCCTGGCATGCTGGAGTCAGGTTGAAGCAGAGGCTCAAGAATGAATATGGAATATGCCTGGGATTTGCAGCAGTGAGGGATATATACCTGTGTGACAAGGTGATCTGGGTGTGAGACTCCTCACATCCACTTCTCAGTGTTCCTAGCATCATGTAGCCTCAGGGACCAGCAGGGCAGGGCTATTTGCATTGATAAGGAAATGTCAGCTTGCATCATATGGAAATGTGTGGGTATTATTTGCTTTTATATGCACACACACACGCACACACACGCACACGAGATCTCTATCCTGTTCCTTGGCAGCCAACTTTGTTTTGTTGTGCTGTATGAGAAAATATTTGTCAAAGTGAAGGGAACTGTGATACAAGTCCCCAAAGCAATAAAAGGAGTTTCAATGTGCAGGGCTGCTCCAAATGTAATAAACTGCATCTCAGGGCTGCAGGTGTTTCATGGGGAAAGAGCAGGGGATGAGTATATGGAGTTTGGTTTTGGTATTTTTTGTTTCATACAGTTTCTTCATGACAGTCTTTAAAACTAAATGTGCGTGCTTGTCAATGTGCAGTGTTTTTGCACATAGAAGGAAGATGAAGGTTTGTCCCTTCATGTTCCAGAGGCGATTTTAAAAGTCTGGTGGCTGCCCCAAGGACAGTACCCATCACTTAGGGAAAGCTAGGTAATCAGGTGTGGGTTGGGCACCTTATCAGCCGCATTCCTGGTAAATCTGGGGGACAAGAGAGGTTGTGTACTTGTAAAGGGCAACAGGCTTTGGTTTGGAGAAGGTTAATTATTGTTTGGAAGATAGGGTGGGATGTGTATAACTTTACCCACTGAAATCTTTGTAGTCTTCCTAATTCTTCTGGTGTATCAGTACTGCTGAACCTTATACAGATGGCTTGTTGACCTGAGGGCACTCTGCCGTCTCAGCTCCTGGCTGATCAGAGAAGGTACAAAATCCCTTCTGTACAGGGACATTTGAGTATCTGATCCCAGAAATATGTAGTACTGGTTTTTTGAAGTCATAACATCACGGCACCACAGCACTCTCCCGAAGTTTTTTGTAGTGCCTTTACCAAAACTCTTTAGAAAAGCAGCCAGCCAGCCTATTCCCAAATACGTAAGTGATGATCTTCCAGCAAAGCTTCCAGCAGCAGTCTCCAGAGGTTTCTTTCAGACAGGTATGCCATCAGCACATATGGTCCTGGCTCAGAGGAAATGTTGATATTACCAGTCCTTCCCCAGCTCAGGGACTCTTGCAGCATTGTGTTTGTTATATTTGAAATTTTATTTGGCTGTAGGTAAATTGAAAATTTTGCTACAGAACCTGTTCACATTTTTTCTTTTGCCATCCATGTTCACCTGCTGCATTTTCCTTGTTGCCAAACTGGGTTCTTACAAGGTGATATTCATCAATCTCACCCCTGAGGAGCATATTGGGTTATGTGCTGGGCACCTCCTGGCTTTGGAGATAGCTGGGTTAGTCCCAAGCAATCCACTGCAATTTGCATACTGATGAAGGTGTGGTACTCTCATTTAATATTGTGAAGTGAATTATTTTCCAGCTGAGTGACCTGACACGACTTTATAATTAATTTTGTAATTGGTGGAACATACACTTTCTAATGACACCAGGCAGTTGTTGGCCAGGACACGATAATGTATCTGCTACCAGATTGCTGCCTTAGACTAAAACCAACAGTTCCACTCTTTGAGCACTGGATCATCCATGACTCCATGTCAGAGTAGTATTTAATTGACTTACAAGGTTTACTCAGTAGTTGTTGGCTAGCCTTGTAAACACCGCTTCTTCAGAAAATAATTTGTAGTAGCTGGTAAGCTTGGTATTAATTTTGAGTGAAATATTTTTTTTATGTTTTCAGGTGTTTCTTTGCCTCCTTCCCAGGGGAAAATCATGTTCTTGTAGTGTCATGAAGCAGCATTGTGTCTGCTGCAGGGCACTGTTGTATGCAGGAGGGATTATTGATGGAGTAAAGTGTGTCTAAGTACATATGTATCTGTGTGTTATGTCTCCAGCTCTGCAGAGTTGAGAGGCATCTGGTGCCAAGAGCTTTTGAGGGAACACCAGTAGCTCCTCAGGGCTATGTTTGGCCCAGCTCTGGACATGAAGTATCTGAGCACAGTGTGGTCATCCTTGTGATGGGCATGAGAAATTAGCACTGATTTGTTGAATAAAGATTGCTTTATCTAACAATTCAAATCTCATAGGGAGGAAAAGTTGATTTCCTCAGGTCATTTCCAAGTTTTCTGATTTGTTGGGAGCTTTTGCTCAAAACTGTTCTTATTTCTAGCATTCATTATCTTTCCCAACAGGGAAACCACTTTGTGTTTAGCAAAAGGGTGAGGCAGAAGCACCTTTGATGAAAATGTTGGTTCAAAGCCATTTCATTACAAATCAGTGCAAGTTCCAGCAGCACTTACAGATTTCACTTGCAACTGTCAGCAGACGGCCTGAGTGATGTGCAGAAACCATGGGAATCGAGCAACAAAAGTGCTTAAATAATAAAATACTACCTTTCAGATGAGGACCTTTTGTGGTGGAAAGTAAATGAAGGTGATAAAGCTGTAGTGTCCCCAGGCACAGATGGGATTTTGCAATGTGAAACGTCATCTTTTGGGGACTGGACTCATATGTACTGGGACACAGGCCTGTGGTGGCTGGAGATGTCCCTTCCTGAGCCAGCAGGTCCACAGGAAGGTGGAGGGAGGGTGTCCTGATGCCTGGGGTGGCAGTTTGACCACATTGATGGGTTGGGCCAGATGGGGGCAGATTGAGTTTGGGGGATGTTTTGTCCTACTACTGTCCCACCAAGCTGGTGTGGTTTATATCATCTTCAGTCCTGTGGAAAGCTGTGTGGGTCTTGTTTTACTAGGCCTTAACTAGCCCTGTATCAAGTCTACGTGAGTTTTTGAGCATGGATCTCTGCAGAGATGTCAAGAGATGATGGTTTCTAGCCTAGGTTGTGGTAGAGGATGGCTTCAGTCAAAGGGCTTTGGGGTTTTTTTTCCACATTTCCCAGATTATGTGGCTGAAAACACTTTCCTGTTCTGTCCACACAAATGTCTCTCTCACACAGATGTAACTGAGGAAAGCCTTGGAAAAAGCCCATGCAGGCATGACTGCACAAAGTGAGAGGTGTAATTAATGTCCTCTCATAGCAGTCCTGAGCCATCCCCTGTGCCCTGCTCAGCGAAGGGGGACAGGAGGGATTGCCACTAGGCAATGAATTTGTTAGATCTCAGCTCACTTAGCTGGTACTTGCCTTGCAAAAGGATTGACACTCCTGCCAAAACGGGGCCAAAATGCTGCTCTTTGAGAAAGAGGGATTTATGTGCTTCTCTTCAGCAGTCTTCTGAAGTCTTCTCTTCAGATGTCTTCTCATGTGCTGTCCCTTGTGCTCTCCCAGCATCAATATTTGCTGCCCTGGACAGACCTCGTGTAACATACCCCCTTTTTGCTGAGCTGTTTTCCCTGCCAGCTGCGTATCCTTGGTTTGTGTGTTGTTACACAAACATTTGACGTACCACAAACAGTGATGGGAACAGGTCAGATAGTAACCAGGGTTACTGCTTCCACCTCCCAGTGACAATTTTGGTTGTGATGCACATCAGACTGCCACCTAAGGGACAGGGAACAGAGCTGAGAGCTTAAATACTGGACAAAGATAAGCTATCACCATGACAAAAATTGCATTGACTGTTGAAAGGGAAGGGAGGATGAAATTCTGTGGGAAAAATACCTGGTATTTCAGATTTCAAGGTGTGAGGAAATTCTTATTTTAGCTGGGGCTAATTTGTAAATGATAAGCAGATGAATGTGACTCTTGCAATAGAGGAATGGCATGTCCAGTGCTCCTGAGGGATGCTGTGCATTTCATTTCAATCATATAACCTGCCTTGGGCTCGGTTTTAACATACCCTTTGAGCTGTACGTTTTTCTGGAGGTCTGTTTAATTCTGAATGGCCTGCATGGATTGTAACAACCCAGCACAGTAGGGATGAGTAATGGGAGAGTCAGTGTTATTTCTGTATTTCCTTGTCTTTGAAGACTGAGGTCAGATACTTTGTTCTTCTGGCTGCCATTGATGACTACGGTTTGATTTTTCTTGCATATATACATGTATTTCAAGGATATGTTTTTCCGTAAGTGGTTTGATGGCCTTTTAGGGTATTTTTCCCTTATTTCTTAAAAAAAAAAATAAAAAAAATGTTGGAAGCATCTTTTTGCCTCCAGTTGCTTTCCAGATCTCACTATGAGGAATGAGTTGAAGGAGAGCTGCAGTGCTCCATGACATGGAGGCCTCGTTCTGGTTGCATGTTCAGGGTAGCTTTTGCTCCAGCAAAGTGCTCTCTTCCAGTGTTCTGGCAGAAACTCAACAATACTTGTGTTTTACTGTCAAGTAAATGTAAAATGCAAACAGCTTTTGTGCAAGGGGGCCCCAGTAATGCCTGTCACTCCAAAGCTCCCTGTTATGGAGGATGCCCAGTCACGAAGCCTGTTCCCACACAGATGGAGGCAGGGCTCTGCTATGAGTGCCTCAGGAACAGCTGCAAAGTGCCCATGGGAAAATTGGAATAGTTTTTCTATAGGTATAATGCAAAAATGTAAAAAATGGACGTATGAGGTGTCTGCAGCAAGACAATACAGAGTAGGAAGGGTTGTCTGTCTGGTGGTCCAGGCAGAAATGCTGGGAGGTGAGAAGTCTTGCTCTAACCTTTTTCCAAGGTGCTGCAATTCCCATCCACATTCATTGCGCTTTACCCCATCCCTCTCCTAAAAAGACACAAATGCAAGACTGTCACACCAGCATCTGCTTGAATTCTGTCTGTGCATCTGTGTCACGCTTGTGTAATCTTATTCTAACATGTTTGTATAAACTCTCACAGCTTTGAACTAACTGTCTGCTCCTGCCAGACAATCTCAGTCATACTGCATCTGTCCTTGGCTTGTGTCAGGAAAGCAAATTAAATTCTATTAAAGGAGGTTGTTTCATTTGTGTGACATATCTTAAATAGGAAATTTCCGTTTCCCCTTCACTTTTTCTAACATTGCATCCTTATGGTCCTGTTCATCTGGCAGCTTCAGCTGAGGCTTCCCAGGACTTTGCTTGGAGCGAGGAAGTTGAATTTTTAATGTGACAGTTTTGGAAGAGAGGTACCCGTTGGTTTGCAGCCCTCAACCTCCTGGAAATGTCTTAATTGCCCAGATTTAACAAAGGTCTTTGGGAAGAAACTTCTTACAGAAGGTGATTTTACTCATCATTTTGCTGCAGTTATGTGGCCTTTGATTTTTTTATTTTATTTTAAAGAATGAAACTGAATAAAAATTTAGCTATGATATTTCCTTGGCATTTCCTCTGCAACAGTTCATTCATTATGTATAAATGCAGTGTTATGTATTCCAGGTAATTTATATAATTACTGTGCCATTAAGTGTGTCTAGTTAGAATCAACAAAATTAGTGTCTGCAGTAGTGGTTGCCTGTTTGTATTATATCCTGTATGGGATTCCCGTGTGAGATCCTTCCTTTCTCTTTTTCTGTGCGTGAACCTTTAACACCAGCATGAGTTGCATTAACACTAAATGATTAAACAGGAAAAATATTTCATTGGAATGACATATGTAAAACATGACTTCTTTAGTGATGTTATTAGAATATTTAATGTTTTCATTTCCTGGCCTCTGGGAATTTAGCTATGCAGCTTTAGCATTGCACTCCAAAGGAAACAGGGAATGGTTCCCCCCTTGTTAATTCACGGAGCTCCTTGCCACAGGGTATTACCAAGGGCCAAAATTCAGTGTCTGAGACGATGCCAGTAATTAAATATACACGAACTGTTGGAGCAACCAAGATTAAGGCAAAAAGCCACCGAAAACAAAACACAGCCCTTTGAAATTACAAATATTGGATGGGATATGGCTTCATGCTTCAGGATATAAATCAATATTAAGTTTGGATTTGGGAAGAAGGAGGTTTCTCTGGAGCACATCAGGAGGCGTTGCTGTCGCTGCTCCACCCAACGTCCTGTGCCTGGTCCAGCCAGGGTGCTCTTGCTGCCAGCAGTGATGTTTAAAATCATGGAGCATCAGAGCGTTGAAGGTTTGTAAAACAGAAGGGATACATAAAAGAGGTATTCCTCCTTCCTTTCTCCACTGTTTCTGGAGTGATTTGCAGCTCTGTCCTAGGTGCTTTTTAAATCCCAAGACTCAGTGTTTGGTTATTTGTTGGAACTAGATGATCTTTAAGGTCTCTTCCAGACCAGGTCTTTCTATGATTCAATGCTTGTTATCCATCTTTGTTCGTTTGTCCCAGGTCCATGGTTTCCACCTTGCCAAAAAGACGTAATTAGGGACTGCAGGAGTGCTGGGGGATATCTGTCCCGAGTACTGATGGGGAAACTGCTGAACTGTTTAAAGAATAATAATCTGAAATATTTAAAATACTTTTGTCTTTATGGGTTTTATGTGGCCATCAGTCATCATACTGCTGTGCTTCTGCGTGCAATCACTGCACTGGGAATATTTCTGAGTGTTTTCAGCCAAGGACTGTCAGGCAGCCCATGGATGTCCTGAATTCTCCCACACTTCCCTCTCAGCAGTTGTCCAAGACTTGATGGCTCTTATTTCATTTAAAAAGATTGGAAACATTGTCAAGCCAGGCTTTCCTGTGGTTTAAACATGCTTTTTAACTGTGTTTTCTTTGGAGTATTTTTATTCATTAGATTGTAAATCTTGGTGTATAAAAGTGGGTTGGACTCCAGCTGGCACCAAAAAACATCCTCCAAAAACTGTGATTTTTTTTTTTTTTCTTTCATCCAGTATCTTCCCCAGGTACTTCAGACTTGGTTTTAGAAAGCAACATTTTTCTGAAGGAGTTAAAACTAGTTCGCTCAGCCTTTAGGCCTTTCTTTGCTCCACAGTGGTTTTTATCAGTTCCAGTCTGAGAGCACAGTGCCCTTTTCCCTGCAAGAAAATGTGAAGCTGTAGAGGAAGGGGGAGGAAAAAAGAGAGCAGCAGTGTTATTTCCTCTCTGTAGTCATCACCTACAGAGCTGAAACTGATGGCATTTTAATAGATGAGGTGTTCCCCATCCAACATTGTGATAGAAATTCATTGTGCGGAAAATCAGGGAAGTTGGGAAATAAAAAGAAAAAAAAAGTAGAAAAAAAATATTGATTTGTGTTGCAAAGAAAGGGGAAGGGCAAAATGTAATAAATGGGACTGTTAAATATTCAGTGATTTAATGGGGTCTTGTCAGCCTTGTCTAAGAGCTCTTGGATACTAATAAAATAATTCAGAAATGTTGTGGATAAACCAGATGCTCCTCATAAAGCTCTTGTCCAGCCAAATTGTAGTCAAAGGTTTTTTAGATGTTTGCTTGATTGTATGTTTAGTTTTCCAATTTGTATTTAGAGAACAGTTTGACTGAAATAGGATTAATCTCAGGAAATTAGGGTGACACAGCCATCAGTTTAGGTGCAGCAATTTGCCTTTCTAATGTGGGTGCTTTGCTTCTGTGGAGAATAATAGATCAGGCTTCAACACCTCAGCAATTGCCTGAGTTTAGTATTTAGCAGGGCTGGTTTCTGTGTGTGAAATTCTCCCTTTTCCCACAAATTCAGTATGTGGAGGCAGCGTTGGGGAAAGAAAGTACTTCAGAGCTTTGAAAAAACCCAAAAGTGCAACTTTAACAAATTTCATCTTGGCCAAAAGCATTTAATACCAGGAATATTGTAAATGCTTTCTGCTGGAATTATTCCCTCTGGGCTGCTAATCTGGGAGCAATTCAGGCATTTGCTCCTGACCTTACCCCCTTCCTGGAGATCTGAGCGCTTTACTCATGAGAGTGCAAGACGGGAAGGAGGGGCTGGTAGAGCTGTTGTTTTCAAGAGGAAATGAAGTAATGTCACTTTTGGTTGGAATTACAGGCTCTGCAATGTCTTCAGAAAAGGTGATGCTCCTCAGAAAGGAAAAGCAGCTGATGAGGCGTCTTGAAGGTGCCTTGGACGTTTGCACGATTTCTTCTCTGCCAGCAGTGCAGGCTGCTTGTAGCTTTATATGAGTTGGCAAAAGATAATTTTATCCCTTAACACCTTTATTTGTTTACTGGAGGCAAATACATCCACTGGGGTTAATTCACCAAGGCTACCGCTGCAGGATGCAGGGCTGTGAGATCCCCAGGGCATGGGGAAGGTGCCCTTTGTGTTTGTACAAACCGTGGTGTGATGTGGTCCTACCTTACCTGAGAGCCTCCAGCCTGTCTTCACTAGAAATCTTGCATAATCTGCATTTTTACATTATTCTTTAAGAGGATCCTGGTCCTGGCAGTAGTGGACCCAGGCTGCATATCCAGGCTCCTGCACGGACCTGTTGGACGGGTTTCCACCTGCAGAGCCCTTTTGCTTCTGCGCTGGGAGTGTTTAAAAGCCTTTCAGCCTTGGCAGGAGAGTGCAGACAGCACTGAAGCCAAAGACCGGCCTCCTGCAAATGGCAGCTTTGGGAGCTGTCAGGAGTTTTTGGTATCTGCAGCAGGGCCTCACTTCTGCTGCAACAACGTGCTCCTTGGGACCAATCTGGAGACTGGGGCTCGCTGGGGCTCGCTTTTGTTCTGCTGGAGATAGCCATGCCACTGTTCCCCCAGTCTATTTAAGTGATCAGCTGCCTTTTGTTGTTGTTGTTTTCTCATTTTTTTTCCCCCCTCCCAAAGTTTCAGCATTAGTAGAGCACGACAGTTTTATGTACTTGTTGTTTGGAACTAATACAAACTTAACAGTATTCTTCCCCTGAGCCCACAGCAGCCAGGCAGTGTGGTGCAACTCCTGGAAGGGGCTGAGTGTGTGGTGGTTTGCCTGGGATGTTTGAGTGTTTGGGTCTGTTTGTCCTCAATTTGCTCCAGATCAACCAGGTGTCACCAGCATTTTCAGTGAGCCCTTGGCCTTTTGATGCAAAGCCTGTGACCTGTGCAGGAGGCACCTTCTGCAGCACATCACTTGTGAAGGCTCAGGAAAGGTTAACAGAACTGTTTATCCATTTTTTTTTGCTCAATTTTTTACTTCTTCCTGCCTTTCCTGTACTTACACAGCCACTCAGCCTATGGGGGGAGAAAAAAACACAACAGGTTTCCTTACAATATTGGTTTGAATGTTCTGGAAAACAGGAATCGTGAGTCATCGGTCCCAAATTAACACTTGTGTGCAAGGCTGAGATGACATGTAAGAGATGGGTCACCTCTGGAGACAGGAAGAGTGTGGTATCATGCTCATAACTCTCAAGGCTACAGTTCAGCTTGTCTCGGCTCTTCCGTTTATAAAATTCTCATTGGAGCGGCTTGTAAACACCTCTGTATACATTAGTCTCACTCTGGAACTGAGGGTTTCAGCCTGGGAACAGGTTTTAAAAACAAACAGACCTCTTCTGTGGCTCTTACACTTTAAAAGTCATCATGTAAAAGTTTCTTTACACGTCCTTGGAGCTTGCAGAGATCAGCAGTTTCTGGAGGAATTTGTTCAGCCAGTTTTCTTTAGTGAAATGTAAATAGAAGCCACGCGTTTGAGATGGATTTCTGAATTTTTGGTCTCGAGGGTTTGACCTACTTGCCGGCATTAGGAAAAATGGGTTTCTCTGCATCTCCCAGGAAATTTTTGCCCATTGAAAGATACTGGTTTTCCTTTTCTATTTTTTTTTTTCCCTCATTGCCTTCTTCCTTTCCATGTGTGCCCAGCCTTGCTAGACCTGCCTTCCTCACAGCAAACGGGCTGATGTAGCTGGACCATGATCACTTCCATGAAAGTCACTGGGACTGGTGGGAGCACACATAGGCTCCTTTAATCCTCTGATTCATAAAATTGTCTCTGCTTGTGCATTTGTCCTCATCTACATACACTGATGGAGCCAGCAGAGATGATTCCAGCCAGCCTTCATTGACTGCCATGACAAGGAGTCTTTCTACCCAAATGAAGGGCTGTCTTGCCTAAGCAAAGGTCCCTTTCACTAATTCAGTCCTCTCTCGATAGCTTCGCTCAGGTACTGTATAGTAGTCACTGCTGGCTTTGGCTTTCTTTTTCCCTTTTGGCAGAGCAAGAATAAAAGCATAGAACAATATTTATACACCTTTTCTGTCCGTCCTGAGATTATTATTTTTTTCTGTAGTGCTTGAGCTTTGTCCTTTTGGTAATCAGCATTAACCTGAAAGGTACTGATTTAATGAGGCCTAGGAGTCCTAATTGGTTGATATTGTTTAAGAAGCCAAAAGAAGCCCCAGAACCTACCAGAGTTAAAAGCAAGCATCCCAAGTCAAGATGGAATTCCTCTTTCACTGAAATATGGTTTGGAAAAATATTTCACTACTACGACTCCTTTCAAGAGGTTGACCTTGGATTGTTAATCTT
The DNA here is from genome assembly GCA_035221455.1 of Xenops minutus. Classification (NCBI taxonomy): domain Eukaryota; kingdom Metazoa; phylum Chordata; class Aves; order Passeriformes; family Furnariidae; genus Xenops; species Xenops minutus. Next base: position 6,414,943 of record JAWWEE010000021.1, read on the forward strand.
AAAAATATGCAGTGCAGATGAGTTGTTTTTTTGGTTTTTTCCTAGAGAGGGAAGAAATGCCATGTTTTTCAAAAGACTTCCCTAGAATTAAGGGAAACAAAACCAAAACCCAGAGTGGATGATAAATGGAGTACAGGCTAATCCAGGAGTGACAAGAATTTCATGCCATCAGAATCAGCTTTATTTTATTAATTTGTATTTTTTCCCTTGCTGCCCCATTATTCTTGTTGCAATTTGCTATCCATCACTAGAAGTGTGTTAGTAAGTGCCTGAATTCTGTGTGAAATGATAAAGCTGCAGCCTTGGAAGTTGAAATGCTAATGTTTAGCCTCTGCTAATGTGCCTCATACCCACTCTTCATCTCAGCTGCTCAGCTTGGGTGGCTGGAAGCCCTCTGCTGAGCATCTGGGACAATCCGCTTTCTGATATCTCAGAAACTGCTCCTGAGGTGCCAGTGTAGTATGTGCTGCCACAGGGACCTGCAGTGGTTGGATCAGGTTGGATCTGTGCTGGGTGAGCAGCTCTCTGCCCAGTGCTGCCTCCCAGTCCAGCCTCTCAGAGCAGAGATGGTCACTTGCTGAGGCCATTAAAGAGACAGGAAAGTGCCACTTTGGATGCTGGAGATGGGCTTTGAGGGTTCAGCTGGATTACAGCTGAAACTGCCTCAACTGCTTTGAGGTGGTGGAGGAGCTGGGTGTGCCACTGGCTGGCCACGTGCAGGGGACAGTTCTGCATCCAAAATGCAGTTTATGGTGGATTGTTTCAATCATCCAACAAAGACCAGACAGCTCTTGGTCAGGCAAGGAGGCCCTCCCTGCTTGGCCTCTGGACACTTGGCCATTGCTGCGCACTGTTGGCAGCACAAACCCTCTTTCATTTCTCCCACTGTTCCTGTTTTGGTAATCTGCTCTTCCTAAATACGTTTCCAATAATTATATTTTTGCTTTCCAGCCTGATGTAACAGGGAGCTCTCTTAAAACTTGGGGAGTGAAAGAGGGGCTGTCTGTGCTCCTGGACACAGAGGTGGTGGCGAACAGGACATTTGGGATGTCTTCTGCTGGCCACAACTAGGTCAGGAAGCAGGGCTTGTCATGCCACTTACTGCTGGTAGTTCCTGGCTTTTACCCTGTTAATTTGCACATCATTTCCAGTTATATTATAAAAAAGGATGAGGAAATTTCTGTATGTATCAAGAACTTTTATTTTCAGTTTTTCTTTCTCAGTTTTGAGAACTGTTTTTGCAGGATTAAGTTTCTGTGGAAAAAAATGCTGTGTTTTTAATACCTTAAAAAGCAAAAATAATGTGACACCAAAACTGTGATGGGGGATGGCTTGATACTCTTGGCTTTGTGCAGGGGTGTCATGGGAATGTGGTACCTGATACCAAGCAGTTGGCTATGAGAAGGTTGATGTGTAACAGGGAAGAGTTAATTTCTGATGAAAGGGGAACCTCAAAGGAGAAGGTGGAGAATTTCTTTAACAGAAGTGGTAGAATTTCAGCTCTTGCAAAAATAGACAAGCAATAGAGGGGTAACGAGGAGAGGTTAAAGCACTGCAGCTGCAATTGGAAAAATTGCATTTGTTGTGGACTTAGACATGGTAGAAGATGCCCTAAAAAATTGAGAAACAGAAAAGAGAAACTTAAAAAATAAATATTTTCCTTCCCATCTCTCTTGTGCCAGATCTCAGTTTGATTTCTGTGTGCACCTGCAACCCAGTTCTGGCTAATAAAGATCTGAGTAGGCAAAGGTCTGCTGGAAGGGAAACATTGGGAAATTAGAATTTTTTATAATGCTGATTTATTTGGAAGACTGGTTTTAAGTTTTTAATGTGCAAATGCAGTTCTGAATATATATGGGGTGTTACACATCTATATTAACTGTTTCCACCATATTATTTCCTATTTGTAATGCTCGGGGCCTTGTTAAAATGGGTTTTATGGAAATGCTTTTCACACATTTATAGTAAAGCGACATGCGTATAATTATCCATTTCAAAATGAAGCTAAAATGGCAGTTTCACATTGTATTGTAACAGAAGTCTGGTTTTGGGTTTTTGTTTGGTGTGTTCTCTGCTCCTCCCCAAACTTAGAGCCCTGTGCAGCCCCTGCCTTTGTTCTCCTGGCTCACTCACTCATTACTGATTGCATTTCCAGGTTATAAGAAAACAGTCAAATGCTGTGGTCATTCATCTTTGAAACCTTTAATGAGCTTATCAGGAAAGAACTATAAATATATATCTTGTACATCTCTTGCTTTGGGAGGTAGGTCCTCAGGCCGTGAATAATTAGGTTGGCCCACCTAAGCTAATTACAGACTGTCTCACCATTCAAAATACCCTCTGGGTAACATTGTTACTTACCAGGTTAATGGGTTCTCTGTAGCCTGGGTATTATGTTGGCCTTTGCCACATTGATCAAAAATTCACTGTATGGCACCTTTTGCTGTGCCAGTTTGTGACTCGTTTTCTACTAAAAGCATCATCTTCCCTCCTTGAATGATGAGCTCAGAGGGACAGGGCAAAACTTGTCTTGATCAGGTGCTTTGGAGCCCTTCCCTCTGCTCAGCAGCACAACTGCAAAGCTTCTCTGAGAGTGTGTTGAATGGCAAGGTGGAAGTGAGCAAGTCCTTAGTGTCTCTGGTAAATTTGATCGTTTGTGCTTCTGCTGTGATTACCTTTCAAATCTGTTCAGTGTTGTCTGGCAAACTTAACTCGCCCGCTTATCTTCAAGAAAACAAATGTACCAGTTATTGCCTACTAGAGAATGCGAGCTGAGTTGTGTGGGTTTTTTTTCTTTTCAGTGGGCTTGCTGTGATTTTGTTTTGACAGATTGAGCTGTGTTTCACTTTGCTTTCATTTTTCACCCTGTCAAAAGAATTTTTAGTGCATTTTTTTTCCCCTTCCCCTGCCTCTTGCTGTCTGTATGGATCAGTGCACTGAAGCAGTGACTCCCTCTCCTCTGCATTACTGGTTTGCAGCTTCTCGTGCTGCAGAGGCCTGAGCTGAACCTTCCCCATGGGAGGCTCCGGTCAAACCTTGGCCATCTCAGTGGGCAGCATCTGCCCTGGGCAGAACACACAGGAGAGATTGGAGGGGCGGGTGAACCTCCAAGTGGGAATGTCTTAAGCAGACTGAAAGTTTTCTTTATTTTTTAACTTGACTGTGTTTCTCCTGACCTGCTCCGAGAAGCAACGTGCCTTGGGTTGGATCATCTGTGCCGTTCAGGGTCAGCTGTACACGCTCGCTGTGCCTCAGTGTTGCAAAGCACGCAGGACAGTTGCTGTTGCAGCTGCAGAGCATGGCTTGGTGAAGCTGGTGCCTGTAAGGGTTTAGGGGTTTGGCTTCCACTCCTGCCCTCAGCAGAATCACACCCCTTCACAAGCCCATGTGCTGGTACTGTGTTAAACTTAGGAGGTTCGTGCTGATGTTCTGAAGTGTTGCCATGTTGGAAAAAAGCAGTTACATAACTAGAACAATCAGAAAATGGGGGGGTTCACATCAAGCTCGCTTGAGTATTGGCAGTTAAGCTGAGCTGGCACTGCAGGGTTTAGTGGTAAGTGAATGTCTGAGTGACACTGATTTAAGCAAGGGGGAGCTGAAGTCAGGTTTAGGTGTGCCACCTGTGACAGCAGGCTCTGAACAGGCTCAGTAACAGAGCCTTGGGGGAATGGAGCATGAGGGGTGGTGTAAATCCCTTGGTGATGGTGTGGTTCCTGCCCTGGGGACCCTCCGTCTGCTCCAAAGGGAGCACTACAGGGACATGGGCAGCACATGTGCCGATGGAAAACAAGAGGTGCCAGGTCTTTCCTGCACTGAGGGCAGCCCGGGTGTCATATACATGTCTTGGTTTGTTCTTTTTATCAGCAAAATATCCTGTGCACACAGAGCTTTCCCTACCCATAAAGGTCCCTGCCGTGCTCCCTGCAGCAGCAGGTATGTCTGGCTCCTATGGGTCAGTGCTGGGTATGTAGTGGCACATTGCTCCTGTGTCTTTCACTGCCTTGGGATGTATTCTCCAGGGCCTAATACTGTTTCTCTGACTGCAGGAAGCTGAAGTGATCATGATCATGTATTGAATTCATAAGTACTTTTTTCTTTTTCCCCCTCTTCTAAGCTTGCTTTCATTTTTTTGGATGCAGTTTCCTTTGTTTTATGGGATGTATGTGCCATTCTTGCCTGCTTAATATTTCATTTCTTGAGAAGTTCAGTTGCAATGCAGTGACCAGCAGATCTGGCTCTGTTGTAAAGTCTTCCAAATTCTCCCTCAGTCTCTAGAAGTGTACTTAGGACGAGCAGAGATTTATTTGCATAACTGGTCAAACAGAGGTTACTGTGAAATAAAATACATGCATGCGCTCCTCTCGGCCTCCCCCGGTGCCAGGTCAAGGCTGGCTTATTTTTTCTGGGTCCTCCCATTGTCAGAACCTCTCAGGGATCTGGGCTCTGGTCCACTTGCTGTCAGTAGTAGTTTACTTTGCTTCTCAGTAAATTGTCCAAGTTTGCAAACCTCCCCCAAGGCTATCGTATGACAGCATCTCTCACGTGATGGATCTGGTAGTAGGAAAAAAAAGAAATTCTACTTTCTTGTAGTCCAAACGTACAGCCCTTTCAATTATGTATGAGTGAAGTGTTCAAAGGATGCAAAAACCTTTGAAATTGGCTCAGGTGTCTCTTCTCCCCCCACCCCCCAACCTCCCTGGTGCTTTATCATAGTGGTGGGGTGAATTTGCAACTCACTGGATGAAACAGAGGGAGAGAATGATCTGGAGAAACCAAACCAGGACTATACCAAGATCATATTTCTGGCTTGGGTGGTCCTTAAGGCACAGCCTCTGCCAGGTGGAGTAGTCTTTGGGAAAGTACTACCATGCCTTTGTCCTCCTCTGGGATTCCTCCTAGAGCAGTTACTGCTGCTGTTCATTGAGATGGAGCTATGGAATGGGTGGACATGTTTCTCCTGGTGTCCTGGCCCTGGAGTGTGCCCAGTCAATTCCCCTCTCAGATGTGTCTACAACTGGTGACCCAGCATGGTGGTTATACGTGGATCTGCTGTGTTAGGTGCTTTGGGCAGGGCCTGAGGATAAGCTGAAACGAGTGACTCATCTCCTAGAAGGTCTCTGCCTTCAAAAGGTCGATGTTCATTGGCATGCGCCCCTCTTGCCCGTCCTGGTCCTCTCCTGCCTCCCTAAGTTCCAGCCAGAATACTGTCCTCGAGCAGTGAGGTGACACTGGAGAAGGTGGCCTGACAACTACATGCAAGGGCCAGTCTTCTCATCCTCTGCAGCTGATGTGTTCACTGCTTTCCAGACGCAATTCTCTCTGCGTGGTTGGTTGAGAGATTTGCTACTGGAATTCCCTTCCCTGATACTGAAGAGAGATTGTAGATGAAAGGAAGGTAGGGTTAACAATAGTGGAAAGTGGAAAATAGCTTTTCCACTCCTTTCCTTTGAATGGAAAATGCTTCATTCTGCCTAGAGTTTAGCTACAGGTTACATTTCAAGTGCTTGTTGAAGCTGAAAGTGGTTACACTAGTAGCTTAAAAGAAATAAAAGCAGTGACTTGAGACAGTGAGATAGGAGAGAGAGTGGCAATGGGGCTGTAACTGACTTATTTATTGCAGCCTTGAGAGCAAGAACTATTACAAAGGACAAAATTCCTATAATGTTTATATAAGGCTGTAAGAAATTGATTACAACTCCAATATGTTTTGTTGCATGCTGCTGGGAGGAATCATAAAAGTCATGCAACAAAGTTTTGAACATGGTGTTACTGCTGGTCTGCTTGAAAGCCTCATTTGACAATGAAAACCTTTCCTTTGTTCCTCTTGCCAATTCCAGCTGCATTTGCTTCCAACTTCTGTGTGTTGCTGCTTGCAAGATTCAGCTTTTTCAGGCTGCAGTATTTTGTGGGTGAATTGTTGCTTCTATTGTTAGTTATTTAAAACAAACAAACAAGCTCAGGATGTTGCAAAAGTGTTTCCCCACAGAGGTGTTTTCTTGTGTTTATTATTTGTAATTTGTGTTATTTGTCCTCTTCTTAGTATGACAGAGCTTTGGAAAAGCTTTCCTAATGTTATTACCAATTTATCCCACCTAATCCCATTCTCCCTCTGTACTGTGCAGAGTTTGATGCACTAGTACATGGTGCCCAGAAGTGGCAGTGGGAGAGGGCAGCTTTCCTGCAGCCTCTTCCTGCCCTGGTGGAACCAAGCCTTGTACTTGCATTGTTGTCCTGGAGCATGTTGGGGGTCCTCAGCAGTGGCTTGGACCCTTGGCCATCACTTTCTTGCAGCTTCAGAGCGAGTACAAGTAATAGATCTTGTAAAGACTCATTTGAGTTTTGGCATTTATGATACTTTACAGCCAGAAATTCATCTCTTCTCTCACTGTCCTTCCACCTGCCCAAGGCAGTGTGTAATAAATCTCAGTGTCTCTGAGCATCCATAAGCCACTGCTGGTAAATGAAGTTACTTTCACCTCTTTACATTCTGATGTTCTTTCAATGAATGTGCATTAAATTGTTTTTCAGTTGTACCTCCTCTCAATAAATGGCATCCTGTGTCCCTTCAGGAGCTTCGTGCAGCAGTAGAATAACAGCCATAAAAATAAAATACATGGGTTGCTTGTGTGCAGCAAGACTAAAGACTAAAACTGACTGTAAAAGAGACACGAGGGTGCTGTCTTTCTGTCCACCACCTCACAAGGTTCCTGATCCCCCTCTGCAGGGCTACTGGAAGCTGTGCTGGAGCAGGATGGGTTGCTTGTCGTGATGCTGAGTGATTTGGGGCAGAGACTGCCTAGCAGTTACTCTGGAGTTGAGTTCGTACCTGAGACCACACTGCACACAGTGCCTTGGCTTTGTATTTGGAGAGAACTTGGAGCCAACTGTAGATGCTCATTTAGCCTTTGTTTGGCAGGGGTTCATCTGCAGAACAGACAAGGTGGTTTGAGGTTATGAAGCCCATTTGCTTTTTGCCAGTGCTGTTTCAGATGAGGAGTATGTGTGTGTGGGGTGAGAATGCTGACAGACTGTTTCAACACAGGTAAAACAGGTTTGGTCCAAGCTGTTAGTCAACAGCTGAGTTCATGTGTTGCTGCAGCTGTTCTTAGCACACATCTGCCTGTGCTCTTTTGTTACTTCAAGGAGAAGACTGGTAAGCTGGACACAGGATTGCTGAGCTGCACAAAGGCAACTCCAAAACTATTAACCTGCTAATTTTAAGGCACTGCATTACTCTGCCACTGGCATCAATGAAAGAAGCCCTTGCCACTTGCCTTCTAGCACATACCTGTGATGGAGCAGCAGAGAGAGGGATTTGAATTGCCATTTCTGTCTTTCCTGATGATAGAGAGTGAAAGGAGTCTGTATCTGACCTTCTCTGAGCAATCATCCCACCAGATCTTAGAAGACAGTAGCAAGTGCAAATCCCACTCAGTCTGTTCCCACCAAAAAGGAAAGTCACCGTGGAAGCACATCTGAAATAGCTGCAATCAGGAGGAGAGGACAAAATAATATGGCCCTCAGACAAAAGGACTCTGTTCTGTTTATTTTGACGTTAAGAGAATGGAGTTGATTGAGAGTGTGTGTGGCAGTGATTGCAGCATGTCTGGCATTTTGAGGTGTAGTTTTATGTGAAAATGAGGGGCAGTCTTCTGTTGCGGAATTTGTAATATGGTGATATTTTATTTGAAACTTCTCAAACAATAAAAAGATGGTGCTTTTGGGAGGACTTATGTTTTCACAAATCAGTGTCTATGAAGTTGGATTTCATTTAGATACTAGAAAAAGTGTTGTGACTTTTTTTATTATTGTTATTGTTTCTATTATTATTTTACTCTTAAGTGGTGAGTCCCTTTGGGCCTTCTCTGATTGTAGAAGGAATTGTAAGACATTCAGCACATCTGATACTTCCTATGTACAAGATCCAAGCATGGATTTGAGTGCCTGGCACCTCTAGTAAACATCTTGATTCATGTAATGTAAGCTTAGGACAACAAAATTAGAATCAGATGCTCCTTTTTTTTCTTTTTCCCCCCTCCCTGTTTCGGTCCTAAGCCAAACGATTTACTGTGGAATACAGTTGAATTACTTGTTTTATCTCATTAAACAAATACGCTTTTGTTCTTCTTTTGGACTGATGTTTTCCTTAGTTCTGTGTTGTGACTTAGCTATACCCTCCCATCCCCCCCTGATCTTTTTGATTTTTCTCAGAGCATGTGCACTGCTCTTGAGCTCAGCCTTTGCTGCTGCCTGATAGAGTTATCCTTTCCATGCCACAGGAGCCTGCTGCATGGGCAGTGAAGATACACTGATAAACTCCTTGCTTTTGTGTTAGAATTGGGGTTTTGTTTTGGTACGGTATGTATCATTTCCCATTTGAAACGGCTGTTATTGTATGGTTGGAAGAACCCTCTTACTTGGCATTGGCAAAGGAAGCAGACTTTAAAAGGAAAGAAAAAAAAATACTCTAATTTAATAAGCAGTATTTTGGGGTTCCTTTTGTTACGTGCTACCTTTTGAACTCTGTAAACCAGCATGCAGATCTAATTCACAATAGCGTCACTGTGTTAAGCTGCACAAGTAAACACTTTAAATGGGAGGAAGCACCTGCATATTGCTATTGTCTCTCTTCTTCCATTAGCCAAAGTCTTTGGGCTGAGTCCTGTTCAAGCCAAACGCTCCAGTCAGTGGGAATCCACAGGCAGTGGAGGCAGAAGACAAACCTCACTGTCCTGGGGTTGGAGCAGTGAGAGCACATCAAGGGACAGGCGGGGATGGAGGGGAGCGTGGGCGTGGGCACCCACACACGGGTGGGCTGCCGGGCACTTGCACATCCCCTCAGCCCCAGGAGAGCACGCTGTCAGGAGTACAGGACTCGGCAAGGTAGGTCTGGGCAAGCTGGGCTGTGCCTGGAGATGTTGGTGGGGCTGGGGAGGCTGAGCAACCCTCAGGGCCTCTATGCCCTCAACACACACAGCACTCTGAAATTATCACTGTCATCCTACTTGTCAGGTTTGTGTAACCAAATGTTTGACTTGATTGCTTTCCCATGGAGTGTATAGGTTTTTATGGACATATTCTTCATAAGTGTTGTCTCTGTTATAGATGCAACCTGTAACAAGTTTACAAGAGAAAGTTTAAAGCTGGAAGAGCTTCTTTGAATAGAAGAGCCTTAAACGCAAAGTATTTCTTTAGTTTTCCCAAGTCAGGTCAGGAGGTGACTTATAATCTAAAAGTACCTGCAAACAGAAAATCTTTGCTGGTGTGAAGCCTCTTTTGCTTTAAGAAACAAAAGTGTAAAAAAGTTCATTGATTTGAAGCTAAATTTGGGTAAGTTAAACTTAGAAAATACTAGGATGGATTTTCTGTCTCCATTGCTGTGTTAGTACTGTGGCCTGTGCCTAGCGAGAAATTGTGGGGAGCATAGAACTCACAAGGTAAAGTGCTTAGAGTTGTATAAGTAATCTTGTTAGAGCAGTGTCACTTTGAGATTTCTAGGTTTTCAGTCTCTACGTGTTAAAGGCATTTGGTGGTGGTGTAGTACCTGGGGAGCTGAAACTACATCTTAATTTGTTAAGTGCTCATTTATTGAAGTTTGATACAGCTTTGGTGAAATGTGAGTAATTATTTTATTAATCCTAACATCAGTTTGTATTTAGGAGAAATTGTCTTTATGCCCTCTAGTGGAAAAATCATTTACTTGAAGGCTTCCAAATTGGGGGAAGTTCTTCCAAAAAAAAAAAAAAAGTGGAACGTGTGAGGAAAGGCATAGAGGATGAGAACAAGGCTGGAGAGATGAAGGGGTCACAGTAGGTGGATGTGCTCTGTGCTTCCTCTGCAGTCATTGGTGATTCCATTGATCCCCAGGGATGTGGTGGGGAAAGAGGAGGAGCACAGCAAAGCCCACTCCAGACCTCCAAAGGGAGGACACAGAAAATGATCAGAGAATCTGACCTTGATTCCTTGAAAAAGTTGCAGAGCACTTTGTACACAGCAGAGAGGAGAAGGACGATAGGGTCCAAGAGCAAAGCTGACTTAGAAAGAAAAACAAATAGGCAAATCTGTCCAACTTTAATGGGATAACTTATTATCATGAGGTAAGCACTGCTGATGTGACTGAGGCTTGGGAGCAGAATTTGGATTGTCTTGGTGAACAACAAAATCAACAGGGCACCAACACAATGAGGTGTAGGGAAGAGGAGGGTGTGGAGGTGGCTTTGAGGGAGCAGGAGCTGAATGACCAAGTGCAGCGGGCAGGGTGGTACGTGGTGATGGGGGCTGGTGTGGATGGCCAGCTCAAACAAGCCAACAACGTCCAGAGGTTTGTGGAAAGGAGACAAATCTCTCTCTGAGTCATCATTACAGAAGCTCTGTGTGTAAGACAGGGCTGGTAATTGCTTCCTGCTGCATGGAGGCGTGCTGGGCAGTGCAAGGCAGGAGGAGAATGGTCATGCTTGCAAGTCTGGAGGTGAATCACACAGATGGGAGGCTCAGCAAATGAGGCCAGAGAGGACTAGCTGAAGGAGTTGTATTTGGTAATATAAGCTTGAGTGCAGGCAGTACACTTTCTGATGCATAAAAGATTTCTGTAAAAAGGATGATCACCAGCTTTTAGTTCCCACTGGGGAAAAATACCTTGATTTGCCTGAAAAAAATATTTAAGGTGCAGACTGGGGGAGAGTTTTTCACTAGGAGGTAATGAAGCAAGAGCAAAAGAAATTGTGAATATGCTTGAATGGAGGATTTGCAGAGAAGTTAAACCAGTGCCTCTTGTGAGTGGTGTGATTTCTCCCCCACTCACTTGCCTTCTGTCCATCCACCCACCCTACAAGGTCTATTTCACTCATTAACCCTCCAAGTTGGACTTTTTATTTCTGTTGCTAGAGTTGCTTTCAGAGGCCAGGGGTCAAAACCAGTAGCAGCGTTGTAGGCTATTGCATGGCTTTGGGATATAAATTCTGCTCTCAGTGCAGTCATGAAAACTTCAAGCACGGATGTAGATCACAAGAAGTTACTGCTGTCCCACACATCTTTCCTTTCCTCTGTTTCTTTCTGAAGCTGCTCATTTGGGATGCTGTGAGAGCAATGTGAACGTGGTGGAGTCCCCACACCCTCTTCCCATCACTGTCTTCCTCCCTTTCCTTGTGCTGGGCTGTCATTCTTGTTTATTTTGGTTTGAATTACAATTGCAAAAACTGTTACAGTGTTGTTTGTTTGCTGACTGTCATGAGTCATTGTTTATTTGCTGCATTCCCATTGCCTCTCCTATCCCTCTGTCTTACGCTTGCAGCCACAGCTCTCATCCCAGTATCTTGGAGCCCCTTCTGTTTTGATTCTACAATGCTCAGCACTCCTGTGAGTGCAGGGAAAACCAAGCTGACAGGGAAGATTCAGGATTAGCCTTTTTTTCTTTTCTCTTGTTTTTCTCTTTCTTCTGACATTTTGTAAGGGTCCTTGTTCAAATCAAAAGACTCCTTGGAGACTCCTTCCCTGGGATCTCTGTGCTCAATTAGTCCCTATCTTATTTCTACCAGGCAGTGAGATCCATACTGCTTTTTCTGGTTTGAAAATTTTAGGGAAGGAGGAAAAATCGTGATTAAAAGACTTTATTTGAAGTTACCGAGATGTCCATGTGCAATTCCAGCACCTGCTGTCATATTGGCAGGTGATAATCCCTTCACGTACATTGTCACTGGACATCCTGCACAAGATCATAAGTTTGGACCAACAGGGGCTGACCAAACTGGCCTCTAAGAGGGGCTGTGGGTGCTCTGGGCGGATGGGGAGGAGGCTCTCCCCATTCTCCTGGCCTTAGGTGAGCCCTTGTGCTTCTTCTTGCTCCTGGTAAAGTGCCATCGTTGCTAGCTGAAAAAATCCTACAGCTCCTTGTCTTTGAAGTCTGAAAGGTAACGGCTTGCAAGTCTCTCTGTGTATTTATCAAGGAGAAACAGGCAATTTATTTGTGTCAGCTTAATGGAGCTTCAGCTTACAGAGCTCCATGTGGGAGAATTAACGATGGGTCCTGAGTCTGTCTCAGGTTGTCCAGAATCTCAGAAAACGTTTGATTGTGAATCTGCTGTAAAATAGCTCTGAGCTTCTTGTGCCTCAATTAGCAGCCTTGATAGAGAGCAGGCAGGTTTTCAGGTATAAAAAGTCCATTTTGACTCTTTAAGTGTTCTCAGGTGACCCATGGAATGTAAATGTTTTACTCTATTTGTAATGCAAAACCTTTTAATTATCTCCAATTCATAAATCCCTAGTTTGGTACTTGAGTGCCTGCAAGAAAATGCTCATCTTTTAGTGGGTAGTAATCAGTGTCAGAGGAAATAGGGAATAGATGGTGTGTTTTAAATGGTGTCAGTTCCAGAAACTGGAATGTATAATTTAAGTCACTTACATTTAATCATCCTTTAAACACTGAATTCCAGCCTCTGCTTCTTGTCTCACAGGAAGCTGACAGCTTTTTAATGCTGCGATGGTAACATTTGAAACTTCCTTAAGCTGCTGTAGGCTGTGATGTGGCTCTTTACCACGTGTTGGTGCATCCACGGCTGGTTCTCCAAACCTGGCTGCAGCTGGGTCCAGAGCCTGTGCTCTGCTTTGCCCCCCTAGTCTCAATTATGGAAGTCTCAATTATGGAAGTCTCAATTGTTTTACCTTTTTACAGAGCCATAACATCTGCTGTAAATAACACAGTGAATCTAACAGCTGTTGAGGGTGGGATTATGGATCTGGGGTCTGTGTATAACAGCTAAACATATTCTAGCAATTCAGCAGGTTGAAAAATAAAGCGGGTCAAGCTGTGTGCATTGTTCTCAGGATCTGTGCAGTGGGGATGTTTCCTGGTGGAGTGAAGTTGTGCATGGTTCAGTCTGAGTCCTGTGCTTGAAAGTGAGAAGCTTTTATTTCCTGCATTTCAGCAAGGAAACAGGGCCATGTGGGGTGCAGCAGGTCCCAGTCCTGCCTGGGGAGCAGTTGTGACTATGTGTGTGTGGCTGTCGGAGCTTTCCTTGGACTGCTGGTGACATGCACACAAGACACTTGATACTCCCTTCAGTGGCAATGTGCATGATTTAAACCTGCATATGTATATGCATATGTAAATAGATGTATACATATATAAAGAAAACTTCAAGCATTTTTAAAAAGCAGCTGAGAAGCCCTGTGTGTATCTAGGATCATGTGGGATTCTGATTCCTGGCTGCTTCTCCTCTGCCTGCTCCCTCATCCCTGCCCCATGGGCAGTCTGACTGTGGATGAAATAATTTAATGCAATTCTTGCTCTCGGTGACTGGTTGATGGCATTAATGGAGTGAGTGGAATTTCATCTGTAAAAAATACATTTGAGCTGCTGAGGAGTGAACCCCACAAAAGGAGGTAGGGGCAAAGGGAGCCCATGCACTCTTTGAGTGCAGAATCAGTCGCCTTTATTTGCAATTCCATGTTGAGTTCCCATTAGAGCAGACTGACTGCCTACGTGGGTAATAGGTGGTTTTTGTTGTGCCTGGCAGTCAAATGATACAGTCTTAAATTAGAAACTGCCACTTCTATTTAGAATAAAACTTGCTTTTCTCTATATGTATGAAAATATGAGCGTTTCAAGCCTGCCGAGCTCCATGGGATGTGCACCGGATTTGCAAAGGAGCCCATTAGTGCTTGCCGAGGTTAACAGCGAGGAGGGGGCAGCGGGGAGGAACATCTTAATGAGACAGGGTGAAGAGTTGACGCAAGGACACGGAGCGCTCGGAGGACGTGAGGACACGGAGCGCTCGGAGCCACCTTCTGCTGTGGGAAGAATCCGGCTGTCGCTGGAGGAGCGGCAAACTCGGGTAGTGGGCGGCTCGGCGGTCCTGTTGCTGGGAGGAGGAGGAGGAGGTTTCCAAAACCGCCTCTCCCAGACTTTCCTGCAGCATTGGAGGATGTTCAAATGTGGATCATGAGATGATGGAGGAGCTTCGGTCCTTTCCTGCCTGCAGCCACACAGGAGAGGAGAGCTGCTGTTGACCTTGTTTCTGTGGGCCTCAAGGGTCCCAGGTCAAGCAGGACAGGAGGGTGGAAAGTTCGTCCTGAGCTGTGGGCAGGGTTTTTGCTTGCACACGACTCCCCAGTAAATGGTGGTAGAGCAGCAAATGTGCATCAGCCAATGGTGGTCTGAGTCCAGCACAGCTTGGAGCAGCCTTGAGGCTGCCCCTCTGGGAGCGACAGTGGCTTTGCTGAGGTGGCATCTGCTCAAGAGCATGGGCAGAACTGGCCCCTCTGACTTCCACAAAAACCTCTTACAAACTAAGAGGCTCAGCAGCACCATGGTGAGCTGGCCTGGGGCTCACCTGCGCTGACACTCCCTTCTGCCATGCCACCCCCCCACCCCTGCACCAGAGCCATCTGGGCTGGGGACAGGAGACCCTTTGTGACCTCTCTGGTGCTACAGGGATGGCCCCTGGCTGTCAGAGCATCTCGCAGGTCTGTGTCCTCAGCATCAAGGCTGAAGAGCTTCTGTTCCTGGGGTGGCTCAGAGTTGGCAGGCACCACCAGGCAATGCTGTGTTGACTTTCAGTGGGAGTCTCACCTCAAAAATTAGTGGATAGATGGGGAGAAGATCCTATAGTGGAACTTGGAGCCTTTTGTCTGTGCATTTGCAGCGCTTTGGGTTGTGTTCAATTTTTTATTTCATTATTTTCGAGACAGATCACTCCGTAGGGACAGAAAGAACGAAAGGTATAATTAGGTGTCTGTTCTGTGAGTGTCACCCTGTTTCCTATTGTTGATGTAGTGGTAGAGAGCACATAGTTTCTTTGAATTTATTCACTGCTCAGAATTACTCACAGTATAAATTTCTGGATGAAAAAAACCCAAGCAAACAACAACTTAGATGTTCATGTAAGTTCTGAGATAAGCCCAAAAAAAAGCATTTAGCTTATTTAGTGCCCACTCCCCCCAAGATTTAAAGCTGTGATAACTGTTGAAGGGTCCTTTGCTCAGGATTTTTCCAGTTTTGTATTGTAAATGTTTGTTTTTCTTGTTCCCTGGGCAAAAACGATGATCTAAAAGCCTTTTACTTAATAAAAGTGCATGTTTCTACTTTATCACAGGACTCTAGGAGCTGAGTATTTTTAAGAAAACCATCAGATATGTGTGAAAATAATCAGTGCTGGCAGCATTGAAGTCGTTAAGGAGAAATTCAGTGCTGTATTTGCTCAGAACTGAGTGTATTGGGACCAGGGAGGTTGCAGCACTCTGGTGTGCTGAACAGCCTGGCTGTTTGAAAGCTCCTAGTACAAGCGCATACAATTATATTTCGAAGTTTATTTTCTGCTGCACTTGATAAAACTTTATTCACTGCACTGTTTGACTTTTAAAGGCGAAATCCTGGAGAAGTGCAAATAGCTTCTTTGGGAAAACATGTATTTTGCTGTTGGCAAGCTGTTCATGTCAAGGTTGTAAATGCTAGAGATGCACTGTACACCTTTGTTGTTTGGGATGCCTGGAGGTTCCTTGTTTTCCTGTCTCAGGTGGCATGTCCAGCTCTGAGTGGCCTTGTTGTCTTCACAGCATGGACTGTCCTGTTGGGTGTCTCAAGCTGTGCCGTGGTCCTGAAAGCAAGTCCTTGTGCAGCAGGAGACCAAAGCCCTTCTGGTAGAGACTGTCATGGCCTCTTGGGCTACTTTGCTGGGCCTTTGTAAGGAAAGACCCTGCAATTTCACCAGAACGTCTTTGAATTTTGTGGGTTTCGTGAGCTGGACATTAACCCTCCCTGCTCCATGGCAAAGCATGAGGCTGCCTTGTACCACCAGAACCTCCCTTCTCATCATCACTGCCCAGCAGTGCCCTGTGGTAACAGATCCTGACCCCTGGGAAAGGTGTGTGGCTCCTGCTCAGGGTTAACCCTCTCCACCACTCCATCCTCCAGGCCAACCTCCTGTTGCCTTTTCAGGTAGTTTAACATGTGCTAGATTTCAAAGTGAGCCAGCCTGATACCACAGGTCATGTGATCACCAGGAGAGACCTGAAGGAAGAAGAGGGCAGGATCACACCTCTGTTACCTGTGCTCATACTGACAGCTTCTGCCTGGGTCCCCAGGGCTGGGGTGCTGGTAACACTGCATTTCAGTTGTCTACTTTCAGTGGGGCTGAGCTGCTTCTACTCCAGCTGAGACCCAGCTCAGTTAAAAGGGCATATTTGGAGATTGGTAAGACCTGGGGAAATGGCATAATTTGCAAGGCAGATATGTTAAAATTGGATATTTCTGTGCTGGACACGCACACCAGTGTGCCAGCTCTGCCCCAGCTGGCCAGCAGGGATGCCAGCCACCACACAGGCACTACAGGAGCCTTGGTCCTCATCCCAGCCGTCTGGCCAGATTGGCACTAGTGTCTGCCATAGTACATTTTTAAAAAGTTGGCAGATTTAGGATTTTCACCTGAGGTGCAACACGGACATATTGTGGGGATCCTGCCGGGCAATGGGCAGAGCAAGTCTTCCAACTGGGAGAGCAGCAGCTGTTCGGCCAAGTGTGGGTTTCTGTGCTGAAGCGAGGATGACATAAGGAGGCTGTATGGAAATTGAGTTGGATTCTGATGCAAGATTTCTGACAGCCTTTGACTCCAGGGAAGCAGTAGTCCCTGCAGCAACTGTGCACTTCCAGCTGTGGGAAAGCAGGCTGCCTTTTTCATCCTTCTGCCCATTTCCCTTTCTGATCTGTAAGGTTTCACATCTCTGCTCCAGCAGCTTTGGTTGTATTGCCGGCACTGTTTGGTTACTAGAGGAGACTTTTTTTTGGCAGTCACTTGGGAGCTGTTCCTTATTTGCCTAAGTTCTGGGTTTACAGTGATGCAAGCAACGTGATACTATTTAGCAGCTATAATAGAGGTCAAGGTCCTGTTGTCTTAGGTATTGTAAAAATGCCTTGTAAAAGGCTGTACATTATCCAGATGGACTACAGGGAAGGCAAGCAAAAGAAGGAATAAACCAGGCCCTCACAGCTGCTCCTTAGAGCTGGGGCACAACCAAACATGCAGGTGTGTTTTGTCAGCACCCAAAATGGGACCCAGATCTCCTGTGTTTTGCTGTAAAGGACTTTTTTGTTCATATGGGTTGATTCAGAGTCAGTTGCTAAAACAAGCTTCGGCTGCATGTGCTTTGCTCACTGCTTTATCCCCTTTTGAGTGGAAATGCTTTGAAATGGATCCAGGATAAAGCTCATCCACTGCTGGGACATCTCTAATCTTATTTCAAGGAAGCTTTTTTCTTTATTTCCCTTAAATCTGGCTGGGGAAGAAGCAGGAGCATGCTCAGTGTCCCCTGCTCAGGTATGAAGCAGAGAAGCGCCTGCAGTCACGCCCTCTGCCAGCAGCTCATCTGTCTCTGCCTGGGGATCCCAAAACAGGGAGGGAGGGAGAGAAGACAGCAGGTAAGGAGTGCTGGAGCGCCAGCTTGCATGGCGTAACTGAATCCCAGGACAGGTTTTGTCTTCTCCCCAAGACTCGGGGAAGAGGCTTGAGTAGAAGTGAGTGAGTCTGAAAGGAGTTTTCAAAGGTGCATCCCCTGAGCAGCTGCTGCAGTTCTTTGTTTGTTTCCTCTCCCCATCCTTCACAGCCTTCCTGAGAGCTCGAGAGGATTGGGTTTGTCTCTAATGGAGTTCCTGCTCTGGGGGCTGTCAGGGCAGGGCTGCCCCTCAGTCAGCCTGGCTCGCAGTGCTTGTCTGCACACTCAGTGCCATTGTCAGCTTTGGCTACGGCTTATGTTTTTGGAAATTAGGTTTACAAACTGCAGGTTTTATCAAGAAAGTTGTTGGGTAACTTTTCTGAGAAAAAAAAAATCTTTTTCAATTTCTTGTTTCTGTGAAATTACAAAATTCTTGCCCTGGCTGTGGTGGCTGCCAGAAAGGGCAGTGCTCTAACACTCTCCCTCTGTAGCTAAGGAGTTGTGTGAGCTCTTTGCTGCATTGAAACCTTAAATATTTATGTTACAGTTCTGGTTTCTTGCCATGATCTTTACTTATAGATCATTGTGGTTATGGTTCCTAAATGATTTGAGCTCTAATAAATAGTTTATTCAGTTTCATATCAAAAAGCCAAAATAATAATTGATCTTTCAGGATATAAATTAATTTTATTACTTGAGGTATTGTTTGCTTTTACTATTAAAGTTGTTTACAAGAAATTCTTTTTAAGCAGTATATTGTTCACTTGTGTATTTTGAAAGAATAACAATAAAACATTATTATGCTCCTGATTTCCCTTTGAAAAGGCAAAGTAACCCTCCAAGCATGGTTGCTTTCCGTGCAGTAATGGTTCTGTGTTCTTTACCATTGTGTTCCTTAAATAAAAAGCACAAGATGATCCTGCCATACAGAAACATAACAATTGTTTTTGTAAACAGTGTGTGCTCTGGTATCTGTAGTAAGTAACTAGTTTCTTGTTTATAATTGTAGTTTCTTAATGAGAAATCAAGTTGTGGATACTTCCTTGTTTTTTGGAACTAGTTGTACCATGATTTAAAAAAAAATAAAAATTAATGTAATTGGGAGTCATTAACTCCTCATACAATGTGATATAAATAGAGGAAGTCCGTATCTGAAGGGCTCTCCTGGCACAGATTGTCCCAGCAAGGATCGTTCTGGACACACATTCAGTGAATTCCTAAATTCAAAGCCTCCTGTTGCTTGTGGCTTGGTGCAGGAGCAGAGTATGTACCAGCCCGTCCATGGGCATTGGGTAGGGCTCATGGAATTGGGAAAACCTGTGGATCCCAGAGCTAAGCAGGGACTCAGATACCTTACTGAACTCAGCCTTAACTTGTTCTCTCTTATTACCTTGCACCTGCATGTGATGGAGATCGTCAAGGGGCCATGGTGGGAGTGGTTGCGCAGATTTTGTTCTTTGCTTTGAAGGGCTGGTGATAATTGTCAGTCACAACCCCCCTGCCCCAAATCATCTTGTTGGGCAATTCAAATGATTCCCAGGTGACTGGTGGGAAAGATCTGCATTTATAGCCCTGACTGAAGCCATACTGGAGTGCTCCTGCATGCACGGAAAATGAGAGAGGAGCTTTTTGGGGCAACATTCCCCCAAACCCTGAAGAGTCAGGGGTGGCGTCAGTGAAACAACTGAACTCTAGGGAAAGGAGGAGACATGCCCAGTAGGTGCCACGAGGTAAGAGCTGTAAATCCTTCTGGAACACTCAAAGATGCTGGGAATTTTGCTGTAGGTGCTTGAGGTTGCAGCAGCGTAGGCAGGGTGTGAGGGTGCTGAGCAGAGGGGTGGGTGGTGGTGCTGAGTGGTGTTAGTGCTGCTATGCCTGTCCCTGGCTCAGGACAGGATACATGGCAGAAAAGTGTTGGAGAAGAAGAAAAGTCATTTTTCTTCATCATAGAGAAGGAGCAGATGTATTTGCATGTCGAAATCTTACTGCCAGCTGGGCTGCTAGTCTGAGAGACGTTACCCCAGCCTAGAAATACTGATGCTGTGATTTGCTGGTGTGCTCTGTGCACTTTCCAGCAGTGCTTTTGTCATGGTCTGTGGGTTACAAAGGCACCTGAGGTGGGTAAGGACTGGTTTTCCTGCAAGGATCCTTGGGCTCTGGTCAGGGTGCTCTGCCATTCCCGGCTGCAGCATCACTGGCAGCTCTCCCGTGCTTGTGTAATGGTGGGAGAGCCAGCACAGTTCAGAGTAAACTTTGTGCTTCCTCATTCACTCATCCTAATTATGTCCTTTGTAAGGTGGAAGTAAAGCTGCTGGAGCCCAGAGGCTTTACCTTCTCTCTGTAGAATCTTCTGACAGCAAAGCTTGAGGGATGTGTCCCTACTGCATAACGCTTGGTTCAACTCTAGTTTTCTGTGAGTGATCTGAAACATCCCTGCTGTATTTGCACGCCACAGCAGAGGTTTTGAGCCTGGGAGGTGGGCTGCCTGGCTCCTGTCTCCTAGGGAGAGCCTTGGAGAAGAGAAAGCTGCTCTTTCTCTTGCTGCTTCCTATCTCCTGCGCCATTATCCATCTCCAGAACTATTTCTCTGTGAATGAGTTTAATGGTAAATGGTAAAACAAAGCCTGACACTAAAGGCCCTTCCAAAACTGTGCTTTTTCAGTCTTCTGATCTCGCAGCCTTTTGTCTCTGGGCTGTTCTGACCTATTCATGTCAAGAGAGCAAAGAATCTGTGAGACTCTGATAAATTTGTACAGCCCCTGCATAGTCTAGGAGAAAGTTTAATTTGATCTGACGTTTACTAATCTGCCAAGACTTTCAGTGATTTGTTTTCATATTGAGTTTCATATGCCATAGAGAAATGGGTAAACATTTTGCATTAGTAACAACAGCAAGTATATGCAGCCAAGAATTTATATTTATGCACTCAAGAATTCCTTTCTGCTTGCTTTTTATGGGGATTTATTCCTTTTGCTAATTGTCAGGTTGCTAATTTCATTCACCTGGTGAAGTGCTGGCAGAGTCTTAGCTGTGAATTATGTGAGGTGTTTTGTTTAGTTTAGTCTTGCATTGCACTCATATTTTCCTAAGTCTGTTGCCTTAGTGCACTGATTGTAAAAGTGATTCCAAATATCAGGTCACTCTTCTACCCACCACATGCGACGGGTCCAACAGCAGCTTCTGTAGTGTATAGCTATTCTTGAATTTATGTCCGTAAATGACTCTCATGTCATGGTGGGAAGATCCTTTATTATTTATGTTTCTCACACTTTGTAAGTTGAAATAGTGAAATTCTCCCATGCGTGATTTTGATGTTTGCTTGGTTTGTGTGTTGTCTCTTTTTAAAATTTTTTGTATTTCTTTTTTTTTCTTTTGGGTACTCTGATTACGTAACAGTAAAAAAAGTTATGTTTAGATCCAGAATCTGTATTAAATGAAATCACACTAGGAGCTTATTTGAACCCCTGGATTAGAAAAAATAATTTCCCAATTCTAATCACTGTGTCTGAAGCCCAGATGATGTTGATCCCCTTCCTTTACAGAAATCCATAGTGATGGTGTAAATGTGGCATGGGAAATTTTATGCATGAGAAAAATTGTCCTTTTAAGAAAAAAACCCCACCAAACTAAGAACACACATCCTGTGCAAAACCTTACATTGTTAATTTTGATTTCAAGCCTGAACAGTGTATTGCGTGCCAAAAATTAAAGCATGTTGATGGATCTGACTATAAAGAGTCCTGTGCCTGAGATACCAAACAAAAGTGCTAATTTGGAGCATCCCACCAGTTTAGGATTGGTCTCATATTGCCATACCAAGTCTGTTTTGAAGCTGGGATGTTGAATTAAGTTTTCCAGGACTGAGTTTCAGGCTGTTGGGTGAGTGCAGCCCTGCTGGGGATACTGTGGTGCTCATGACTCCCCTTGCTGAGGTCTCTGCTGTCGCTGCTCCTTTCAAGGAAAACCCAAATCCGTACCCAGCGTGTGACCTTATCTTGTGAAAGCTTCTGTTGCCCAATTTCCACATCTGTTTCCTTCCTTGCAAGCCCTACAGCTCCTTCCTGTGTGGAGCACAGAAGGGAGCACAGTGGGGACTCTGTTCCCTCCTGGGAATTAGGTGATGGTGCCTGCAAGGGCATGTTAACCCCCACCACAGGAGGTAGAAATAGCCTTCTGTCACTCTGCTTTCATAACTCCAGTAACATCCCCTTAATCTGGGGAAAGGGCTCCAGCCAGTGCAGCCAGCCCTGGGGCCTTGTGGCAAGTCATCTGTGTCCTTGTTTTATTTCCTCAGCTTGTATTTCATTAACCTTTTACCCTGCTTGCTTACTGCAGACTGATTTCCGACAGGCACACGGGTGAGCTCGGGGTTTGTGGCTTCCTTTGCACCCTTGTGCACACAATCAATACACTCGACCTTTCCAATGGGTGCAGTGCTGGTGGAATAGCTGAGCTCCTCAGCAACTTCCTCCTTGCTTGCTTTAAAGCATTGTATACTGGTTTACAGCCTGGTAACCCAACAGCGATTGGGAAGGTGTTCATTCTTTCTGGAATTATTAAAACGTTAATTGGCTGCCAGTAAACCTGAGTCAGGCACAGCTGCCTGTGGGTTTTCTTTGGTTTGGTTTAAAAACTATTTAGGATAAAATCTGTTGACAGCTTAAAGCTGTGTAGCACTTTTTTTTTTTTTCCCCATATTCTCACCATGAGTAAGTTGGCAGAAGGTCTGGGATGTTCAACAACTGTATTACTCAGGTTTTTGTATCAGCATATTAACTGCACACTTGGCATTTTACAATTGCAATGACTTCGTATTCAGCAATTCTTTTGATAATAACAAGAGGGATTCTGGGTTGAGAGAGCATTTATCATGCTTGGATTCTTTCTAAGGGTTTAAAAGTAATGCCAAGTTTTGAAGACAAAGGTCTTTAGACAGGCAGCTTGATTTTTAGTGGGAGTTTTAATAACTAACAGGATATTCATATCTTTAAACCTGTAAGGAAGCTCTCAGCCACCTCTGAATGGTAACTCCTATTACTTCATTAGGATTTTTTCTAAGTATAAGTCATACCTTAAAAAAAAAAATAAAATAATTATTCTCTCTCCTCATCAAGAGAGATTATTGTTGACTTTGTGAAATGCTGTGAAGCTGGGTAGGAAAGGTGGCTCTGAGTATGCTCTCTGCTTTCACCAGTCAGCTGAAGGCTTTGAAACCATATGGCCCAAATGAATGCTGTTAGCTCCCAAACTGTGCCTCAGGAATCATGAACAGCTTTGTTTCTGCCATGGTCTCCAAGTCCTGGGTTGGTCCAGTGCTCGTTGTGAAGCACTTGTGGTGGTGCTGTGTCTTGGATGTTGATGCTTCTTGGCCAGGACTTGTGTTGTCTTGTGGCTGACAACAGGGAATGGGTGAACTGCATGTGCAACCAACACTGAAGTGGCAACCTCTGGAAGTTGGACATCTCACCTCCTCCAGGCTCTTCTCAGTCTCCTGAGGAATTTGGCACAGGCTGACAGAGGTGATATCTGACACCTCACCATTTTTTGATAAAGCCTAAGTTGAAGCTTGCATTGCCATTATTGAGAAGTAATGGCGGCAGCAGGGGTGTGGACTGCAGCACTCTGCAGAGCCATCAGTAGGGAATTGTTTAAAATAGTGAAGACTCCTTGGCCCCCCTTTGTTTTTTTTCCCCATCCCATTTTTTTAATCATTGCTATACATGACCTGGGCAACACACTAAAGAGTTTGATTCTGTAAGCCTTGAAACTGCTGGTTCAGGCTCAATCATTTTTATAGGCTGAGGTTAAGTATGATGTAGGTTTTATGTGTGTCAGAAGCAGCTTATATGTGTGTAGCTTGTTTTATGTCTTCAAATATTAGGCACATGCAGAAAAAAGAAGTTGTAACTCTTTGCTCACTGAGATGCTTTTAAAAGAAGCCTGAGACAGAGATATTCTCCTCTTGCTCTTGCCACACTAGATGTTGCCTCATTAATTCAACTTGATACTCATAGTTAGACTGTAAATTTGGCAAGATTCACCCTCACTTTAACCTGGGCAATTAATGGCAAAGGAGAACTGTTTAAATGGCCTTTGGGGAAGACCTTCTGCAAAGGAGGGGTTTTTCACATGTAGTATGACCTTGTTGTCCTGACCAAGAGGCTGTTTTAAAGGCAAAGAGCATCACAGGGATCTTAATTGTCATGCACAGGGTCCATTGTCCAGGGATTTAGCATATTTGTCAACTGTTTGCTGAATGAAGGTGATTTTAAAACTGTATATTAAAATAATTTTCCTTCACAGCCAACTGATACTGCTGGGTGAGTGATGTGCGACTTGTTGCTCTCTCTTCTTCTGGAAAGTATTTTTAAGCACCTTTTCCTCATCTTTTCTATGCAATAGTACCTTCCTTTGTGTCCTTTTTGTTCAAGCAGTTGGGAGATTATGTTCTTATTAGTCTACTCTTCAATAGCTAAAGATTAAAAAAGAACATTTTATTAAAACTCTGTTGTAATTTTGCAAGTAATACATTGTCAGGAAGTAGAATACACTTTTTTTTACCAGAGCAGATAATTAACCACTGAAGCAATTTATCAAACGTTACCCAGTGGGTTCCCTGTCATGGAAGGCGTTAAATCAAGGACTGATGTATAGGGAAATGCTCTAGTTAAAGCAGAAGCCAGGGAGGAATTGATTGATATGATGTGGCCTCTGTTACATGGGGAGATGGGAATAGATTATCTGGGGATCCCCCGAGGCTATAAATCCATATGAATCTGTTACCTATAAATACTGATAGGAGATTAGGTCTGGATGTGTAAAATGTCTTTAATTTCTCTGAGTGACAGTGATACCGTATTGAGTCATTGTTTCAGTCTCCCAGTGTGGTGTCACCTTGTGAATTAGCGGGGTGATTTAATGAGCACTTCTGGGTGGCTGCCTGTGTGTGTTCACCAAGGGGAGCTTGGCTTAGCTGGGGAGAGAGGACAAGATCAGGTGCTGAGAGACTGGGATGTCTCCACAGAAAAGATTTTACAGTAGGAACTGCCCTCCTCCACGGCTGGCAAAAACCCCTCCGAACTGAAATAATGAAGGCCTGTTTGTTTTATGCTTCTTTTCCAAAGAAAAAGTGTCAGTGTTGAGGAATATTATATATATGTATATATATTAAAAAAAATTAAATGGATTTTCCTGCTATGTACTTTCTTTTTTGTTGAACACATTGCTTGCTCACTTTCCTGAAGTGGAATAAAACTTGACACTTTTGGGTTTTAATAACCCTTTGCTTTGAATTCCATCCATTTCTGGTTATAAAATGAATCCCCCGTTTTACAGCTGAGTAACTTTGGGAAGTGTTAGAAACCTGCGACCCAGATTAGCCCTTCAACATCAGGATATGCTCCACATGTTTTATAGGATTACTGAGAGTGTGCTTAAGAAAATGTTTTTCTATTTGTGCTTCTGTGGTAGTCACTGGATTCACACTAATGGTTATCTTCTCTTTGTATTAGCATTTATATAATCACAGATTTATTTGTGCTGCAGCCTGTTTTGAAAGTAATTGCTGGCTGAATGATGGTGTAGCTGTAGTTCGTGCAGAAAGTGCCTGCCCATGAATACTAAAGGCTCTTGGAGTGACTCTTGGTATATTGTGGCTTAATGGAAAGGCTGTGTTTGAGTCAATCTATATCACTTTGCTATTAAGTGTTGGGAAGGTATGTGTAGTTGGACAAGAAAGCGAGAACTTAGTCATGGATTTTAGAGTCAAGGTGCTTAGACGTAAAAACAGATTTAAAAAAAATGCCCTGCATTGGTTATTTACATGGGGATTTATTGTAAGTGCTTTGTTTTTCAGCAGTGATTTGATGTTTAGGTTTTTTTTCCCCCCTTTTCCTCCAGCTCAATGTTTACGGGACTCAGCACATCTTAGTCCTCTCCACTGCATGCAGATGCTTGGGAATGGGTTCTGCAGTGAGGTGTTTGCTTGTGCAGGGGCTGCTGGCTGGGCTGGCAGTGGGGCTGGTGTCTGCTCACCTCTGCCTGCCCTGCTTGTTTCCTCTGCCCCTTGGGGCTCTCCTGCTGCCCACTGGGCACTCACCTGTGCTTGGCACATGGCAAATGCTGCCAAAGCCTCAGGGAACACAGCTCTGTTTTCATAAAGCCAGCTCAGCAGAGTTGTCCTTAACTTGAGTGTGGTCAGTGATGAACCCACCCCCATTTTTTGGACATTTTTATGGTCATGTCCCTGTGTACTGAGTCAGAGCTCACTTCTGTGGTTTCTGCTGCCTCCTTTGCCACATTCCCAGGTAGAGTGATGCTCCCTGTTGGATCAAGCAGGGATGGGGGGGAAGATGGAGCTTGAGGGTGCTTCCAGCATGGAGTATCTGCTGCAGTCTCTGGGTCAGATCCCATAAACAGATCTGCACCCTGTCTTTGAGATACCAATTTTCTTGACCAATGGAGTCTAAGGTCTATCTGTCTCTGCTTTACTAGTGTTATTTACTGCCTAGTATTTGTTTGGCAGAAGGTTTTTTCTGCGTAATACCAGCCCTGCTTCCCATTGCCAGGAAATTTAGAACCTGTGAGTGATTTCAAAGGCCATCTGACTCCAATGCTTCCAGCAGGATTTATGTTTCTGCTGGTGCAGAGTTACAGTGTCATAAGCTTTTTATTTGTTCTTATTATATCATGGACATCTGCAGACTGTTGAGTCCGGTTTTCTTCAGCTGTTTATGTGCAAATAAGTCTCTGATCTAGTGAAAGGAGCAATTCTTTATTTCCACTGAGTGCTGCTCCAAGAAAAAAACCTCCTCCAATAAATCATTAAAAGAAAATGGAATTAGTTTTGCCAAAATGAATGGCTGCAAAATGCACATGACTCTACTGTTCATATGAAGGCTGAGAAAACCTCTTGGTTATTTGGAGTGTGCTCCTGCTTCAGTATCTGATCAGGTTTTATTCTGGTAAGTCTGGCTTGCTGTCTGCAGTTCCGCTGGCAGAGGAGCCTGGGGCATGCTGCCAAAATTGCAGTGGGATTCCAGAAAGGCTTAATTTAATTTCTAATTGTTGTAAAGAATCATTTATTAAATTCCCACTCTGTTTCCTGCCTGGCCGAAACAGTAGCAAGTTCCCTCCTGAGATTAATTCTACAATTTGGACTTTTGGTGGAATCTGAAGGTTACAGTGTACAAGAATTAGGGTCTGGTCCTTTGGCTTGCAAATGACTTTTGAATTCTGAGTCAGGACTTACTGCTTAAACCCATTTCTGTCTGGTTTCAAAGTAAATGTGTTTATTACTGTATGTGTTGTGTGAATTTGAACAGCTGCCAAATGTAACAGAATAACTAGGTTCATTTTTTTGAGTGTTTGACCTTTTTTCAATCTGATGTTTCTTTTTTCTTCATTAGTCTGCTGGGAGGGCAGAGAGAGATGAAATCTCAGGATCCAGGTTTGGAGGTGACTGAAGGGATGTGTATCTGTGTGTGGGTATGTGGTGGGTACTGGGTCACTCTGAGATGATGCAATGCAGTTGTGACATTACCAGGTAACTTTATTTCGGTTTAAAACTTTAACATGTTCTGTCTAAGAACATGATGCATCCAAATCAAATACATTTCTGTGCCATTAATAGAAAGTCTGTAATATAGTTCAGATTGCAGAGTGATAAAAGCCTGATTTTACTCTTCCCCCAAGTTCTAGCCATCTCTTTTAAACTATCTGGATACATCTTCATTATCTGTATTTGCTTGTTTGCCCTGGACAAGCAACAGATATTTTTGTGGGAAAGTAATATCTTTTACAAGGTAGTGTGGTTGAATGACTATGCTTTTGCTAATACTGCTGCAGAAAAGATGCATATAATTCCTGAGTCCTGGGCTGACAGCACCGTCGGAGTGTATGCCATACTGGCAGTGTAACCTGTCTTCATAGCATTTTATCTACTGTACGTTTGCTTATCCAGATATTCCTTTATAGCTGTCACTTGCTGTTCAGCTCAGAATAGCAAATGTCAGAAAAGAGTTACAAACAGCACCGGTATTTTCTGTGGTTTATTTCTCTGATGGCTCCTCTGTGTATCTTTTTGAAAGGGGAAATGTGAAACAGTGGTATGATTTTATAAGGGCAGCCAAGGATTTGTGTTTTTGTCATCCTAGGCAGCAGCCAGCATGTAGCAAAGATGACAAGCCTTGTCCTGCAGAGCTCCCTCTTTGTCTTTTGATATGCATTTTTACCCTAGCACTAATCCTGCTTTGTAATGGGATTTCCAGCATGGCAGGGATGGAGGGGAGCCTCTGAGCCCACTTCCAGCTGGTCCAGAGGCACAGACACAAGCTGCTCTGGAATTCTGAGGCATCAGTCTAAGCAGCTCTCCAGCGTGGCCTTAAGGAAATGAACCATACTGTGCTTCTCTGCTAGAATGATGTCATCTGGAATCTTATCTGTGAATTCTGGACATGTTCTTGTTATTGGAAAGTGTATTGGTGTGGATTAAGATATACTGCTGGGGTTTCGAGTAGGGAGATTTAAAAGGAGGAGTGTAGCATCAATGGATGCTCCACATTCCACTGCAAGTAGTTGTCCAATAATGATTTGTAGCAGGTAACTGCACATCTTCCCATGGATGCAGCTGTGAAATGCTAATTCTTAAATACAATGAGGTGGCTCTTTAAAATGAGCATTATTTCTGTTTTCTTGCAGGCAGTGAAATAGATAGGTGATCTTGCATGTTTTTCTTGAAATCAGTGAGGAAAACAGGGTGGTCTGGTGGGAGGGAGACTCCAGGCATTGGCTTCCAAGATGATCTCAGCAAGATGTTCCTGTGAAAGGATCATAATGGTAGCAGCCAATTTCTTTGAGCTTTGCCTGGGGAGATGGCTATATCCTTAAAACCTAGGCCTATGAAAAGCAAGTTTTGCTTTCATTGTTGCCACTGCTTTGAAGCTCTTCTGATGCTGTTGCTCCTTTTTTGAGCTGGTGTGAAGGGATCATACTGGTACAAGCAACAGTTTCCAACTTGGTTGTATGATTTGAACACCCAGAGGTGCCACTCCTTGGGCTGAGCTGGGGTGGTCATGAATTGGTCTTTGAAGGTATGGGGATGGACTCTGGGGAACCTGAGACTACTTCCAGCCCCTTGGTTATTTACTTTTTTTCTCCATTCCTTCCCCATAGTACAATCTGGCTATTAGTATTTGTGGAAATTTAATAAAAACAAAAATAAATACAGACTATTTCACTTTGCTTTCACCATAATTGCCAGCCCATATCTCCCTCCATTATCCTTTCATCTTCTTTTCAGACTGGCTAATAGTTGCTTAGTGATTACATTTAATGGTGTGAGAGCCTTTTAGTTTGGATACCCTGCTTTTCCTTCCCTGTTGCTTATAGAGATGTTTACATTTCTAGCCAGAGCTATGATTTGTCTCCTGTATAATTGCATGGAAAGCAACAGTTCACATTCCTAGACGGGCATCCTGAATTTATTTTGATACCATTTTAATGCCTTTCCCACGCTCGGTTCACCCTGTATGTTCTCTTGGTTGGCTTAACTAACTGTTCCCCTCTGCATAGATTTATTTCTTTCCAGTGAACTGCATATCTTAACCTGTCTAGTGCAGTCTTTAGGGCCAAGTCTGAGAAATTCACAGTAAGCAGACTGAGGTGGAGGAAACTGATAAAGGAATTATTTCAGAGGGTTATGCTTCATGTAGCTGGAGTGTGTGGTGTCACTGGGGTGCTCGCCTTGCCTAGGTGCAGCTGCTGGAGAAGGTAGATGACAGTGCTGGATCAAAGCAAGTGCTGGCAAAAGCTCTTTGATGTTGGCTGGCCATAATTGTACAGCATGGAAATGTCATTTAAAAATTATCCACTTCATCAGCATTATTGGTGAAAATTACCAGGATGGAGCTCATCCAGGGAGAGAGGCTGATCTTCTGTGTGGCTGCTGCTGGAAGAGCCCTGAGTGCCCGGCTGTGCCAGCACATCTCTGGCTGCGGGCAGGAGAGAGGCTTCAGCACAGCTCTGTGAGCTTGGGCTCATCCTTCTGCTGCTGCACTTGGGAGGCGATAGGAAAAGGGGCGGTGTGAACATGCAAGGCACAAAACAGCCCCCTCTTGGATGAGAGCTGCACTGTATTTTTTTTCAGGAAAAACGTGCCGTGCAGTACAAGGCCAGTAAATGTGAGGCTGGAGCATTGTAAGCCATGTAGGTGTTCAAACCACCCATCTCTTAAGGTTTTTATCTATCTGTGCATCTTTGGTGGCACTAACAAATTGGGAAACTTTAAGAAGAATGCCCAGTCTTAGAGTCTTTGGTGTAGCAGCATCACTGACTCATCATCACTTAAACACTGGATAAAGCCTTTGTTAGGGAGTGAGGAAGTTTTGCTTTTTGTAAAAAGCCAGGAGCTGTCTATTTTCATCACTGAGTTTGCAATCCTAGCAGTTGGAATGAAGAAAAATTCAAAGCTTTGGAGAAGTGGTTGGGGGTGTGTGGAATGAATAATGGTCCAATATGAGACCTCAGCAGGGTGAGAAATGTAAAACTAGCATCTCTTCTGCTGTTGGGGTTTTTTTTGAGATAAATTCACTAGCAATGAGAACTATTTTAAACGTTGCTGCTGTTGCTGATAGAAACAGGTCATTAAATTGCTACAGTCAACATTCCTTTGGGTCCTGGTCATAAGCCAAGCTGCCAACTATTTGTAAATTTACTGACAGTCAGTAAGCAGAATACAATATTTAAACTGTCAGAAAACTAATATTCGCTCGTTTCAGGGAAACACAGCTCTGTTTCTCTCGAGCTCTGGCTTTTCATAGTGTTTGGTTACTGCTGTTAATTCTGCTTCTCTGAACTCCAAGGCTGACCAAGGAA
This sequence comes from Xenops minutus, assembly GCA_035221455.1. Taxonomy (NCBI): domain Eukaryota; kingdom Metazoa; phylum Chordata; class Aves; order Passeriformes; family Furnariidae; genus Xenops; species Xenops minutus. The sequence continues at coordinate 6,445,237 of JAWWEE010000021.1, forward strand.
AAAGCAGAGAAGAGATGAAGAAGAGTTTGCCTGCCTGGGCCTTCCCTGCACACCCTGTTCTCATCACCCCTAACAATATCTTGGTCCTTTTTGGCAGAGATACTCAAGGCTGTAGCCAAGTTCCTGGGCTCCCAGGGCCTGGGTTCTCAGTCTTGCCATGGCTTGTGATAGATGCTGTTCCATCTGAGTTAGCTGTAAATATGAAGACAGACATTCACAAGTGCTAACTATATATGTGTGCTTGCTTCCTGGGGTGCACACTCAGAGATAGTGGAAAGCAGCTTGAGAAAGCCTAGAGAATACTTTGAACTTATTTATTGTAGTACTAAAATGTTGTGGGAAGAATGGCAGAATCATTTGTTTGCTGGTTGCTGCTGAAATGCAGACCTGTTATGAATTACCCATGCAAAGATAACTCTCTGTTGTGAGCCAGCATTACAGGAGGAAATCTGTTTTTCTTTAGTGTACAGCAATGTTATGGGTTTACCCGATTCTGGACCTTCATCTGAAGTAGCTTTTTGTGTAGCTACCTATGTGGGCATCCATAAAATATGAATCCAGGTGGGTTTTCCCCAAGCCCTCCTGAGCAGTAACTCTCATGTCTGATCAGAACAAGTAGCTGAGTTGTTTTTAGGGGTGGATCTGACAGTGTGGCAGTCCTGTCCTTCCTATGCCTTGCTGGAGGGGAGAGTGTGTTGTTTACTGCTGAGAAGGGATAATTTCACCAGGCACGTGTAGGCTAAGGCCTTGATAAAGCCAGGAGGATGAGTTTGAATGTACTGCTGTGGTAATTAGCCTACAGGCAACAGCAAAATAAGAAATTGGTTGGTTCTTTTAGAGAAGTCTTTTTCAGACCTCAGGAAAGCCCCTGTTCCATGTCAGGATTATGTTAAACCTGAAGTATTTGGACTGAGGGGGGGAAAGGGCACGATAGCAGCTCCTTGCAGAGCGGTGGGTTATCCCTGCTGAGGGGCTCACCAGCATGGCCTGATGCGTGGGCTTGAGTTCCTGATTCCAGCCGGATCCTGCAGAGTTGGATCCTTTCCTCTCACATGCCAGAAGAGCAAGCATGCCTCTCTCTATCCTGCTGGTTTTGCCAGAAATTCTTCCCTTGAAATAAGTATCTTTCCTCCTCAAAAGCAGCATGCTCCCCTGAGCAGCTCTGGCTTGGGTGAATCATTGTGTTCATAGAAAAAAAAATGTGTTGCGACTCGCTCGCATTCCCCACCGTCTGCGCACCCGGGACTTGACGCACATAGTGTGTGGGAAAGCCTTCCTGTGCATTTCCACTGTCGCCTCTGAAGCTTGGCCCAGGCAAAAGAGGTAAGGAATTGGAAGGTGGTATGTGAGCTGCAGGATCCTTGAGCTACAGCTGATGCTACCTGGGCACAGAGAGGCCACTTGTGTGTGCTGTTGCTGCTCAAGTACAAATAAATATAATATTTATCATTGTGTGCTGTCAGTGTGTTAGAAATTAAGCCTAAAGCCTACTATACCAGTAAGTGTTTTACCAATCATTATAGCATTTATCAACATTATGGGCTGCTGTCTGCCAGTAATAAATGCATGGTGTTCCTGCTAGAGCAAATAGTTTTTCCAAGAAGTGGTATATTTAATGAAGAGTGAACAGCACAAACTATAAAAGGAGCAAGATCTGTGATTTTTTTTTTATTTTTTTTTTTACAAAATGATTGTAAGTGGTGTAAGGCAAGGTGGCACGGACTGTGGAGGGATGTCCCCAAGGGTACCCTGGAGCAAGGTGGGTTGGGCACCTCTGCTCTTTGGCAGATGTCTTGACAGATGCTTTTATGTTATAAAAAGAAGCCAAGCAACTAGTTGCTGGCAGCAGCCTGTGAGGCAGGGAAGGGAAGCGTGACCCGGAGTCGGGAGCCAGCCTGGTTTGCGTTGGCAGCACCCGCGAGAATCGTCATCACTGGGAAAGACGCTGAGCCAGAATTTTGCCTTCCACCTGCACTGGAGCAGGGATGTGAGGGATGGGCTCCCAGCTACAGCAAAGGAATGGGTTTGGAAAGGAGGAGGGAGCTGCAAAGGCTGTTCTTCCTTCCCTCTGGCTGGAAATGCACAGCTTGACTTTTGGTTTCTGCTCCCTTTATTTCAAAAGGGCAGTTTTGATGTGTGCTCAGCTTGCCAGATGGTGGTATGCAAAAAAAGGCCTGAAAGCATGAGGGAGGGAGAAGCATGTCCCTGCCCAGGACCTGGGGAAACCTGACTTCTGAAATTGCTCTCAGCTGCTGGAGAACTGGAGGGTGTAATCTGGACTGTGGAAACTAGGATTGTGGTATTCATTAACAATGCATATCTCCATCCCACTGCAGGTGGTGAGGCTTTGATATATGGGATTTATATCAGCTTGATTTTTGTCATTAGCCCCTTGTATGAACTATCATATGAGAAGTGGCTGTCATCTTGTTCCAGGTTAGCTGTGCAGCATATGCCTCTATGTGAGTGTTTGTCTTCCCTTGTGCAAATATCCCTCCTTCCCATGGAGGAAAGCATGTATGCTTTTTTCTTTTTTCTTTTTTTTTCCCATCCCACTCCCCAGTAGTATATGGAGGGTAAAAGTGATATAGAAGCAATGGCACAAGTTGAGATCCAAGAGTTTTTTTTTCATCCCCTGGGTGGGGATGGAAGGGCAAGATGTGATGCGTCTTTTGTGCTGGAGACCAACAAAGTGGGATATATTGGGCTGCTGTAACACACTAACATCCTGCTGGTGCTCAAACATTTTAGAAAAGGTTTCATTATCAAAATACCAGGCGAGAGGATAAATGAAGACTCAAGACCATTTGTTTGAAAGACAGTGTCATTAAGGATTCAAGTGAAGTAACAAAAATGTTGGATTTAAAATTAACTTAATGTAGTGGGATTTTTTCCTGAAGAAAAGTTGGTACATTATCTCCCTAACAAATAGCTCATGCTGCAGAAGTGAAGCATGACACCTCCAAATCAGACTGCTCGACTTTATAAATGACAGTGTCACCTATCACTGTGTCAGCAAGATAAAGGGATGATTCTTCAAGTGGTCCGAAAGCATTTATTTTTCATTGTGTTTTCCCTATAATGAATATTCCACTTGTACCCAAAGCATTACTGAAGTACTAAACTTTCTCTGTAGCCGCTTAGAAGTAAACATAATAGATTGTAATATATATAAATTATGTATATGCTATTGTATGTAGTATGTTTATACCTAGTATATCCATCTATATACTCTATGTATATATATATATTTAAAATATAATAGCTATAGTAAATGGTAAATGAAAGATTATACCTCTGCAGGTAGCAGAAATCACAGTAACTTTGTTAAACCATATGTTACCTAATAGCCAAAATTGAACTGGAGTAACCTTGAGACATTAATGCAAAGGTGGCCAGAGGTGCAATTATACCATCTGTATCAAAAATGGCTCTTTTCCTTCTCTTCTATACCTCATCTCTTCTACAGTGCGACACTTAAAGTCTTAAGGCTTAGTAACAATTCTGGGTCTCTCTTTTGCAAGTGTAGTTCTAAAAATATTTATTATTCGCTTTAGGAAAGAACTTTCAAGTCAAGGTTCAGAAGATCTTCTGTCACTGCTCTATGCATATGTTTAATTTATGAAATCTTCCTTAGTTAATGTGGTTTATTGACTTTAAGTCTGTTGGATCATCAAGCTTGACCTGTGTAACTCAACCCATTGGATCTCAGAAATGCCTGGCAGTTCCTGGAACACTGACTCCAGTGGTCTGAGCAGAGCACTGGGAATGTGGCTGTCCCTCTCACCCAGCTGAGCTTCACAGCATTTTTTTTTTTATTTTTTTTTTTAATCCTAAGAGGATTTTTTTTTTTTTTTTTTTAGATCTGTCTGCAAAGCTTGTGTTTTCTGAGTCTACTCCAGAAAATCACAGGAGCACTTAGTTAGGCAAAGCATTGCATTGCTATTCTCATGTAAAACACCAGCATGAGGAGGAGGGAGGTCCACCTTATATTGATCAGCCTCTGTGGGTGACCTTATAGGATTTGCACACAAGGAGCGTAAGAGCAGGTTTCACTATTAAAAAAGCCATGTCAGGCAGCTGAATTCCCATTTGATGTGAGATTACACATCCAAGCGCATCAGCTCAGCACACTGATTCACCATTTATGTAAAATGGTAACCATGATACCTCAGCCATAAATTCAGCTTTGCAGGGAATCTCCTGAAGTGGCAGGCACAAGACTTCATCATCCTCACCTTGGGGAAGGGAGGGAAAGGCAGTCCAAAGCAGTATTTATTTCTCGGCAATGATGAGGTCAGGTTTCCAAAGCATCAGTGTTGAGTGTGGTGATGCCTTTTCACTGTGGAGTTGAAAGGATGATGCAACTTCCAAGTGTTATGCCAAAAAAGGCAGAAATTTGTCAGTGATGACCGTTGGCAATGTGTAAGAGAAGAAAGTTGATTCTCCCCGGCCCCCCTCCCCCGCCGCCCTCCTTTCTGGCAAGGGAGCTGATGTAGGAGGGGTCACAGTGTGGTAGGACTGAGTTCTGAGCAGCTCCTGGCAAAGCAAAGTGAAGTAGCTTCAGTTCAGTTAGAGCAGGGGAAGAGGTTATTATGCTTTATACCTAAGTTCTCCAAAATTACGCAGGAAAGCTCTTTTTTTCCCTGTGATCCTGTGCTGCCTTAAATACATGTGCAATCTCTTTTAATTCAAGGGTGTCTGTCAGCCTTTCTCAAGTTTTGTGTTATCGTAAGCAGTGCAGTAATAGGTACCTGAGGTACCTGGAGAGAACACCAAGTACATTTGATGCTAAATGAGCTTTGCAATCTGCAGTAGGTTACCTGGAACATTTCAATACCACCCAGGCTGTTGCAGTGACAGTACGCTCCAGCTGCTGTAGAGGCTTTGCACATCTTGTTTTCATCGTGTCCTTTTGCTTGTCTGCTCCTTGTTTGGAGTTAGTGTAAAGGTCAGCTGCAAAATCTCAACATTTTATTACTTTTGGACCACGGTGACCACATGGAAAGGTATAAAAGATCTGCCTGCTGGAAACTCCTTGGCTGATCATCTCTTACCACGTGCAAATGTAAATAAATTAACTTTTTGTAGTTTAAAAGTCTGAAGGTTTTTTTTGTAATGCACCACTTTGAACGGAGCGTTGATGACTGTGGCATTGCTCAGGAGAAAGTGTTTCATGTTCCTCAAGTGTGTGCGTGTGGTTTTGTACGTGCCTGGCTGCCTGCCTGGCGTTGCAAACTGCAACAGTGCTGCTCCGTGGTGTCAAAAAAAAAGTCTTAGAGGTCTTGTCACTGAGCTCTTTGTTTGCATAGGGAAACATCTGTCTGAAATTTAATGTGCTGTTCCTAACACTGCCGTTGGAAAGCTGTAAATCCTCCTCATTTCTTCTCCCTGGGATTGGATTGTTGTTTTTTCTCTCTTCCTAATCAGAGTGCTGTAGTTGAGTGTTGTAATTAGTGTGTATTAATTCATTGATTGTCACTGTTCCAGTAATGTGTAAAGATAACATGACAAGATTTTATTTGTTCTGTAATAGAATGTTTAAATGTTGCCACCTTAAATAACATTAAGATAGCTCTTTCATATGTTGGGTTTTATTATCAATTCAGTATGATCGACTAATTGCACTTATTTTCATTGACACCATTCTTTCCTGCAAACAAAAGCTGTTTAAAGATTTAATTCTTCTTTTATCTTTGTTGAAGGTTCCCAAGCAGTTGGAGCAGGAGAGGGGGAAGGATCTTGGGCAGGGCTGTGCGCACTGGGTGCGTGACATACAGAAATAAATTGTGTTTTCTGCTACTCACTCCATTGGTTTGAACAAAATGAAACATGTATTTTCTCCTCCCAAGCTGATAGCATGCTTTTTAAAACATGAAGTTGTCATCTCGCTTTGTTTCCTCACCACCACCTCCAGGCTGACAATTTTTGTGGATTGCAGTTCAGTTTAAGCTCCTGGGCAAAGTGTTAGATAAAACTAGTACTTTACATTAGTAACTATCTCCTGGAACATGCATGTGGGTGTTTTTGAAGGATGGGTTGGGTTGGCATGTTGGGTGTTAACCTCATTCAGCATTCTTGTCTGATCTGTACCAACTCACTTCAGTCAAGTGGTGTGAAATTTCCCTTACCACGGGGCTCCTGGAAGCCTCAGGGGGGAGTTTGTGTGGAGAGGGGGCTCAGGAGCACCAAACCCTTTATGGACAATCAGTTTGTCTTTGGAAACTTAACAGGAAAAGGACTGACTGTCCATTTTGGAAGTGAGGGGTTTCTGTCGTGTGGGCATTTTGGCTCCCTGGAAAATGAAATGAGCTTTCCTTGGCTTTTCTGGAACATTACATTAGCTCTTTGTCTGTGGGCAATGCTGAGGGTGTTAGAAGTCACTTGTTATTTCTTGTGGCAGTTCCTTGGGAAATTTTTGAGCAGTAGCCAAGATAGCAGAGCCCTTCCCATGGGAAAAGGGGTCTGAGAGCCACTGTCACTGTGACGTGCAGAGATGTTGCAGAGCTCTGCTGCAGTATGTGTTCCATGTGCCTGGCTGGGACTTAGAGGATCATGGTGAGGATTGCAAAATGCCATCCTGCTACGGGCTTCTAGGGTAAAACACCTTGCAGACCTCAGCCTGAGATAAGGAGCCAGTGGGAGAGAAAGAAAGGCCAGGAGGCACCCTTAATTCTGTGCTTCTTGTTGAGCCTCTGCACATCCCAAACTGTTCCCACTGTTTGCACTCACAGGTGAGGGAAGCTTGTCTGGGGAACAGCTACAGCTGCAGAGAGTTTGTGGTCAGGTCTGTGAGCCTGCAGGGGAGAAGATAAAAGGAGTGTTTTCTGCTGTGACCTGAACATTTGTCAAGTGTAATATCTTCACAGCTTAAAGCTGAGTGCTTTGGCTCTCTCTGCAAGGTGTTCTCCAAACATGTTGGTGTCTCTCCCTGGAGGTCTCTTTGCCCAAATGTTACTCTCTTGGAGATGCTGCCAGTCTTTAAATGGAGCACTTGCCATGGGCTGCTCTATAATAAAGAGCACTGGGAGATAGAAGTAGTGAATTTTCGTTCTCAGTAAGCACATTTTCCTCTGCCTCTTTTAGGAACACACTTAAGGCTACTATAAAATGCATGAACCTATTAAATGTCACCTCTGTGGATGGATTTGGTGGTTGTGTTTTTGGGTTTTTTTTCCAGATTGTGTGCTGGCCGCCTCTGAGCTCTCGTTCCATAAATCAGGGTGTAATGAGTTGTGTTACTGTCAGAGGTATCATCTTGCAGTTTGGCAGTGGCTGTGGTCTAACAAATGGTCCCAGTGTGGCAAAGACCATTTGAAGAGAGCAGAAGGTAGGCTTGCACTGAAGTTTTGCCAGCAACATCCATCAGCAATTTCATCTCTCTCTTATCCCTTTATTATTTTGTTGGTGTCATGTTTGCTTTGTGTTTTCAGAAGGCAGATTACTCTGATTTCTAGGGAAAAATAAAAACCACCAAAGTTTGGTCAGAAAGCTTTTGCAAGTCATTTGGAACTCTGCAGTGTGTTGATCAGCCCTCTGGGCTGTCTCTAATTGCTCTGTCTCCTCACTGCCATGGGAACTTTCCAGTTCTTTTAAAAAATGAAACTTTTGCCAGACTGTCCTACCTGTATGGTAGATGGCAAAATGTGTTCTGTTTACAGTTGTGGTAGTGTGGCTGCTCTTTGCTCAGACAGGGAGAAATGATTTAACTTCAGATGCAAGCCACATAACACATCACATCTGTGGAGTTCTGCTGGGGAGGTATTTCAAGTTCAAAAAAAGTGCACTAGAGTTGAGGGAATTCAAGGCCAAGGTTTTCTACATTTTTTGCATGTTTTCTTTCTATATATTCAGACTGGTTTCTTTAGAGCAGCAACAATAGCAATGACTATTTGATATAAGAAAGGAAGTGAAATGAGTTTTGAAGTTTGAGTGGTATTGAGGAAAGGCATAGATAAGGAAGGGAAACTTAAATGAACTGTAACATCACACATTTGGAAAAATGATAAGGAGTATGGTTTATCAGAGACTACCTTTCTCTGAAATTAAGCAAAGCAGTCCAACATAAAAGCAATTATTTCTGTACCCAGGAGTTTGACCATCTCATTTTCCAGTTTCACAGAATCTTCCAAGTAATCGTGGCTAATGACATATCTGCAAACCCAGGGCTGTATGTTGCTGTAAAACTCTGAATCCAGACTTTAATTAGAAGAGGAATACTTCCTTCCTTCAGAGAGATACATTTTTTTCTGCCTTCAGGAAATGGAAAGGAAATTATTTTACTTTTGTATACGGGAATTCAAATATCAATTTTGTGATGTAATGGGAAAGTTTTCTGGTGGGATTTGGTATTTCTAGCTCAAGGCTCGGGTGTGGAAAATGGTGCCTTTCCCTCTTAGACCCCCTCTTGGTCATGATTTTGAAGTTCTTGTATGGGATCCGTCTTAACCATAGGGGGATGGTATGTGCTGTGGGGGAGGAATTAAGCTTTTAGTCATGCTGTGCCCTGTTTTATTTATCAACTGCAATATGAAACACAAAGTTAAGTTAAAACAGACCCAAGCTCTATGCTGGGAATCAAAACATGGGCTGAGCTAGTGCCTGGGATTTTGTCTGTGTTTATGAATGGGCAGATTTAGTACATGTATTTCAGATGTGGCTGTTGTCTTAACAAGTGCCACAAACACAGAAACATCTGGGTGACACCAATATATGTGTGTGTGTGTGTGTGTGAAACAATAGTGTGTGTATGCAGGGTAAGGCTTGCCTGTGAATTTAGCTTAGTCTTTAGTGACCTGTTAGTAGATGCAGTTTTATTACCAGATTTTTCTTTTTACTGAGGATTAAGTGGCATTTGGAGCGTGTCAGTTTAGTCAACTGATGCATTTGTTAATGATGTGCTTTAGTGAAGCAGCATGGTCTGAAAGGGGCACAGAAATGGCAATCAGTTATGTGTAGGAAACACTGGAGGTTGACTTTACATATGTTGTGCAATATATGTAAACAAACAAAAGAAATGCCAATTTCGCTTTCTGTGCAAGTAACATGTGTAAATTCAGGGTTACTGCAATAAGCAACAGATTAAAGCCAGTAGGAGCTTGGAAGGGATTTGGTTTGTGTTTGCAATTGGCTCGTGTCTTGACTCCCTACACTAGGGAGTGGAGCATGGAGCCAGCTGGACAGGAGTTAAACCCAAGCTCGGGGCTGGAACCGTGTGCTTTGAAACTCTAGACCAAAGGATGGGAAGGCTTGCTCAGTGAGAGGATGTGTGCAGGATGGGAAAGCCCAGAGACACAGCTCAGGGTTGTGCCTTGGGAGTGTTGTGCAATCAAGCTTTCCCTGTGGGGAAATGTGCACTTCCAGCCCTGCCTCTGCCCCACGGCCCGTGGAGGAATCCCTCTCCTCAGAGACCTTGGGTGCTGAGTCTTGCAGAAGTACCTGGAGCTCCAGCTGAGTTTCTGAAAGTCACAAAGACCTTTCGTGTTCTGGTAGCTGACAATCAACCATATTGCCCGTATATAATTTAATTGCCAGCATATGGGCCATTTGTCTGACCACAAAAGCTTTTATTCACGTGCTTTAAATTTTTAGAGGCTTGTCATCAGCAGAAATATCACACAGCATGAAGCTATTTCTTCCTTTGCAGCCACTTAGCTATTGTGGCACAGCAATAAAGTGGCAAAAGTGTGTCACCACCAATCTGACTGTGAGCTTGAGTGTCTGGGGTGGGGAGCTCATGCTGATGGGCACCCCTGGGTGAGTAATCAGTAAGTGACTATTAGACATGTTTGGCTGGGGGGGAGGAGGAGCTGGGCTTAGGGAAGCTGTAATCCTTTGCATATCTCTGTTGGAGATCCTGGTGTTCTGTGACTGTGGTTGGGGTCATGCAGTGCACTCAAATATTCAGATCACTTATTAAGAATGGCATGTGGCATTGTTACAGGTAGTAAATAATTATGTCTGTTAGACAAAATGTTGTTTTGTTATCTCTTACCAGCTCCATTTGTGGATAGAAGTCCCACCACAGTGTGGTACATTTGGTCCCACCTATTCATAGCATTCTCCTGCTGTTTGTGTAAGTCTTGGGAGGAGAGGCTTCTGAATATTTTGGAAGACTATGGAAATGTGACTGTGAAAACACTTGAAAGCACTTATGACTTCTCTCCAAATGATTAGCTTTTAAATTAACAATGTCCCTAACAGCAAAAACAAGTACCGTCTTGAATTAAGAAGGCAGCAAGAATTATTTCATCATCAGCATTAGGTAACTAAACATAAACTATTGTTCTTCTATAGAAAGCCCTTGACATTCGTAACTCTGTCAATCAAGCCATTATATTTTCAAATCTTTTATTTGTTTAAAAGCTACCTGGACTGCAGAACAAATGTTATCTCCTTGAGCTGCAAAGCTGTTGCCCTTGGTGAAGGATAAAGATAGATCCTGTTGGTGCTTCTTTAGCTGCTGTGTGGAACCTTCCTCTTTCACACCTGTGAGATATGGAACTGCAAGAGATCTCTTGGGTCTTTTGTTCAGACCCCTACATGCCAGGAGGGATCATGTCCTATATAATACTCTCATGGAATTAATGACATGATCTTCCTTTTCTTCCCTCAAACACTCCAAAACTCACTGCCTTGGTGGTTAAAAGCCCTCATAAAAATCCCTAACCTGTGCAGGTCCCTGTGCCAGCACTGCCGGGTGGATATGGCAGTGTCCAGAGCCCTCAACTGAGCACCACAGAGTGCTCAGGAAAAGGCCAGAGACCACATCATGCTTTGCATCTCTTCTTTTTATAAAGATGGCTTTTCAGCAGATGTGTTTTTAGCCACTCCTAGCCCTGCATTGGGGAGGGTTGGTGTGGGACCTGGGGAGGCTTTGCCTGGTCTGCTGGCAGGACTCTCAGAGCAGATGTGTGCTCATGCCTTTCTTGTGGGTATCTGCTAGTCTGGCCACAGCCCTGATTTGTCTTGGCATGGCATTACCTATTTAGCACTATACAAAAATAGCAGATATCCTCCTGTTCTCTACAGGCTGTCACTTTTTAATTGCTCTAGAGGCAGCACTTCAAAGATTTTCTGTAAATTTGTTTTTCTTAAAATACAAAACTATTCTCACTTGAAATATCATTAGTGAATCAAAAAACCCTATATCATTTCCTTGGGATAACAGCTAAAAGCTGGTGGCTGTGTTGTTGCAGTGACCAGTTTCTCAGATTATTGTGTAATTAATCATGTTATTGAAGGAGACAAAATGGAAATGGAAGTTAGTTATTTAACTTTGCATCATCTATCAAAATCCACCAAAGCGCTTTAGGTGCTTATCAACTATTTTCCAGGTTCTGAGTCTGTCTCTCCCTAGCATGTCTGCTGTTTCCAGATGAGTTGCTCTTCTGTAGGTTGGTGCCGGGGACAGAGAATTGGTCCCTATGTTATATGCCACCATAAAGTATTATAATGTGTTTTCTGAAGGGATCTTGGGAATTCTTCAAGTCTTTTGTTACCAGAGAGGATCAACTTTACTTGGACCTTCCTGAGCAGATATTTATTTAATGTGCCCATTAAAAAACCTTCTGAAATAAATATCCTCTCAGCTCTGTCAGGTCACTTATTTCCACTTATGAGAGGCAACAGCCAGAATCTGGAATTTGGGAAATTTGGGCTTGCTATACTTATGATTTCTTTCTGTGTGCTTTTCCCTTAATCTTGGGTTCATTTCCTTGTGATTCTGGAGGCTAATTAACATGGTAAAGATTATTCCTGTGAGTACACTCCAATTTTTTTTTCTAAGTTTTATCTTCTGATATCTGTGCACAGACCGCCTGAAAGATTGTATCATTTAATTAAAGAAAGAACAAACAAGAGGATTAATGTAATCTATGGGATGGGGACAGGAGACTGGAAAGGGTCAGGCAAGAGCCAGCTTGAATGGCTGGAGAAAAGCATGCACAGTTCACTGAGTGCTGGAATTGGTAAATATAAATCCTTTAATACTTCTGGCAAAGTCTTGGTGTCAAATATTAATGTTCTCATTTACATTTAAATAGTTTAGGTTTCCTTGCATGTGTCATACATAGCATAAAATAATGCTCTATTATTGCAAATATTACTTTTAATGAAAGTAAATACCATCGTCACCAGTGTTAATCTGCTGCACTCAGGAGTCTGTTTCCAAATATTGATTTCTGGTAAATGACCTTTATCAGTGTCATAAGATTTTATTTGGAAAATGTTTTCTGTCAAAGCCTGGGAATGTTCACTGGTTACATTTGTTAATAGCCAATTTGCTCAGGGTATTACAGACCTGTGAAGAATAGGGCATCCTCTCCCTCAGAAATTTAGGGGCTGTGATGATTTGGGGGCCAGCTGGGACTTGATGGCAAACACTGAGGTGAAGGGGGATCAGCAGATCTCAAAGCTGCAGGCTGACAACTTCTAGGAATGTCAGCTTTGTGTGATCTTTCAAGTCCTAGTGTGGGTTTGAATGTGGTACAGATATTTAAGAAACCATTCTGGCCTGCAGAGCTGGATGCTGGTCCTCATTTCCCAGCTTGGATTCAAAGCTGGGGACTGCACTTCACCTAACAAGGTATTTTCTGCTTATAAAATTATTGCAGCTTATCAGGTCTGACTTGGAAATAACTTGCTCATCTGCATAATTAAGCTATAAATAGCAGAGTAAATGAACCTGCTTTTTAACTATGGGGTTGTTATTCTTTCTTGAAGTTCAGGAGACTAACCCAGTGTGTGAATGATTTCCTAAATCCTTGTGTGTGTTAAAATGATGGTTGTTCATCTTGGGGTTCTGCAGAGTCGAGTCAAGTGCAATTTGGGAGTAGTGTAAATGATGACTTTGAGTTATGTGATCCTGTGAGTGACAATAACAGGAAAACCTCTCCCATTTTTGTATTCTTTTGTATTTACCCTGAAGCTGGAAGGTAGAGGCAGTTGGCACAAATAGAGATGGTTTTCTGTTGGCAGTTTCACTACCTCTGAAATAAAAATGAAATTACTGAGGTCACCAGTTGGCTGTAGCTCAGCGAGTTTGTGTTGGAGACAGTTATGCCCCTCGGCCAATGTTATTGATAATCCAGATAACAGCTTCTGCCATTGAAGCTTGTGCTTAATTTATTGCAGAGGAAGTCCTGCTGGCTGTTCCCTTGCATGGTTTTTCCCATTGGGATATCCTCTGACTTTGAGTCAGGATCCTGGCATGGATAGTGCAGTAATGTGCCTTGTACTGACTGCTGGGTGCCCAAGCAGAGAGCAGCTGATACAGGGGATTGGGTTACCAGTCTAAAAAGTTTGTTTGCTGCCTGTTGGGAAGTGCTTATCCAAAAAGAGATGAGAAACTCTTGCTTAGTTTTCAGATGAAAATCATCCATGCACAACAAGAAACAGCTTAAAGTGCCCTGAAACTCAGAGTCTCTTGTGATGCCAGAGTAGCAGATGGCATGTTGTCACCACCAATGAAAATTATGTTAATTAATATATTACAAAACTGACTCCAGTTGAACATTTGTTTCTTATGAGCATGTGATTATCTGCTTTTCTGGAAGATAAATTTTGGGAATATTTCAACTGATATATGTCTCTAAAATAGCTTTCTGGAGGTTTAATGTGCTGTTTGTTTTTGGTGTTGTAATGCTAAATGGATATAAGTAATTCAGTTGGTGTGGACAAAGTTAAAGAAGTTGGGGTCAATTAATTTAAAGGGTTTGTAAATATGTTGTGTGATTGCTGGAACCTTGTTCAGAGTGTGCACTCTCATCTGCTGCACACGTGGGCACTTCAGAGATGGCCACACCCTGGCCATGTCTGGAGGAGCAGCTCTTTTCCATATTTATAGCAGCTGATTAGCAGAGGGATGCATTGAGTGAAGATCTGAATTCTTATTCATAAGCCAAGACCTCGTATCTGCCTCTTTCTCCCCAAAAGAAACCTATAGAAATTCTGGATGTTTTCAGGGGACTCTTTGCCCACCATGGAGATTTTCTGGCTGATATTAAACAACATGGGGATGGATATTTCCTTGGTGAAATCTGACAAGCCGTGGCCACCCCATGTTTTTGCTGTTAAATATTAACTTCTGCCCAGTACAATCCAGATTTCATTTCTCTTCTTCCAAGTCTTTTCAAAAGTCTTCAATGCTGCCACTCGAAGACCTTTGTACACAACCTAGGTAGCTTTTCATTCCTTGCCTGTAGAAGCTGTTGGCTCAGGCCAAAGGATGGTTTTTGACTGTAGCCAGCACAGATGCTTCAGAAGGTGTAAATCCTCCCCAGTCGGCAGATACAGATAATCTGTCCCCTACTGTTAGATCTGTTAGATCTCTAACAGATAAAGACTGCATTAATCCCCAAAGCATGATCTTTAATAACTTTTACAAAAACCTCCTCCTAATTCGAAAGGCCCTGGTATGGTTTTCTACCCCATGAAGTCCCTGCTGGGCGGCTGAGAGTTGTTTGGGGCTGTCTGAAAGGCAAAGAGGTGCGTTAGCTGGAAGATGACCAAGGCTGGTCAATGCCCCTGAGCTGCTTCCAGCTTCCTCTCTGCAATTTGCAGAAGGTGCTGATTTTTATTTCCTATTTATCGACTGTTTAAAAATTATTTTTATTATCCCCTTTTTGACTTGCCCCCTTTTGTTTTCTTATGAGAAGAATTGGATTCTGGTGACACAGAGCTTGCTCAGGTGTTGTTAGTCCGATACAGACCTATTCCTTCATTTACGCAAGGAATTTTTCTTCTAGGAAATGGAGAGTGCTGTGGCACCCACATGTTAGCTGGGAGAAGGCACTGAGCATTGCTTTCTTCTGTGACCAAACCAACCCTGCCTGGAGAGCCCACTCCCATCTCAAAAGGCTGGGCTTTGCCTTACTGCTGGCTGCTCTTGGCAGCAAGCCCTAGAAGCTCTCGGCTGGTTGGGAAGACTGTCTGCTCTCCCTGCAGTGCTGCATTTCACACCAAAGATCACAGTCATCCTAGTGAAGGGGGGTTCTGCTGTGTCACCTGTGCTGTGTGCCAGGGAGGGAGGTGGCTATAGTGGGATCTGTGGTAAGGTGGGTCCTGGTGCAGTGAGGGAAACCCAGGCTGCCACTGGTGCCAATGTGAAGGATTATTTTGCTGCCACAGTAGTGCTTTTAGTTCAGAAAAGCATTTTGGGATGAGTTCTGTGAAGAGCTAACCTTGGTGTGTGCAGAGAGCTCTGTGCCCTTTCTAGCATGTGCCCCTATTCTCTGTCTGGCAAAGTCTGAACAAATTTGACTCTTTTCCTGCCCATGAAACCAGGTGTGTTGCTTTTCCACCCCACTGTTTGTTTCCTGGGAAGCAGCAATGACCTGGTATATCACCATGTGCCTCATTCTGTGGAAGCGCGAGGCTGATCCTTCCCTGCTGTACTGAACATTTGCAAAGTGTTTGAGGCCCTGTACGGAAATTACAGCAGAAGATTTTGGTTGTGTTTCCCTATTCATTGTAAAGAAGAACTCTTCACGTGAATGTAAAAGCACAAGTTTTACAGATTTGCAAAATGCACTGTAAGTGCTTGTTTTTGGAAGAACCTGAAGGGAGTAATGAGCTTGTGTTGAAGGTTGAGGGATTTTGATATTTTTTTTTTTCTTCTTAGAGGAATATGTTTGTTTTGAGTAAATTGCGAAGGACTCTGAACACTCCTGAGAGCAGCTTTTAATTGCTTTGTAGCAAGTGTTATTTTTCTCTGCAATCTCACAATTAACCTACTCCCTGTGGTTTCCCAATGTAAGTTCTGCTGTTGGTACAAATTGATTGTACCTCTACCTTTTATGTTGGGAGGAGAGAGAAATTAATTCCCAGTGCCCTCGGCTCACTGGAAATCTTTTCCTGCCAGGGTCTCTGAATCTAAGTGGTGCTCTGGGATTATTTAAGGGCTGAGCACTTTTGTATTGTCTTGAATGGTATTTCATTCCCCTCTACCACCCCTCTGGTCTTTATTTTTTTCCTAGGACCTAAATTACATATTAATGATGAACAGGATTATACAGGTGCAAGTGACTCAGTGATAAACCTAAGTTGCTTGTTAAATTTGGGGAGTGAGGGATTGGGGAAGGGAGCAGAAAACCTTCTTGTCACTTTGTGCTGAAAATGTGAATGCCTGAACTAAGCCAGCAATTCATTATATTTGAAGGAAAGTTTGGACAGGGATTTATTTGCCTAATTTGAAATTGTCTTTGAATTAGTCCATGACAGTCTTTATATGAAAACTCTAGAGTTTTATTTTGCTGTCAGCACCTAATCAGTGCATAATGGCAGTTTGAGTCAGTGAGCAGGTAGCAAATGTGTGTAGTTCACACAGCTTCCAGTGCCATAAATAGATTTATTTCATACTCTGGCACACATTTCGTTTTAAGCCTTGACTCTGAGCAGCAGAGTGTTTAGGCAGTCTCACCAATTTCTGCAGTGCATGTCTCTGCCAGGGCTCCTGGAAGTGCTAAGAAAGACAGTAAAATCCCAACAGGGAATGATGGGTGTGTATGCAAGTGTGCCAGCATGGACACGCACCTTTCTGTGCACATGGTGCTGGGGTCTTGCTTCAATGCATCATCAGTTTGTCCATT
The DNA here is from genome assembly GCA_035221455.1 of Xenops minutus. Classification (NCBI taxonomy): domain Eukaryota; kingdom Metazoa; phylum Chordata; class Aves; order Passeriformes; family Furnariidae; genus Xenops; species Xenops minutus. The sequence goes on from JAWWEE010000021.1 coordinate 6,461,826, forward strand.
TTTTTGAAGTGCAGAGGTGTGGGAAAATAGTGACATTAGATACTGTTGGCAAGTGCTGTCTGAACTGGCAAGCCCTGCGTGCATCACTTTCTCCAGATGTGCAGTGGGTTGCTGGAGGCTGTTGGTTGCTGTTCTCCCTCGGCAGGATGAATTACAGACAGACCTCAGTGACGGGGAAACAGCTCATGGGCACCAGCCTGTGAGCAAGTGCTCAGAGCACCCCGTTTTTTTGTGCACAGAGGGTCTGCAGACACAGAATAAACAGATATCACTGGAGAGAGTCAGATGGAGAGTGCACAGGAGAAGAAAAAATTATAGCCAGAGGAGTTCAGAAATCAGCCATGGAGGATTTCAGAGAACATGCCCTCAAGCACAGAGAGCAGCTTCCAGTGCCAAGAGGCTGCTCGAGACAAGTAAAGAGACAAACCGTGGGTAAGGGTTTAGAGCAATAGTAAAGTCACTCAACCAAAAATTTGGAGCTGCAACCAACTATTAATTACAGATGGTTTGATCCCAGAACTGGAGGTCAAAACCAAAGGGCTGGTGATGTTGAACCATGTTTGTCTTGTCTTGCTCAGCAGCCTTGTGTGGTAGTTTGGGGACAGTGTCAAATAAAACATCCAGCCTACTCCTTGGTTTCCCCTGTGGGCAGTGGCAACCCATGTTTCCCCCTCGAAGGAGGACAGAGGGATTCTCAGTGACCCTGATGAGACCATGTACAATGACATGGTCATCACAGCTGTGTTAGACCACGTTGCTGCTTTCTGTGGATCCTGGACATCAACTTTTAGCAGCCCTATAAATGCCTGTGATCATGGTCTGTCTCACCTTAGGATAGGGGTTAGTTTATCTTGTCTGTTTCTTGGTTGCTGTTGGTGTCCTTTTATCCTATAATTTTTCACCTCTTCTTTTGACAGAGATCTCAGGTCTGTACTTTTATTGCTTTGCCCTCTTGTGTAAGTGATGAAAAGGATGAGCTGAGGATGTGTACAGATCCACCCCCTTGTCCTCTGTACTTTTGTTGCTTCTTAAAAGCAGAAAAATAAGTGATCTCATCCTGTTGCAGAGATGTGTAGCCAGAATTGCCTTTATTTTTTCCCCCTCCTCTGTGGGTGTTGTTCTTCCTTTCACTGTCTTTTCTAAAATACATCCTGACATAGAACATGTCCGTGCAGGGATCATCAGGAAAGTTGAATTAAATTAACTAGAGGTGTGAATTTAAAAAGGATTATTTAAACCTCATTAAACCTCTGTGTTTGCACACTTTTCGAAATTAAAGTTGCTCTAATTTGATTTCAGTTCACTCTGCTTCCTAAGTGGAGTAATCTCAATTTAATTAAGGCAAATTAATTGAGTAAATGTCCAAAGCGAGATATAATGCTAGGTAGAGAAGAAGCATTCAAGGAAAATAAGTAAAAAGGAAGTTGAGCTTATTCAAAACTAATAAAAGCAGAAACTCTTTCCAGTGTGAGATGTTGCAAGAATTAGACGTGATCTGTGGCAAACACTATGATTGTTACTGTGTAAAGGATACTATCAACAAGTGAGAGCCACTTCTTTTGGCTCATGTGCACAAACTCTCATTGCTGCCTCAATTCTGGGCACCAGCCCAATATTGTCGAAGGAGAAAGCTTCGTGTATTGAATGTCTTCTCTTTCTACTTTATCTGTTCTTTTAGGAACCAGAGTAGATTTATACCAAATAGTAACCCATTTGTTTTTGTTTTACCTCCCTGTCTCCTCCGTTTGTTTCTTCTATAATATTTTTCTAGTGTGGTGTTTTTTTCTCTTGAGGAGAAAAGAAATTGGGAGGAAGAGGGGTGAAAACACATCCCTTCTTTCATGTTGAGGTGCTTATCTCCACCTGTGCATGAGGTGCTCGGCCAAATCTCATTTCTGTCTCGTGTCCAAGGAAATTCCTGTCAGGTCAGTATCTGCCAGTTCTGCCAAAGGTTCAACTGCAGCAACGGTGAGAAAAGTGAAGAGGTGTCATTCCTGACAGCAGGAGGGTGAAAGGCAAAGGCAGGAGGTTGTGTGGTGTTGGAGGTGCTCAGCATGACCTTCAGTCTGATTTTTATCATCTGAGAAAAACAGCAATTAATGAAGAAGCTTCTCTGCTGCAGAGGCAGGATTAGAGCGACGTTAAACACCATGGTGTTTCATAAAAGCCAGGAAAAAGGTGTGATTTACAATCCTAATACTTTTTACCCCTTTGGAGAGGGTGAAGCACAGTGGTGGTAGCTTTGTTCGTGCTTGTACTCCCATTGTTGGTCTCAAAACTCCAAGCATATGGATGTAGAGTTCTGTAAGTATTTTCCAGTTTTCTTGTTTAGCATCTGATTGGAACAAATATTTAGTGAACTGGAGCTCATCCTGGGATAAGACAGGATGGCAGTTTGTTTATTTTTTTATCCTCTTATGTTATATTTTTAACGGTGGAAATGGACTCCTGTGGGATTCTGCTCAGGGATTCTCCTTTGCTCACTGGCTTGCAATTGGGTAATTTTTTTTTGGTGTGGGGTTTTTGGGTGCTTCCCCATCTCTTTTCTTATGGACCTCTAGGCAAAGAGCTTTTCTAAAGGGAGTAGAATTCACGCCTTCTTCCAATGCTTCCTCCACCCCTGAGATGTGCAGGAGCCAAGTGCCAGTCCCCACCAGCTTCAGGGACATTTCACAGTCCTTCACAAGCCAAGCTCTTCCCACTGGCCTTGTCACAGCAGGGCAGTTTAGAAGTACAAACTGAATGGTGAGAAGCAGAGAATGGGTTGTTCTGCTGTTTCTTTTATGTAGTGTTTTTTCATTGGAAATTTATTATACAAAAGTGTTTGTGTCTGAAGCAGGTGGTTCTTTCTACATTGTTGCCTGAACAGTGAAACCCACAATCCAGGTTTCAAACATTTCATGGGCACACAGTGTAAGAGGTACAAATTTGGTTTTACGTATCTTTGGGCAGTCAGCTGAGCAAAGAAAGGGAAAAAAGAACATGATTAACAAACGTGTCTGTGTAGGAGATGATGTATGCTAAATTCAGAGACTGTTTAAACAGACATTTAACAAGAAAGCAAATATAATAAAGAACTTTAGCTTATTCCCACAAAATGTTTCAATGGAAAAGATTAATGTGTAGGTAAGTTATTGGTTTCTCTAGCAACAATAAATTACATGATGTAGTTAGAAAGCTTAGAAAAATTTTATGATTAGAGACACAGGTATTTAGATTGACTTGTGTTAATAAGGCAAAAGTATGTCTTACATAAGTAAGTTACATTTACATTTTATTCAGGCAACTTATTGCTATGGGATTGATGATACTGGTCCTTAGACACCACTTAAAACTAAAGTAATAGCTAATGAAGGTTATTAGAAATTAATAATAAATCCTGTTATGTTTGATTTATGTGTAATACAGGCCAAAGAATTAAAATGCCATTGGAGAGCTGTCAAGGCAGCTGTTTGGATTTGATACTGCCTTCTAGCAGATGCAAACTGGATTTCTTACTTTGAAATGGAAGCATCTGTATTTTACCATCAGTCAGAGCCAGCAACTTTATATGTCTGAGACGCAGGACTCAGTTTTCACAGGCTAAGCAGTGAAACACAAGTCTGAATTTCCTCCTGTGTATGTTCTTCAGTTGACTGATGGTGAGCAGTTTTCTAAAGGAGGTGCTCTTTTGTCAGCCTGTCTCTGACCATGGGCTTTTCTGGATTCTTTAGTAGTCAAATGAAATGGCCAAAACAGTGAAGGCATACCTGTTGTCCTCAGCAGTGTTTCTGTTGTCTCCTCCATTGTGTTTTTCTGTCAGAAGGATATTCCAGCTTGTGCTGGAGCCCTGAGGTTCCTGGAAGAGGCAATACAGCATTGCATGAGAGTTGCATTAGGTGTCAGTGAAAGAATCTGTGGCATTGATTGAAAACAGTTGAAAGGAAATATCCAAAGGCATCTCTTGCTGCCCAAACCTATTTGATTCTAATTTTAAGTTCCAATCAGACACTAAACAAGAAAACTGGAAAATACTTACAGAACTCCACATTCATATGCCTGGAGTTTTGAGACCAACAATGGGAGTAAAAAAAGATGTAGCCAAGTGTCTGTGTTAGTGAGTCAGGGCTGGAAGGCTATATGAGGATGTCAGGAGCCTGGGTACCTCCCAGCTCCTGGGAAGCTGAGCCAGTGGAGCAGGGTGGGAATTGCATAGCTTTTATATGGGGCTGGTTGACCTTCAGCTGAGCTCTGGCTGAAGCTCAGTGATATGCTGCTGCTTTTCTATCCTGTGCCAATGCTTTAATGAAAAACATTTAAGGAAATATTAAGGAAATAGTTGCAATATTTGTGTCTGCTCTACATAGCATAATCAGCATTTTGCAAATTCCACAGTGTAGCAAGACAAAGAGGAAAGTTTTTTCGCATCCTTAGTTTTGAATTGTGGTACAGTTAATGAATGAGCTTCTATCAAAATTAACAGACAAATGTTAATATTTAGAGCAAATAATTTTTCTTTTTTTTCCTCAACTCTCTTCTGTTTCATCATGTAAACTAATTAACAATAAAGCCTTAAACAAGCACTAAAGCAAAGTAACTGTTGTCTTTACATATATTGTAATTAAAAGGCATTTCCTTATGGTCTTTCAAATCTAAATCCTTATACAATAGGGTCTCTCTGCTACAGTGATTTTCAGAGGTTTCATTAGTTCTCAGTGTACGAGCATTTATCGGTTTCTGCGCTCTCTCCTGAAAACTTAGTGGCTGTTAACATTGTGAATATTGCGTTGCAGAGCTGTCTACGCTAATTAGGTTTTTTCCAGGCTTGGTTTATGCCTCAGAGATGTGCTGCAGAAAAAACAGCCAGATAAAGAAAGCTGTTACAGCACTAATGAATCAGCTTGACTGAGAGGTAGCATGAGCTGATGGCAGCAGGCTGTGGGGCAGGGAAGATGTTTGTCTGACAGCCCATGAAAAGCCTGATCTCACGCAAGTGAAACGTGGCCTTTCTGCCTCATTTCTTTGATTGTAAAACCAAATTAGGACAACCCTGGTAGCAAATAAGAAGGATGCTGCCAAGAGTGCTTTGTACTCCCATTCCTGAAATGCTTTGCTATACCAGGTGGTATAGAAGCCTCTTTCCCTGAAAATGTGGTGGTAGCTGGGGGAGAGGCAAGGACTGAGTCATTCTGTGGCTTCTCTAAATGACTTCCCATAAAGTTGCCTCCTGTCTGGTGCACACAGTCCTGTCATGCTCTCTTGTTCTCCAAGGAAACCTAAAGAGCAAATGAAATGCTGGTTAGGAGCCCCTGTTCAGCTGCAGACCAGTGGATTGTGATTGAGAGCTGCAGTCAGCCCTCCAGGATAGGCAGTCATGGGCAAAGGAGAGGATGGAAACCCTTGGAGATGTCCTGTTGGACCCAGTGCCAAAAGTTGCAGTCATTTTGGTTAAGAACAGTCCTGTTCACTTGACTCTGTTTTGTGTTTGCTGGTTTCTCCTTTGCTTAAGCAAAAGTGATGGTACCAGGTTTGTTATTTGTTGGAGTGTTTAATTGCTGTCATTTTTGGTGCTCTAAGATGGACACAGGTGATGCAGTGAGCAATGTAATTCCCTCTGGCTTGGAGTGCTGGTCAGATACCTGCTGCTGTAATGGGGTCATTAAAAAGAAACTGGATCAAACAGTACGAAAATGAAAGGTGTGGTTTCTTTCTTCTCCTCTCCCTTTACATTTTTTTCTTTTTTCTGACTAAAGCTATCAATCAACCAAAACCAGTGTTCAGCTGGAGCCAGCATTTCTCTTTCCCAGATTATTGATGGGAAGGTTCAAGTTGAAGATGAATTCCCTGTAGTAGCCAGACTTGAGATTCTATCCAGGCAGTGGAGGGCTTGCCCTGCTTACCTCCAAGCCAGGCTCACCAGAGCACGAGCAAGTCTTAGGTCTGCCACGTGACAAAGTCATCTGCAGTGACTTTGCACAGAAATACTATCAAAGAAATACTATCTTATCTCCTTTATGTAGTATTGGCATCGTGTGCTGGGGTTTGTTGTATGTTTAAGTTTACATGTAGCAGCTCTGAGCAGATAGCTGCCATAGTATGACTTTCAAGATCATTAACCCTTGGAACGGGTAGTTAATTTGGCTCTAAATCGAGAGATGAAAACACACAGGACTGTCACAGGGAGAGGGAAAGTTTAATCAGAAGCTGTTTTGATAAAAACACTGTTTTTGGCAGAAGTCCCGCTGAGCACACTGCATCCAGGACACACAGCTTTGTTGTAGTCTCTTACTTCTTTTTTCTCTCCAGTTGACATTAAACACAATAATTAAAGCAACAGAGATTAACATGTCAAGCCAAGCTTTTCATTTGCCCTCCTTTATTTTTTCTTTTTTTGTGAGCTACTCAATTTTCCCTTAATTCAGCAGAACATGTATTTTAAGGAAGGTTGACTCAACAGCATGTTGGTGGCAGAGGGAGGAAAAAAGTCTTGCTCTCCGTCTGGAATTTCTTCATTTAAATGCTTCGTTGTACATTAATGAAAGAAAATTATCTTTGTAAGGAGCCTTTCTTCTGGCAATAAGCTTGACATAGCAGGAGTTTTGAGGCATTAAGAATGGAGATTTATTTCCAAATGACCATCCAGACTGTTCAAAAGGATTTTGATTTTTATAATTAGTTTTTCCTGTTTATGTTTTACTGTCTTTATCTTTTTTCCTTGAGCAAAGCAAAGCTTTTAATTTAAAAACATGTACTTTCATTTCTTTGATTTTATTCTGCTTGATATAGTAGATCCATTCAGCCAGTCTTATAATTCTTCTCCTGTGCAATTTCTGCCCAAAATGCTCATTGTGGTGTAATGTATGTTAGTAGATTCTTCGTGAAAAGAGTGTTATATCACAGCAACATTCTGATATGCAAAAAGATAAAGTTATTGATCTGTTTTAGAGCAAAAGAATATGTTTGGAGCTGTGGTGCCCCCACCTCAGTGTCTTGCAGAAGGGACCTGGGAAGGTTGCAGTTAAAGGAGCCATAGCTCAGGGTGCTTTTTGCTGCTCTCTCCCATGAGAGTAGATCTTTACCTGTGAGCAAAGCATTAGCACCACTGAAGCAGCTATTGGGTGCCTGGTGGAAGCTTTCTCATTGCACAGCACAGAACTGGACTGCTGCACTTGAGGGGTGACAGAGGTCAGCTGCTCTCCCTTTACAGAGCAGATGCGCTGGCGAGCTGTTTTTGCTTCCTTCTGCATGAGAAGGGCTGTTGATGTGGTGGGAAGAGAGCTAGTGAAGAAGGCAAAGCCTTTCTCAGGTGGTGGTTGGCTGTATGTCAGGATACTGAGTGGTCCAGTTTTGCTCGACTTCCAATTTGCCTACCAAAGGCAGTGGTGAGAGACAGACATCAAAGAAGAACTTGTGAAGCTGCTAGTGAGCTGTGTTTGCCTTACAGGGTTTTCCATGGGAAAGGGTGAGCATCCCCATGGTTGGTAAGCTGGTATGTGCTCCTGTCATGTTCCCCTTTGGGGTATAGAGTAGCTGGTGGAGAGCAAAGCTGTCAGCCACCACCTCCCACCTTAGGATGTCTGTGTGGTTTATTAGATTCCTGTTTTGTTTGGCCAGTCTCACCTGAATGGTCACAGACTATAACCAGCTCCTGATGGATGTTCTGCTACCAGGTGGTGTTTGAGGGGATGATGTAAACAGGAGTGGAGGAGGCTGAGTGTTGGCATGTGCCACGTTTGCTGGAAGTGAACACCTGGGTGCCTCTCCTGCTGTCTGTGCAGCCTTGCTGCAGTGTGCAGCATGGAAGGGGAGTGTTCCTTTGGCAGACTCTTCAGAAAATCAGCTTGTCTGCTAAGTCCTTGTTAGTGGTATGTTAAACTTAAGTCCATTAGTCTTGCAGTGAATGAGCTGCAGCAGAGATGCACATCTTACATTTTTTTAATGGCATGTAGCAGGTAGAGTTAAACCAGTCTCTCTAACTTGCGTCATGTTACTTTATTATCTGCAAAATGCACTCTCTTGCTTTGCTGGGAGTCAGAGCATTTGCCAGCCTGGCTCTTGCACGTCTCTGGGATTTAGTTTGCACTCACAAAGGCTGACTGCTGCTATGCAGACAGAAAACCACAAAACTTTTGATTTTAGTTGGCAGTCATACTTGGACCACTGTAAAAGAGAAAATGTATTTGGACTATGTCTGCCCATAACTCACCCACCCCTCCACACTTTTTCTGAGAAGAGATCAAGACTAATGCTCTGCTCTGGATTAGAGTTGATACAGCTTTGAAATGGACCATTCCCTGCGCAGAGAAGGGGCAATGAATCTAGGGAAGCTTTGGGGTAGCATATCATCCTAAATGTGTCTCTAATGCAGCTGAGTTGTTTCTTTAAGTTATGGAGATGGAATTGGTGATCTTTAAATTTCAGCTGATCGACACCTGCTGTTCGAGCTTAGTGGTAGCAATAGCAGCCCTCAGGGATCTTGGTGGCTCCTTGAGCAAGCTGGTTTTACAGCTACCTTGGATATATCTTAGAAGAATCAATTCCATTCCTCACTGCAGTGAGTCCTGCTCCTCCAGGACTTGTTCCCCTGGGATACAATGAACTTCCGTCTTTGCTCTTGGCTGTGTGCTCTGTCCATGTCAGGGTGTGTTGACTCACCTTTCTGACCCTTCCCATCTGCTCATCTCTCATCCAGTTTGTATGACCAGAATGATCAGAAAGCTGTCCAGCTGAGCACAGTCCAAGTTCAGCACAGTTCAAGCAATTACAAAGGGAGGCCTTGTTCTGATGTTTAACAAGGCAAAAACAACATTACAGGTGTTTGGGAGGAGCTGAGTAGAAGATGCTCTTTTGTTTTTCCAATGGACTGCTTTTTGCTTTTCTTCTCAGTTACCTTTTGCAGTGTATATTTGGTTTGTTCTTTTCTGGGCTCCTTCAAAAACGGGGCTTGGTTTTTGAAGTGTGGGTTTTGAATTTAAACTTTTACTCTCACTGCACACATGTGCATGCACTCGTGCTCTCTTCTGGCAACACTCCACTGTTTGTGTTTATAAAGCAAGCTGGTTTGTTTTAGTACAATAGTACAAAGCACATCATTGCTGTCACTTTTTGTTGGGAAAGTAGCTACCATTACACTATTGAACACTTAATGCAGGAGAAACTCCTCTCCGATTCTCTCTGCTTTTCCATTGGAAAGCCTTTGTGGTGGTTAAGCTGTAGCTGCTTTTCTGTGTGCTGGCCTCTTGCTGGCACTGCAAAAGTGAGACAGTGGCTCCCTCTGGAGCCAGCACCACTGTGACTCCAGGGACTGTCTCTTGCTGAATATGTCACAATTTTCAGCTAAATATTTCAACCCAAGCAGTCTTTTTTGTTTTGCCATGAAGGAAGCCTGTGTCATGCCCAGTCTGCATGTGGTGTTCTCAGTAAACAGTAATTAGCTCAAAAGTTCAAACAGAAGTACAAACAGGGACATGGGCTTGATGCTCTATAATTTATTTTTTTTTTTTGCACTTCTACTTATCTATCACCTTCTGTCCCAGAGGTTTCTATAAAGAGTCACATAACATCATATCTTTAAACAATATCAATGCATTATTTCTGCAGATAAATTTCACTGAATTTGCCTGGCTGTAAGTGGAAATATCCTTTGTTGGGATAGACCAGTACAGCAGCCATTATGCAATGAGAGCAGTGCTGTTATTGTACATGTGCCTGACTTGTTGTGATGATCCTAAATAGTGAATACAATTTGCACCATTGTTTTTTTTCTTATTATTCATTATTTAGATTAAGTAGCAGTTGGTTGCAAAGAATTCCTTTTATCCCTTTCAGGAAAGAAGGGTGAGCAGTTATATGGGGCTGTACACCTTAATTCAGCATAGCTGGGTGTTGCTATACCATGTAGTGTCCCTAACTGGGCTCCTGACATTAAGGTTGTTTTACAGACGTCTGAGTAGGTGACAGTCCTGCCTTGGACTTAAACACTTGTGGCCATGTGAGCTAAGGCTGTGAGCTTAAGCAGGTTTAGAGGATGCCCACCAAAGGAGATGGGCTGCCATTTTGCCTGAACACCTGATGGAAGTCCTGATTGGATCTGGGCTTGCTGCATGGCTGCTCCTGCTGCAAACGGTGCCAAATGTGTCAGACTGGAGTTGGCTGAGAGGTGTCAGGCTCCCTTATACCACTTGTCATCCCTCTTCCTGACATCAGCCATTTCCAGTCTAGCGCTGGAACAAGGCTTGTTTTAAAGCTCTGATTTTTATAGGTGCAGTCAAGCAGTTGCTTCTGCCTGGTCTGCAACACACCTGGAGTCCACAGGCTTGATGGTGAAATAGTTTGTGGGCTCTTAAGCCTGAAAGGAAAGGGGAAATGCTGAGAAGGAATTGGGGAGAAGGCTGGTGGCTGGGGAAGGGGAGATGTGTCTGAGGGAGTGTGTAGGTTAAGGCTCAGGTCTGGGCTTGCTGGGTGCTGGCCTGGTATCAAGCTCATAGCCCATGCTGGGAGGAGCTGTGGTCATCCTGGTGGATGATTTCCTGCCCAAGAGATTCCTGGAGCAGGTGGGGTGGATGTGCACTGGGTCTGCTATGGACAGCTCTGTATCCAGCCATTCTTTTCCTTCTGCTGAGCCAATATCTAAAGTGTCACCTCAGATGTCACCTGTGTGCTGCTATGTGCAGAATTCTAGCACATCTTCCTAGATGATGAGGTCCTAAAGAGAAGGCAGATGGTAACCTCTAAACTAGGGCACCATCTTCTGGAGATGGTGAATAAGCTCTGTAGTCATGCTTAATTGTTCCGTTTATTTTCTCTTAGAAGCAAAACTATTTAATATTTTCATTCATATAGTTCCTGACCTCATAAAACCAGCGTAAACACTCATCCTTCCTTTTGAGGTGTAGGATCCACTAATCTTGTTGCCTTCTAGCTCCTGAAGACCTTGCTTTAGCTGCTAACTGCTTTTCAGAGATGTCTCTTGGTATAAGAATGACCCACAGAGATGTCCAGGTTGTGGCACAGTAATTGAGTTCCCTGGGCTCACTTGTGACAGTTTTTGTTGTGGGTCTGGTGTGAAAACAAGTGTCCTTTGGCAGCCTTAGCATAAGAAATAACTGAGCAAGTCTTCTGCCTTTGCCAGCCAGATGTTGCTTCTCGTACCCTTTTGCTGCCAGAAAATTTGAGCACTAATTGAGCTGTTATATATTTTGGCTTTTGTTGATTGTTCTGCCTATATGTATTTGACTGACTGCTCTGCTGTAGCAAGTCCCACTGAATTCATCAGATTTTCTTGCAAGCTCAATTATAATGGCTGGTTTCCTTAGCATCGTACATGGCAATATTTCAATGTAAAGAAAGTTTTGACACAAATGCTGAGTTTTTAATATCAACAGGCTTTGTGGTGGTGAGGAGTAGAAAAGAGTCATTGTTAATTGTTTCATTATACAGAGCCCTAATGTCAGGCTTGTAGAAATCTGAGAGCGGCTGAGGAGAGCAAGTTTCCTTTGAAATGTTTTGAAAAGGTTTATTAGCAGGGAAATTGATGTGGAAAGCCCTGAATGGGATGACATGGAATAAGGTATTGGAGCTAGTATTGGCTGCTCCCTCTTTGAACAATAGAGTTTGCCAGAGGAAAGTTCCACTATTTTGCTTCTAATCAGAAAGGGATATAAACTAGACCTGTGATTGAATCGTGTGCTTTTAAAACGGTTGATCTTGAATGTACTTTTTCCTTTAGGTTGAATGTACTTGATGTATTCCTCAGCAACTTGTTAAAATAACATGTAATGTTATTTTGTAATGTAAAGGGATACATTCTATTTGTAATGTTTTTCATAAACGTCTGAGAAAATGTTTATATTTGTGATATATAGTATTGTGAATAAAGGAAAAGTATATCCTTACAGCAGCTGCATTATAATCCAGTATTAACTAAAGCAGGTAATGGGCTGTCTTCTATGTTTAAAAGAATTATAGCAAAAGAGATCTGAATCTGTACAAGACAGTTCTATACAGACCTGTAATAGAAAATAATGACCTTCCTGCAGATCTGCAGTCTCACCTAATGTGCAGCATTTGGAACAGAACTGCACTGCTGCTTTGTCTGCATCAGATTTCCAGTGTGCTGACAAATGCAGCCCAGAAATAAAGCTGGCAGGGTAGCTTATGTTATTCTGGATTTTAGGGGAAAGACGAGTGCTTCCTTTCATAGAATATTTTAATATCAGTACTGCCGAGCACAGTTTAACTGCATAAATCACTTGCTTACTAGAAGAGAAAGGCAGAGTTGACTTCGGGAGCATTTTGAAATTGCAGCTGATGTTTCCAGGTGACAGCAGGCATGTGAAGTACCTTTGGTGCCCACACAGCACCAGTGCCAGTGAAGAAACACTCAGTCTGTCACATGAATGTTTGTCTTATCTCAAGGTTGAGTGTGCTTATTGATATTTCACATTTTTAATCTTTAGGCTGGCTTTTTCCTGAGCTCTTGCCCTCCTCGTGCCCCAAACCTTTATTCCGTCACCAGAATAGCATCTGCTCTTAAGCAGCAGCTTTCTGCTTTAGGTTTTTAAAACGTGCCCTCTCGTGGTGAGTGGCAGCTTATGCACAGCTGAGTTTATTTATTAATTTATTTGTGCAAATCCTGCTACAGAACACAAATGTTGTGGTTGTCTCTTAGTTCTGTAGGTAAATGTCTCAGATTCAGTCACATAAATATTCCTCTTGGACTATCGTGTCATTTCAGTGATGGTTTTGCCGAGGCTGGAAAATGTGCCCCTTTGTCCCCAAGGGATGGTGGGAAACCCTTGGGAATCTGGGCTGTTGAGGTGACAGATGCCACCAGCATTGAAAATTGTGGCCTTTGGTCTTATACCTTGGTTTTGTGGGATTTATTGTATTTAAATGTAGGTACTGCATAGACTGTATCACTGACCTGTTTTGATTGTTCACATCAGGTACAGTCTATCTATTAATCTATTAGTTGGATTGCACAGAAGCATTAATTTACTTTGAAATGAGCAACCTGCAGTGTGACATTTTTACATGCTGTCCTACTGCCTCTGAGCCTATGACTGGTAGTACTCCATAGGCTTGGACCCCAGCTTTTAGGAAATGTGAGTGTTTTTCTTTATGAACAACAAGTTGCATTTTCATAAGTCTTTATTGCTTTGCCAGAATGATAGTCATTGAGTTAGCAATATGAATACAAATAGGATTTTTAGGGCAGAGGAGCAACAGTGTGACTTCAGTTTGTGATTTTTGAGTAAAAAAACCCTGAACAGAAATGATGTCCTGAATGATAAAGTAATTCTTGTTGTTATAAGCTCTTGTTAACTGAAACACGTGAGTAACCCATGCAGTGCAGACAATTTCTTCAGAGCTGTGCTAAAGGAGGTTTGAACTTCTCAAACTTCTTCTCCACTGTCTTGTTAACTTGTGCCCAAACCCTGTATCTGTAACTTGACTAATCAGAGAAGATTCTCATCTAGGATACAATTCTTTGTTCCAGCTGCACGATGAATCACCAGTATCCGAGCTATCAAACTTGAAAAACAAATGCTACATAGAAGAAATATTGATTATTCCAGTCTAGGACAGCTTAAAATTAGAGCTTCCTCTAAACCTTTTTAGAGCCTAATTGGGACCCTGTAATGTCAATTCAAGATGAGTTGAATTAATTTGCACACATGTAGCTGAAGAGCAAGGCTGTTTGCATTAATAGTGGCAGCGTGACTGGTTGGTGATGGAAGAGGTCATATCTGCAGTAATGTGTGCTGGAGCATAAATTGAGAAGCTGGGGTGAAAGGGAGGCTCAGTAACTTGCTACTGTCGTGGAATTTAAGAAATTTGCAGAGCTTCCAACTATCCATTTAAAAGTCAATGACTGGAAACCAAATGACTCCTTGGCCTTAAAGGCGCCTTTGAGTAATTTTTCATGAAGTGATTAGATAAGGGAAGGGGGTGAGCAAGAGATGACTTCTTTTTTTCCTGCTTTATCTCATGAATTGTACTTGCAAGGCGTAATACAACCAGAAGTTCCCTTTTAAGAGGATGTCGTTTAAATGTGAGTATTACAAATTACACATGGTTATAATGAGGGCTTTTCTCAGAAGTTAAGAACAGTGTGAGATCCAAGAGCTAGACCCATTTGCAGTCTCAAGTTAGAGATCACACACTGCCTTTTTTAATTCTGACAAGGCTATAATCATAAAGGCTGCTTGGCAAGGCAAAGCCTGTATTGCAAACTCAGGGTTCATAGCAACCATAAGCACTGAAGAGAATACTGCATAGCATATAACTCGATGAATGTGGTCCTGCTTCTCGTAGCCTGTGTATGTATTTTAAGCATGTGCTTACATCTTGTGTGCTGTGCTCTCTTGAAAAGCTGCCCATGTTTAAATTCTTACTTCAGGGAATAGGAGATAAATCAAAGTAACTTCTTCGTCTTTGAAAAAAGATGAGCTGCCGGATGTTTACTGTGTAAGGACATGGAACAAGTACATGGAGATTTGTGGTGAATTTCTTTCTTACGGCAATACTTTCCAGGATCTGTATCCTGGAGCCACTCAGGTACAGGATTTAAGTGAGGTGAATCACATCCCTTCCATGCACTGGAAGCATCATTTATTAAGGGCTTTTCCCTAAAGCATCAATCTAAGATTATGCTTGTATTAAATTCATGAAGAACAGAAATAAATACTGTTGTGAGTTGGTAAAATACTTGCTAGTTTTACTGGCAAAAGTGAAGGGGTCTGCATTCTCTCTAGGAATGCAGACTTGTGTGATCTGTGCAGAGCCGTGTCTACATCTGAACAAGGCTTTCAAACATGGAGTTGTAACAGGAGAACCTGAAATTGAAAAGGAGGGTTTGTCAGGGGGATTAAATGGCCACTTGTTAACTAATCGCACAAGTGTCTTTCATCTGCTCCTGGCTGTAGGCAACATAGAAACATGGTTTCTATTAAATCTGAGGTTCCACTGAGGGGCACCAGCTTTCACTGCTATCATCCTTTCTTCTTTTTTGTTTTTCTCCTTTTTTTCCCCCTAGTCTGGTGGGTGAAACTGGATTTCATTATTTTAGTGGTCTGCATGCCCAAAGTTCTCATGTCCCTTCCAACAAAATTAAATCTCCTTGCAAACTGATACAATTGCGACAGATGTGATGTTTTATTTATTATTTGCTTTGTATTTGTTTGTTTTTTAATAGCTTCATTTTATACCTTAAAAAAAATAAACTTTAGTTCTGTGGCACTGCTTTGTTTTCAGTTTGTGGGGTATATTTATTAGCTCTAAATGAAGATGATACTGGCCAATAAAATGGGTAATCTCAGTGATATTTAAAGCTCTTCTGCAGATCTCTCATCTTTATGGTCTTTATTACTTTTATTGCTATCATATGAACAATGCAATAATGCGTATTTCTGTCATATGGTATTGGGATTTTTTTGTCTTTTCATTTTGATCTCCCATGAATAAAATGACAAACCTAAATAATGTTTTGATTTCCTTTCCTGGTCCTAGTCATCTAATTTCATCTGTAATAGCCTGTCCTGTATTTTTGCTCTCAGACATCATGCTTTGGCAGTACTGTTTGCAACCAAAAGATGGGAGCACCTGATTTTAATGGACAACATAATCCTATGGAACACTCAGTCAGAGTAGATGCTAAAATCTCTGGTTGTTTTTTGAACCAGGGGGTGTTGCTGAGGCCCAGGGATGACGTTGGTGTTGCAGACACCCATTAGTGGACTATGGAGTGTGTTCCTAGCTGTACAGTCAGCCTCATGTGTATCTTCCTTCATCTCTTGGGGGACACCTGGGAAAGTCTTTTTCACTTTTTTGCAATTTTTTACTCACAATGCAAAGTACAAGGTGAACATCATTGCAAGTTCATCTTGAAAGAGGCAGATGCCTGCTGAAGAAAAGGACCTCTGCAGATGATGATAGGGATCCTTCCCTAAAATGTGTTTCTTTACATGATCAAGTCCCAACATTAGCTCAGCAAAATAGGTCTTGTTTGCCTTGGGTGCCAGTTCATCAAACTATATTAACTACATATTTATACTTCTCCCAGCTGGGAAAAGCATTCAAGCGTGTAATTGAGTCCTATCTAAGTCTGTGGAATTCGAGTGCAAGCTTAAAGTTAAACATGTGCAAATGCCCTGCTGAGCAGGGAAGGGTCTCTGGATGAAGGCTGCGAGGCCCGTCTGTGTTTTCCATTTCGGGCATGCACGTGTGATGTGAGAAGCAGGTGTAAAAGCAGCCCCTTGTTGTCTGTTTCTGGAGCATTCCTGGTCCTGCTAAAGCTGCTGGGTTTTTGTGGGGTTTTTTTTGTGGTTGGGTTGTTGTTGTTGTTGTTTTGTTTGTGTTTTTTTTTTGGTGGGGGTTTAAATTGTTACTGGGTTTTTGTTGTTTGTTTGTTTGGGAGATTGTTTTTTTGTTTGGGTTTTTTGGTGGTTTTTTTTTTTTTTTTTTTGTGGTTTTGGGTTTTTTGTTCGTTTTGGAATTTTTTTTCCCCTTGGCCCTCTATCCCTTGTGCTGTGGCCTTGGTGAAACACAATCTTGTAACAAGAGTGGAACCAGCCAAAGGTTCAGCTGGCACCACCGTTACCCTGGAGCACAACCCAGGGCTGCAGTGACACCCAAGGTTTTCCTGCCGTGGGGCTGCCAGTTGGTTTGCTGCCTTGATGAGGAGCACAAATCCTATAGCGTTGCTTGGCTTTGGCTCCATCTGAGTTAATGGTACAGTTATTACAAAGACACCCATGCTGTGCCCCAGTACAGGAGGAGCTGCAGTGTGATACTGTGGCTGTGCAGCTGTCCAGCTGCTCCCAGGGGAGATGAAGAATGGGCTATTAGCAGTGTAAGGCACCTTCCTACCACTATTCCTGTGTTTGCATTAGTAGTTATAACTAGTGTAATTGTATTACTTTAAAACAAAACAAAACCAACATTAAAATCTTCCCACCCTCTGATATAATTGTGTGCCAGTGTATGGAGACCTTTAAATCAAAGTAATTCTTAAAACTAAGACAGTGTTGTGCTTGATCTTTTATTATGGTTAAAAAACTAGTGAAATAAACTCGTAAATGGAGGAGGGGAGTGGAGCCTGAAAGCAGCCACGGGAAATGTGAATCAGTGTTTTGGATTTTCTTTTTGTCAGCTATGATTTAACCCTTAATTGGACAGCCGTGTCTTGGTTCCTGGCTCTGGCTCTAATGGACTTAGGCTGCTTTTGCTTTTTAAGCCACAAAGGTTGAGAAAAGCTCAGTGAAAACTATTGTTTTCACAGCAAAGGAGAAAAACTCAGGATGGCATCACTACTGCTGTCAAAATGGGATGGCAAGTTTGTAATAATTTTCTGGGTAATGCCTCTTCACCATCCTGTGGGCTATGATTAAACCTGGTCACTACTCTGTTCCTTCTACACATGGGAGTTAAACCAAGGGCAGGATCCTTTACCTGGATCAAGGCTGCCTTTCCAGAGAAATGTGCTTTCTTCCTTTTCATGATGGTGAGAACAAGAAAAAACTTCACTATAGCGGGAACTGATGTTTTTTGATTTATTTTGCTGTTGCTATCTTCTGATTCAGTAGTCCTGTATGCCTAGATGGAAGGTCTTACCAGTTACTGACACAGGCAAAACAAATTCAGCTTGGTTAAAAATTAGTTTAATGGGTAGCCAGTTAACCCATGTTTGGATAGTGAGAAACTAAGCCAAATTTAAACACCTTTCTCCCAGCCAGGCCCATTTTCCCAGGCTCAGCTTTGCTCCATCATTCCCAACTCCTTTATGCCCTGCTCCCCTCACAGTGCAGAGAGAACAGGACTGTCCATTTTAGCTTTTTCTGCTGCTCCTTCCTTCTCAGCTCTTCCTGTGCTCTATTGTGGCTCCTCCCTACAGGCTGCAGTTCCTCAAGTGCTGCTCTTGGGCAGGTCCATTGCGATGATCCTACTTGTGGAGTCAGACTTACTGTGCACTCTGTACTTCATGGATGTCTCACTTCAGGTCAAGTAATTTCTCATTTTCGAGGCTGAAACCATCTGTGAGATTTGCTGTTGAGTTTGGCATTACCACTGGGCCATTGCAATCCTCATTATCTATGTCCCTGAGGCTTAAGGAGCAAACAAAATAAGCTGGAATGTTTCAAGTCTTGTGTTTGAAATAGTTTAATTTTTACCCTACATTTAGATATTAAAATGCTTTGTGCGTTTGGGATTTTTTAGTGACAGTTTCTTCCCAAGGTTTCAGCACTTTTCTTTTATCTCCCTTATTCTCATTTTCACCTGTCTTTTGTGCAGCCCTTCCACTCATCAGAGCCCTAATGA
Organism: Xenops minutus; assembly: GCA_035221455.1. Lineage (NCBI taxonomy): Eukaryota > Metazoa > Chordata > Aves > Passeriformes > Furnariidae > Xenops > Xenops minutus. The sequence continues at coordinate 6,480,126 of JAWWEE010000021.1, forward strand.
GATTTATGAGTAAGGTTGGTTAGCAGGGAATGAAGTAAGTGTTACAGGGGTCACTTGTGAGTTGGTGAATAGTTTTGACTTCAGATTTCTTTAGCAGCTATTTTGAATTTCAAATTCAAAGAAGAGGAAGAATATTTAAAAAAAAAAAAAAAAGTAAGGAGGCTGCAGGACCAGAACACCTGCCTGATCCCTGAGCTGGATCTGCCCATGTGCTGTTAGCCTGCCTCAGCCAGGGCTTGGTGTTTGTGCCTGCTCTGTTCTGTATTAATATCTCTTTATAGTAAGACAGAGTATACTCTTCCCAAAATAGCAGAACAGTAAAAGGAAATTGTACATTTATCTGTTGCTAGTGCCTTAGGTTTTTGGGTTTTTTTATTGTATGGGGGTTTTTTGTTTGTTTTTTTTAATTCCCAGCTAGTGTGGAGGTACCTTTTTTTTTTCCCTCCAGAAGACTCTGGGTGACGCAAGACTGTTTTGATCTGGAAAACCTCACACTCACTCAGTCTCCAGTACTTCTTTTTAGTTGAACTTAACTTCCAGCATAAGGTTAAAAACTAGCTTGTTAATATTTCAGTCAGAAGACAGTGTAGCTCTGTAGTAATTTTAGTCCCTGGAGAATGACTGACCAAGGAGGACCCCTGACTGATGAGGTGATTATTTCTCCCACCTTGTTGAAGGAACATTTCCTTTGCTTAATACGGTGCAGCTTCAGTTTGCACCTGAGAGATCATGAGAAATTAGTGTCTCAGCAAAGACAGTGAGTCATGAGCCCTTCATGGTTAGGTGAGGTAAGTTCTGAAGACCTCAGAGCCACAGCAGTCCCCTTGAAACAGCATCTTCTCTGTGGTGCACCTTGTGGCTTCTTCCACTACTGCAAAGAAGCATTTGCCACTTGTTTTTTGTCTCTTCCCTGAGACACTGCCAGTTGCTCTTGACAACAGAGATTCAGTTGCAGAGACAGGGGATGTCTTCCAGGAGATGTGATGGCTGGTAGCTCAGGGTTGCACGTTTTCCTCTGGTGATTAAGATTAATTTTACTGACACTTTCAATGGGCAGGACATTTTCCAGCACATTATAAGAGGGAAGAGGTAGTGCTTGTCAGACAGTAAGACGTTTCAGATACCTGTGCACTGACCTCTTGAAACTGTTTTTCTTTAGCTGTATTAACACTAGGTTTGGTTCTCCCGTGCAATTCTGGATGCACACTGTATATTCTTATTTTGCCTGTCTATGTACTACTCAGATTTTTGGTTTGTATTAGTGTTGTATTTTACCCATAGGTTCTTTCTTTTGCATTTAATTACACGTTTTTGTGCTGGGTTCCTTCTGAATCGTGCTTGCTGCTGCTTGAGGGGGCAGTATGGATCATATGGATGGTTAGGCTCAGTTCTTTTTCTGTAACTGTTTTTTAAAATGAACTGAAGTTGAAGCAAGTGCAGAAAAGCTTTGCCTTTTCATCTGCAACATGTACAGCTGTGTCTTTAGGAATTTGGTTTTGCTAATGTGTCCACTGCCTCTCAGGGTGAATAATGATGGGTGGTGTGTAGCTAAAGGCAACAGCATAAGCTCTTTATATTTGGTTGTACTCATCAAATTGTGTGTTATTCCTCCTCTGTTTTTTTGCATTTTGCTGACAGCTTTTGCTAAAGATGATGTCAGTAGGAAGTGAAGGTGCAAACACTGCATATCTTTACAATTATATAGAATGAGAGGCACTGCTATTTATTTAAGAACAAATGATGGGTTTCTTCCTTTATTTTGAGGTTTTATCAAATCATCAAAATGGTAGAGGCTTTTTATAAACCAACTTGTGCTGTTATTGACATGAAATAATGCATTACAACTGTGAACCATCAACAACTCTAGTTATTTTTGACAATGTGAAAGAAAAATATTTTCTGGTATTACATTACAAGATGCAGTGATTAAGAGTAATAGCATTGTCATAATTTCATGTGTGTTACCCATGGTTATAAACACAAAAATATCCCTAGTGTTGAAATGCCCTGTGGGCGTGCTGAATGCGTGGTACTATGCTGGGAATCTACCCCAGGGTCCCTTTTTTGTAGCCACAGCTGTCTAGGATTGGGAAGAAAGTGAATCTGGTTGATCTTCCTCTCTGTTGCTGCCATGGAATTTTGTAAGGGTCATGTGTGCATCAGAGGGATGTCTGGCAAGAAGGCTGAGACCTTTCCCTGCCCATAGCCATGTTCTGTCTGCTGGGAGATGCCTCTTCAACCCTCCACATAACCCAGGAGGACCTGCTGGCTCAGAAATTTAATACAGTCTGTCCCCACCTAAAGGTGGGGGCCTCCACACAGATCCACATTGCAGAGAGGGGGGTGTGTTGGGAGAAGCCCAGGGGAGGTGGGTACAGTGGGAAGCTGAGAGGCTGAGATGTTGCTGGGGCAGGAGGACCCACGGCTTTCCCAGGGTGGCAGGAAGACTGATATCCATAGTCTCAGCACCAAAGTTTGGTGGCTGTGCCTGTGCTCATGGGGTTCTTCTATTTCTTTTCCCTCCGTGTAGCTGAAAATGTGGGAAGTTAAAGATCCATTATCTGATTCAGTCATAAAGCCAGACTTTTCCTGTTCCTTGCTGAATCTTACACTAGGGAGGAGGCAAAGAAGCCTGAACTCAGTAAATATCACTTTAATAACAGTGCAATAACAAATAACACTATAATTTTATATCTACAATTTATGTTTCTTGTATTTTTTAGGCTCTGGACCGAGAAAGTACAGTAATAACTGGTGTCAATTTAAATAAGGGAAGGACATAATCATAACCTTTGAAATAACTGGAACTTTTTATATACTTTGCAAATATATTCTCTGAAAGGTTATGCTAGACACAGAAATTATAGTGTCTTTCTCCCCATAATTTCTTCAGTGCTGTTTTCTTTTTATTAGTGTAATTATTGCAGGTTAGCACTGCTATCGTTTTCTCTTTTCATGGCTCTGTAGCATGCTATTATTTTCAGGAAGCAAAAAGTAGGTGTCTTTAATAGTGCCATTACTGTTCTTCAGCCTTTAAATTTCCTATAAAAAGCTAGTTAAGGGGTATGATCCTAGTGTTAAGATCGCTCTCTGTGGAATGCAATGAGATGATTTATTACATAAATATAAACCCTTAATAGGCACCCAAAATGGCAACCCTCAGAGATTTAGTAGCACCAATACTAAGCTTTTGATCACTTTAACTGCACATTCCTAGAATTTTAGGCAGTGTAAGAAAATTTATTTCCTTAGCAATGGATCTCTGGGCATCAGATTGTCTGTGGTTTTTTTTTTCTTTTGCCCTGAAATCTAAGTAATTTATTGACAGCACTGAGATGCAGGGATGGCAGTCCTGAGGCTTTAGAATGTTGGTACAACATAAACACCTGGAGTTGGAACTGAAAATTCAGATCAGCTTAGGAGGACTGAAGGTTCCATTAACAAAATGGTTCAGTGTCTCTTGCCCACACCTGGGAATTGGTTGCTGCAAGTGGCCCCAGGTGGTAATTCAGTAGCAGGAGCTCTTGTGGCTGTGCTGGAGATGCTGAGTCACCTGAAGCTTTAGGGCTGTGATTTTTGGTGCTTAAGGTTTCTCACTGGTCGACTGTGTTTTTCCAACAGGTTTTAGCCATTCTGCAAAGTCACCCCATCCTTTCACTGTAGTGTAGCTGCTCTTCCTCTGCAGCTCTGCATGACTTACCCAGTAACACAGCCAAGGCAGTGTTTTCTGTCTCCTTCCTCTCCTGTACTAAAAGATATGTGGCAAGTTAGTGGCTTTGCCTATCAGGGAAGGGTGTGTTTATTCCAAGTTATTTGGGTTAGCTGACCTTTGTCTGAGGTCAGGGACAGGGGCCCTTGGCAGCAGAGCAATTGCTCTGTGACCATCCACCTACCAGTGATGGAGTCTGCACTGTACTGAGTTGGGTAATAATTCCCCAAGCACCTTCCTCTGTGTTCTCTCTTGAGCTTCAATGTAGCAAGATGAAGCAGAATCTTTGCTCTGAATCTGATTCATTTCATTACTTTGAATGCTGAGAAATAGTATTTGCAGGTGTATTAGTGCTACCTGCTGTGCTTATTCCCTGTCCATCCACCTGGTCCTCTGCAATCTGCAGGGCTGGACACTCATCCCTCAGGGCAGGAATTTGGCAATCAGTAGGTGGGGAAGAAGTCCCCCCAAAGATGGTTTCACAAAATGTTCTGCAGCATTGGGGACGTTTCAATATCAAACACTTCCAGATTTCATCAGAAATTCAGGTAACTGACCTCATTTGCTGTCAATATTTACTCAAACAGCTGAGAAATTACTTGCTCTCCAGGCTGCTGGAATATTAATCTTACTGCAGATATGTTCACTTTTGCTGTTTCCCTTTGGCATTTCTCTATTTGCTACCAGTAAACCCCTAACTTGCATAAGGTTTTGACACCCTTAGCTAAGGCTGAGTACTTAGTGTTAGTCTGTACCTAAGGCTGCAGTCATGAACTTTTTTAGCCGTGACATTTTTTAGCCTTTGGAAGAAGTAAATGTTAGGAAAATAATTTCCTCCCTGCACAGCTGTGTTCAGAAAGCTGCTAGTGAAAGCTATTGCTGCTAAAATAACACTGAATTTTTAAACAAGTGCTTCATCCTGTTATGCACAATATGGTGTTCTTTTAAAGTTATGAAATAATGTAAAGATTCTTTTTCATCTTTTACTGCTTGCATACCATGAAACCATAGAGAAGTATGAGCTTGTTTGTCTGTGGCCATAGTCTTCAACCTAATTGTTAAGATAATATAGCTGCAATGTAGAACCTGCAATAGCTCTACTCCTCCAAACTACTCAATGCAAGCAAGCGTAATTGTTTAATATTTTAGTTTTCTATCCCTTTTCAGTTGCTGATGTTTTTTTCCCCAAGCCCATGTGTCATATTCATAAAGGCACATCAGAATATTTTCAGTTTAAAGAATGTTGTTTTTATTACTGGATTTCTGGTATAAACCATTCATCATCAGAATATTCTCATACACCAACTCAAGAAATTAAAAGCATCTGGGCAAGATCAGTTAAATATTCTGACCTGTCCCTTTCAATTACTTTACAGTTTATATTTTGCAGTATAACTGAGGCCAGAGTTGCATGTATTTGATGTCTAAACGCTTGTTTTACTCTGAAATGAGCAGGGGAGGGAAGTCTCTTTTAGACATCCACCATTTAACAGTCAAAGCCAGCTTTGTTATTACTTCTTTTTATGCTGGAAGTGCCTCAGGTGGGGTCAGGAGGCTGCTACTGTGCCCTGCAAATCCTGACCTCGTGGAGTCAGGTTTCTCTGGGACAGAGGGTTCTGAGGGAGGGCTGAGGTGTGGAGTGAGATGCCCTGGGCTACCTGTCAGCTCAGCAGCAAAGTCAGTTTTCACCAGTTTCTGAGGGTGAGTGTTGCATGTGGGTGCAGTGCAGCATCCAGGGAGTGCAGTCTGTGGGGCTGATGTCACCAGGACTGGCATGTCTGCCCAGAGGTCCTGGGGACCTTTTGGGGATGGGCCCCAGGAGATCTCCTCATGGTCCCATGCCAGTAGTAAGGTAGGAAAAAGACAACCTTTAAAAATTTCTCTGAAAGAATCTTCGCAGATGTCATGGCAAATATGAAGGAAGTGTAAGGCTTATTTGAAGCCTTCTCTGGAAAACACTTAGAAAATTCATTTATGGCTGCGAGCCTTTCTGTCAGCCCAACATTAAGCAGGTAAGTCTGTTTCTTGTCCCAGATGTGTATGCATTTTAAATGGGGATGTCACACTTCAGACCCAAATCCCTGTGCTGTATCAGGTTCCCTGTGACATTGAAGTGGTGCTGTGCAAACAGAGCTGCGTGTCACTGTCATGCGTTAATGACACCTCTCACTGCGTGCAGTGACTTCAGACACAGCACTCGCTGCGTCGTTCAGCAATGCTCTGCAGGAAGGAATGATCCCCTGCACTTAAGGGGGGGATGAGGCAAAATCTCCCCTCTGCAGGGGAACCAAGAGGTGATGGTAAGAATGAACAAGTAGGCTTGGCCAGTTTATAATTTTGCTTTTCTTTCTGTGTGACACTGAGCTGAGCCAACATCTGTGTCAAATTTCCATCAAATATGGTTAAAACCTGTCAGTTGTGAGCCCTCCTGCATCACACATCTGTAACAGAAACTGGCATTTGAGCCAAACTGAGCCAGGTGAGCAGTGTGATCTGTCACTATATTTAAATGTACTGGATAAAGGAGACAGTTTTTGCTTCTTATGCTCTGTGGCTGAATCTATATCTGATAAGCTCTTTGCTCGTTATGGTGGGGCTGCTCAACATCCTGATCTTTGGGAGATAGTGGAGGTATTTGGGGGCAGTCGTAAATGCATGGGAGCTCATATGTTTTCTACTTCTTTGCATTAGAACATCAACATCTCTTGATGCAGTTGCATGGTGGCTGCCTTGGCATAGCCCTGCTCTTCTACAGTGGTCTGTGATAGTTCCTGGGGAGCACTGTTTCTGTGTTTTAAATACAGTGATTGTGAATTATGAGATTAGTGGGCGAGAGAAGCCATGTGCATTGAGGAAACCCTAATACAGTTGGTCTCTGGCCTGTGCATGCTGCTGCCATGGTCTGTGTCTCTCCAAGGACAGGGAGCAGGTCCCCATGGTCAGATCCCTCTGGCTCATGGTTTATATCCCTGCCTGCACACAGAAATCCTCTCTCTCTCCATTCTTATCTGTACCAATACTTGAGGTCATCTGGCTCCTGAAACACCAGTCCAGAGCATCTTATCCCTGTCCAGTCTTTCCACAAATGCTTTGGTTTACTAGATACAAGGGCAGCTTTGAGAGCTGGTCAGCCCTCCCTCTGTTGCATGTTACCCACGTGCTTTGCATCAGGAAAGTTGCACATCAAAGCAGTTCATATGTAGGGAGAAACATTGGTGGTCTCTGTTGGTTCTGCCCCCTTGTCCAAGGCCAGGTTGAACATGATCGGAACCGGCAGCGTCATTCCTTCCTCCACCTGCTGCTGCTCTCACTGCCCACCAGGGAGCAGGGCTGTTTTCTCTCATGCTCGTTCGACTCTGCAGGTTATTGTTTGCAAAAACCTCTGAAAGCATTCCTTCCTGCCCTGGGTGATGTGATTTCAGGCAGCCCCAAAACTGCCGGGTCATTCGGATGGAGACAGTTGTGCTTAGATATTACCTTACGCTGCAAACCTGTGGAGAAAATAAAATGCATCAGCTCTGACCTAACAATATTCAAGAAGGTCTCTGGAACTTGGAGAAACTCTGAAGAGCCCTGTAAATGCAGTTTGCTCAGGTACTTCAAGAAAATCACATGAAAAGATATGGTGTACAGGGAGCTCCCCCAAATTTCATGTGTAGTGAAGTTTAACTTTAGTCAAGTAATAAATATGGGGTGGTTTCCTCAGACAAAGAGAAGTGTAACTGTAGCAGAAATGAGTGCTTTGATTAGACTGATGGATACCTATTCCTTTCAACTTAAGCCAGTGTTCTACCCCAAAGGCCCACAGCACACTTGCTTAATTAAAATACAACTTAAAACTTTCTAGAGAAGCAACTTCATAGAGTTGATGTGGGGTGAGGGAGGATTAGAAATCTTTCTCACATCTCCACCTGAATAACCCAGGGAGCTAGGACGGCTTGTTTGGAGCTATAACATATTTTTTCCCCCTGGTCTTTTTGAGGATTTCTTACTATGTGCATCAAGAACCTGATGACAGGCTTGCTAAAATTTTCTTCTATTCCCTCTAGTGGCAGAATTGGAAGGTATTTTGAGGAGAAAGAGGGTTAAAAAGCGGACACAGTTTTGTGGACCCACGTGAAACGAGGCACCACGTGGCCACTCTTAGTTCTCGTAGTTTCCTGGGCATTTGCGTTTGGCTGTTTGACTTGGCCCTACATTCCTGCTTGAAAGTGTCAGTGAAGAGCTGTAGTCTTTTACTGATGCTTTCTTTTTAATATTGCAGATTTTGTCCTTTGCGGAAGCTTTATACATTAATACCTTTCTTTAAATGAGTGTAATCAATCTATGACTGCAGCCAAGGACTTCATGGCAGCTGTATGGATTCTGTCTAGACCCCTGTGGATTTTGGATCATTCTAGGCTTATAGGTTTCTTCCTATTTACTGCAAAGACTTGCCCCAAAAACATTTAATACCTGAGCACAGCCTCAGGGATCTATTCGCATTCAATACCAATTGATCCAGGTGGAAAGGAACTGCAAATTCGATGTGAGTATAGCATGAGGGAGAAATTAAAATGCTCTCTGAAGTTTCCCCTAAATATTGCTCTGGGATTCAGACCAGAGCCAAGCTTCATGCACTGCTTGAGGCTTGCCTGTGCACATCTCGTACCTGTCCCCTTCTGCCAGGGCTGAGTCTTTCAGCTGAGATCCCTGTGTGAAACTTCACAGCAGGAGAGGGTGCTTCAGTAACACGTCCCATCCTGTGGCTCATGTCCCAGAGTGCTTTTTCTGTGGGAAGGAGGACCCTGAGGAGGTCTGTGGTGGTTGTGGTTTGGGGTGGCCACCTGGGCTGCTCAGAGCAGCTCTCCTTTCTCCTGGTGCCTGGGGGGACCACGGGACTTCAGCCCATAAGCAGGGGGTGATTATGGAGAGCACTGTACTCCAGTGAGCTTGTATCTGGTAAGAATGTTAATCACGTCTCTGTATTTGGTATAAATATTTACATCTGAACTGTTTTAATTGGAAACTACTGTTGATTTTAAAAACATTCTACACAAGTGATGCAGCATTTTTGCATGCTTAATAGGAAGAACTGGTTTCATGTGTGATTTAGGGTACTAAATAACATATTAAGTTATGCAGAGTAAAATGTAAATGTATGTTTCTTATTTATGTTTTTCAGGTAAGAAATTGCATTCCGTTAAGCAAGGCTGCCTGAGGGAGTTGACAGATGCTGGCTCTGTGCATTCATTTGTAAGCTACCAAATCATGCAAAGTATTCTATCATTAATCCTGTTTGATATTCTGGCAGCTTTCTGAATTAAGTTATTGCTTTTAAAGTATCCAAACAAAATATTTCCTCAGAATTCTGTTCTTTTCCTTCCCTTTGCAGAACTGTTTACTAAATGCTATCCAGATTAAAGAATAGTTTCTCGTTCTTCCATAGACTTCCATGTTTTTCAGGGAGTTTTGCATACAAATTATGCCTGATTGCTCTAGACCTTTCTGATATCTTTCAGATAATCAGTTGTACAGATATGTCTTTAAATACACATCATATAAGGCAGTCTACAGCTCTAGCTGTGTTATATATTTAAGTATTGACAGACAGTGTATCATCTCCACATGGTATATTTTCCCCCAGCCTCAAACTTTAATTTTGCCTCCCTGCCTTTTTTTTTATTTTCTTTTTTTTGGGTACCTCTCTGCAGTAAGCAATACAAAAGGCATAAAAGTGTTGCTTCCAGTCTCTTACAGCTAGGAAGTCTACCAACTACAATCAATAACTTTGAATTTCTAGGGTAAATTAAATGAAAGCAATATACATGATTCTCCCTCATTACACAGGAGAGGAATAGAAAGCTAGAAACGTGATCTGGTTCTTGTAGATACTTGATGAAAAATAATACAGCTTTGCAGGAAGGTAGCCACCAGGAGTCTAAAATTGATTTTCTTCATTATTGCTGCTTGAGATTTGCATTTTTCATATCAAGAAACTTTTACAGTGGGAGACATTTTTCCTTCTGAAGTAGTTTATCTGGTAAGACAAGGAGAGAAAAGATTTTGCATAGACACCAGAGAAACCCTCAAGCATCGCTTCATAAGGGCAAAGCTACTGTCTGTCTTTGCCATGGATACAGTGAGGCACAGGTGCAAAAGAGCTAATTCAAGTCATTAATCCTAATATGACTACATTTCCTGGCCTTCCGGTGCCAAAAGGGCTGTCTGAAGGAGGTCACCATTTTAATTCTGGAAGTAGATGGAGAAATTTGCCCTAAAATTGCAGTGGGGGGCCCTGGTGCAGTATGAGCTCCAATAAGGAGCTCTTTTAATTCTGCCTTTTAATTGCATTTATTTTCATCAGCAAAATGCTTTTAGTATATACCTAATATAAAGCATATACTATTCTCATGGATGTCAAAGGGTGTGGTAGAAGCTCCCATGGCTTGGTATGACCTGGGAGCCTGGAGAGCCTCAGGCAGTACTTGGGGCTCCATCCCACTTCCTCATTGAACCCCCTGTCCTGAGAATTGCCCTTTCCCTCTCTGCACCAGAGCAGCACAGGAGGAGGCAACAAAGAGCAGAAGAAGTAACAGCTATTTAAAGCTTCAGTGGTAGTGTTTGTAGGCTCACCAGACATGGCTGTAGTAAAGAGAGCAGCTCTTGGCCTTTAGACCAAAGAAGCTGTGAGGGAGGCTCAAGTAAAGACCTCAGCTAATGTGCTGCCTGTCTGCTTGGCTGCAGTCTGTTCCTTGGCGGACAAGGACTTCTGGTGGGTGATAGATGGTGGCGTGGTGAGAGTGGCTACCAGTCTTTTGGATGGTATGGGCGAGCCTTAATTATTCTTAGCTGAACATAAGGCTGGAAAATATTTGGCAGGAAGATGCATTTGCATTTTAATTAATCAGTGTCTTTTTCGTGGAAACAAATTCAACCCTGAGCACTTGGTTGGCGTTGACAGTGGAGAGCAGTGTCCTCAGCAGAGCTCATGGTTTACCTTTTAGTTCTGAAACAGAGCCCTGGACCTGGGAAAAGAAGGTTATAGGGGGGTTATGCTGGTTTGGAATTTGCTCTGCTTCTTCGTTTTGATTCCCTGCATGATGCTGTCAGCCAACAGAGATGTCCCTATAGTATGATAAAGGGGATGGATGTGAGTGTTTTTCTTTCAGAAGTTAAACCCAGATTTATATAGCTGGGAAATTGGCTCTGCTATCCAACTGATGCAGTGTGTGAATTTTCAAACTGCATGCTGTGCTGTAGAGATTCCTCTTGCATATCCCCTTTCAAACTGTTTCCTCAGAAGGAGAAGTGCCAGCAGAATTTGAATATGCATAAACTGTGGAGGAAATGATGATAATTAACAGCAGGGTGCCCAATTTTGAAATACTGTATTTATCATTCTTTATAGGTCTTTTTTTATCATTCTCCCTTTTCGTTAGGCAGGGAAAAATTTCTCTCAGACCGTGGCTGGGGGGGAAAAAATTGCTCTGAGGTTTTTCTGCAGAAAACTGGAGAAGGTACATGATCTGGAGAAGCCAGAGCCTAGTTCTGTCATTCTTGAAGTCGGCTTCAAGGCTGCTGTTGATTCTGTCAGTGCTCAGTTTGAACCCATGGACTGTAGCTCATCCAGAAATATTCCAGACTACTGTAGAACAAAATCAGTAGGATAAGAATAGGTTACTCTGCTTTTACTGTCCATGCTGCTGCCTTTAGATTTAACACAGGATTTCATTCCTATGCCAAGTTTTAGATATATGGAATATTAACATCATTAATTCATTTTTGCCATTGTGAAGAATTTAAATCAGCTAGAAACTTTAGTCTTCCCATTCAAAACATAATTTAAATCCATAAGGAATTACAGTTGTTGTTAATGACTCTCACATAATTAATTTCTTCATGAAACAGAATGAATGCTTGATGTCTCAGGTACTAAATGGTCTATATTCTTACAATGTGATTTCCGTTTTAAATTAATTAAACTGTGGGATATATAGTTGAGAAACATTATATACGAAAAAGAACTTACTTAATGTGAAAGACGAAGTGCTATTATTCTTGCAGTGATAAAACCTAAGTCAGGTGGAAGGGGAAATCTAAATCAAGTGGAAACTAGTACAGAGCCAGTAATCTCTGTTTAAAATGTGAGACACTTTGCAGTCAGTAACTTAATCTCATTTGTTTTCAGACCAGTCTTACTTTAAAAGCGGTTGTTTTTGCGGTTTTTTTGTGCTCTTCTGCAGAGCAAGTCATGGCATCTGAGGTGGCTTGCACAAGGCACCTGCTTTTGTTTATTTATCACTCATTTTTATGGCTGTCAATCCATTGGATGAACACTGAGTAGCCATGAAGTCTCTTAAATTCGATAGATGGCACTGGTTCACACAGTTCTTGCCTGTTGTCTTTGCTAAGGTGGTTACTGTTTTGCAGAGGTTTATGAGAAAAGATTTGAGCTTTTGTATGAGCTGTGGTCAGTATGCTGTGGGTTACTCTGTTGGCTTTGTTGTTTGTTGGGTATTTTTGTTTGAGGTTTTTTTGTTGAGTTTTTTTTAACAAATGCATTGTGATTCAGTGTTTTAGGAACATACTGTCTTTATAAACACATATACCGTGTACTACTTGTGCTTGTGGTGAATATCATCAAATCATTTGGGTTGGAAAGATTCCTGGGAGACTGTGTACTTCAACCTCTTGATCAAATCTGGGACAGCGCTGAATTCAGACCAGCTTGCTCAGAGCTTTGTCTAGTCAGGTCTTGAAAATCTTCAAAGACAGAGGTTCTTCAGCTCCTCTGGGCTCTTGTACCAATCCTTAACTATCCTCATGGCAAGTGTGTCCAGTATAGCCACTCCAGACTGTTGTATTTCATTCACCCCCCGTGTACCTCAGTGAAGAGCCTGGCTGTGTTCTCTGTAAGCCCTGCCCAGGCACTTGGGGGCTTCTCTAGGTCCCCTGAAGCCTTCTCCTTTCCAGGTTAAACTAACTCAGCCAGGTGGCCTCGAATGGATTGACTCAAGCTGATGGACATCTTTCATGTTTTTGGAAGGCCTCCAAATTTGAGGCAGTATTCCAGCTGTGGCCAAATGAGTGCTGAGTAGGAGATTAATAATTTTCCTTGATCAAGTGGATTATGCCCTTGTTGCTGCAGCCGTGGATCCTGGTAGCCTTCACTGCAGTGAGAGATCACATGTTGCCAGCTCTCCACTCAGATCCAAGGTCCCTGTGCAGTGTTTGTACAGGTGTGGTCCTGGACAACAGTTTGCAGAACACTGTTTTTTACTAAGCAAGGTAAATACTGCATTAATATCTTAAAACTTTGACTCGCATCTGCTGTCTTGCCAAAAGAGTGAGCCACCACCTGCTATTAATTAAAACCAGCCTGCTGCAGCTACTGGCTAAAACCAAACTCAGGCATATGCATTTTCTGCTTAAGCAGAGAAGTTGTTTTAAGCATTCATGTGACTCTCCTGGCATCCTGTTTCTCTTAAAGGCCAAATTCAACCCTTCTCTTGACTCCCCACAGGCTTTGAGCTGTGCCTAAAACATTTCCTTTCAGTCAAAAGCTGTCCAACTACTGCTTTCTAGACTGCCCACACACACACTGAAAGAGCCGTGTGGAGGCATTAGAGAGTGAATTAGAATGAATTAGGGGAGCCAGGTTTTATAAAGGCTGTAGGAAATGCAATGTAAATGCTAGTGACAGAGAGGAACTGCCAGTTCCTTCGAGCTGAAATCTTGTTTACGTCTTTGTGTGCGTGCTTTTTCCTTTTTTACAGAACACACTGCCTCTATCCCTTCCTCACAGCTCACTGCTGTCTTTGTCTAGCAAGTCACTTGTCTTCACTTGTGGACTATATTTATCTTCATCCAAGTCACCTTTCTCAGTTAATACCAAATTTTCCACTGCTGACGTTGGTGCGACCCTTTGCTCTGCCCTCTCCTGTTCCCAGTCTGCACAGCCTTTCTTGCCAAGACAGACCTTGGACCCCAGGCACCATTTCTCTATCCCATTGGGCACAGTTTAAAAAAAGAACCTGCCATTCAAACCCTTGCCTTAAAATAACTTTTTGCTAGAGCTATGAGGTCCAGCTGTTTTCTAGCAGTTACCTTTTCTTAATATGACTAGAAGTTTTGACACAGGTTTACTTCTCAAAACATAGCCTAGATCTTCACCCAAAGACTGCCTGGGATTGGTAGACATATTGCTGCTTGCAGTAGCCAAGCTTTTAATTTATTAATCTTCTAGAAGTGTTGCAATGAGAACTGAACATTTTAAATAGTGTTTTACTATTTTCAAAGTACTCTAAAGCACTTTCTGAAAAAGCTGAGCATCAATACTGCTTGGTGTCATGGCTGTAGGCAAACCTAACATCTCTTACTCTGTCAGCAGCTGGTCAAATGCCACAACAAATGGCAGAACTTGGGGTCGTTTTTGGAGGAAGTGTCCTCGGGCCAGGCCACCAGCACACCCTTCTTGGATGTAGCCATTCGAATTGTTTAGCTTCACAGGGGCAACAGCACAGAGCTGTTGCCACTCGTTTTATCCTATGCCCAGAGAATGTTTAGGTGTAGCATATGTGGGTTGATCTCCTTCATGTTGTTTTTGCCCTGGGAATTGTTTGATTCCCAGGAGACCAAGTGTGCCAGTGCATCCTCTGCTGTGGCCTGCCTACGAGCTTTCAACGCTCCTGAAAGTCACCTTTTCTCCATCTACCCACATACTGCTGGGTAGGACTTGGCCAGATGTAATTTTGCACTTGGTTCTATAGTGAGTTCTATGTGTTCTATATAGTATTCATAAAACATGCCCCAGGTGTTTGCAGCCTCCCATAAGCTGAAGTGATGGTGGCTACCTGGCATGCAGCAAACCTGGGTCTGGGATGAAGATGTGCTGGGGAGGAGCAGCACTGAGGTGTGTGCTGCTGAGCAAACCTGTCCCACAGAGAGGCCCGTGGATGCATAGTTAACACCTCATCCCTTGAGACCTGTGGTTTTGGGTTTGTCTCTGAGCATGGGGGGGCATCTGACCCTGCCTAAGCCTTTTGCTGTGCTTGGGCTGCTGCTGGAGTTGTTTGGGGCTGTCAGTGTCTCTACAAAGGCATTCTGTCCCAGTGGTGGGGTGGCTGCTGGACCTGGGAGCTGTAACCCTGTCTTGGCTGTCAAGTCAGTGTGTAGCCTTGCAGCAGACTGTTTAATCTCAACTTGATCTCCTCTGAAGATCTGACCTTATTTCCCTACTGTGTAATTTTTACAGCCACATGAGGATTGAAGATTAATTAGTTAATGTCTGTGAAGTGTTTTGAGTGTGTTATTTAAGGGTGAAGTATTATTGTAAGTCTCTAGGGAAGTGTCACCATCTTTCATGTGTGTACTGGCGTCTGTCCTTCTAGAAACTTGAAACATACAAGTCCTGTTTCAGATCCTTTGATTTCCATGTCTTCATTTTTCATTTTGCTGTATTTTGGAACACATTATTCATTTTATTTGAATTAGAAACATACCTTCTATGTGGCAATAGTATGTAAAGTTAATTTCAGCTTTTGGATATGTTATTAGTTTCAGCAATATTTCTGGGAAATACACTCCAGTCTGTAGAACTGAGGGACTGGTCTAATTCCTCTGTGTAGTTTTAACTGCATGTACTTTTCTAAAATTACTATTATCTCTTGCATTTATTTTCATTGTAATACATCTATACAATACTTAAGGAGTGAAACTGTAATGACTCAGCAGTGAAGAACTTGCTCAGAAAGGCACCTACCTTTGTTCATCATGTTGGGTAAGGAAATACTGAGAAAAACAGACATATATGGTGTTTCTTTGGAGAGCTGGCCATTACAGTAAGAGATGGAAAGCCGGCCCTTTTGCCTCTGCATCTAAGATAAACTGCTTTGTATATTTTGACTTCAGGTTTTCTGTCTTCTGTGCAGAGTTTATCCTGTGACTTCTGCTGTGCTTCTTATCCCTTAATTTCTTGCTCTTTCCTATCTCTAATGTTGTCATCAGCTGTTGTTTAGTGGGAAAGCTTGCAAATATGTGAACTAATCATCTTGCCTTCTGCCTGAAGTTTTCTCCCCAGGGATCTTTAGAATGCAATTTCTTTTCTCTATATCAAGGTGGCAGAAATCAGAGCCTTCATCTTCCTGATTCCATGTAAGGGCATTTAGTATTTTCAAAGCTCTGTCTCTTCTTGTTAATAATTCGTCCTATCCTCCAAATGTGTATTCTGTGCCTCTCCACTCCAATGAGTAGTTGTTATACCTCTTGTTTTCAGAAGAAACCCTGTAGATGTTGTCACGTATGTGGTCTCTTAGACAATTCAGGCAGTGTCTGGGCAAATTTCTCTGTAGTCCAAGGCAACCCTTGCTGGGGGCCAGAGCATTAGGACAGCAGGGGACAGAGCCTGACATGCTTCCTCCCACCAGATGTGCACGGGAAGAACAGGATTAGCCTGGTAGTACAACCAGCAGCACCTGAGTTCTTGTTCAGGTTGCTGGAGAGCACAGGGCCTGTGCCTGGATGTAGTGGTCTTTGCCCGTCTGCTGTCTGCAGGCTGTTGTGTGAGGCCCCCAAGGGAAGAATTGCAAGTTCTACATTTGCTCTTGCTCTTTTGGCCTTGGCACCAACACAGGGACTGTATTTGGCATGAAAACTGCTTTTCTGCACAGCAGCCTGTCACATAAATAGTGCCTTAGGTCTAGAATGGATTAAATAGGACTCCATTCCAACCTCTCTGTATTGTGTTTATAGATATATATTTGTTGATCCATGTGGGAATTGCTTTCCATTTTTAGGATCTATATAAAAACGCACAGTATGTATAAATATGTAGCCTTTATAAAGACCTGAAACCTTCCCACAATGCTGACACATTTACAGAGGTTGTGGGGTGCAGCAACCAGAAGAAAATCCAATATTCAGCATCCTGAAGACCTGCCTTCTGACAGAAAGCACAGTCATTCTCACAGAGGTCGATTTTCTACTTTACCAATATAGCTTGGGGTCTGGAATGACCTGGCAATCTAGATAACTGCCTCATGATTAGAAGAAATGGGAAGATAGACGCCAGCCTTTACAGAAGTGTCAATAGAGAAGAATTTGTCTGTATTGCTCATTCTGAACTTAATGTTCACACGCAAAGTCATGGCTTAATTTCATCCAGTAGCATTGAGAGCAAACCTGCATTGTGGGGAGGCTTTTCACTGCTGTTCCTGGGATATCTGTGCCAGTCCTTTTTTCCTCTCTTCCCTTTAAGAAAGCTGCTCACAGGCTGGCCAGGAGAGCCAAAGCATTCTAGGCTCTGAACTCAGCATTAATTTTTGCATTGTTGAGGTGCCTGGGAGCTCTGCAGGACCTGTGCAGTAGGGTAGGCAGTGAAAAAGCCATGTGTGCCATGCGCTGCAGTCTGAGGGTAAGAGAGGGCCAACAAATACAAGACTATTCTCAGGCCAGCAGGAAAAACTGAGCAATCACATCATCCAGCAGTGCCAGCCCAGCCTCTGATGATGTATCATCCATCACAGCATGGACTCCGTGCTGACACTGGAGAAGGGATGACTTTCGCTTTTACTGTTTCTCCAGGGCTGTTGGAGTGAAGACAGCTCTTTCAGAGCTCTCCCTCCCCAGAACAAGTGTTTTTGCAAACAGAGGCTTGCACTTGGTCAGCTTTCTGGAAATCCTTGCCTGTGTTCTCATTTGTAAAAGGAGAGAATGGTAACTTTGTGTAACTCCTAAACTTGCCTTTTTTTGAAATTATTATTTATTTATTTTTGGTTGCATAATTATGTAAAATACAAATATCCTGAGATTAAAATGAGTGTTTTGGTCTAATCAGTTTCCATAAATATTTCATTGGTGTAATTACCTGCTACTTTAAATTATTTTCTTGCTCGACTTGTGCCTGATAAAAATACAAAATCTATATATTTCTGGACTGTCAGTTTGAAATAAGTGTATGAACGTATTTGTAAAACCTATTAGAAGAAAGGGGGGGGATAAAGTCATGCAGGAAACAAACATCCAATTGTTTTCAGTAGCATGAGACGAAACCAAAAAATACCCTTCCAAATTTGTGAAAATCTCAGCAGTTGACTTGACTAAAAAGGTATTTTGAAATGTAGGTTGTAGGAACATAGAGAACAAATCAGGTCTGAATGCCTTTTTCTTTTTCCCCCTTTCCTTGTTTTAAAGATTTGTGCTACAGAGGTGATATGTAATACTGCAGCAGTCTTAAACTCCTGTAAAAATTACTGTGATCCTTTTGGATTTAGGGATTCTTTTTCCCTTCCCTCCCCACCCCGCCATCAACTACTTTTCCTTATTTTTTTCAGTAAATGACAGAGCATGCCATAAAGCCAACATTTTTCTTAATGTTTTTAATGACATAAGCTACATCAGAAAGATTTCTCCTGGAGAACTGAACTGCAGCATGTACAGAGTTCTTTATCCTTTGTCTAATTTTTTGAGATCTTTTTCCCTTTAATTAGAGTATCTTTTTTGTTCTTACATCCACACCAAAAAACCAGCTGATATCAGCAGGCTCAGATCACCATGGAGATCTTCCTAAAGTAAAACCTGCTATTAGTTACTATTGGCGAGTAACACAAAACATTATGGATCAACAAAAGCCAGCTCCCTGAAATGCCACATCCTCTTGGGTATTTCATACCTCATAGAAGAAGCTGCAAGTTCATGGCCTGATCCTTGATAAAACCCAGCCCTGCAGCTCCCTCTGGAATTGCATGGGTGTGTTTTCCCAGGATGCCTGTGCCTGCACTCTGGGAGTAAGTAAGCCATTGCAGAGGATGAAGCAATGTATCATGCATGAGCACATTGCTGATTAAACTTGCATGAAAACAAGAGATTCCTATGTTCTTGAGGTAGCAAAGAGTCTGAGTCTATTAACCTTGAATTTCACCAGGGTGATCTGAGCACTATGAGCAAATCCTGCCATGTGATGAGAGAATAATTGACGCCAGAAATCCATATATTTGGATCTGAATGCAGGCAGCTGCAATGAGAGGTTCTTTGCTTACACTGAGCAGGGTTGCTTTGTACTTCCAGGCTCCCTAACGCCGGTACCCAGTGGGTGGCAGTGCACTAGCTTTGCATGATTCTCTGTGCTTTTTTTTTTAATTCTCCAGCTAGTTTCCATGGTGATGACTGCAGCTTTGATGCCTGTGCAAAAGTGGAGAGGGAAAGAGAAATAAGAGGGCGATATTGCATTAAACTAAGAGTTGAGTAACCCATGAAAGTCACAGTGGTCACAGCAAAGAGCAAGTTCTGCCAATAAGGCCATAGTAAACACAGAAATCGTGGCTGCCTGAAGAGCAGCTTCCCAAAAGCTGTTCTGATGGGGTGGTGTAAAGGCAGTAATAATCCTGAAAGATTTAGAGAGGAAAAAACAAGGCAAATGTCATGTATTTGCATTAACCAACTAGACTCACTGCTGAAGTTTTCAGAGGATTTTTGCCTTATATGGGTGAAGTTGTGATAAAAATCATAATACGTAGTAAAACTGAACATGGATTCTCATGAGAGTACTTTAAAGTGATCCATCTAAATAACACTGGATATAAATGCCAGATCAGAGAAGCATTGTTTTTTATGAACTCATTTGAGTTTTGCATTGATTCAATTTTATTTTCTGGTACAAGAAATAGTAGTCAGGCTGGAAATTTGGATTTATTAAAACTATACCTAAAATTCCTTTTTGCACGTATTGCACCTCCTCTGCAGCAATAACCTCCAAATTACACAGCAGAGGTTCTTGGAATTCAGGCACTGCGGTAATTGTCGATACTGTTGACTTTGCACCATAATCTTTTGTGACTGCTCTGAGACGTGGCTGAATTTAATGCCCATAGTCTACAGCTTATCAGTATAGATTGATCTGGGTCTGTTTTGTGTAAAACCTGCTGATCAAGGAGTGCTACAGGTCTCTTTCTCAGCCCTGCCTCTTCCTTGCTGTTTCAATTCAATCAACTTGTCCTACTTGGCTTGATTGGAGTCTGTTGGAGGGGGCAAAGGCCTACCAGGCACCACACCATCTGGAGCTTTGAAATCACACTACTTGCTCGACATTAATACTGTGTATCAAAGGTTTTGTTTGTTTGGTGGTTTCTAAGAGGAAAAGTGATGTTCAGAGGGATGCTTTACTAGTGCAGCTTATGGGAGCGTCTATATGGGTCACGGTCCTTATTCAGACTTCCTTAGGCTTCAAGTAAAACTGCATCCTCAGTTCATCATTGGTGATGTCCCTTTCTCAGTCTTTTTGTCTCCCTCCGTGATCTCTCATCTTTGCCCTCAGGCTCCTTGATCAGCACCCAGACACCTGCACAAGTCATCCTATAGGAGAGACTTCCTCCCTGAGGATCTCACCAGCCCCTGAAGTCATTCTTCGCTGACATTGCTGAGCTCACCTTCAGATTCCTGCCTCCCACAGCAGATCTGCAACTTGCCTGTTGCGTCCACATCATGCTCGATGTGCAACCTCAGGTGGTACAGCAGGAAGGCTGCAGTGTGTCCCACTTCTGTGAGCGTTGGATTTAAAGCTTCATGTCTGATGCCGATTATTTGGTTTTAAGGGAGAGATACACATAGTAGGATTTGGAAAACTGTTGTTGAGAAGACATATAGCTGCCTCTTTGACTGCTAGAGGGGCTCCAGGGATGAAAAACCTTGTTCACAGAAATTGCTGTGTGTGTTAATGTTTCTTGGTGTTTGGTTTTCTAAAGGTTTGAACAAGAGGTAAAAAGAAAGGAGCCAGAGAGATTGCTAGGTCTTCTCTTTCTTTTTTTTTTCTGTGGTTGCTGTGCTCTGGATGTACCTTTGTCTCTCCTTCTCAATGTGCACATTTCTTTAATGAGAGATGATCAGCTGCCTAAGTCATTTGCTTCCCAGTCCTCCAAGCAGCTCTTCTGTGTGGGGAGTGTTTGGGCATTGCCTACTATGAGTCTTCAACATGTGATCTTTGTATCAAAGGGTGACCAGACAAGATTAAATAGAATTTCCCACTGTGTTTAATACAGAATATATGAGGATATTTTTTCTCTACAGAGTTAGGTTACATTTCAGGGAGGTGACTTGGTCAAATTGACTTCACAGGCATGAAACCTTCATTGTCATTCTGGAAAATCAGCTTACTCAGAGAAGTTGTTTTCAGGACTTACACAGGTTCTTGCAGGCTGTTTGAGTGATGCTAAATATATTGCAGCCAAGAAAAGCTGACAGGGATCGTAACTGCCAAATTCTAATAGCAACTTCGTAATTTCATTGCTTTTTCAGCAACAAAAAGAAGAAAAATACTGTTAACTTGGCAAAATCTGTTTTTCTGTTTCTTGGGGTGTGGTAACAAGCGTTGCTAAAATAATTGAATATAAGTCAGCAAAAATATAACCTCCTTTCAACAAAAAGTATCCCTACTAGTTTCTAAAATTGGTGTATGACTTTCCTTGTTGAAATACATCACCCTTCTCCAAACGAATTAGACAGTCTGAGACTCGAGACTTGAGGATTAGTAGAGGGCTTAATTAAAACATCATCAGTGTTGTCCCTGAAGGATCAAAATCCTGACACTCTGGTTACTGAACTATATTTGAGCCTTAATTTTAAATGACTGCCTTTTACTTTAAAGGGATCATCACTCAGAAACTTAAACGTGGCTTTCTTTTCAGAATTGTTGCCTTGTGTGTTTGCAGATCAAAATCATTCTCACTATTTTATTAGTGCTATGATCCCATTTTCAGGTTACTACAATGCATTTAGAGTTGTGCCAAGTTAATGATGTTCATTCTCTTGATTCTCAAAATGCAGTATTAATAGTTGAACAAAGTCTTTTGGATTAGCAGCATTCATCCTCCCCAGAGGTCCGTGTTTCCCAGAAGGCTGAAGACTGATATGAGTTTGGCTCTAGCTAGTCAAATAAGCCTAAGCAATGCATACCAATCTCAAATGCTAAGCTTCAGCAAAAATTCTTCTTTTTCAGTCTTGGCAGGGAACGCTGAAGTCAATAAGAATTTAAAATTAAAAATACCAAAGGAGTCCAACAAGTTCAGGCATTTGGTAGTAAAGAAAAGAGAGCTCAGATGTCTGGGGTGATGATCAGGCTACCAAACAGGTGGCAAGAAGCCAGAAGTCGTTGTTATATTATGGTTGTCTGGCCTATCTCGCTTGTTTACATATTTGTGTAACAGAAGATGTTATAGCAATTGGTGTTTGGTGCAGCTTTGGCACTTTGAATTTTGAGATCACCTACCTGTAGCTAAACTGGAGCTTTACATAATAGGTGCATGCTGTGCAAGGGGAGAGTTAAAAAATATTTCTGTAATATTTTTGGTAAGTCAAATGCATGAAAACTAGTGTTCATTAAATGATAGAAAATACTTGATTTTCAAAAGCCTGCAATGAATTACAAATAAGCTTCAGTTTGCATATTTTAAGGTTTAAAGAGAACCTGTCTTAATTCTTGATTCTCCTTCTGAATTGAGACTCTGCACTTTGCTATAGCAGGTGGTAAGAGCTTGCCTTTTCTAGGAGCTTTAAAATCAATTTTTTTGTTTAATCAACTCAGCTTCCCTGAAACTGTAGGAACCCAGTCCTGATACTGCCTTTGACCTTTCCGTGTTCTTCATCTGGCACATTAAACAGTTTGTGGCCAGCCCTGTGCTATAAATGGGTGACATTTGTTAGAGGTTTTGCAGTGGTAATAGTGGAGGTTTGTGAGCCTTTGCAGATGAAATGCCTTAATTCGTGGGTACCTGCAATTTCAGGAGACTGGATTTGCCATAGATAGCGGCCTTCAGCATGATGTTCCTCAAGTGATTAGGTGGAGATGTAACTATTCTGACTTGCAGCCTCATGGTCTGGGATCACAAGTTTTATTTTCTATCAGTTCTGCAATTGCCTGGTTATGTTTTGTGTCTGCAGTCTGAAATCACATGTTAAAAAAATCAAACATGTTTGGAGTAGCTTCTCTCTTCATGATTTGTGGTTTGGGCTCTTTTATGAGCTGTGCCAGTGTAGTGATTATCATAGAATGACTTCAAGAAAATAATGGCCATGCTGTATCCGAGGAGTTAATGGCTGAAACTTGAAAGTCAAGTTAAGAATTCCTTATAAAGCTACTCTCAGTTTGCCTCTCACTCAAATGTGAGTAAATTAGGTGTCGTGTCAATCATAGTCAGCGGTTCAGAGGGAATGTGACTGGAATATGTGTCCAATATTTCAGGAAATGTCAGTTTAAGGGGTGAAGGTGAATCGTGTCGTTCAGATTCAGATCTCTGAATGTTACTTCAAGGTTCTTCCACATTTTGGATATAACACATCCCAGACACTTGCAATTTAAGCAGAACTCCTAGGCACAGACTGCTTAGCCAAAATGACCTATCCATGACTTTTAGAAAATTCAAAAGGGCAAATCTTCTGTGTTATGTCCAAATGTCAACATTGAATCTACTTGATTTTCTGCAATAAAAACACATGCGGATGTAAACTAAATGTGCATCAGAGCAGGTTTCCCAGTTTGCTGACCAGATTAAAGTCTGCAAGAAATTTCAAATAGCTCTTGGTTAGTAAAGATTTTCTCCACTTTTAGTCTGAGTTTCCCCTGGGGAGGCATACAGCCACTTTGATGGCTGCGTGTTTGAATTATTTACCAAGCATTGGTCTTACTTTTTTTTTTTCTTTTGGTGTGGCATCAGCCCGAAGCTGCCCAAACAATGGATCGGCAGCAGTACTGAAGACCAGCTGTGTAAAGTAACATCTTTGCTGGCTATTTTAGTCCCCCAAGCCTGCTAACCACAAGTGAAAAAGCACAAACCATGCCCATCCTTATGTCCTGGCTAGGCATGCAAGCAAAAGATTTCCTCATGGCTTTTACATTAACGTGCTCTAAACTGCTAAGTCAGAGCTCTTATTTTCCCCTTGAGCTGGCAGCACAGGCCAGCTTGCTTTAATCCACACATTAAGCACACATTTTAAAGTGTGTTGTTTTTGGAAAGATGTTCAGCAACTTCCCTTTTGAATCCAGACGCCGAGGTCTCCTTCCAGAATTGATGGTCTGTACTCAAGTGAACTGCCCTGTCTCGGCGTTGTGAAAGGCTGAGTCTGTGAGTTCAGCCATCGCTGGCTAAATGGGGCCTCGTAAAAGGCAAGGTGAAAGGAAGGGCAGCTTGAAGGGGAAAAAAAAGAAATAGATGAACCTCAAGAGTTTGGTTTGGCAAGAAACAGTGCAAGTTCATTTTGCTTTAAAAACTTTTACTGGACTTTCTCCTGGTTTAATTATACTTTATTTTTATTACTTTCATTATGTATTAATATATATAGCATATGGATGTGGCACTGTAGAAGTGTGACTTAGTTCCTTGAGCCTTAATTTCTGTCATGTGTCCCACCAGTGGTATCAGAGGAATGATGTCTTTGTGGCTTGCCTTGCCCCAGCACAGACTGCTCTGAACCATACAGGGTGCAGAATTAACAGAGCAAACCCACAGCTTTATTCTCCTGGATACTTAGTCAATGCAATTATCCAACCAGTGCTCACACCTCTCTTTAATTAATGTCTTATGCCTTGTGAAGAAGGGATGCTCTTCTTATGGGCTGGGAGTGGTAGCTGAGTGGAGAGTGTACCAGCAGTTGTGATGACCTTCCTGGTCTGTTGTGGGGTCCAACACTATGTTTTTGTGTCACATCTCAGTGATGAAGTTGAGTTGTGCTGTAAGGGCTTACCCTGGCCATTGCTTATAGTCCTTCCTGCTATACTTGGCACTGGTGAGGCTGCATCTCAAATCCTGTGTTCAGTGTTGGGATCCGCACTACAAGAAAGACATTGAGGTGTTGGGAGCATGTCCAGAGAAGGGAATGGACCCGGGGAAGGGTCTGGAGCAAAAATCTGATGAGGAGCTGAAGGAGCTGGGGGGCTCAGCCTGGAGAAAAGGAAGCTCAAGGGGAACCTTATTGCTCTCTGCAACTGTGTGAAAGGAGGTTGTAGCCAGGTGAGGGTCTCTTCTCCCAGGTAGCAGATGATAGGACAAGAGGAAAGAGCCCCAGGTTGCACATGGGAAGGTTTAGATGGAATGTTAGGAAAAATGTCTTCACTGGAAGGGTGGTCAGGCTTTGGAACAGTCTGCCTAGGGAAGTGGTGGAATTACCATCACTGGAAGTGTTCAAAGAACGTGTGGATGTGGCACTTTAGGATGTGGTTTAGTGGTGAACATGACAGTACTGAGTTAGTGGTTGGATTTGATGATCTTAGAGGTCTTTTCTAACCCAAACGATTTTAGGATTTTACGATTCTGTGATCCCAAGGCCACTGCACTTGCTGTGTGCTGGCGGTCATCCTCTTTCACTTGTGACCCATATAATTATGGTTGCAGCAGGATTTGCTGCTATATCCCATTACTGTGTTCTATGGGAACATTTCTCAGTGAGGCAGTTTATTTCATTTTATGCGTCTGGAAAAAATGCCTTGGTTTCTTCAATATTCCAATAGACTGTCTGAGGAGCTAACATTCTTTGAAGGCCTTTTCTTTCAGGGTCATCAGTTGTTAGAAACAGGTTTTATACTGTCTTTAGGAATAAACCTTTTGGATATTTCATATAAAGGCTTCCTATATCTGCAGTTTTTAGAAAAATCTCTTTATGTAGGCAAGACAAATGCTAAGACATTTAGCTTGCAGTCTGCTGATGGCTTTTACAAACATTAAAAGTATTGCTGTTTCCACTTGATTGATCAAGTGAGTTGCAATGAAATTTAATTTTGCTATGTCATTTAAAATAGTTCAGTAGAGTCAGAATACCTATTATGATGCAGCCCCATCGTGCATATTTTAGTGCTTTTGAATAGATGCATTATCTCAGAGGCTCATCTTAGTAGTGAGAAGCTGGTACTTGACTGTAGACAGTACCTGACAGGCTGCATCTATTGTATTCATGGCATGCACCATTTATTTCCTTGTTAACCAGTCATTTTTTAAGGCTTAAATACCTTAGGTCCTTCCAGTGCAGACACATGAAATCAGAACACCCCTTCCAACCCTTCAATTCATCAAAATATAGAAAATTTTAATTTGTATCCAGTTGCCTGAAGACATACTCAGACACATGTCCAAGTCTTCTCCCACATATCGTTTGTTTTTTCTACAAGTTCAAAACATGTTGTCTTGATTTTGGAGGCTCAAGAGTAGGTGCTGTTCTGTTCCTTTTCCCCAGAACCAGCCCAATTTTCATTTCTGGTAAGAAGACACTATTGACCTTTCCAGAGGAGCCCACATGGAAGGGCTGGGAAGTGTCAGATACCAGTGGTGTTTGGTTGCCTTTCCCCTCTACTTACTTTCTCCATAGACAACTGGAGATTCTGGCCAAACATGCTTAGAATCAACACAGTTCTCTGCATTTCCAGCTTCTTACAGTGGTGTTTTAGTCTCCTTGTTACTATGCAGTGACCACCAAATTCTCTTCCTGTGCTCAGCTTGGGTTTTTCAGTGGGAGAGCTTACCAGGCTGGAGCAGAGGCTGCTGAAACAGTGCAGCTCAGCACAGTCTTGGTGGGGTGCCTGGAATGGGTTGTGCTGGAGTACTGTGGATCTTTTCATACTCTTGTCTGTCTTGCTGCAGATCTGCTGTCAACAATTAAACTTCCTACAGGGAGCCACAACCCTCCCTATATTGATTTTTCTAAACAGTTGCTCTGTTTTAGTGCTCTTGAAGGGACTATACATCTTTTTAATTAAAAATAAATATCAAATTAGTGATGAGGGGTGCAGTGGGCAGAAAACCAACTGCATATTGACTTTTTGTTCTGCAGATGAATTCATAGAAACAGCTTACAAGGGACTCTGGGACATTGAAAGTGTTTTACCTTTACTGGTTATCTCATATGGTGAACTCATGGGAAACATACTGGCATAGCTGGGAAATACAGCTGGTCATTTACTTTAGACTCTGGAAAATTCAAGAAGTTAAATTCACACAATAGGGTTTTCAAAAGGTCTCAAGATGGTCTTCACTGATGCTGTGATTTCATCCCTGAAATCTCTGCACTTCCACTGCTGTGCATTTGGCTGGATGGTCGTGGGCTGTGCTCTTCCTTCTTACCAGTGCAGTGTGTGTAGTCCCAGTGAGGAAATTGTGTTTACTGGGCAATACCAGCATGAGATGTGTTCTTAGGAAAGCTTTGTGGAACTGTTTAGTATACTAATACATTAAATTTCTGTTGGTGTTGTTACTGGTAGCTTTTCATCCTTATTCAAAGGACTACTCAGGAGTATGTATATCTGCTGGTAGATATTTAAAAATACTGCTAGAAAATTAGAGTTTAGATTTATAGCATGTTAGGAGGCTGCTCCAAGTTAGAAGTATGTGCATAGATGGATACCAGAGGATGTCTCATACACAATTAACTCACAGCTGTGTTCTAGGTAATTCAGATGCAGAGCAGTAAGGCCAGCTGAAGCAACTGAAGCAAACTTGTAGCACAATTAAAATGCCAATTCATGAGTTGATCATAAACATTTTTGTGCAAATGTGTCAAGCTTCTATTTGCACAAAAAACCCCTTCCATCCACCACCCACCACAAAAATCCTTGCTGATGTCTGTTTAGAGATTTGGAAACACGAAGGAGATCAGGAAGAAGGGTTTCTCTGGCACATTGTGCATACCTTGTGTTTGGTTCATCATGGGCATCAGTGAAATGATAGAATGAAAAAGAAAAATAAACCCAAGAAATAGTCAGTACATCTGAGCATGCTCAGGACTGTGTCATTATTTCATGTATTGAAGGATGTGGAAGCAGAGTCACTTCATGGGGAACCCTTAGGTGGCCAGGGCAGAACTTGGAGCAAAGACCTGTTCTGCCATGGTGTTCACTGCACCACCCTGCGAAAGAAAAGGGAAAAGTGGAATTGCGCTTCTAGCATTTCCATAGTAAGCATTGATTGGAATTGCTCTTTTAATTTCATGGCAATAAATCTTAATTTGACAAGTTTGACAGTTTTGTTATGTTGTAGTGGGAGTTGGAAAGGAGGGTGCAAACAATTGATCATCTAACTAGGCATGAGCAGGAGGCATAAATTTGCAGGAAGAACAGTGAATCTGTTTGGGCCAACTAAATTTTTTAGAAAATAATTTCAGTATTTTCATGTAAAGAACATCTCTGGCCATTTGCTATAGGAGAAGGTTTACAACACCAGGGTGCGCTCGCCTGGGCAGTCAGTGTGGTGGGCTGCAGTAACTCAGCTCTTCTCTGGACTGGAGTTAAATTGCAGAGACAAAGGAAATTTCATTTCTGTGGTTTAAATAGTGGTTTTAAGGACTGTTCTTAAAGTGGATCAGTGAAGTAACCTGTTTCAGGTAGAGGTGAACAAAACCATCCAGGGAAGGACACATCCCTTTCTCAGTGGGCCTGGGCAGACTGAGCATGCTTTGTGCTTACTGAGACTGGGTTGTGTTTTCTCTTTGCTGCTCTTTGTTTGGACACAGTTTCCTGTAAGGCTGATTTATGAGAGCAACAGTGCATTGATGCACACATAAGTTTGTTTTATGAGTAGAACTAAAAATCTCAGATTATACAGAAAAGGAAAAATTTTGAAATTCCTTCTTGTTCTGCCTCCCACCCCCAGATTTTGTACAAAACCAGGAAGTTTTGTAATGGTCCATTGAAAAGAATTGCCTTTCTAATTCTTGTTCTGGATCCAATGACTCAGTTGAGACAGCACTGTTGTCTGTGCTGTATGCAGTCTCCTACTTCTCCGCAAGCTTATGGTCCAGTGGATGCCAACATAGAGGTGAAGCGAGTATTCAATTTTTTATTTTCTTTCTAAGCTATACTGCTGGGCTTTCCACAGCCACATGCATACACATTCAGAGAGGAATGACAAATTATGGATAAAAAACATTCCTTACCACTGGTAACACCAAATCACTGGTTTTCCTCTGATGGTTACTGTCCTGTGGCTTTTAACACTATCATGTACTTTTGCCTTATGAACGCTGGCTTCGGGAGTGGCAGTGTTTGTCACAAAATAATGAAGCAGAGCCTTCATGAATGAGTTTTTTGCAAGATTCTTGGCAGCAGTCTGATAGGGAACTGGCCTTGCTAAAACTCAGCTTATGACAGAATATTCTCTTTGAAGCATAGCTACTCTAGCATTTGGTATTCAGTGGCTCTGGGCACAGTACATCTAAAGGAGTTCATCCAATATTGATGGTCTTCCAGTAAAATCAGGAGGAAAAAAAATCCTATTTCTTAAAGCTCATATTTTTAACTTCTTATTTTGTTACTTGATATTGGTCTGAAAAGGTCACAAGTGTGAAGCTAGAGCAGGGTAAACCAAAGCTTTGAAAAGGGGTACTTTGTCTTCTGCAAATGCTACCTAATGTTGTCCCTAACTTGCAGCATTATGGACAAAACAACGAGCTTGTTTCTGAAGGCGTTGCTCTGTATTGTAAAACAATATAATACTATAGTGTCTCAAGGTATATTCAAGGCTGTTTTAGATCAGTCTTGTATTAGAGAATGTTGGCACCCAAAAGCATGACTGTGCTGCTGTGTTTGAATGTGGTTTTAAAAGCAGTAGTCCCGCCTCTCATTTGGCCACAGAGAAAATGGATTTGGTTTCCTGAACTGACTGAGAATTAATCTCTGGTTTATTGCTGTTGTCCCTTGCACCGCTGCTTTGGCATCCCCACACGTCTGCAAGCGCCGAGGCAGTGCAGGACCACAGGGAGCTGAGAGGTGCCAGGAAAAAGACTGAGGCCATTGGCAAGCTGGGCTCTCCAGATCAGTTTAGACTGGTTGAGGTTTCCAACCTTAAGCTGTGTTTACATGTCCACAGAGGATGAAATAGGTGCTTCTTAAGGAGTTACTGATCTCCCTGTGGGCCCCTGTAACTGGCTGTGTGGGGCAGTACCAGACCCTCGCAAAGGAGACATTGCTTAAGCTGAGCTGATTTGTCGTTTTTCAAGATGCTGTATCTTCCTGAGATGCAGTATCTTGCTGAACAGACTTCAGTGTGTATGAGCAAGAGCAGTTCCTAGAGGTGTTGGCAGTATTGCCAGTACCTGCTGATGCAGAACAGCTGCCTGGGTACCAGAGGCCTTAACCAGTGCTGCTGCCTGGTGTGAAGGTGTGTGTGTGATCCTGTGCTCTGGAGGTACCCAGACACCACTGACTATAAAGGTGCATCTGTGAGCTGCTTTATAATTGTTTTCACCTGAAATGGTACCAGCTATGCTCTGTGTCTCTGTGTTTGTCTTTAAACCTATTAGACAGGATTTTGCATGGTGTGTCTGGGCAAGCCTCACACTCTTTTCCATGTATGAACTCGTCTTCGATATCCAAGATAACAGATATAAAACGAGGAGCCACTGAAGCCATTCTTTGACATTGGAGATTCATTCAGGGTTCATGGCTGAGGATAACAAGGTTGTAGTGTTGCAGTGCAAACAAATTTGGAAATAAGGCTTTAGTTTACTTAAAATTCTTATATGCCATGGAGAAATGAGTAAATGCGGTTTCATTTATTCTTTATTACTTTTTCATACACAGTGTTGTGTAGAAACATTTGTATTTCAATTTATTTTATAGAAAAAGCCTTCTTTCATAATCTGTCAGCTCATTATGAATAGCAACTTCTGATCATAGAAGGCTATTAATTCTTAATTATCTGCTGGTAATTTACTTGTGTGTGAATTTAGCAATCCATTAGGTGGTGATTTATTTTTGAGAGAAATATGTGATGAAAAGTTTTAGGATTTGCTTTCCCTCACCCCCCTTTTGGCTTGCAGTGGAATTAGCTGATTGATTAGATTACAGGATTTATCCAAACCACACTCTGTGTGTGAGAGATTGTAGTTAAGTACATTAAGAAAATCTGAAGCAAGACACAAATAAATGAAATAGTGTTTTTGATAGCAGTCTCTGAATTAGGCTAGTGGCTGAGAAATTGGATGTTAAATTAACAAGTGCTAGAGGATTGGTCTAGTTCAGGGATTTTTTTTTTGTTTGTTTGTTTTTTTCTTCTAGTCTCTCTTGATTTATGGATACCTAAAAGTTTTTGGGTGGCAATATAAATGCTGCGCAGCAGAGGATCTCAGTAGCAGAGAGCTGTTTTGTTCCAAACTGTGGGACTACACAGAGCAGGGACTGAAAACTTTGACCTAATGCTGCATTTTGGCACAGTAGGGGGATAGGGATGGAAGGCAAGGCCTGAACCTCCCACTGCCAGTTCAGCTGGACTGTTGTGTGAAGCCAAGACCTGCCCTCTTCATTTATGCTGAATGCAAGCAGGAAAAACTATTTGCAAAACAAGTTAGTTCTTTCGGAAGTGTGGGATTTCTCTAAAGCACTCACCTCTGTCCCCAAGCTCCTTCTATGGGGTATTACACTGTATCAATTTTGAAAAAAAGCAATATAACTTGCTTCCTCCTACACCAGCAGCTCAACATTTACTTGTGACTGTCACCTGGCTGACTTGATACTGGTCTTAAATTTGTGACTGTGGCTCAGCAGCTGAGCTGTGGTAGCTGTCTGGAAAGGTAGCTTTTGGTAATTTCATTTACTGTCACTTGGGGTGGACAGGCTGGGAAGTTAAACCCAGTTACTTCTGTTAACAGTTGTCTCTTCACACCTTATTCTGTGACTTCGAGGCATAACATCACAGCTTATACTTGACGTACTGGAATATATTACTGGGTTTTTTTTCTGGTGGTTTCACATGCACCAAATGAGACCTCTTTGCTGAGCTGTTCAGCTGAGAAGTTAATTAGTCATTAAAAGAGTTGATTTCTTTATTAACTTGAGTTAGCTTTAGTGGGCTGTCTGGAAACTGATTGCTGTAATGTGATTTTTGCGAAGCAAGTGGGCTCTGTTTGGCTGCTGTTCTTGACAGCAAAGAGCTGAGAGCAGGGACAGCTTTTCCTGATGAATGCCCTCTGCTCATGTGCTAGTTTGCCACTTTTAGCTCTACTTGAAGCAGTAACAGTCTATGGCACATTTGTCACGTCAAAGATTTTGTTAGTAATTGGCCCCAAGTCTGACAAGATAAATTACTCGGAGGAGGAGGAAGATGTCATTAAATAAGTATCGTTCACAGTCCTTTGCTGTGTGGGACTCTGTCCCTAAGCAGAGCACAAGCTGTAGCACATCCTCCCTGATGGCTGAAATGGCAAAAGATACTGTTTATGCCCCACACAGGGGATATCCAGGGGTCTCTTGGTACGTGACTGGGAATGGAAGACACCTTCCTGGTTATTGGTGTCCTTTATGCCACACCTGGGAGTGCCTTGCCCTGGCTAGGCTTGTGCACATCATCCCTCTGCATTGCTGTGACCCTCCCTAATGACTTCAGGCAGCACAAATGATTGCTCCAAAGATATCTGAGGCAGAAACAGACCTGAAAAGCACAAGAAAGGCGAATTCAATATCTCTTGAGCAATCTATGTGGGTCTCTTGTTTTAGCAGCATTTCTGAACATGAAGCAATAGAGGTGCTCTGAGCTTGAGGCAGCAGTGTTGGCCTGTTCCTCTTATGGAGAGCTTGGTTGTGTCTTAGACCAGGGTTGGGGAAAGTACCAGCATGAGACTGGTGAGGGGGGATGGTGCTGGCAGAGGTTTCTTGGACTGTTGCCTGTGGTTTGTTTTCACTCCCACCAGTCCTGCCAGAAATGTTAGCCAGCCCCACTGGTGGCAGCTGTGTGCCCCTTTGAGAAGAGTTTCCAGGTGTCTGGCCAGAAAGGCAGAGTCGAGATGCAGCAATTATACTTTCACATAAGCTGTGTGCATTCTTCATCAGACTTTGTCTTAATTGTGTTTAGCCTGTAAACAAACTGATGCATTTTGGGCAATTTGTATCCTGTCCTTTCACACTAGGCTCTGGTGGCAGGACACAAGGGGCTGTGTTGACTTGACAGTGGCAGTGAGTGAGGAGCAGTGGGACAGGGTAGCCAGGAGCAGGGTCCAGAGGTGCCAGCACGGTGCTGGGCACTGAGAGTGCAGCTGGCTTGTTTTTCCCTCTCTGGAGAGGCTGTTTATCAAGATAAATAATGGCATGCTAGTTTGGGAGAGGGCACTTAATCAGCTATTTCTCCTGAGTTACAGATGTCTTTTCCTCAAAGCCACGTACTCAGCAAAGCACACAGGCAGCGTAGCTGAAATAGCCACAGAACAGCCATCCCGATTGATCACGAGGCTCCCAAACAAAGCAGTATTTGTTTCCAGAGTCTGAGGAAGGTACTCAGTGAAAACCTGATGGCAGTACATTAAAAACTGTAGTTTATCTTTCAAGCGTGCCTGGGGTTGCACTACATCAGGCCTGCATGCAATCCACAAGTGTAGAACAGGAGCAATTCTGTCTCACCCATCATTTTCTGGTGATTGGTAACTGCAAATACCATGTCTTATTTTGGCAAAGGAAAGAATCTGACTGCAAATCAAACCCTTAATAAAATCCTGTATTTTAATGGAACTCATAATAAAATCATTGAAAATATCTGGCAATCTTGTCTTCTCTCAGGACTATAAAAAACATAACCTGGCAATTGTGCTGCATCTTATAATGAGCATAGGATGAAGGAGAGTTGGGGGATTTTAATGTGGCTTGTCATTTTATTTATAGTGAATTTCTGCGAAGTTCTTAAAAAGTTGGGAGCACTTTAAAAATGTTTAGAAATGGTCAGGTAGGAACTATAGTCATTACAGAAGAGCATTTCAATGGGACTCCTAGCATGATAATCCTGATTTTAAGTCAAATATTACTCTCCGTATGTCCAGCGCTCTTAGGCTGTAGTTTTTTCAAGGTAACTAACTCTTAAGTCCTAGGCATGATGCTGGATTCTGCTGTTTGCAAGTGAATTATGGGAGTTTTTTAAGGATGAGGAAAAAGCCTAAAATTTAGCCTGAACTAGTTTGCATATGTTGGCCTTTGAGTTAATAAATTCAAGTTGGGAAAAGATCAAATTTCATTAACAAAGACATAACTAATCTGAGTTTGAAAAGTGCCAGTGCTACATCCTAACTTGCAGTTTAAGGTCTGAAATGTACAGCAGATACTCTGCTTTTGTAGGCAGATTCATTTCTATTCCAGAATCAGACTCAGGGTGATTTACAGTCTGGTTTTGAAGGTGCTTAGCACAGGCCTAAGCAAAGTCTGTAAGCTGGCAATGAGCATTGCTGAGCCCTACAGCTCTGCAAAGCAATAAAGGAGCGAGGTATAAAGTGTGGTTTTCTTCCGAGAAGCAGAAATAAATGGTGGAATGAAATATTTCTGTTGATTAATGTTTCACTTTGAAATGGATTAGGAAGAAACTGTGAATTATGTATTTTGATTCAATCCACTGCTGCTTAAAATATAATCTTGGTACAGTTTGTGGTTAGTGCTGTGCATTTGAATTTTGTCCTTTTCGTTTTCCAGAACCCAAAATTAATTGCATCCATGTACATGTGAATTGTATGTCTCAGTGTTGCATGTTTTGGTATACACCCTTAAATGTTTAACCAACTTCATAGCTTATTTATATACTTAATATCACTTAAGTTTCTCAGGACACTTTACATTTTCAGTGAGGTGCCACACTCCCCTCCAATCACACAGCCAGTGCTTCAGTGTCAGCCAGGCAAAATCAGCAGCATTCCTGAACTTGGTGTTTGTTAGTGAAGTTTTGTGTGTTGCAAACATCTGCAGGAGATGGTGGGGCAGAGCTCTCAAGCAATAGACCTTTGTTTTAGGCAGGAGTGCCTTAGCAGTCAGTGCATCTGCCTTGGAGAGCTCACCAGCTCAGACAGGCAGGATCAGGGGGAAAGAGTATTATATCCATTTTACTAAAGCTGAAGGAGATTGAGGGTATACAAGAAGTCTGAGGCAGAACTGACTATCAGATCTAGATGTCCTGTTTCATTTATCCAGTTCCTCTAGCAAAATTTATCCTCTGGTAAGGCAAAACAGTAGAGTAGTTCAGCCCACCAGCAACGAGACAGCATCCTTCCATTGGAAGAATTGTGCATTATTCTCAGTGATCAACAAAGACAGGTTAATTTTTTTCAGATTTAAAATAAATCTAAATGTACTGCCTAAGTTCCTTGGCTTAGAAAGTTACTGCCAAGACCTTGTGTTCAATCACTGTCAGCAGAAAATGGATGGAAGTTGTAATGTGCAATTCAGTAGCAGATATAATCACCAGTGCCAAAATACCCTTTCTTGGAAGCATTTAAATCTTGCATATCTTTTTCATTTTACATTAGTATCATTGCTTTCCCAAATTCCTAGAGTGTGCAGCAGCAAAACCAGCCATTGTATGGTCTGCCGTATTAAAGGGTTTTGTTTGTTTTATTTAATGTATTTTTTAATTTTATTGATTTTTCACTAGACAAAATATGAGCAGTTGGTAGCAGAAATAACCCACAGAAACACCTATTTTCCCGATCTGCAACTTTACAGGAATAGACATAGAAATGGATGTGTTTCTGGTTGATTGCAACTCCTGCAATTCACTGCTGAATGCACATACTCATTAAAAGAAAATTGTTGTTAGTGCACAACCTATGCAGCAGATGAGAAACTAAACAAAAGTGAGGTGAAAGGTCTGAACAGTACATCAAATGAAGATGGGCAGTTTCTTTGTGATTGGAACCCATTACTCAGAGTGGAGATGTGTTGTTTCATAAATCTTGACAAATGTGCTTATGGTTCTAATGTAATTAGAAGCTTCTTAATTGAAAAGAGCTGGTACCTAAATGCTGGGGAACATCTTGAATGTTCACGCTGAGGAAACTTCAGACAGTTGAAATTACTGCGTTTCAAGTTAAGAAAGAAATACTAAGTAATTGGTTTTAATAAGGATCATAAGAAAAAAGACAAACACTGAGATCTGAAGAGAGTCCTGGAAGACTGTAAAATTCATCTGATTTTACTTAGTTTCTAATTTTGCAGCCCAGAATTTTCCAGTCTGTTTCCAGAGCCTCTTTTTTTAGTAATGCAATTTTCAAACATGTTGAACATCCTGCGGCTCTTATTGGCTTTGCTGAGAGCCACAGCTCTGAAAACTAAAATGTTTTGTTAGAGATAGAAGAGATCTAAACAAGAGAGAACAGAGACTGTAGTGATCTGCTGAGAAAGGCTGTGGTATATAAGAAGTATTGTACTTTTTCTGGTGAGAGGCAGGCAGTTGGATCTGAATAAAGCACACTCATGTTTTGCTGTGTAAAACCAAAAAGCCCTTTGAAGGCGCTGGTAGCACATGTGACAACCTCAAAGTTTAGTCCTGTAAAGGGCCAGGAAGGGGGTTGGGATTTGAAATCTGTGAGCTGCAGAAGATTCACTTGTAAAAGCAGAAGTACTTTTCACTTCATACTTTGGCACATAATATCCTCCTTGCTGGCACTAATGATGTGGAGACATTTTTCTATCAAATGGTTTCTGACAGTTCAATTGCCAAAAATACTCAAGTGGCAGAATGCAACTGCAATTACTAACAGTGTGCTTGCCCCAGAGTCTGTAAATTCTCTCATGAAAGCCTAAAAAGCCCATTCACATTGTCTAGAAATAGCAGCAATAACCATGGTAATAAGTTCTTCTCTTTGTTGCTGTGGTTCAATTCTTTTCATGGCTAGGCTGCAAAAAAGCCATTTGATTTTTCTGTAGCTGCCTCTATTGTAAGAAGATGTTTCTGTTCTCCAGCAACAACAGCGCTACTAAAAGCTCTGCAGAAGCTTAGTTTCCAGGTTCGGAAATTGAGCTGAGGGAAAGAAACTTAGAACCTGTTTCAGGCAAGGTTAAGTCCAGTTTTGTGTTTGGGCTGTGATAGGGAGGAGGTGGTGAGTCGTGAAGAAGGTGCTAAGGGGGAGGCACACTGCCCTGGGGAGCAGCATGGCCAAGAGGACAGGAGACTTGCTGGGATCTGGGTTCTTCCAAAGCCACCAAGTGATTTGGTGCACATCATTGTCTCTGTCTACTACCACTTACTGTTGTAAAGTGGACCTAATGACTTTTATCATCCTTGAGGAGTTTGTCTGTCTGCATACACACAGTCTGTTTGTGTTTGTTGCTCCTGCATGCTCTGAGGTGTCCCTTCATTATTTTCCTGAGCTGGAGTGCAGTCCCTATGGAGAATTTGGGATTTGGAAATTCTTTCTGTCTAGAGGAGTTTTACTCTGTTTAATGTGGCCGAATATGCTGTGATCCTGCAAAAATTGCTCCTGGGCAGATTTCTGCAGGGAGCACTACTGACAATAATAAGATCCATTAAGATGTAAGATATGTCCATAAAGTGTATCATGAAGGACTGGGATACGGGAGGAGAATGAGAAGTAGTTAAGGGAGGCAGCTTGTCTGTGCCAAGCCGCTCGCATATGTGAGGGTTTGCAGCATTATGGCTCTAAATCTAGTGCTTAGAGACTGCTATTGAGTCACACGGACAGTCAGCTTTGACGCTTGTTAGAAGCAAGAAGCATGAATATAGATTTACTCTCCCTGTTATTAAAGATTATTTTATCCTATAAGATTGTTGTCATGGTATGATGCTTGAACAATTTACAAATGTAGCTTCAGAATATAAACGCCTTTGGTTCTGTAAGCTCTCCTGAATCAGAAGCACTGAAGCTATTTATCAGAGCACTTGCAATGATACAAGCTTTTGTTTATTTAGCTTGAATTTCTAGGACATTCCAAGAGATAAATACTAGAAGTTGCTGTCATTGAACAAACTCTGAATTTATTTTTAAAAAATTTATTAATTGTCAGCATTGTGAGGTGTCTCAAGAACTTTGTGGGGAAGAAAAGGGAGCGTCCCCCACCCCCCAGAAATGTGGACTTTGCAATTAATATTGTTGTACAGGTTACCTCTGTGTTTGTAACTGTGCCTGTGAAGACTTTGGACACTGAGGCCAGCTGGTACAGAATGACCCACATCCATACCATTAAAAGTCTCTTAACCTACAAAACATTCCCATAGGACTGGAAATGGTGCCAACTCTCAAACTGTGCCTGGCATTGCATGGGAAAATTATAGTTGGCACAGGCCAAAATTGTGCCAGGGACCCTTCTAACAGCTTAATAGTATAGACAGTCGTGGCCCAGAGCACAGGAACGTCCCTGAGCACTACTGTGCTGTACCTTTGGGCACAGCTGGAGTCCCAGGTACAGCTGCTAAATTAACTTTTCTGTGCTTTTCAGACAGTGTATAAACAGGGTTGCTTTGTTGCAGAGGGTGTCCCAGAATGACATAGCAGATTTTGCTGAAAGGAAGATTTCATGTCACACTTTGAGAAATATTAACGTGGGGTTTTTTTCTGTGTCAGTTTAAAAATGTACCAGCAGCAGATTCAGATTGAGTATCCCTCTAACATTAAGCTCTAGTTCTTCACAACAGCAAAAATCATTAAATTGACAAAGAGATGTTTCTGTAAGTCAGTAGTTTAGTAAACAGATATTAGCCATAGATCACTAAGCAACAACAATGGGTTTTTGTCAGTTAAACTACAACTAAATGTTGTGTGATGTCTGGTCTTAACTTTCTCCTTCACGCACTTCTCCTTTTCCCCTTGACCAGTACTTAGACTCCAGCCTTGATTCTTTTCACATGAGAGCATCTGGGTAGGGAAATGTTTTAAGACAAGATGTTAGTGTAGTTGTTGGAGATGTTTCTTCACTTGCTATGTAAATGACTTAACATTTCATGAATGCAAAGTAAATCAGTTCTCTCATGTTGCTTGGGTTTAGTCATTTTTGATTCTTGGTTAGCATATTTCATAGCCAAAGCCTGAATTTTTATTCTGCATTTGTCAATGATGCAACAATCACCTCGTTATGTAGGATGAGGAATTATGTGTGTGGAATTTGGGCTGAGCTATAAGCTTCTAGGAGAGCAAGAAGCCATTAAGACATCCTGAGACCGTACATAATACAACGTCCTATATTGGGCTCTCTGACAGAGCCGTGTTAATTTATCTCTGTTCTAGCAGATGACAGCTCTGCTCTTCCCATCCCAGGCTTCTCCAAAGCAGCAGAATATTATTTATTTTTCAAGTATATCAAGTAGTAGTTTTTTTCTAAGACTTCGGAGCCAGGGTCTCACAGACTTTGCTGTTATGGTTTAGTCTAATTTGAATTGACAATCGGTACCAAATATCAAAAAATCTGTGTCTCATAGCAAAACCCAAGGGTGTAGATAAGTGGAAACAATTTAAAATGAGTCATATCACAGTTAGTCCAATGACTTGGATGTGACTCTAATCTTGGTTTCCCAGGAACTTGGTTTCTTTGCCTTTCTTCAGGTTGCAGAAGAGCAAATCTTTCAGAAGTAGATGGTCTGGATAATAT
Source organism: Xenops minutus (assembly GCA_035221455.1). Lineage (NCBI taxonomy): Eukaryota > Metazoa > Chordata > Aves > Passeriformes > Furnariidae > Xenops > Xenops minutus. The sequence continues at coordinate 6,519,125 of JAWWEE010000021.1, forward strand.
ATCTCTCAAATTAAGGCCTTTGTATTTTCTAGGGTATACTTTAATTTTCTTTTTTTCACAAATTTTCGTGAGGTAATGAAAATTCTGGATTTGAGATACAAAAGTCACTGTTAAACAAAACACTGCTAATAAATTCAGCTTGGAAGATTATACTGTTTATTCATAGCCTGTGATTCTTCTATGAAGTGAACATCTGAACAAGTCTAAGTATTAAATGCAGACTGAAGATCCCTGATGACTTGTTTAAGGTAAAATCCTTAACTAGGGAAGGGGAAAAATAACTTTCCATTACTGACCAAGAATACTGATGTGCTCCTCATCATCTTTATTTCGTCTAATCTACAGTTCAAAAAGTTGTATTCAGCAGGTAGAATTTGCAGGATTTAGTACATTTGAATTCCTTATTCCAAGTGGCTTTAGCAGTATTTAAGTCAGCTTTGCAGTAAATTTCTGTGTATTAAAACAAAAATTAAAAGATTTTTAGATAATGATTCTAATGAAAAAGTATTGCCAAGAAGCTATCAAAGAGATCAAATGTACTTAGAAGTGCCATGAAAAGAATATTAAATAGAATAGCAGTGCATGTGCAATGGCAGCCTAGATTCAAACTGTGGTGCTTTTGCTTGTGTAAAGGGACGGTATTGCAGTAAAACTTCTATATTCTGACTTTAACCTGCTTACCCAGAAAATATAAAGCCTTTTTTACCTTTTCGAAAAGGAAAAAAAAGTTTTGGAAAAACAGTGGTTCTTCTCTTGCAACTGGTAGTGAATTGGACTGACAACCAAATCATTCCCAGCCATGCTTCAGTAGGACAAAGCCCCTTGCCTACAATAAAGGGAAAAAAATGTGGGAAACTGAGCTTTTGCCCTCCAGAAATTGACAGTCTGCATTACAGAAAAAAATTGGTGCTCGCTTTATTGAAGGTTGTTACAAGTAAAAAAGTCCTTGAGGCAACTGAACTGTGAATCAATATCTTCAAAGAGTTTGGATCTGTCTTGGCCTGTTGTTACTTTGAGCACTGGCCAAATTTGTTTTAGCAAAGGAGTGGGGATGGATGGCTTTTCTTTAAAAATGCCATACATTTCTGCTAGCTTGTGTTCAGATAACGTGGAGTTACACGATCGGTTGGGTTAACAGCAGTATAGCAGTGCCAGAGTATTAAATATGGCCTCTTGGTAAGTGTTGTAAGTTTTTGGGTGACCAAAGGAGGCAGTTGAACCACCTGGAACTTCTCATCTCTGTGATAAGAAAGAGAGATGGCCAGAAACACTGACTTTGCAAGAACAATGAATGTCTCTGGCTGTATTTTCTGGATGGTGGCATCATCTCATTTTACCACAGAGGCAGATGGAGGGTGATGTTCACCCAGTCACGTAGAGTGAGGAAATGATAATTTTGCTGCCTGTTCTGCAGTATTTTAATGTGCTCTACTCAGATGAATTTCTTAGTTTTGTACTTTGCCACTGGTTGCTTTTATTTAGTTACCCATCTAGCCAAGCAAAACTTGAGGTTGCATGAAAAAGAAAAGGCATAATCTGTACCTGGGTTGATTCCCTGCCCTTACCAGACACAGTGTGCCTGATGCCTCTCTGAACATTCTCCTAGTTAGCTGCAGGCTAAACCTGGTAACAGAGTGGTGGGGTTGGATTCCCATCTCAGGGAGACAGTTCTGTTTGGCCTCGAGACCTCCAGGTTTACATGGCCTCAGTCACAGAATATGCTGAGTTGGAAGGGACCCCTCAGGATCATCGAGTCCAACTCCAGGCCCTGCACAGGACACTCTTGAAAATCCCGCCATGTGCCCGAGAGGGTTATCCAAACACTTACTGAACTCAGGCTTGGTGTTGTGACCCCTGCCCTGGGCAGCTGTTCCAGTGCTCAGCCACCCTCTGGGTGAAAAACCTTGTCCTGATAAGCAACCTAAACCTCCCCTTCCTCAGCTTCATGCTGTTTCCTTGGGTGATGTCAGCAATCATGAGACTGAAGAAGTGTGTATTTGGCCTTCCACTTCCCCTTGTGAGGGTGTTGCAGAACACAGTGAGGTCTCTCCTCAGTCTCCTCCAGGCTGAACAAACCAAGTGCCCTCAGCCACTCTTCAAAGGTCCCTCCAGACCCTTCTCTTTGTTGCCTTCCTTTGAATGCTCTATAATGGCTTAATATCTTTTTTATATTGTAGTACTAAGGCTGCTCCAGAGTGGAACAATCACCTCGCCTGACCAGCTGATGATGCCTTGGCTGATGCACCCCAGGACGTGGTGCACACATGTGAAATCCCACATTGACAGTTACTTTCAAGTTCTTGCCATAGCACAAATTCCCTGCTGCTCTACACTGAGTGGCTTCATGGATGCCCTTTGTATTCAATTTCTTCCAAATGAGCTTCATTTGTTGACAGATTTTGAGATTTTCATGGTTGCATTTCAATGCACAGTTCTAGTCTTTTGTCTTGAAATAATTTTTAGCCTAATAAATCATTATAGTGCTGTGTGATAAAACCCACACTGAGAGGATGAAATCTAAATGAAAGAATGTGTTCACAAAATGTTTTAGAACTGATCTGTGCCCTCAGCACTCACTGAGTGCTCTCTGTGACCATTGCTGACCCTGCTGTTCACTGCAATGGCTGTTCCAAGGCCAGGAATGTAAAATCACTTGGGTTGGGCAATCAAGTGGCTTCCTTTGGTTTGTTTTCACCTCCTCTTCTGTCTACAAACATTCCACGTGTCCTGAATCAAAATTTTTCATATATAGAATGATGAGTTCTTCTACATGTAAGAATACATTGCATTAATGTCCACAAGGCATATTACAGATGTGACTTCCTAACAGGTTATAACCACGTTATATGTTCATATGTATGCTCATATATATTGAAAAAATGGGAGCTTAACATAGTGATGTTATGAGGGTTTCTGATCATTGAATTAACAGATGCGGCTTGAATCCTGCAATTGGGGAAAAAAATTTCAAACTCATGTTAGTAATTTTCTGTGTCCTTTTATTAGCAGCATTTTTACTGCAGCTAATAGGGAACTCAAGATATTCTCAGATCTTGAATAAGTTGCAAGGAAGATGATACAAGCTTTTCAGCTATTTTAACCACCTTCCCTAGCATTAAGGCTGGGATACATTCTGCCCTTGTGCCTCAGCCAGTTTGTATGGTCTGCTGTTTTATGTTGCCACAGCAGACTTTTTTTACTTTGTCTTCATTGTTTTATTAGATGGTTCTACTTTGAATTGCTTTTAATTTCAGAGATGCTGTTCACACAAAAGCTGTAATCCTAGAATCATGCTCTCTTCATAGCAAAACTAGGAAATTATTTTGTTCTGCACTTTACATATGGTAATAACAGTAACTCTTGGTATTTGCTCTTTGTGGTTATTTTAGGTTCTGTACAGCAAAGCAAACAGGCTGTGGGGTCTGGTACTGGCCTCTGATGGAACCATTGTGCACAGTCACGTGAGGATGCACAGCAGTGGTTATTTGGGTTTCCCAAAATCCTTGTGATTTCTGAAATGTCTGATTATATTTTGGGGAAGACAGAACGGATACAAATCTGTGCCCAAAATAAGTTTGTATCCTTAATAAGAAGAAAATGGTGTGTGTGCATGTAGCACATATATATCTGTGTATTTGTATTGTGGATACTGCTACTGGTATCATATCAGGCTCAGGGTGCTTTGGACTGCAGGAATGATGTTGAAAGATGGCTGAGAGTTAATTGAACTTCTCATCTGAGCAGGCAGGAGGGTGGGGTAAAGAAAAGAAAGGCACAGTAAGTTAAAAGTGGGATAAATTATATGTGGTCTATTTGAAAAATATCCTGTCTCTTTAAAAAAAAAAAAGAGGGGAAAAGTAGTTTGTAAAAAAGTGTCCTTTCCATTTAAAGATTCTGTCCTCATCATCATGTACTTGTATCTCTCTTAGAGGTTCTGCCATACACTTCTGTGGTCACTGTGTACTTAAACAGCAGGGATTATTTTTTCTGAGTTGTGGACATTATATCACGTATTAGCAAGGGGAACAGGACATTTGAAGCATACCAGTAAAAGGAGGCTCTTTGGTCCCAGAATGGTCCATAAGAATAGCAATCGCTCACTTGGCAGCCTGGAGCTTTCCAGAAAGCAGCAGGCTGAAGGGCACACTCAAACCCCTGAGGAACCTCAGTGTAGTTGAGAAGTTTATCCAATAGTTTTTCTTGCCGCTCTGCTCTGTCTAAACTGAATAAAAAGAACCTTGTCTTCCTTAAACTCCATCCATTCGGTTTTATATTTCTGAAATATTTTCTCAATGAAATTATGGAAGTGATGACAAGCCATGCTGTTTTCATCTTTTCTCTTTTCAGTTCCCCCACAACACTGTAACACATATCATATTTGAAATCAAACTGCAAAAAAAATGTTTCCTGTGATATTTAATTGCGAATCCATTGTGAAATCAGGAATTTGCTTAATATTAAGCCTTCTGCTTTGGTTAGGTGGAGTACTTCGAAGACGAAGGCATTGGCCACAATTTCCATTTTCAGAGCACATAATCCTCAGAGTGGTATTTAATGGGAGCTGAAGGGTTGGCAGTGAGTTTATTTGTACGGAACTATTTCAGTCATTTCTAATGATTTACCAGGAAGGAAAAACCAAGGTGGAGTTGGCAAGCTTTATAGAGTTTTAAGCCGTAAAATGCAAAAGAGGAGAAAATCCATTGCAAGGGATTACAAAGAAAAAGTTGTAGAAGACATCATCCAGAGACATGTGATTTCCTGATGCTGACAATCACAGCAGGCTGCTGTCTTTAGTGCAGGCAGCTTACACTGGTGCCTTGACTCTCTCACTTATGCAGGCACAACTCCTTTGACAGTAATAAGTTCCTGGAATAGCTGATAGAGGAACTGAACTGAAACCTGTCAGGTATCTGTTTCTGCCTTCCCCTTGAACACCTGCAGTCCTCTCTCACATTTTATGCTCTTTACAGAGGAAACAAAGCATGATCCCAAATAAATGAGTTAATAGTTTTGTGTATGTTTGCATGCGTGCATTTAACTCTCCCACGTTAGTTCTTTTTATCAGCCAAGTCGAGTCAACCTTCTCCTGATATTTGCAGTTCCTCCTGTTGTGTGAGCTGTAGTGCTTGCGGGGTTGAACAGATTTTTCTTTAAGCAGTCTGGATGAAGCAAAAGGTGAATTCTTATTGAAACAGATCATTGAAGGGGTGCAGAAGTGTTCAAAAGCTTCTCTTGCATGCATGCTCTTGGGCACAGGGAGAATCCCTAATCCATTTGTTTTCTGCTCATAAGAAGATCAAAACAATTTGTTGTGTTGCTTATGAAAACTGAAATGTTTCAGAAAAAAAATATATTTGTGTATATACAGAGAAGGAGCAAAAGAAGTCAGATGAGAGAAGTGTGCAGTTTGTTTAGCCTGCATTAATTTGGCCATGTAATAAAGCTAGTGAGAGTAATGACCTGTGCTCTGCGGGTTGCAGTGGTGCTCTGCTTCATGTACTTCTATAAAAAGTGTTCAAGCACAGAATTGTTCATGGCTGCTGGACAGTAAAGCTGCTCAAATCCTTTCAAAATTAAACCTGCTGGTCAATATACCAATGTCTTAACTAGATCAATGACTTTCAAAATGAAATACAAGTACTTCCTTTTGGTTCGGCATAGATATATTAATGTTTAGCGTATCATATCTGTAGTAACTTAAAAGCAACCACATTTTTGTTGGGGATGCAATGTGAGTTTCCTTAGAAACAGATTTAAGTATGGTATTTCATAGGTAAGCAGTAGCACTTGGCAGTATTGTTTGATGTGCAATGCTCATTTTTGTCCAGGGGACTTCTTTCTACTCTCTATCTTCCACTGAGATATGCATGTAAGCAGCCCTTTTGTGTGCCTTATTTCTCAATTAAATTCTACAAAATCTCTTTGCTGCTTTGCCTGGAAAGATAAAAGCATTCTCCAGCAGAAAATCTTAATTCAAATTATAAGATGCATATTTGTTATTTCCTTTTCAGTAAGGTCTGATTTGGTTTTCTTTATGTTAATGAGTTCCTTAGATCTACCTTTTGATGGAAAATCACAATGTAAAGAGGAAAATGTTGTTATAAGAACACTGCAGTGGTTGTACCTCTGGTGTCCTGAACTTGATTGTCCCCTTCACATTTTGACCCTGTGTCAATAGGTTACTGTTGTATTTGCATTTTGACGAATTTCTACCCAGTTTTCACTTTGTGCAAATGAATTGTCATAGCCATGAATGCTTTACATAAATGGCTTGTCATTTCATTAGACTCTGCTTTATAGCTATCACACTGGAGTGTCTGTTCTTCAGCCCTTCTGTTCAGTAGACACTAATCTGCTAGGCAGAATGATTTGATCATTTATCACATATATTTTGCTCTTGGTTTACCTCAGTCAGCTTAACTGCATTCTCAGTTGTGTTTGGCTGTTAATTCTACTTTTTTTTTGTCCTTTTTATCTTTGTCAGGTGGTTTTTGTGTTTTGTTTTGGTTTTTTTTGTTGTTTTTTTTTTTTTACTTTAGATGGATATTTTTGAGTGACCTTACTCTTTGATTATAGCAAGTAGCATTGTATGCATACAGGTATTGATCATTATTTGTAGTGCTCAGGTAGGAATGTCCTATGTCATCCAATAAACAGAAAGTGTTTGTGTTCTGCCCAGGCTGTGGCGTGTTTAAACAGTTTGGAAATGTAGCAGAAGGACTTTTGTATGCGAGCTCTTGCAGAAGGACAGTGTGGAGTTTTCCAAAAGAGCTGCTGGCCGTGGAAGGAAAGGCTCAGGGCTCTTCCCTGTGAGCGCAGTGCTGGTGCCATGGGGGAGGCTGGTTCTAAACAGGCCATTGCAAACCCCAACCATCCTCCATCCTCTCATACCCGCAAATTGGAGCTGTGAGAAGCCTCAAGTTCCATCCACTCACCTCCTGTTGGGTTTGACTGGACTGCTGGGAGTGATTAGCACTTAATTCACTCTCCTGTGGTTTATTGGAGCAGTTTCCTCAAACTTCTAATACTTTTAAAACCCACCTCTTACCTTTGATTCTTTTAATTCTACACGGTGAATGTATTGGAGAGGAGTCTATGGGTCAGAGGAGGCTCCTTGGCTGTAGGGGATGTGCTAGCACAGAGTGTTCCTGCGCCAGGTGACACAATGTGTGCACAGTGCTGTCTTCCTTTTGTGTCGTCCTTCAGTGAATCCAGGCTGCAACAGAAACACTTGGATGATGAATGTTTTCATATTCTGAACACCGCTTAGGTGGGCGTGAAGTTAATCCACTTGATTGAATTTGGAGCTGCTAAAGCAGAATTATGCATTTGGGGATTTTGCAAAGCGGTTAAAACAAACTAAAAGAACCCCAAAGAGAAAAAAAAAAGACTATGATGCAGTTGTTTAGATGTACCCAACCTTGACCTGAAAATAGTCATGGCATAAAAAAGCTTTAGGCGGAAAGGATTTTTTGACTCATCGTTGCTGTGTTTGCAGCTGACTCTGGATTCCACAAGGGCCAAGTCACACCTGAAATGTTTGCTTTGCTTTCCTCATGGGTCCAGGATGCCATAGAGACACGTATACCTCAGTGCATTTTTGTTTTGCATCAAAAGTAAATTAAAAAGGAATTATATTTATAAGCTACACAAACTCTTTGTTTCTATGTTTTCAGATAGCTTAAATTTCTCTGCCTGAAATACAGATTTTTATTTTTTTTTATGGTATAGCTTGATTGTCATAGCACAAAATTGGAAACCAATATCTTCTGCTAATTGATATTTCTGTGTCTTGATTTTTATTTATTACTTTGTTTCTAACTGTGTGTATGAAGCCCCCAAAACAAAGCCCTACTCAGTTCCTCTTCTTGTTCAAAAAAAAAAAGAGGAATAAACCTTACAGTTCTCCCCCCCCCTTTTTTTTTTTTCCTTCCACTGGAAAGGTCAGTGCTGATACAGGAGGATGAAACTGCAAAAGAATTAAATTGCATCTAAGTGCTGTCTTTTTCAATACCTGTTGATGCTTTTGGAATCACTCTGAACTGGTCAGGCTGTGCGTTACGTTTGTTTTAATTTATAGTCAGCACACTAAGCTCCCTTTGATTTCTACCTGGAAAGGTACAAAACCCACTAGTGTTTATCATCCAAAACTTTCTTTTTTCCCATCTCCTCCCGGGCTCCATGCACCTCTTTCCTGTAGTATTAGGATGCAAATGAGGCAAACGAGAAAAGAAGGTCCTGCTGCCTCTACTTTCACACTGACACGAGAACATGCTGTAGGTGACAAAGGTGTCATACAAAGAACTTTAAAAACAATGGCAAATCCTTGTGCCCTTTCCCTCTAAGCAGGAAACATTTTAAAATTTTTGAACAAATGATGTAAAATGATGTAAAAGGAAATTAGAGGAAAAGCATGTTTGAACACTGGGAATGCAGGGAGTCTGCAAAAGGTTGGTGTCTTTTCTGCATGCTACTTGGAGAAACAATAACAGCTAAATGGGATATCAGTCATTAGTCTGCTGCTAAAGCATGTGCTGCACTTGGGCAAAAGAAAATTCCAAGTCCTTTCTCTTTAAATTGCAGAGAAAACACATTAAGATTCATTTTGTCCTGTGCCATCGTTTCATGTTTCAACCCTCCAGATGATAATTAAGACAATAGAAGATAAGATTTTGCACTGTATAAAATTGCATTCAAGCCTTAACAAATAAGAGATTATTTTGTCCAGTAAACAAAACATAATCATCCTGGCACCCATACGAAGGAGAGCCTAAAATAGAAACAGTACTTTTTATAGGTCATGTAAAATGTCATCATCTCTTTCATTATCTATACTGTTTGGATGAAAAAGAACTGATTAATTTAAAAGAACCTTGGCTTATTTGCTAACAAGGTTATTTTCTCATTGATTGCTAGGAAGTCTAGTTCCTTTGCAAAGGGTTGCAAATTATGAGTAAATCAATTGTCAGCCTGTGTAGATGAATCTGCCATTCATGTGCTGGCAGTGTAGGTTTGTGTTAATACACAGCTGTGGATGTACCTTATTTGAATGGAACTTCTGGGTCTGAGTAGAGGTGGGGAAATGCAGAGCCAGGGGAGCATAGTATCATAAAAGGACCCCTTTCCTAAACTCCTTTTAAAAGCTTAATGATCAAACAGGCTGTGTCTTAAAGGAGAAGCCAAAACCAAAGAAAAGTAAAATTGGGCTAGTGAATTTATATTTTGGCATATGATATTAAAACTCCCAGGACAGAAGTGTGAAAAAACACATGTCAAAGGTGGTGGATTTACCTGGACTCACTCAGAAACAGCAGCAGAGTTTATTTCTAGGAACCCGAGATCTCACCATGGGGCTTGTTAACAGGGGGGTGTGAGTACACAAAGCTGGGGACAACAGTGCAGCTCCTGTGTGGAGGAGACTTGGGATTTTGAGTCCCCTCTGTGAACTGTTCATCTGTTGTGCGTTATGCTCTATTCCATTTAAAATCCCACCTGTCTTCCAAAGTTCCTCCTTTGTTCATCTGCCCTGGTTCAGACTCTAAAAGTGGGGCAGTGGGACTGTGTTCCAGCAGGAACTGCATTATCCTGGCTTGCTCCTTTGATAAATAGATATTCCTTTTGCGTGCTATAGGTCTGACTTCTTTTCTTGCCAAGCTGGGAGGTTCTGACCCAAAGTCCTTTTAAGTCAGCGGAAGAACTCCTGATGACTTAATGAGTGGAGGTAGAGCTTTTGGAAGTCCCAGAGTAACATAAAGGCAGAAACCTCCGTGACATTCACTCAGCAGAAATGTGAGGCCCATACTGCGCTTCCTTGCATCTCTTGCTAGATCAGTTTAGACCTCTACAACTTGTTTTTCCCCTCCAGTTGTAGATGGAGTACAAGAGCCTTCAATGTGCCTGTGCTGCTTAAAAAGTCTTTCAGCTCTGCAGAAATTCCAGAGCTTTAACTATGCACTCCCAAAAGTGAGAGAAGCATAAAAATGAATTTGAGGATAAGCTGATTAGAGCTTTCAATTTCAGAGTCAGTGTTAGAGACCTCCATCCAAATGCATTTGATTAAATGGGGCTGAAAAATGTTTGTTACCAAACCAACCGAGAAAGTACAAGGAGAGCTCTCAAAAATTAAAGAATAAAAACTTGAGGAAGAATTGGTATTTAGACAATTAATGCTGGTTTTTATTGCTTTCTATTGCATCTCTTGTTGTCTTTAGCTGGATCATCAGAATGCTAATCAAAATAATTTAAAAAATAAAGTGGCTGTTGGTTTTAGTGGCAATGACAGTGAAGCTGATGCTTGAGCATGCAGATTGCTTAGAACCCAGTGAGTCTGGAGAGGCAACACTTACAAGCAAAAATGGGCATAAAGCATGGTCAGGTCTACTTGTATCCTGTAAAAATGGGAAAATCCCATGATGCCAAAGCCATCAGGAAAGCCTGATTAAACATTTCATCTCTGCTTTTCCTGTTAATCTTTCACAAAAGCCCTTCATTGTGGATATATAAGAAAGACACCAAGTCTGTTGGTGGAAAGAGTAATGTTATGGGAATGAAACCAGTCTTTCCTTCAACTTTGAATTCTGGGAAACTCATTTTGACCACTTCTGGTCTTATATTTTCCAGATAATTGTTTTTAGGGCAAGATGCCTGCAGCTCACATAAAGGAGGCTTTGCTTGCCAAAAAGGCCTGTATTTCCTTTTCTACCAAACCAGAGTCTGTAAAACTTCATTCTGGAGGTACCACGTTTTTGTGTTTTCAAAACTGAACTGGTGCTTTGGTTCCCTTTTTGTTTGCAAAGCGAAGATCAAGTCTGGGTATTGGTAGCCTTTCGTAAGCCACTTCCTCCAGACTGGTGTGCTAATTCTTAATTCAGCAGTATGTATTGTCTAAAGAGTGTAAGGAGGGGAGAGATGGGAAGGGCTTGAGTGACTGACTCAGCTTGGAAACTTAAAAACAGTGGGCAGGAGTAGCCTGGCAGGCTGAGGCGTGATGGAAAAGGCACCATCAGAGCTATGTCTGATTTCTGCACAAATGTCAAGTTCTTGAGGAATGTCTTCATTTTGACAAATGCAATTTTGTGTTCAAAAGCATTCCATGGGAAATGTCTAACCTGCCATATGCCCAAGTTAGGGTTTCTCTCTTTATTCCAAATTCTGTTTTTCACCAAAAGAGACCATGTCGTTTTGATTCTGATACAGAACTGCTCTGCTTTAAATTGAAAGGAGCAACTTGTATGCTGTTTCTTTGTAATTAAAATTCTTATCCCCAAAAATGTGTTTTCCATTAAAAATTCCTGTACCAATAAGTCTAAATCTTGTAGCTGTTGTTTCTGGAAATATATGTTTTGTTATATGCCACATATAAACATCTATTTCCTGTTTTAGAAAATGTGGGTTTTACCATCTGTGATATTCATATTTGTTTCTTGGGGGGACATTGGGGTGGCATAGACATGACACAGGCACTCCTGAACTCATTAGGAAAACAAGACCATGTGACCAAGGCAAAAAACATGTTTGTTGCAGAGCCTAGTAAGTTTTTTTGTGTACTTTTTTTATTGCCAAACTTGCTTTATATGAGGTATTAAATTTATGTTGGAGACCAAAGCTATTCAAGTTACTAATTTTTTTGTTTTGAATGTGAGTTTTTTGATATTTTAGATGTTGCCACTGACCAGCCTTTATGTGGAGGTTACAAAAGAGAAGGGTTGCTCCACGTGGAAGAGACAGTGAATCAGAACATTTTTGGTTTACGTGACTCTATGTGGAATAGTGAACAGTAATGTTGCCCTCATTCACTCTTAGTTTTGAGTTTTGCCAGTAAGATATAGTAGTACTTTATTTAAACCCATAACAAACTGGACTGCCGTAGTTCTTGCTTGTTTCAGCCAACTCGTTTACTCTGTCAGTGCTGTAAAATCTTACTTCAGAATTTCAGTTCCATTTGCTGCACAAAAGGGAGGCCCACAATGCTATTGAATGCTATGCCCCAATGTATCAAATTGCTTTTACAACAGAACAGTCATGTTAATGCTCTCCTTTTACCACAGAGGTTTTCTTCCCTTGTGGAGGTTCTTGGTCAACTGAGCAATTGAAAAGATTCAGTTCATTGCATCATTTTGTTCTGAATTCTTTTAAATTGCTGTTGGCTCCCCCATTCTTCCAGCTACTTTACCAGACTATTCAACAGCATCTTCCTAAATTACATTTCCAAGTAATAGCTCAGGACATTATAGAACTAGTTTGAGTCAATTTCTCTTTAAACTTGAACATGTTTTTTTCAAGAGAAAACATTCAGTCTTGATGTGACATTTTCCAGGGATGGAGAATATCCTCCAACCCTCAGAAGACACTTCCAGTGGTAGAATAAAAATAAAACAAAAATATCTGCAGTTAGAATAATTAAGCAGAACTGGTCCGGTTGCTTAGATCTTGTTTTCCCTTTGTCTACAAGATGAAATTGAAAAAAGCTGCAGTCACTTTCCCTATAAACCAGGTTGTTTTCTAAACCAGTGTGACCTTCTTATTCATTTTTTGTGGCTTTTTCTGCCTCTTGTAAAGTGTGCTTCAACAGCTCACAACTGTTATACATGTTTTTCCATTTAAATGTTTTTTCCCAACAGATTTAGCTCATAATTATTTTCAGCTTCGAGAGCCTGACTTTCTAAATCACAAAGCATTGTTGCCTGTGTGCTTCTTTTCTGTACTGTATGCTAGTAGTTTGGTGTCTGTTCTATATTTACACAAATGTGTAATTTTATTTAAGATAGAAAAAAAGTCAGGTCCACCTGAGGTTAAGCTTAGTTGTGCTCTTTGGAAATAGTGTAGTAGGCATAAGACCTTTACTTGCTACAGTGAGACCACAGCAAGTCTTGTTTCTGATTTTGTTTGTTTATTGGAAAATCTTGTTTCTGGGAAATTGCTGGTGCAAGTTGAAAAATGAACCTGTAGCCCTCTGTAAGTGGATATATTGCAGAGGAAAAAATTAATTTATTTTTCTTTGGTGAGACACTGGTGCACCTGAGTGTGTTTCATCCAGCCATGCCAGAGAATGGGCCAAACCAGGTGGCACGTGCTTTGGGCAGATCTTCAGATGGACCCATTATGATTTTTAGCTGGCTTCTTCCAAAAAGGCCAACATTTTGTGTGCAATAGAGATACTTGTGAGGAAAAAAAATAATTGAAAAAGCAGCATCAAAATTCTAGTGTTTTGACAATATCTGCATTTAGTGTGTGTTTTATGTATTCAGTACCTCTGGAAATGAGGCTGTTAATATTGGCATGTGCCTGTGAGGTCAGAGAGAAAAACTGAAATGCTGTGATTAGTATTCAGAGGTGACCTGGCTGGGCAATGGGAGTTTGTCCCTCCAGCAATCAAGGAGGAACAAGAATGACTTGACTGCTGAAGGAATTTGAGGTCAGGTTTAAAAAAAAGCACCAAAACTGACTATCCACGCTTAGATTATGGAGAAAAACAAGCAAAAATTCAAAGAATATGAATAGCTACTTAAAATTCCCCAATTCTGTCATATGTGTCACTTTTTTCCCATTTTTCTGGAAGAACCAAATGCTGTATTTAGGGAATGGGTTTCAGATTTTGCAAATATTTTCCTAGTGCCATTCTAGAAAATGAGTTTGTTGGCATATTGTTATGTGGGGCCTGTTCTGCTAAAGCTTTGTAATGCCGTCTGTTTCTCAAGCTGATTTGGCTTTAACAGCTCAAATATTATATCCTGCTTTTGGAACATATGGTAACTCCTTTCAGGAGGCATACAGAGATATGCATCTCATTTCCAGAATCGGGTCGTTTCCTTGGAATGAAAGACTACAAATGCTTTTCATCTTGATTTTTCTTCTCTTACTATTTTAGCTAGACTTTCTTCTTCACCCCGTGCCCTACTTCTGCTGCCTCCCATAAGCCCTCCCTGCATCCCAGAAAAGGCAGGGCTTGCTGGCAGCTCAGAGTCACAGTAAAGAAAAAGAAACAATGCTCCCTTATCCAGGTTGCTTCTCACAACCCAGTTGTACAGAGTGGGTGTCAGTGACAAACGCTGGCGTGTGGCTCCCAGGCAGGCTGTGCTTTGCTGCTGAAGGAGGAGTGGAAGGTTGGGTTGCTCACATAGCCAGGTCTGTGTTCATTGATGGAAAGGCTCAGCGCAGATGGGGCGTGAGCCACTCAGCCTCAATCTTTCAGAGCCGCTCAGGGAGAGAGGCTGCATCCCATGGCACTCTCTTACAATGGCTTCATTCTGCATTCACTTCAGTTGTGTAGGAGAGTTTCTCTTTTCTTTCTTACTCTTTTCTTTCTTTAAAAAAAAAAAAAAGCCTACGTGGCAACATCAGCAATTCTTGCCACTATGGACCGCTTCATACTCCTCATTGCTCTTCTTTGCTGGAACACACAGTGCAAAATGCCTCAGCACAGCAGTGTCTTTGTGTGCAAGACAGAAAGCCTTCCTCAGAGCAATGTCTCTGCTTCTTGAAGTTCACCTCTGGGTCTGGCTTTCTGTAAAGTTTTGCACAGCTGAGGCTTTTCTCTGGGCACTCGGTGTAAGGTCACTGCCAAGAGGAAGCATTTATTGGGCATAGCTTTAATGTTACAGCTTGATTGTCAGCCAGTTAACTCTGGTTTAACACTGGTCTGGCCACAGAACTATCTAAAGTATTTAATATGATGCTAATCCAAATTTCATTGAAAACAGGTCTAGAGAATGTTGCTTTACTTTATTCTTTGCACACCTACCTCTCTGAGCTTTCCTGTGCAAACATTATAGTCTGTGTGGCTGTTAATCAGTATTACAGTTTTATCTTGGGAGATTTTTCATTTTATTAGAAAATACTCTACATTTGTCATCTCAGCAGGTCCCTTTTCTCGCTTTGGCTCGCCTTACTCTCTGCTGTCATTGCCAGAGACCACCTGACAGTCGGGACTCTCTCCTTGTTGTGTCTCTGTAGATTCTTCAAAGTGAACCAGGAAAACAAAAAGCTGAGGCAAGAGTGGGGAGCTTGCAGCATTTCTCAAAAATATCAGGGGGAAGACAAGAGGCCTCCTGTGAGTCAGTAGCAGAGTAGGAGTGGTTAATCTCCAGCTCTTAGTTGGGTTCATGATTAGCTATGCCTATGAAGCACCCTGGCTGGCTCCACATCTGCCAGCATCCGTATGGATGCAGCAAAGTCATGTTTCTGGGCAGTTCAAATGTGTTTTAGAGGTATCTAAGGCCAGCAGTCATTAATACTGCTGACCTTTCTTTTCCCTCTCCTATTCATCATATGCTCTTGTTGCTTGAGCTTCATGTTTTCAGTTACCCATAATTTTGCTTGACATGTATCAGATTTTCCCTCCTCTGACTTTACTGGGGCAGAGATGGTTGCCACTTTCACTGGAGAAATGTCATCACTTATTTAGTGTCAGGGTGCTATAGGCTCCATGCGGACACAAAAGATACCACATGATTTAAGAAGAGAGGAGCAGAAAATGTCCTTGTATTCTTCCTCATGCCCTTACTTTTTAAGGTAGGATCCCTCTGCATTGAAACTCGCAGTAGCCTGTGGCAAAGCTGTGCCAAAGATCAACAGAATCAGGTTTTTGCTTCATGTGAACACAGCTTTAGCAACCCCAGTCATTTGTGTTACCTGCCAACGCTGTGGACACTTGACCTGCTTAGACACAGAAAAGAACAAACTCAAATATCAGTATTTTGTGGTAAAGAATAATAAAATAATTCCTTCTTGAGGAAGAAAGAGCTGATTTGTCTGTCCATGGCAGACCATGCTGCCCTTCCTGGGATGCCATTGTGGCTGTGTGGCCTCCCTCTCTCCCAGCTGGGGGTTGTCCTGGGCTGCAAAGATATCAGAGGGTGAAGGAATGTTTCTTTCCCAGGAGCTTCAAGAAATTCAGGGCTGAAACTTTGAGGGCAAAGAGGGAGAAAGGCTGGGCTTTCTGCTGCATTTGCTGGTATTGCTGATCTGAATTCCTTTGGGACATTTATTTGTCACATGGGTTCAAAATTTTCAGATCTGGTATATAAATAATAATAGTTTTTTCTTTTCAACCTCCAAGCCTGAGTTTTGTGGGTTTTTCTGGCACTTCTCAGCTGAAAGGCCATTTGTTTAAATTTGCAGTAGAAATGTGAATCACTATTAATGAACAGAAAATAAGGTGGAGCACCCTGTGAATAGAGTAGATTAGGTGAGGTGCTCACAGAATAGTTTCACTGGGGATTTATGATCTGTTAAGTGCATTTCTGTAGCAGCAAATGCTGAATTGCCACTTCAGTGCTGGTTCATTCACCCATGCAGCTTGAGAGTGATACCAAAGGTACTGTGCCAAGAAGGCTCTTGCCTGCTCCTGATTCTGAACATGACCTGAAAGTTTTGAGTGAATATGTCTCCTTCAGATTCACGGCTTACACCTAAAATAATATTTTAAGAAGTTCTGTTAGTAATAAAGTAACAAGTGTTATTCATTCTCCAGACAGGAATTACTAGCTGCACTGAAGTGCTCGCTGCTGATTCAGCAGCCAGGCTGTTGCTGAAGCCTTAACCATACTCCATCAAAGTGGAGTTTTATTGCTGTGTAGGTAGTTCATCCTGTAACTTTGTGCAATTCTTTATAGCAGAACCCTCCAGCTTATCATAATTTCCTTCCACTGGAAGGCTCTTGCAATGGATGAGGCTTTGTTGTTCTGAGAAGGTTTTAAAGCATAAAAATTGGGAAGTATTTTATGTTTTACTTCAAGAAGTAGGTAAAGGATGAGCAGTTGTTATGCTTTAGTTGTGGTATGGACTTGTTAGAATAATGGCAGCATCCAGGCTCTGATCTGAGCAGTTCCGTGTGCAGTCTGGCTCTAGGAGGCTGGTACAAATTAAAGTAATTTACTGGCTGTGACTGGGTGCAGCATTTCCAACAAAGATCCAGTTTGTACCCTCAAACCAGTAGTTCCTGTCACCACAGACTATCCCCATTGGAATGGAAGCAATCATTGACAGATGAGGTTATTGAAGCTTTTATGGGGAACATCCAAACATCTGGACTTTATGGTACCGGTATTGGTACCCAGCAATAAAAGTTCATTGGTGGTTTTTGTTTGTTTGTTTAGAGGAAAAAAAGAGGAGCAAATGGAATTGGGATCAAATTAGGTGTTTGCTGAGCCATGTTAATTGTTAAGCTGAAACTCCCATGGCTATGTTTAAATATCAGTTTAGAAACACTGAGCCATAAAAGGTTTTAAAGTTTACTTGTGTTAGGAAAATGTAGTAGCAATTAATTTTCTAACATGTTACGGGTTTACAAGGTGCCTTCATTTCATGGGTGGCTGGAAGACAGAACATGCTTAGATTATATTGAATTTAAGAAGCCACATGAATGCTTAAGGCTTTTAAACTGGATGTTTTTGCTTTGTGATCTTATTTGAACTCTGGCCAACTATGGTGAATGTTTTCTTGTATCTTTGACCTCACAAGAGACATGAAATAACAAATGTAAGTACTGGACTTTATTTACTTATTTACTTAGTAGTTAAAACAAGAAAGCAAACAAAACCATGATGTATTTCACCTCTTCTCCCCAGCACCCCCTTGACAAATGGCTGTTGGAACAGTGCTAAACTGTGACCTTAAAGCCACAGGCGTAATGAAACTGTGATCTGGCAGATGTGACAGACTCATCTTACATAAATCACTCTCTTTTGTCACTGCTGGCATATGGCCAATGAATCTTCTAATTATTGAATGGCTTTTATAGCCCCATTATTTATAATCACTTTTGGACAGCAGCTGGAAGACAAGGATGGGACAGAATGAAACGATGTAGCACAAACTATTATCATTTCCAGAACAACTGCTGAGATTAGGAATATTTTATGATCATGTGGTTACCAGTGCAGTCTTGTTATGTGATAAAAATCTAATCAGCCTTCATTTTGTCTTGTAAGATGGGCTGCTGCCTTCAGGACCTTGCCATGAAAATTATCCTATTAATTGGTGTAGAAATAGAATATGAATTTCTCCAGACACTAATAAAATATAGGGGTGAGTATCAGGGCCACCTTTACAAAAGAACATAATGAAAATGCATTGCAAGTATTAGTAAGAGACAGTGGTGATGCCCTGGCACTACTGTAGTGCCAAGTGCTGTATGGAAAAGTTTTAAGAACTGTCTTCTCTGCTTCACAGGAGCTCTGTCTACACCCCTCTTTTTAGTAAAGATTTAACAACAGATTGAGAAGCTGTCTTGAGTTACAATATTAATATTTTAATATTTCTTGTAAAAATATTGTTTGTGTTTTTTTAAGGGAGTTAATAGATTTATAACAAGATTAATTAATGTACTTTATAGTTAAGTGTAGCTATTTTGGCTCTAATTACAGATGAGTTTGTGTTGAGTGCCTTTCCTGGAGAAAGGAGCACGAGAGAAGTCACCCTGCCAGTAAGGCCAGTTAGCTGAGATTGCAGGTTCACTTGCTGCTTTAGAAAATGTGAGCTGCAGGTTCTCTGCTCATGCCTCTGAACGAGCAGAGTTTGGGCTTTTTTGTTTGGTTTTTGTAGGGGTTTTTCCCTTATCTGCAGTTCTGTGTTTTGCAGCACAGAATAAAACCCTGCCAACCATGATAACTTATTAGTGTGTGTTAAACACCTTCAGACAGAGATCTTCAGATGAAAGGCAGGATGGTACAGTCAGGGGTTTATGCTGCAAATCCAACATGTGAAATCTTTGTTTCTTTAAAAAATGGAATCCTTCCCTCTCGATGTAGACATCAGGCCAGTGAGAGAGTCTTAATCCAGATGACTCTATTGCACTTTTATCCCTTTAGTGAGGCCTTTAACCTTTCGTTGCTTCATGGCCCTGTTTTGCAATGGTCTTTGTCTGCCCGCAGAGAATCCCTCTGCTAAAGATGCCTTTAAACAGAGATCCCGACTAGAGAAGGGGGATTCTGCTGCAATTCAGGAATGGAAAATGGATTTTTCCAGTTCAGATGCTATCAGCCTGTGTGAATGTAGCAATTGATAGCCTTGCCAAAGAAGGGTAAAGCAAAAAAAATATATACTGGTGTAATCTGCTTACAGGAGTGTAATATAGGTCAGGGACCAGTGTGTCCCAGGCTTGACCCTGACCCATCTTTGCACAAGTATCTATAGGCTCTGTCAGCGTATGGCTGTTTATCAGGATTATCTGTGACCATCTCTAAACATAAATGGGATCAAACAGCTGTAATAATTAATATAAACTATAAAATTATACTTTTCCAAATGCATAAAACATGAGTTTAAAATACATCTTCAGAATACACATATTGCACAGTTCTGGCATACACTCTCCACCAACTGGCAGGAAGGTGCTGGCAGCCTTGCAATGTTCACACTCAGCTTTTTCTTGAAAAAAAATCAGGTTTGGCTTGGTCATTTATGCAGTCTGCTTTGCTTATTGGAAGCCAAGATGTCAATAATACAAGAGGCTTTTGGTCCTCGAGTTTGCACTGCTGTTTGGTGGTGGGACTGCTCTTGAAGGGAGGATGTTTTCATCTAGCAAGGGTGGTGTTAGATGATCCCACATGCAGCTTTCTTCCTGCAGAGAGTGGGAATTGTAGCAGTAAGTGTCAAAACATAATTCAGACCATGGCTTCTCTAATGACATTATAGCAGGTAACCGTTGGAGGACAAATGTGTGACAGAGTTGCAGGTTTGAAAAAAACCTATTTAGGAAAAGTCAATATTTTTCATTAATCACAAAACCATCTAAGTTACATTTTGAGCTACACAAAACTGACAAGCAGAGTTTATTGTTTCTCAGAAAACCATATGTCAGTAATTTTTTTTTTTCTATGAGAGATGTTTCGCCCTTGGGTTTCTTTTTACTGCTAAAATATTGTTGTTGTGAGGTAGTGGTGGGGGAGCATGATTGACATACTCTAAAACACAATATAACAATTAAGAATAATTGAGAAAACCAGCCATTTAGTGAGTTGCTCTTTGTTTCTTCAAAGGTAAGGAAGGATTCAAATAGTAGGATGGAAACATCTCAAATTTGGAGTAGTACTGTGGAGAGAAAAGCAGTGAAATGTTTGTTCTCTGTATCTTTACATGAAAAAGGGCATTGGTTTTGTTCAGTAGAGAAAAAGGGGAAGGAAGCTGTTACAATAGCAACAAAAATCTTTGAACATATTTTACTTGGTGAAAGTTTATAAATTTTTATGTGTTTTACATTTTTTGGTATGTCTCATTCTCTAAAGCTACATGTGTCAGCCTAGCTTTGATTACAGAACTAACAAAGTGATTTTTCTGTGTGCAAATAAGTGATTTCCAACATATCCTGGCCAGCAGGAAGGAAGAGCTGAGCAATGGGTCGTCAGACCTGTATCCTCTGCTTTGGAAACAGCTGGTTTTGGGTTGCATCTCTTGTTTCTCCATTATTATCACTATTGGATCTCTTCACAAGCTTTTAGCAGAGAAGAAAAGAACTGATCTCAAAAGAGTAAATGGAAAAATCCAGTCTCCATGAGAACAGAGGAGTATTTTGAAGGGCAGTATATACTTCTGCTTAACACTTCTCATCTCTAAGGAAACTGGAACAAGGTATTTGCTTGAGCACAACTTATACATGGATTTAGATTTTACAAAGGGAGGATTTCTGCATAAAGGCAGGTGGTTCTGGGCAGCTGCCCATGCACCCAGCCTAGTGGTGGCTGGTGTGTGCACAGAAGCCATCAGAATGAATTCTACTGCTGGATTTGCACAGAGGAGCCTGCTGAAATGTCACTGGCATATTTTTCAGGTTCTGAGGGGTTATGGGTGCATGCATTTTGGGCTCAGAGTGTGCCAGAGTTTATAAACTTGCATCTAGCACTAGAATCTACTCACAAGCACATGCCCTCAGCTTTGAGGAGGTTTTGGGGAAAGATCAGAGTGGAGTGAAAAGTTTGAAATGGTAAAGAATTCAACATGTTCCAGAGTGGATCCCTTTGTCAGCTTTCTTCATAGTTTGTGTCAGCACATTTTCTTCTGCCATGCAGTGGGGTGACTTGTGTGGGGTGACTTGTGTGGGGTGACTTGTGTGGGGTGAACCTGCTCCTGCACACTGTTGTGGTTTCAGCCACAGCTGGGCACAGATTGTCAGGGCTGCAAGAAGCCTTTATTTCTGTCAAGGCTTTTCTAGAATTTAGCACCAGGAAGGTAGCTTAGCAAGCTTTTTGGGGGTTGGGGTTTTTTTTTCTCCTCTTTTTTTTTTCTTCTTTTTTTCCCCCTCCCCACTTAAAATAAATGTAATAGAAATAAGCATCACTGTTTGCTCTCTGAGGGGACACTCATGTCAGTGTAAGTATTTCTACAGCCTCTGTTTTTGCAACTGCCTTCTTAAGTAGTGCTTCAGTGACTCAGCTGGGAAATCCCAGCTACTGCATAAAGCAAATAACCAAACTTTGCAGCGGGGCCGTAATAGGCTGAGATGCTAGATGGAATGGGCACAGAGGGAAGCTAAAAGCAGATATCATCAGTAAATTGCATATTTTCTGTGGTCAAACAAGCCCTAGCTCAGCAAAGCTTTTTCACCTCAAGACATTATTGTGACATAAGTCATTGAATCAGGGATCACACAGTATTTTGGGAGAAATTTTACAGTATATGATACATGCAGTTCAGTACATTAATTTCATCACTGGAATAAGCCCTTGCATTATGTCCAAACTATTTATCACATTTGTCCTGTTTTGCTATGACAAACCACCTTGTTTTACTCTTTCTTGTGCAAAAGCAAAATATGGACTGTTTAGTTAAAAGATACACAACTGCTTTCTTATTTCCGCAGATGCTCTTTTTTTGTGCCCAGTCTCCCCCTGGAGTAAAAGAACGTGTATGAAATCAAACAGCTGGGGTTTGGGAAGTCAGCTCTGATATTGAAAATCTGTAGCCCACAGGTCTGTGAAACCCTCCAAGTGCCTCCTACATGTGAAACCAGTTTTATGGTGTAATAACTGGAGACCTTTTGTTAGAAAATGGGTTCATAATCTGATCTTGGAGTGAGGGATGTTGCTGGGGTCACTCAGGAAAGTCTATTGAGCCAATTATATCTCTCTTAATTTCAGTTTTTTTGTTAGAACTATTTCTGTAATGAGCATCTTGGTCTTTAAAAATTTTCCTTCTGTTAATAGCTGGGCCTGCTGCCTGAGCCTTCCTTTCTTCAATAAGAGATTTAATTAAAAGAAAAAGCTGTCAGGAGAACCTAAATACAAATCACTAAAGTTATTTTTAAAATTTGACTTAGTACTTCAGACTATGGAGGGGGCTGTTATTTTGTGTTTATTTTTGGTTTTAAACCAACATTTCTGTTAAAGTGCTGCATGGCTGCAGCAGACAGGTAGGCTGATCCTGCCCATGGTCATGTAACATTTTACACTCTCTCATGTCACCATTTTCCTAGTGCTGCTGCTGTCCAACTGCACTCCGTTGCAGTATTATTATTCTTGATTTGCTCTGCAGTGATTCCTAGAGGCTCCAGCCAGGAACCTGCAACTGTGGTGCTATGTTCAGTGTCCAGAAATATTGAGATGGTCTCTGCATTACATATTCAACAATCCAAAAAAATCAAAATGCAAATGATAAAAGACCACGGAAGCAGCTTCAGTGATTCAGCCCGAGGTCTGTGTAGTCCAGCATTTTGGGTCCGGCTGGGGCCACAAATAAGATGCCTGGCAAAGGAAAGGAAAAGAGCAAGATATTGGATATGCCCCCACTTCTTTCTCAGGTTTCCCAGACAGAAGCAATTAATTTGCAGCTCTAGGGATTTCCTACACCCTCTTCTTTCCAAGCCCAGGTTGAATGGGGTGTTGAGCAACCTGGTCTAGCGGAAAGTGATCCTGCCCATGGCAGGGGGTTAGGATGAGATGTTCTTTAAGGTCCCTTTCAACTCAAACCACTCTGTAATTGTATGTTCTGCAACCAGGAATGGGTCTGTCTTCTGTTAAATTAATGTCAATGTTATTCTCATCTTGGAAATATTTCAGAGGAAAAGACTTCATTAAGTTTCTCCAGTTCATGTTGTACTGCTACAAGAAAGGGTTTGGTGTTCAGCAACTGGCAATGATCATTAACAGCTACGTTTCTTTTTTTTCTACTACTTTTTTGTTGTTTTGTTTGTTTTGTTTTCAACTCATTTATCTTATTCTTGCACACTTCTGGAAGTGTTCAAAACTGAATAGGGAAATAAATATATTTAAGTGAAAAGCACTGGATATTATTTTGTTGGTTTTAAGGACTTTGGGTACTCTTAACTCCTTCAGTCAGTTCTTTTCTAACTCCTGCTGTTTGCTGGAGTGGATATCAATACGAAGTATTGCATTTGTTTGATTTTGTGCCACGTTCAGCTATATTAGTACCTCCAGTGGGAGCATCTTTTGCCTTCTGTCTGTCTGCCCAGCTCACCCTCTAGCGAGTTGCAAAAGCAATACTCTACCTTTATTATTTTTCCTTTTTCACATCATCTGTCTTTCTCCATTTGCTCAGACAAATAAGTGATAAAAGGGAATGATGATCTGTTTAACACCACAGGAAGAAAGATGCATTATGAGACAAGAGAGACCTCTTGTTTACAGCGAGTTATTTTTGGTAATTAGCCATTTGTAGAGGAAGATGAGCCTCCGCTCGTAAAGTCAGCATGCCATAATTTAGGGGACTCTGAATGGAAATCTAGCATTTGCCTCAATTGGAAATGTTAATTGTGTGCATTTAGAAATAAATAAATGGCTGTTTTCTCTTTGCAGGAAGCAGACTGAACAAAGACCTGCGACATTATCTCAACCAGAGGTTTCAGAAAGGATCGCCAGATCACGACTTGCAGCAGACTATCAGAGATAACCTTTATCGCCATGCTGTGCCTTGTAAGTAACAAAACCTTGGCCTCGTGGACTACACGGAGTAGAATTTCATCTTTGTTTTTGAGGAGCCTTGCTGTGGTGGTGTGCACAGCTCTGTGGGAGACTGTTCTCAGCTTGGGCAGCCTTCCATGTGTGACAGCAGATAGGGTTCAGGTAGGGTTGAAAAGGAAAATGACTCATCCCTCAACTCTGCTTTTTTGATTACCTTTTTGGAGCAGTTGATGGTTTGATGCAAGCTCGTGATGCCTACTTTGGAGAAAACCACTAAAAAAGCTGCCATGAAGTGAGTGCTTGCCATAGAAATAGTCTATGTTAACATCATGATGGTGAATGTTCCTTATTGGTTTGAAACCTGTGAGTACAAAAACTGCTTCTATCTTTATTTCCTTAGTGGAACTTTATTTCTGATGCTTATTTAACTTGTAGAATTGGACAGTGTTTTTTTGGCTGGGTGCCATTGTAGCAGACAACTGCTGCTGTTGGGAGGTTGTCCTCAATTCATGTTGGAGATAAGCAGTAAAAGTTAGTAAAGCTGAGAAAGAAATGTTCACTTCCACTCAAAAAAAATAACCAGGTGAAAACCTGAGCGTAGTAATGTTTAGAAGGTCGTAATCATTACTTAAAGTGAGACCATCCTTGGCATTTTGGGAAGACATACAAAGAGTGGAGAGTGATTCTACTTCACTGCACCTCTCTTTGACATTCTCCAGCTGCCAGGGGACAGTGTTGTAAAGAAAAGGCTTTTCTGCTTAACTTGGGTGAGCTGTGGGAATAATGGTATGCCTTTCAGATCAGGCTGGGATAAGAACTGGTAAACATCTTAGCTATAGGATACTGAGATGAACAGCAAAATATTTTGAAGTTTTCTGTCTCAATGTGAATCAGAGATTGTTTATCCTGGTAGACTTAGATAAATATTGAATAATTATGTTGTAACTCAAAAACCAGTATTTGCCAACAAATATCACCTAATGGTACGCAGACTAATAGCCATTTTCAGTGGGAGTGCTGCATGCAGAAGAGCTGTGTAAGACCACAGTTAAAACTGGGTGGTAACACTGACAAATGTTGATTCTTCAAATGGCAGATGCTGTTATAACACCACTGAGTTTATTCTCATTTTATCAGTGAAAAGCATGGAACAAATTATGTTTAAAGTGCTGTGCATGGACATAAAGAATAAATACGAATTATTATTTCCTATTGAACGCTTCCATTTTGTCTATGTGAAATATGATTATTTTTAAATCACCGAACTTGCCAGGCAGCAGATTTTTAAAGCACACTGCAAAAAGCGCCTTCCAGGAGAGCACATGCAGTGTTAGGCTGGGAGATGCAATGTTGTGATACTAATGTCCTTCTCCCTATGTGTTATATTTCATTTCCTAAAGCAGCAAACAAAGCAAATGAGTGTAAGTTCTGGGGAAGCATTTTACGTGTTACCAAGGTTACATTTTGAAATGCTTTCCATTGACTCTTTTATTCGATTTATTGAACTTGACGGTGAGCTAAACTTCTTGAACTTGCTTAAGACTTTTGATTTAAAATTAAGAGCAGTGAAAGTGATTCCTGACTTTTAGAAACAGCTGGGAGAGGTACAGGTTGTTGGTGTATCGATACAAATATCAGTATTTACATTCCACTTAGGAAACAAGTGGAAAATCTGAGAAGCGGTGTTAGTTATTGTGTGTCTCCATACTTTCTGTTTTGTCAGGCAGGTAGCATTTAATTTTTTCTTCATGTACTGTGGGGATGCTATTAGTGGTAGCTTTTAAGAATGATGCTAATATTTATATGTGACTCTGAATGAGACTGACCCATGGAGGGTGGGTGGGGATGCTTTACAAGTCTGGAGATTAATCTCGCTGTACACTCATATTTTTATTCCTTTGTCCACGTGACCACTAAATCCAGAGCCCTGGACCAATCTCTAGTGCTAATGGATTATGAAGCCTTGTATTTTGAAAATGGAATTCCCTGCTGATTATGTGGTAAACACAAACAAGAACACAAGGTCACTTGGACTGAGAATGCTTGGCCTGACAGCTGCTTTTTATTGCACCAATGTAAGGGCTAAATGAAGCGATAATTAGTAAATGCAAAATGGAGAAAGGTGATGTTAACCAGTTCCTCCCCAGAAATTCCCATAAGAATCCCATGTGGTTCAGCTGTACCTGGCCTGGTACAGGTGGTGAGAAAATGCAGAGAGCTTCTGGGCCCCACAGGGCTGGTTGTGTGCGTGGCTGATTCAGGGACTGAGTGAAGACATGGCTGTAGATTTTGTAGAAGACAGAGGGGAGGAAAGATACAGAAAGTTTGACTCAACCTCATTATTTCATACAACAGTGACAGGCTGCTTAAGCATCATTTGGATTTGTTTCTTTAGGGGAGTTGGTTAAGAGTTTTATTTATTTTCTGCTGAACCATTGAGGGATGATGTCATCTCCCAAAGGCAATGTGAGCATTGCCTATATGGGTGACATGGGATCGTTTTCTGAGGGACCAGAGGATTTGATCTCTGTGTGGTAACAATCACAGAGAAACGAGACCTTGAAATGGACCCAAAGGTGATGTATTATTGAAATAATTAGACGAACAACAGACATATTATTGCAAACTGAAGTCTTCCCCTGCTCCCCTGTGCCATCTGCCCCTCAGCACACTTGCTCTGAGACCTCAGCTCCCCATTGAACTGATTCTTTTCTGCAACGTTCTATAGTAAACAGCAGCTGTGACAAGATTCCAGGTGGCCTCCAAGTTTGGTTGTCACGAGTCGCGAGTGCTCTGCTGTTACTATCACATCAAACCCACGGGTTTATTTACAGACCTAGAGCATTCTCTGAATTTACAACTTGAGCATCCTAAGCTGGGACCAAGACAGAGTAAGAAAGATATTTATATACTTGGATGGTGCATGAGTGGTTATAAAGCCATGCTACAATGGACAAAGCTTTGGAAGAGTTAGTGAAGTTCAGCCACTGTGTGTTACTTCCTTGGCTTTCTTCCTCAGGTTCTCATTTCACTGTAAACTTCACATGCTGAGTGTTTCTGGGAGCACAGCTTCTCCAAACATGACTGTTGTATGTGAAGATTTGCCTAGTGGAAAGTGTGATTAGTTGGAAGTCCATGTAAGTGTATATCCATTAAATAGGTGTTTCCAAGTGGCCTTACCTTGGGATATCTGTGCAATAGTGTTGAGAAAGATATGTGATAGCAACTTACTTTAAGGGGCTAATGCAGCAGTGTGTCTAAACCTCTGTTCACAGGAGTCTGAACAGATAGGATTATCTTCCTCTTTTTGACATGATGGTAGAGGGCATCTGTTTAACATAAACGAGCAGTACTGGCCATTTGTCCTAGTTGCTTATTCTCAACAAGCTGACAGCAGTTTTCTTTTTAAGGTGCATCAAGACGAATCAGAGAGATGGTATTATTTCAATAAAAACTTGTCTCAGCATGTTGGGTTTTTTTTGTTTTGTTTTGTTGTTGTTGTTGGGGGGGGGTTGTTTGTTTTTTTGGATTTTTTTTCATTTACTTGATTCTCCACTTGTGTCAGTCTTGTGTGACGTGCAGAGGCAGCTGTGATGGGTCTGGTATCTGCACCTTTGATTGCCAAAGCAGTATACCTGGTGCAGACATGACTGAAACAACAGCTCCTTGGTCCCCTCCCTATTGATGTGTATTCTGCATTTATCTTATTTCAGTACTGTGCAAAGTCTCCAGAAGCAAAACTCTGGAAGATGCAAAGTCTTTTTGATGTCAGATGAAATGGGGATAGCATCATGGCTAACATAGAGTTAAGCCTTAGATGTCAGACTAGACACTATATACTATTATTTTCTTGGTTTTCCCCTCTTCTTTGCAGAATTGGCTTTTAAACCTTCAGGAGTTTGTCATTCAGCAGTTGATTCACTTTTCCAAAACAAGTACATGCCCTGGGATTAATTGGCTGGAGATGTGAACGTTAGAGATTTACCACTTTCATTTCTGCTGTCTGTTCTCTCACCTTCCCAGAGTTTGATCTGTTCCTCCGTCTTCAATTACAGAACAGTAGCTCCAACTGTTGTGGGTAGTCTTATAGGGGAATGTGGAATAAAATGGAAAGAAATTGATAAAAATCAATAGTGTAAGTGTCGAGTGATCTGTGAGGAGGCTCAGAAAAAGCCAGCGACACCCAGGCACCTGGTTGGCCTGAGCTCTCTCACATTTCCCTGGGAAATTTGAGAGCAAATGTCTTCATTCCAAGTGATCTGCAAAGCAAAAGTCCCCTTTCTAAGGAAAACCAATAATATTGAACAAGAAAACTTCACAGTATTGATAAGACAAACTTCAGTAAGTGGATGTAGAAGAACACACTAAAGCTTATGATGTGAATTAATGGTTTTCATGGATAATTGAACTTCCAAAGGGTAGTTTAGTTGCTCCAGCAGTCTGATTAGCTGCTGCTTGTGTAACCACCATCATCTGCAGGTCATGGAGGGCTAGAGGGACTAAATGGGCTGGGGTGTGATGAAACTGCTGTCAAGCGTGCAGACTTAGGTGATTTCCCAGGATAGTTTTCAAAGTCCTGTAGCTCTGCATTCCCCACAAGTATTTCTGAACTTCAAAATGAATTGATAGAAGGGATATGCAAACCAGCTTATAGAAGGTTCTTTTCTTTGGAATATTGGGTATAAAAGTGTATCAGTATACTGGGAAAAATTGCTGAAGTGAAGCATAAAGACCTTTATGTTACAAATGAATGTGTTTTTACATGTGGGGATATTTGAGTCACAATTTCACTGGTATTTTTAGTTACTAATTTTTATTAAGGATAAACAGAATCCCTGACAGTGCACATTAGTTTTTTTTCCCAGGCAATAAATCATCAGTTTATGTACACAAATGTTCTTTGAATTCTCAAAAGCTCTACAGACCTGCAGCCGTATTTATTATCCAAGTACCTTTTGTTGCAGTTCCCTGCCTAGAGGTGTAATTCTGCTTTTGTAATGAGAAATAGTTGCAGTGTCCATGAAATATTCATTTGAAGGCCCACACTGATAAGGTGAGAAACATCAGCCTCTTTTCTAATACACGAAAAATAATTAATTGTTTTACAAGATTTATGGTAGGAAAAAGTTTTAAATATTTTTCAAATAGTGGCCTTATCACTGGGGCAGAACATATGGGTACCAGCAGCATGTAGAGATAATTTTTCTCAAGAACATTTGTTTGTAAGTTAATCTAACTCTGTAGAATATGATGTATATTTTCCATGCTGGCTATGTACACACATTTACTTTTTCCTGTATTTTCAGCAGTATCCTGAGTACAACCAGTGGCTTTAGAAAATGCTTGTAGCTTTGTTTCAGGGAGTCCCAAATTGCAGCACTGTCTCCTGCAGTTTTCAAGGTTGTAATTCTTTCACATGTTAGTGAATCAGATGTGTTTTTACTTTTAAAAGAGAGGAGAATACCCTGTTTTCAGCAACAGGGCCAATATTTCTGTAGTTTAGTTCCTTTTTATAGACAATCATTTTTGTTTAATCTAGGAGACTTCAGACCTTTTTTTCCATCTGGTCTATCCATTCAGATCAATAGCACATTTTGTGCCAGTGGAGCTATTGTTTGGGGGTGGGTTCATTTGTTTGTTTTGGGTTTTTTTAATTTGGAAATAAAAGCACTTATGATAGGAAATATTGCTCCATCTGCTTACCCATTTGTGAGGAATAGCTTTTTCTTATTTCACTGTACACCCAGCTGAAATTGCATGAGGCACCAGAGAACAGTACAAAGCAGAGGAGCTCAGCCTTTTAGGCTCTCTCATGCCACTTGGCAAAGGAGATTTGGGTAAGAAGTGTGGGAAGAGATTACAGGGCTTGTTTTCTTTGTTATTCCCCAGTGTACTTAATTTTGCGGGTTTTTTTCATCGCAGTTGCTTTGTACTATGGCAAAGCATCTGTGAGTGGATATTTAGGTACTGCAAACAATGTCTGTGTGTGTTTTAGAACATAAAGGTTTCTAAGGTGAGAGTCTCTGAGAAAGCAGAGTAAATCAGAACTGAGAGCAGGTACTCTGCTGTTTGGAGGCCAAAGGGGTAGAGATTAATTACCCCACATTATTTACTTCAAATTTGGCTCTGTCCTGCCATAGTTTTTTATATGATGTCCCAGGGTCCTGATTAGATCATTTGTGATGGCTGCAGTGGCACAGCTTATGATTTCTAGGCGGTTTGATTTCTTTTCAACTACCACCATGCATCTGTTCAAGGTTTACTGCGTATTGATTATTCTACAAGGCAAGAGAATGCGTGTTCCAAACCAAAGGGATGGTTTAAAATGAGGAAAAATATAACATGGAGCTGTTCTTTAACCTGCTTTTCCACTCACCTTTATGTTTGGGCTTCACATTTGGTATTTCATTATTAACTCCCTCTAGAAAGCACCTAGCCCTGTATAGGTGTGTTGTGCTTGACTGTGTTGGTGGTTTCACTGTTAAAAAAGTCTTGTGCTTCTTTCATCAAAGAAGTCAGTATTTAAAAAGAAGCACCTGTAAATCACACTGATATGATGTTATTCTGGTCCAGTGGGATCCCTGCAGTGCAGCGGAGGCAAAAGCAGTGGGATTGCAGGGGAGGAAATGCTGGTGTGATCCCAGTCACACATGGCAGTCTCCGAGCCCAGGGGGCCAGTGGGAGATGCAAACTCCTGATCCTTTGATGGGGATTCAGAGTTGTCACATTTTGCCTTCAAAAAGTTACCCTTTTTTTTAAATAGTGCCATGCTTCTTCGCACAAAACATGCTGTATTTGTCCTCTAAATCCTTTTTGTCTTTATTTCAGCAGAGAGGCGATTAGCCGTGTAATCATTTATAAAGCTGTTTAGATTCTGCTAGCTGGTTTTCTTTGGGGAGAGTTATCTCCAGTACCTTTACTGGGAATAACTCTGTACATTAATCTTCATTGATTTCCTTCCCCCCACCCCAAGTGAATAAGAAGGTAGAAAAAATAGAACAAATATTTCTAGTTCTACCCCTAATGAAGGTAAAATAAATCTTTCCTATTAGTCCTAACAGTCTAGATGTATCCTTTCTTTGTAATGTCTTCTTGAATAATTAGTGCTTTGACTTATGAAGTCAAGATTCCTGGGTCACTGCCACAACAGATTTGTTTAAGGGGACAGCAGTTCTCTGAATTCCTTTTAAAGGGCTTTGTAATGTCCCAGACTGCTCTTAATTAGTGATTTAAGAGGGAATACATCTGTTTGACTGAGGATTGTGAAAATTATTATTTAAATGGAAATGTTTAATAAATGGTTCTTTGAAAGGCTAATGTATCTTCAAAATGAGACTTGTGTCACGGGGGCGATCAGGTGGATAGTTCTACTGCAGTTCTACTTGCAGGGTCTTTCTAGAGCTGAAGATGGAGAAAAACATCTGCTGTTGAATTATATTTCATATTTCATCATTCATTCACTACCTGCACTTTTTCTTTGAACTTTGGGTTTAACCCTTCATTTACCAGGGGAGAAAACAGTAAACAAATGTTGATGTTGGTAAAAAGAGGCCTGTAGGAAGAAGCACTAGGGCTTATTAGAGACACTGATAATACTTACTTTTTATCTCAGACCATCATGGCAACTTAAATACCAAAATTTCAAGCTGCTTAATGGGAGATTTTTCATTTGCTAAAACTGTGCAGGTAATCTTTGCTGTGTTAGGGATTTGTAATGGCAAACCTCATAATGGAGGGGCTGGAGCAGGTGCTGGGGAAAGGAGGAACTCCAAATTAAGAAGCTGCTGCTTTTAGAAAACTCTTCCTTGAATACACGAGGAGATGGCTATTAATACACACATCATTACCATCTCCTACTGTTCACAGGTCTTGAATTAGTAATCAAAAGCTTGAAACTGAATACTTTGACTCTTTTCATTTACCTATTAGTTTCTGAGACCTCACTGCCATCTTTGTTCATGTTTTCCTAAGGTGTGAGTTTTTTGGTGTTTTGTTTTGTTCAGGGAGGGATAACACATGAGAGCTGAAAATGAGCTTGACAGTAAGGTTATTAGCAGTTCTAAATCCCAGTATGGAAGGTTTTGGGAAGAGCAGCAAGTGTTGTAAGATGTGCAAGAGAGTTGGGGAAAACCCAGCAGGACTCTACATGGCAGTGCAGACATAGGAAGGCAGGACTCAACAGTGGGGCAGAGCTGGACCCAATTCTTTCAGGAATATAAATAACCCATTTTGTGCATAAACATCTTTTCCATTTCTGCATTCCCATTATTTTGAAGATAGATTTTGCTATCTCAGCCTCATCCTTTACAAATCACCCAGTGTTTTCTGGAAGAGAACAACTGATGAGATGCAAGAGGGCTGCTCCTGTGTAACTAACCACACCGGAGAATCACAGTGACAGACATTCTGTAAATTGCCCACATTATAGAACATTGATGATACCATTAAAGTGGTAAATTTAATATTATAGTACTATTAGATTTCTCCCTCATTAACTCTGATCTGATAAACAACCTCTGGCATATTTTGAAGGTAATAATCACCTTACAATCACTACTGCTCCTCTCTATCTGGCATGTGAAGCTCCTATAGATTTATAGTTCTTCTGTCATCTAATCTGTACTTACTCCTTTATTTCTTCTTTGAACTTGTGCTTGCAATCACACCCTTTCCTAGAGGGCCCTGGGCATGTAACTAACACTTAACAACCAGAATAAAGTCATCCTAAATTCCATTCCTGAGATTTTGGACAAAATGGGCTTTAAAGAATAAAATCAATGTTGAGACAAGCAATGCAGACCTGAAGAGATGTTCTAGGGCTGGGCACTCTCTAGGGACTGGCACAGGGAAATGTTGGCAGCAGTGGTTATTCCTGGCTTTTGCAAAGAGGTGCCAGAGCAGCCTCTACAAACTCTTGCTGGAGTTGTAGGTGGCGAAGAGGGGACTAAGGTGACGCTGTGGCAGGGGCAGTGATGGGTGCTGGGCACGGCCCTGCCAGGCAGAACAGCCCTGCTGCAGCGTGCCTGGGAGTTGGAAATACTGAAGAAACTTGCTGGGCTGTGTTGTTCAGCAGAGACAACTTCCACTCCTAATCGTTAATCCTCAAGGAACAAAACCATGAGCCGCAGCTTAACCAGGTAACCTCAGGTCCTCTCGACTGGCAGGAGGCTTCTGCAGGGGTATCACTTGCCTCCTTGTTTTCCTAAATGAGTCATGGTTTAATTAGAGTGCTGTCTCGAGGAGGACGTGGTTGTTATACATCACCTATCACAATGTAAAAGTGGAAAGCGACGCTGAAATGCTGACCCTTAATCTGAAGTGCACCATCTGTGTTTTATTTCCACATCTTGCTGAGTTTACAGTTATTTGAATTCACAGTTTGTTCCCCATTTGCTGTTCCCACATGGTAAGTGAATTGGATCCAAAATGTACTGATGAAAGAATGACAAGTCTGTTGGAGAAGTTTGTTCCTACCTAGGAGAGTGCTCTATCTCACACTTTTTCCACCCTGTGAGTTAAATCCCAGCTGTAAAATCTTGTCTCAAGATGGTCTTCTTTCATGGTGGGTAGTTGGGGTTACCGTAAGGACAAAGAGTCTTTTCCCCATCCTGAAGTGATTTATGGTTTGCCTTTGACTTTCAGCTCTAGGAAAGGTAAAGTTCATACATCTGACAAAGTATTTCCTTTACTGTTTCTGTAAATTTGCGTGGCTACTTATCTGGTGGTGCTTGGATTTGGAGCACTACTCTAAATTAGTATTTTTAATTTGTTTACAGGAGCCAAAGTGCTAAATTAAGACTGAGTATAATTTAATAATGGGAGGTGTACTTACAATTGTAATAATTTTCATGGTGCAATTTGGAATTACTCTGATTTTAGAATGGGCAAACGGCTCAAAAACAGGTTGTCTTTCATTTATTCTCCCTTATTTCTATTTTTTCTACTAGCAGCAACCATTTTCTTAAGACATAACTAAATCTAAAAAAAAAGGTATAAAATTTAAACATGTCGTATTTCAAAAGCAAGCCATCAAAATGCTGAAGGCTGTATAAACTTAAATACCTTATTTGGCTTTTGCTGTAGACCACACAAGCTCTGAGAAATTGATTACTCTGGTGCTGGAAGGGGCTTTCATGATACAGAAACAGAGGTTTGCATTGAATTTCATTCTTTGTGTGTGGGACTTTTTTTTTTTTTTTTTTTTTTGGAAAGAGAAGAAGCCTTTAAACCCCAGATTAAAAATAAGTCATTTCATTGTTTCCTTTTTCCCCTCTTCTAAATCTTATGAAAGGGTTTTCATAAATGATTGGAGAGCTGCATCTCAGAATAAATGTAAAGTAAAATGCTCCATTTCTTTTTATAATAAAGAGACTTTTTCTGGAATGTTCCATTTAGGTGCTGCCTCATTGAAGTATCATCTGGTTGAGAGAGTTTCAGTGTGGCTCATGCAGATTTTTTTTATTTTGTGGACATGAAGAGGAGGGGCAAGGAATTCAGAGTTATTTATTTTCATATTGCAGTTTTCAAATTTACTGTATCCTGTATTCTAAACCCAACATTATCAAAGGCTTTGGACTTCCCATGGCAGCTGTGAGCTGGCCAGACATGTACTCAAAAAACAGCTTATGGCTCAATGAGGCCGTTGTTGAAAGATCAGGAAGGTGATCTTGAGCAAAGAATTTCTATCTTTTCTTTTTAAACAAGAGGTATATAATGGGCTAGCACCTTGGGCCAGCTGGTGTTTTCATGAAAATATTTATGTCCCATAAAGTTAAGGTTGTTTTATATGTTTATAATCAGGCCAGTCTCCTGCTCGTGTGTGGCCATTTCTCTTATAAAGGCAGTACAAGGCTTGCTGGCTCTCGGTGTTTTACCCCTACCCAGTTCAAACACTTTTGGGGACTGGGTATTTCAGCAGGAGCAGTGTCTGTATTTGCTGCTAGGTTTGGTAGTGGGAGAGAGGATGATGTTTTTCCCTGGCATTGCCTGGCCCTTGCACACATGTGCTGTAAACTTGTGAGCTGTCACCTGTGTCCACACCTGTATGGTGGGGCTCAAAACATCACAGTGCCCACCTCACCAGCACCTCCCATGTGATCCCTGGGATCCCCATGTCCCTGCCTGTCTCAGTGGAGCTGCACAAGCCCCAGAGGAGCTGCAGGGGAGCAGGTTTCCTTGTGAGGCTGGAGTTCCTCTGGGATTTCAGTGATGCATCTAAGCAATCCAGTCCTGTGAGATATGTGGAAAGCGTCCAAGACGGACACCTGCTGGCTCTGAAGCAGTCAAGTGCTTTTTCCAAAATATCTTTGGCCCCTGTTTGGGATGTTTACTTTTAAAAAGATACAAGCATGTTCTGGCTGTAAAAAAAAAAAGGGGGGGGGGGCGGGGGGGGGGAGAATGATCATTGCTACTGTCACTGAAATTCCCTGCAGACTTAAAAGGAAGATGAAAGTTGGTACTTTAAGAGAGAGTTGAAGCCCTTGGGACAAGCACGACAGAAAACAGGAAGATGCTCTGTATTCTGTCTGATTGCTTGCAAAAATGAGTGCTGTATCTCCTACGGAGAGAGAGAGACCTAGAAATACATATTCGCATCATTCCCCCATGCTCATGCTTTGCAAACTAGGACAATACCATTTTGCACTTCCCTGGGCATATTCTCAAACAGCAGCTCAGTGAAGGTGATACAGAAATAAAAAGGGTGAGGGAGAAAGAAGAGAGGGGGGAAAAAAAATCTGTCTCGTGGTATTTCAGATCTCCAGCATACACAGGTGCTTTTTAATCCCTTTGGCCTACATATTCCACAGCCCCTAGGAATAGAGGAGTCGTGATGTAATGCTCTTTTCCTCACACTCCCAGCTTAAATACAGATGGAAATTGTTGTCATGTGTTAGAAATGTCACCAATAATATAAAAGGCAGGCTTCTGCATTCTCCCTTTTGCACTGTCAGCTGCTGCTGCCAGCTTATTCTTCCCTCTCAAACCTATTGTCATGTGGCAGAAACCCTGATGTAAGTAAGCCCTGTCCTCCCCCTGCTTATGATCCCTGCATTTTTTATTCCCCTCTGCTGCAGTGCTGAGGATCATTACATACCACGACTTAAAGACAAGACCTCACAAAGGAAGGATTAATCTTGTATTTGTGCTTGAATTTCGAAGGACTCAGGCAAGTGAGAACGTTCTGTTGTATTCTCTTCCCTTCCTTTCCTAGATGCGAAGCTAAGCAATGAAAAGCAGCGAATGTGATGAGCTGTGTCTGTGTTTACTGAGCGAGCCGAGCGGTTCCTCAGCTGCAGGTTGTGCGTGAGCAGCGAGCGGGATGTGCGGGGAGGCTGCGGGCTGGGAAGGGAGCTGCGGAGCGGGGCTGCCAGCCTGAGCCCAGCCTGGGAGGACAGATGGCTAGTGCTGCTTTTTAATTCATCAAGCAGGCTTTACGTGAGGCCCGTTGGCGAGCGGGTGTGCTGCGAAAAGCGGGGTCAATGGGCACGAATAGGCTGAGATCAGGACCAGATGCCTGCCGAACAATGGGGCTTTTGAAAGAAATGCGGGAGGAAGCGTGGCGCTGGCTTTGTACTGCCTCCGCATTGCAGGTTGGAATGGGGCAGCTCCGATTTAATGAAGTGCATTCCTAAACGTGGTCGTCAGCCCGGGCTGGGAGACAAGGGGACATGTCAGAAGGGGGCTTGTGGGGCCGGCGTTCGGGGGGGAGCGATCCACTGATGGATCGCCCCGAACAATGCGGTCTTAGTGCTGGATGGGAAAAACCATCAATACATCCCTGTGCATATTAATGCGATACAGCAGGTGTTGCTAAATGTCTGTCCCCGCATTGTTCTCCCGCGGCTCCGCCGGGGAGGGGGCAGGAAGGAGACCCCGAGAGGGATGCTCTCACCGGGGGCAGACACGGAGCACATGCTGGAGGGGAGCGGGAGGCGAGGATCGGTGCGAGTCCATCCCTGGGGTCACTGCGTGGGGCAGGGTGCTGGACCCGGGGGCTGGGCTGGGCTGGGCTGGCCAGCAGTCCCCTGTGCTGGCTCCGGAGAAGCGGGGGACAGGCTCAGAGGAACTGGGTACAGCTTAAAGGCATAGCATGGCCAGGAAGGTCCTCTTTTTCCTGCAAATGTCCCCGAAACTAAGCAGGTGTGAGGGCTGGGAAGGAAATCTCCCGGGAGCAGGCAGGGTCACCAAAGCAGAGGGCAAGGGATGGAGGAGGCAGAGGTGGTGGCTCAGTTGGAATTCAGCAGTGAGAGAGTTAAAAAGGAGAATATTTTTGCAGCTTCACCAGAAATAGATCAGTTGTGAATGAGTTGGGGAAGCTGTGTGTAAATTGCAATAAACAAGGTGTTATGACATGGATAAAACAAAACAAAACATCTCTTTCTGCCTTTGTGGGCATCCTGCTACACTGGCTCAATATATCCCTCCTTTAAGAGAGTTTTCTGTGTAGCAGAAGTAACATCCCTAAATACTTACAGCCATGTTAGCCAGTTCAATTCTTGAAGGCTTGGGGAGGAGGGGAGTGCACAGAGTCAATCATTATTATATATATTTCTTAATAAAAAGACACTCATTTAATTGCTGCCATTGTGCTGTCTGCTTCCCTTGTGATTTGTGACATGCTATACTGTATTTGTCAGCAGAATGAAAGGGGTCTTTGTTTCTTGTTCATATTATGGCACACTGCATCTCTCAGTGAAAATGGAATATTTGCTTTTAGAGCTAACTTAGCTGATGATCTGTGCCCTCTCTTACACTGGGAAGGGTTTGAGGGTTTTTTGCCTGGAGTTTCAGAGGAATTTGCAGGCAAGGCTTGAATTATTTTACTTATTTATTTTTACGTATCAGTATGTTAATAGTGATGAAGAGTGGTCAGCTTAATTTGCCCACAGGGCAGGTAAAGCCTGGGCAGTGGCTGCAGCAGCCTCACGTATTGCAGCTGCCTTTCCATGTATCTCTTGCCTGTGGATGAAGGGCCAAGCTGACCATGAGCTAGGATTTAGTCCATGTGCACTTTGAATCATTTACTGCTGTGTAAGCTGCCCACAGGAGCGTAGAAAAATAAACCAAGAGTGTGTGAGATGGACAAGCTCATGTACCTATTCAAAGGTTGGCCGGGACTGCAGATTAATAAAAGCAGTTAGTGATCAGCTGGCACTGAGAGCGACTATTGGGGATGCCAGTGGCACTTGTAGAGTGATTTCCAGCCCCAGTGTGGAGTGTGTTGGGTTAGGTTAAGGAATCATGTAACATCAACAGCGTTACCTCTTGGGATCTATTTGCTGTCCTTTCCATGCTCTGCCTGCTTGGGTATCAGTCTGTGTGAATGGGAATGGTTTACAAGGCTAGCGGCTGGAATTGGCAGCCAAAAAAGGTGTAAGGCAGTGCTTGCCCAGACAATTAATAAGACTTGTAGCACACCTACATGGCATGAATATATGGAGCTGGTTTTTAAATTGAACTACCAGATTCAGCAGCTTGAGCTTCATGTTGTTAATTATGCTTATTTTCCACTCTGCAGTGCCCAAGTGAAAAAGGACAAAATGCAAAAGCGAGCTCAGTGCCAGGAGGCTGAGTCTGCTCTGGAGGGCTTCTCTGTTAGAGGGGCTGGCTCCCAAAAGGGCCAGACGGTGGACCTGTTGCTTGTTGGTGTGTGGCTCCCCCAGCAATGTGGGAAATTATGTCAAGGAGTAACTTTGGTCTGCAGAGAGCAAGGATGTGCTCAGTGGTGCAGAAGGGCAAGGAGAGTTTTCTCTCTTGCCAGCTTGTTTTTACTCATCCTTGTCTACTGCTGAGTCCTGCCACATGGAAGCACTGATGGATCCATGGAGATCCAAGGATGATGCTTTGCATCTTTCTGAGAAACTGCTCCAGAGCTGATGAGAAAGAGCACAGGCAGCTGTTCCAGGAGCACTTCAGCTCCCTGATGCTGAAGTATTGTAGAGCCAGGTTTTGCCATAATAGCAATAAGCCTTTTCCAGTTGAATTTATTTCTTTTTTTTAAATGCAGTCTTGTAATGCAGGTAATCCAACCTGAAATATGAAGCTCAGAGTATCCCTTTTGTCATTATTGACAACCCCTAGCACAAGTAAGGCTGTCATAGCAGTCAAAGTGTTGCAGAAAGAAAAAAACAACAATGAAAGCCTATAATTCAGCAGCAGAAGCTGATTAAGTGGTGTTGGGTTCCTGACTCTGCATCTGACAGTAATAATACTTACCCTGCATTTCAGTCATTTAAGAGTTCCTATGCTGCAGGTAAGACTCTTGCCTGCACTCTGGAGCCTGTGTACAGACACCTTTCTGCCAGCTTTTCATCCTTTCCAGTGCACTGAGTCTTTACATGGTTACACAAGAAATGGTTCTGAAATCAATGCACATCAAGTAGTTTTGGTCAAGAGATGCTGGGTGCTGTGGTATTCAATAAAACTTATTCAAAGTGTGGTGCTATTTTCAGTCAAATTCTGCTAAATCCTGGCCTGAAATCCTCTGAATGTTTTGCTCTTGAATATTCTGGTAAGCGTGATGACTGGTTCACTGTGTTAATCCTATATGGTCTTTCTGTCTGCAGCTAATCCTGAGCTGTTGTTGCTGTTCTCCATACATGAGTAAGATTCTTCCCCCCTCCTCTTGATGAAATCCAGTAGAATTCCAGCTGACTGCTAGAAGATAACAGAACAGATGTCCTACTCTTCCTTTCTCTCATCCTTTAGTATGAGAGTTGAGTTTCTTGTACTTGAAAAGCAAAATCTAGGAAAGTAGGAAAATTATTCTTGATCTGTTGAGCTCTATCTGCAGCCGTGCACTGGGTGTGCAGGATATTCTCAGGAACTTCAGCTGTAGACAAATGTGGGAGCAAAGATGTTTAAAACATGTTCCCAAACTCACATAGGTTTGACAGAATTTCTATTGCAACTTCTCATTAATTAGAAATGAAGCTGACAGTGATGGCTATAGTAAAGGTTGTTCCCCTAAAACAAAGTTACTGGATTTTCCTAGATTTTTTCCTAGTGATTTTTTTATTTTTATTTTTTATTGTTGAATCTACCTGTGCGAAATGTGCTTTTACAAAATGCCCTTCTGGTGGAAAAAACTCTTTCCCTTTTTCCTTTGTGAGAGTTTGTGTCACCTCAAAATTATTACTCGACCATGTTTCAGATTTAGTAGAAAACCTTACATAAGGTTTAACCTTGCGTTGATTCTCCTCACCCCCCTCTGATTTCACCCCTGGACAGACATGGTGTCTCCTTATAGTAAGATTAGCATATTTGCATAAATATGTTAATATCCATATGCCCTGTATTGACATGGTTGCATGGAATGAATATATCTGATGTGCGTGTGATACAACTGCTCACACTTGCATTAAACTGCAAATATCAAAGAGTCCTGAACTGGAGAGTCCATGATAACTTGAGTCAAACTTTCTCTTAAAAACTGCAATATGTAGTGGATGTCAAATGTTATAAACACCCACTTCTTTCCCTGGAAGAGATGGAGGTTTTCTTCCTTCTAAATAGACTTTCAAAGGATTCATTAAGAAAATAAAATCCAAGAAGAAAAACAGTTGACCCAGCAGTTTGAGGCCAATGAGGCAAATACCCAACAAAATTGTGTCAAGTCAGCCCTAAGTGAGCTGTGCCTGAATTACTTTGTTATATATATTCACTGAAAATTTTCAGTACTGAAATAGGGAAAAAAAGCTAGCTAGATGAATAATGTAATGCTGTCAGCAACTGGAATATGGCTGTGGATATCATTTACTGTATAGAAAAGTAGCTTATTGCTTTGCCTACCCAAACAGTGATAGTGTTCCACCTGGAATTTAGTGTTATTGCCTTCTTTGTTTGCCTGAGGAAACTCTTGATCCATTGTAGACTGGAAATTTTAATTTGTTTTTGTGAGATTTTTTTGTGTATTTTTCTCTCATTGGGGCACAACACTGCCTTTTCATGCATTTGAAGATAAGGTGAGCGTCAAGGACATAAAAAAAATAAGCCTGTGAAAGACCTCTGTTGCTGAGATCGTGATGTATTGGGGAAAAAAGTAAATTTGCTCCTTTTTTTCACCTGCTTGCACTTCTCTGGGTACAGGTTTTACCAGAAGCCTTTGTTCACATTGAGAACACTGGTGTTGATTTTTTACACTAATTTAAATGAATGGGGAGCAGCTGAATAATAGTCATGTAGAAGGTGCTGTTGGAAATGAATGCTCTGTCAGCACTCCTGGTGATTAATAGTGTGTCATTGCTGTGATAGTGCGCTGACAGGCTGGGACCGGAATGCAAACCCTTGGCAAAGGTGGGAAAGTGACTGGGGGCAAAGTCTTCTCTTCCTCTGTTTTTAACATGGACCACAGCAAGAGCCCGAGGCTGGAGACATCCCCTGAGGCTTAGACTAAGGGATCCAAGTTCTTTTCAGCAGCAGAAGCTGGGAATGGGCTGTGTAGCAGTGTAAGCTACTTGCTCAGTGCAGCAATGGCTGGTTAAAGGTGTGTTTTGAATGTACTTTAGTTGACAAGTGTCCTGATGTTGACAAGGCAGTATTTTAATGTGTGATAATCTGTCATTCTAAACTCTTAAGGGAAATCAAGGGTTTACTACATTCAGATGCATGAGCTAAAATTGTCCTTTGCCTTTTCTACACAAAGGCTTTAATTCTATTTTTTTTATTTTTATTTTTTTTTGTGAAGATGAAGTCAACTCATTTTGAGTCCTAATCAGGAAGTGATTCAGAGTCTGTGCTCATTAAATGCTTCCCTTCACTCCTGGGACTGCCAGCCAGGATGTCGCACATTACCTGCTGATGAGATGATGTTTCGTGAAGGAGATGAATGTCCCAGAAAGAATTCTCACAGTGCCAAACCACTGGGAAGATGGAAAGGCTTTAGAAAGCCACAGCAAGGCTGGAATATGAGTACTTGAACTAGTTTTGTCATCACTCTGTTAGGCAGCTGCTTACCCATTAGAGACAACTTATCTTTAGTCAAATGTGATTTGGGGGATATGAAGGCTGAGCCCTGCTGTTGTCATTATTTGAAGTCTCAGATTTTCTTTGGGTTATTAGGGTACAACACAGAGCATTTAATTCCCCTTATCAGCTCCTTTAGTCAGCTTTTGGATGGATCCTTTTCAATTTTTTTCCATTCTTCTCTTTCTCATATTTCATGGATTCTATTGTTTTATTAGTTCAGTGGCCTTTTTGGGTCACTGCAGTCTAAGTATTCTGACTTTTATAAAGGTCTTGGTGACTAAATATT
Source organism: Xenops minutus (assembly GCA_035221455.1). NCBI lineage: Eukaryota > Metazoa > Chordata > Aves > Passeriformes > Furnariidae > Xenops > Xenops minutus. Next base: position 6,561,230 of record JAWWEE010000021.1, read on the forward strand.
AGTGACCTCTATTCATCTTTCCTGTGCTTCTCCAAGGCAGAGCAGTTTGATTTTGAGCTGCACTGTGTCACAGTATCAGCGGGTTCATCGCGTGGGGAATCAAAACCCATTTCTTCCCTGCAGATGGTGTCCATTCCGTGCTCTGAGCCACAGCTTCTGCTTCAGTGTTTGGGTAATAGGATCCCTGGAAAAGACATGGAGAGAAACTAGCCTGTGGAGCTTTGCCAGCCTAAGTAAAATAAAGAATGGTACCATTATACAACTGAAAGAATACTGTTGGGCTCATGACAGTTCTACGAAACCATAACAAGCTAAATGTGATTGACTTGAATTTCCAAGTGACACAAGAGAATAGGGAAGATTTAGCATTAACTGCATGAGGGAGCTTGTTATACCAACAGAAGTCTTTTTGGAAAATTCCAAATTCTTGTGTTGGTAGGCTTGTATTTTGGGGCATTCCTTCTAGGGCACCATCTATGCGGCATTTCACTAGCTCAGACTCTGCTCTTGGTCAGAGGTGAATAGACATGGGTCTGTGGAGAATTTGAGACTCTAAGGTTAGGGAATGTTGGGATTGGTGCTGCTGTAATTTGATCATTTTACACATCGTATTCTGACATTATCTGGGCAAGTCTTGTCAAATAGATGTGTAACATAAGAACTTTCCTCTTGCTCAGTCTTGCTTTCTCCTTCTGGTAACCCTCTGCCTCGTTTGTTACTCTCTGCTGCTCACTAAGGGACATGAGGAATGGGTTTTATGAGGGAGATAAGAATGTTCCAACGTCAGGATGGAAGAATTCTTGAGAAATACCTACATGAACAAAGAGAAACAAAAACTATTCTGGCATCCTGAACTGTGGTCTTTGGTAACTCAATAGTGTTGTATTTGTATTTTAGCAGGTATTTTTTTTCCTCCTCTTTAATGTGCTAAGCTTTTTGAAAAGGCAGAGAGGAGCAAAGGAACACCCCAAAATTTCAAAGTTCTACCTTCCTCCTAAAGCCCTGCCTTCCTTTCAGCTGTTAAACCAGGGCAGAGAACAACTATGGGAGATTTCATCCACAGTATTTAAAGTTTGGAAAAATGAAATGGGAGTCACTGAAAGTAGAAGCTGATAATGGAGTGTGCTAAACAGCTTTTCAGGTGTTGCTGCTGGCTGCATCTGACACACACAAAGCTTACACTTTAAGCAAGGGAAGATTTGAATGCCACCCAAAAGTTGCTTTCATATGTAGAACTCTTTGCATCTCTAGCTGCAAAATGGCACACTGTCACCATGGGGAGATCTTTAAATTGAGGGACCTTTCTCTAATAGAAGGTCTGCTTCCTTCTAAAGGAGATACTAGTGTTATAGCATCTTGAAGGGCAAGCTGGTAAATGAGATATTATTATCTCAGTGTGTTCTTTTAGTGAAATATTGAAAAGTGGCTCACTCCTGGTGAATTACCTGCTGACCTGATCCTCTAGAAGCCTTATTAAATAGTTGCCTGTTGTAACATTCTTTGTGAAGTTAAAACATGTCCCACTGCACTAAGCACTATTTCAGATATCCCCATTATAACAAAAAATCTTTATATAGTAATAGTGCAAACCAATGGCTCTCGTGGGTGCTATCATAATGAGGTTTTATGGTGGCCATTCTCTGATCCCCTTTCTCCTTTCACCAGTGTATCCAATTTAGTCACTTCCTCTCCATATTCATAGAGCTTAACAAATTAACAAATTTGCTCGTCTGATGTTCCAAACATCAACACTTGTGAAACAGAATGAGTTTATCAAAACAAACAGTGGCATAAAATACGGATATCTTTGCACAGCACAATTGCTTGGGCTGGAGTGGCTTAATGAGCCACTGGAGCCATGTCTGCACTCCTAGCCCTGAGCAAAGGCAAAATGATAGGAATTAGTTTAAATTCTTAAAACTTTTGCTATTTCAAAGCTTGTACTCTGCCTGAGCATTGGGGGGCTCTGATGTTGTGTTGCACAGCGAGTAGTAACTTGATTTCTCTTGGTCGTCTGTCTACAACCTGAGAAGTGTTTTAAAAACAAATAAATATTTCTATTTGCCAGATGGTGTTTTGCCTTAGTGGTGCTGCTTGAGATCTGTAGTAGTGTTACAGCAACAGAAGTAACGGGGATGTGACCAGCACCTGAACAAACAATTGCACTTGTGCCTTGGGCTTTGGAACTGTATTCCTCGCATATTCTTGGGTGGAGTGGAAGAAATCTTAAACTCTTTTGATGTCTTTCCTGACCTCATATCTAATTACATTATTTTTTGATAGCTTTCCCTCAGGAGTTCCTTATTTTAAATGCATTTTACAAATATACATTCAAATAAGCCTAAACACTATTCATTTTTGTAGTCTGGTTATTTTATATTGCTGACCATCCCCATGGTACTTGAAATTCTTCCTACAGACAGTATTCAGTGTACTTTGAGAACTTGTGTTCTGTTTTTGTCACTGAAATGGAAAGTGTGGTTGAGTTAAAACCTTCTGCTTTGTCTCCCTTGACTCATATGCCTTCTCCCAGTTTGACTAGGTTTGGTTTTATTGGGATGCACCCAGGCAACAAGAAGCAGAGGTGCTCTGAGACTGCCAGTTTTGGTTCTGTGATTTGTACCAGACAGGTTTCCCAAACTCTATATGCCCTGAGACTGGTGACGGGAAGGGCTGGCAGTGAGCAGTGGGAGCCACGGCTTTGCAATGGGCCAACAGGCATCAGTCTAGGCTGGTGCATCTCTCTTAGCTGTGCATTTTCTGGAATCTTCCTGCATTTGCCACTGGCCACCTTCATCTCTGCATGCTGCAGACTCATTTATAAAAAACAAAAAAAGGGATTGGGAAAATGACTTGTCCTAAGTTACTGCAAGCTCTGTTAACAGGAGCGTGTTATGGCTGGGTGCAGTGATTGATCTTTTGCATATCTTTCCACAGTTTGTCTTGTTCCTGGGAATTATTTTTGCCCTCTGGAGAGCTATTTTGTTAGATGTTGGCTGTGTTTCAAGAAAAAGAGGGAAACAAAAAAGATAAATTTCAAAATGTTACATGAAGCAACAGTGAAGAATAATCCTGCTTTCTGGGAAAATGCTGCAGGAGCTGTTGTGGTTTCTCCTTTGGTCTGTGCTGTTGTTTGACACAGCTACAGACTGCCCAAAGTATGTGCAGAAGTAGGACTAAACCAGCTCCTGTATTCACAGCTTCTCCAGCTTAAAGTTTTATTAAAAAAGGTCTGTTAGGCTGTCCTTGCAAGCCTGTACATCCCACACCAGGCTGGCTGTGAGGTCTGATACCATCTCAGTAATTAAGTGCCGGCATCCTACAGCACAGTGGGTTTAATAGGCTGTCAGCAGCTTAAATGCCACCTGGTTTTAAATTTATCAGTCTAACTTTTTGGCATTCTGCAGCTGACCCACGGTAACAATGACCATGGAGAGCTACGTATAGACGGGGCCTGCAGCACTTGCACTGCTTGGTTGCTTTAATTGCTGATCTGTTATCTTCAAAGAGGTGGGAGTGCAGGAGAAGAAAGGCAGCACTACACTGAAAGCAGGTTTTTGCCCAGCTCCCACCAGTCTGTTCTCTAGGAGGCTCTTTGAATCTCCCGTACATCAGACTGTGATGGATCCCAGTGCAGTGGGAAAGGGCACAGGGTGGCAGGTTTTTGCCCAGAAACGGATCTGATGGTGATGGAGAGATGCCCAGGGAATGCCCACAGTGGCTGTGCAGGGTGCTGGGAATTGGCTGTGTGAACAGGGCTGGGGCTTCCCCTGTCCTGTCCCATACAGGGAACTCAATCTGTGGCTAAATGGGCTGCTGCAGCAGCAGGTACTGGCTTTTTTCTTTTTGATTGGCTTTTGTGCCAAAATGGGCCAGCTGCTGAAAGGAAGGGAGCAAAAGTGAACACCAGGAGTTGGGTGAGGTTCTAGGGCTTAGATTTGCTTGAGCTGCTGTAGAGCTGCCCTTTTTGGGGCCAACCCCTTCATTATTCAGCATCACGTAGAAGACACGGTACTGTAGGTGCATTAGAATCATTAAGGTTGCAAAAGGCTTCCAGGATCATTAAGGCCAACCACTAACCCTGCTCTTCCAAGTCCACCATTAGACTGTGTCCCCACGTGCCACTTGCACTGTATTTCCAGGTATGGTGATTTACCAGTGCCCTGGGCAGCCTGTTCCGATGTCACCCTTTTGGTGAAGAACTTTTGCCTTACATCTAATTAGAGTTGCTCATGTTCCCCCGAAATGCAAATAATGGTGCGGATTTATCCCTCTCTGCCTTAATTTTCTCCCATTGTAAGCTGAGGCTAATGATATGCTCCTTTTTTTAAAGCTCTTTGGGATCGGTGGATGAAAAGCACTATGTAATTACTAAAGTGTAGCTTTTATGGTGCTGCCTTTAGAAAGAAGGGAAAAAATATATTCACTTGGCAAAACATTGTGTTGTAGATACAGCTCTGGAAATCTGACTTTCATTGTTAAAGCTAAAATTAAAAAGGACTGTTCTGCTGTATAGTGTCATACCAAAACCAGGCCTGTGTGGAGGTTGCATGGAAGCTTTCTGTGCCCTTGGAAATGTCTAAAAAAAGAAGAGCACACTGAAACAAAAGAAGGTCTGGTCAAAAATAAAATGAAGTAAAGCCAGTGATGCCTGTGAGTGCCACTTGTCTATCTTTGGGACTCAGAGATGCTTAGGCAATGTAACATCGAGTTCTTAGCGGTGTATATGCTTCTGGCCACATCATTTTCATGGCCATTAAGTTCAAATGCTTGTCTATTTCCTGAGATGAAAGAAGGGAGAGCTCTCTCAAAAAAAGCAGCTTGCAAATTCTGAAGCAGCTGTTCTGCATGCAATTTGCCCGGAAATTATACCTCAAAATACCATTTTTACCTACTTTGAACAAGGCAGAGGCTGATATGAATGCCTCATTGTTTCGCCTCAAGATTGTTTTCCCAGAAAATATCTTTCAAAATATTTATTTTTTTGGTAAATGCCTGAGTATAATTATAGATAAAGGCTAATTTGTGTCGCTGAATTTTGTACTGTCAAATGAAAGCTGAGTGGTTTAATACCAAAATGGGACTTCACATTTAAATCATGCCTATGTGCTTTTTATGTTTTTACAATAGATTCAGTAGCTAATCATCACCTAAATTGGCTTTTCTAAATAACAAGCCATATTAGATAGTCTAATGGTTTATTTGGAAAATGAGAAGCAGAAATGATGCTACAGTGAGTCAAGACTATAATACTAAAGTTAAAAAGAGGAAAGAAAATAAAGCCCCATTTGTGTGCCCATGTGCACTAAGTCTTGCTGGGCACATGGATTTGCTGATCACCAGAATGCTGGAATGCTTGATGAATTTGACTAATTCATTGAAAAATCTCAAAACCTGTAATGAAAACCAGCAAATTTTTGTAGCAACATCCAAACTGCAAGATGTAATTCTTGCTGAAAACACCACAGGATGTTATCAATACTCAGACCTTCATTCGAATAAAAGCCCACCTGCATGCAGAAAATGAGAAGTATAAACTTATGGCATTGCACCATGATGGGATCATCCAAATAATGGAAAGAAAAAGTTGTGGAAGTCTATTTTTTTCACTTTCAAAATCAATAAAAGCGGGATATTTCAGGGGAAAAGTCAGCTTTCCTGTGCATTAGGCTAAGTTGTTCATGCTCACCATTAAGTTTTTTCTTGTTGATATCAGATGTGGCCAGATCAAACAGCAAACAGCTCTGTCCATCACCCAGCTGGAAGCAACTAATGCACTGCGATATACAGCTCAGCTAGTATTCATATGGTCAGCCCACATGATAATGATTTAAGTGATCATAAAGCTGTTATTTTTATAATACAGAATGAAAGAAAAAAATAACTTGGCAGGCTTACTAGCTGCCAAACTTTTCAGAATTCTTCTGCTGTGGAAATTCTTCTGCTGTGAAATTTGTGTTATTTATTTGTGAGCCCAAATGAAAATGTTCAACTAAATATGACCCCAATCAGTTAAAACATTTGGAAGTTACAGAACCGTGTCCAAAAGAAAAGTCCTGCTTCTGCCAAAAATGTACTTAATTTTAAAAAAATGTAAGTTTACAGGTAGTTAATTTTTAATGCAGACAGGTGTCTTTGGTGTTTTAAAACCTGTCTTTTATTGGGCAAGAGATACTGAAAAATGGCATAGCTATGGAGAGCTTGTGGAAACTTGTTTTGGAATGAACAGAATTGCAATTTTAGCCCTTAGGTTTTTTCTGGTGTGCTTACAAACGGCTTTATGTGAAGAACTGAGGGGGAAGTGTTGCCTTTACAGTCCTGATGTGTTCCAGGTATGAGTTTTCCAACTATAAATTCTCTTGATTTACTTCTGTTACGTGTTTTTGGAGTTTCAGAGAAAACAATTGTGTTCTCTGGGTGTGACAGAGACGTGGCACTTGCTTTTTAGATGGTCCCTTTGACTTCAGATGAGCTTTCTTGCTTTCGTGTGGCTGTAGGTGAAGCTTTTGGAGGAGAAACAGTTTCAGCTTTAGGGCTGCTGCTGGGTGCTCACCAGCCTTATAGTTGAGTTTGCTACATTTCCCGAGTTTTTCCAGGGCATGAGAATCCTCTGACTTGGGGGATAATCAATCAGTTAATTTGTAATGCGCACTCATCACTTGTGCTTTAATTTGTTTATTTGTTGTGTTACTACTTTGATGGGAAGTCTCACTTGGAGGTATACATGTGGTTATTTGTCTAAAGAACTGCTGCACTGACCCCTCAGGTCAGCACTCTTCTCTCTGGAAATACTTCAGCCTTGTAAATAAGGAGTTTGCATTATACTAGTGAGAGATTGAAAGAACAAAGACAGACTCCTCTTGCCTCTCTCAAACCGATTAAGGATCTTGGCTTTGTTTGTAGCATTACTATGGTTCCAGCTGAGTCCTACAAACTTCTGAAGGAATGAGTTGGGTTCTTCCAGTCTTTGAGACTGCAAATGCTTTAAAAATCATCTTAAATGGTACCGTGTTGTTGAAGTTACAGCTGTGGTGGAGGTATTACTGGATGAAACATTCCTTGCTTGTTTAGAGAGATCAGATTAGATTATAATAGTGGTGTTTCCTTGTGGAAAAAGATTCTTTCTTTTGGATTGTTCTAAACTCGAGTCGTAACAGCAAAAAATGCCTCTACATCACAAGAGAGGCTGTCTCCTAGTTTAACCTCCTCAGCTGGCATAAATCACTGCAGCTTTTTTTAATGTCAGGTCATAGGCTTGGATAAGCATATTTATTCGTATGAAGCCACTGAATGTTTTGAGGTTCATCTATGACTAACTGAAAGTCCTTAAAAATAGACCAAACATCAGAAAGCTCTTGAAATATTTTGTGATATAAAGTCTACTTCAAATAAATGAAATAGTCTCAATTGCCTCTTATACTTGGTTCATTTTAATGGATTTTTATCCTCTTTTCTTTCCCTGATCAAACCAAATGCAGCTCACCTCTGGTATGAGGTCAGATGCACGCTTGATGAGATTTGCTGATGCCCACGGTTATAATAACAGGCATGGACCCACCTGACATAAAAGGCCTCCTTTGCACTTACCCCTGCACATCCAGGTCACCTCCTGTGGGGACAGGCTGGTGCAGTGTCTGGGCTCTCTCACACATAAGTGGGCATCTGTCAACTACAGTTGCTCTCAACTATGTAAAGAATGAAGTTTGGTAAGTAGGTAACTGTTGCCTGTTGAAGAACTTCCAATAAAGACCAAGGGATGGGCCACAAAATCCAGTACAGAACAGTTTTTCAGGTGAGGCTTTCCTTTAAGGATCTTTCCCAGGATTAAGGATGCCAGTTGTCTCCTGAGATAATGTTGTTTTGAGGATCCACATCAGTGAGTTCTTGGTTCTTGGGAGTTTGGTGCCTGTATTAGGATTCTCCTTAAATAAGGCTTGTGGTAATGGATCTTGGATCTGAGCCTGCTGGTTCTATGTTTTTCCTTACTAGAAATGTGCACCAATTCAACCTATAGGTAGCTCACATGTTTGGGATGCAAGATAGAAAGAAGACATGTACTGAACATTTTCAGTGGAGAGTAAGGGACAGACAGTCCAGGTCCACAGGCATGTACAGAGGTTCCAGAAAATTAAGATAAGACTTCTTTTTTTCTTTTTCATTTTATAGGGTTGTAATGGTTCCTTTTAAGTTCACTTATGTTGCTTTTAATTAATATAAACCATTTGGTCAGTCAGACAATTTGTAGTAGAAACTGTATGCAAGAATTTCACTGACTCCTTCATTGGGCAAGTAGATTAGGGACCACATATGCAGTCTTGAAATAATTTAATTTTTTTAATCTTGTTATGTAAGGGGGCACAAAACTAAGTAAAAGACCTGGGACCACACTCACAGCTGGCACAGATCAGCAGAGCATCATGGATTTCAGGGGTGCAACACCGATTTCTGCTGGTTGAGATCCTGGCCTTTAATCTGTCATCAGTCTAATAAAATTGAGCTGCTCTAATTACCACAGTGTCAGTCAGAAATATGTTTGCTTGAAATGCTAAAGCTGAGTTGGATCCTGGAGCCCACACAAGTCAGCAAACACTGTGCAAATCTTAGTTAAACCATTTGTTTGCCCACTTAAGGAGAGGTTGTCCACGGTCATGGTATGTGTGGAAAGACAGCGGGGGAGTGAGAGGAACAACTGAAACATATGGCCCAAGTGAGCCTTCTCTTTATTCCAATGCATCAGGATAAGACAAGCTGTTGAACCGATGAGAAACCTTCCTTATATACCATATTTCAAGATTAAAACTGGGAGAAATTCAGTACCAGTGATCTCACATGTATGTTTGACTGAAGTTATAGAAAATAGTTATACTGAAGGCAGGGGAAAAAAGCCCCCAAGCCCAACCTCCCCAAATCCATAATAGCTGCATCATTATATAAAAGAAAACACCAATTTCCCCACCGAAATGTCCATAAACCGAAACCTTATCAATGCTTCCAGATGGTCCCTGGCTTTATGATACTGTGGAGTTTAATTGCACTGATATAATGGATGGTATTGGTATGGAACCAGGACTTTTCAGAATTGGGTTTGGGGACCCTGAAGGCACAGGAGGGGGTGCCATGCATCAAAACATGCTCTTCACTGCATCTTAGCTGTTGATTTTTGACCTTGTGTTTCTTGAAGAAAAATATTGAAGTAACATTTTCACAGTGTCTGTGACCACCTGAATGGTCAAATTTGAGAGCTTTCTGTATTGCAGCTGCACTTGCTGCAACTTATGCCCTTGCAGTGGCTGTTAATTTAGTCTTTAATGAGGAACAGCAGATTATTATTTAACATGAACACAAGAGTTATAATTTTGAACTGAAATCCTTGGGGCTGCTTCTCCCTCAGTCAATGGAAAGAGGACTTTTACCATTAGTTTCAGGATGAGCAGAGAGACCAACTTCCACTGGGTCTGAAAATCCCAATTTGCAATGAATCCAGGAAGAATCTTGGTGCCTGAAGTCTTTTATCAGCAGTCTACCCCCCAAACCTAATATTTGCAGGTTTTATCAGCTCTCTGACCAGGATAAATTAATCTTATCCATTCCTGTCATTAATTCAGTGCATCACATTTGTTTTATAAAAAGTAGCCACCCACTAATGTTGATGTACCAGTAACATTTGACAGCATTGGATCATTTTTAAGAAATTCATAAAAAAAGCACATTATTCACTTCTTGCCTCTCCCCCAGAAAATTCAAAACACCTACAGGTTTTTATTTGCCACCAAACCAAGATACTGCCTCAGAGCCAGGGTTGAAAAATACACAGATTTTGTCATCTTATCATCTTTTTTTAGGTACATGTGTAAATAAAGATACCAGTATGACTAAGTACGGCTCACTGTGAGTAACACCAAGTGGTTGTGCCCTGGCTTTGCCTTGGCAGGACCTTCTGAAATGTCCCCAATGAATGCAAAAGCCAGAAAATATTGTAGCGTGGTCAACAACCCAGGGCAGAGGCAGCAATCTTGTTTTCAGTGCAAGGGAACAACAGTCGTGACTGGTCTAAGACAGGTAGGAATTTAAGAGCATATCTTCCAGCCCCCCAAAGCTGCAGATGTTTTGCAAGATGTACAGATAGGGCTTTTTCCCCCCGAATTCTTCTTTGGTTTAGGGTGGTGCTTTTGTGACTGAAAGTGTTGCTAACCATGACCTGACGTGACAGTTTCAAAGGAGATGCCCTTTATGTAATATCAAATATAAGTGACTTTTTTGTGGGAAATATGTATGATTATTTTCAAACTGAAAAACAAGACTGTGACAATTTTTGGGTGGGAGTGATGGAAAGTATGAATTCTCCTACTTTGCATAGGCAAGGATTGACTCCAAGACCAAAATCATAGCGTATACTTTTACTTCTGCTGTCATTTTGATGTCATGTATGGTTTTAACAAACATCCATGGTCCTGCATTGTCATTAAATGGTCATATTTATATTCTAGCACTCAGTTGAGAAGGAAGGATTGACACTGATATTTTACAATGGAAAAATTTGTTTGGCATCAGTGCATATGCAAAATAGTTCTGCTTTTGGAAAGTGTTGACTAAGTGATTGGCTATTGCAGTGAATTTGAGTAGGATAATGCAAACACATGAAGGATCTAATTAAAGAACAAAGAAAATGCTATACAGTCTATATTGGGATTCCTGTCCTGTTTCAACTAAAAGAACACATTTTCTTTTTCTGTGGTGTTCTAGTGGTCCAGCTGTAGTTACTGTCAGACTTACCTGTATCAATACTGTGCACAGTACTTTGGGCATTGTAGTTCGCTTAGCACATTTTACCTACCACCAGATCTAAAATACGATCTTTTTGTTCATGTTCTGGCTTCCAGAACCATGCCAGTTCATGTAGCTCTGCTAAAGTGTAGTAATTTATTTTTTATTGGCTTTCAGTTGCAAATCATGCCTTGAAATACATTTTATTCTCTGTTTGTTGTACCACATAGAACTATGATGAGCAATTTTTCTAAATGACAATAGTTTGACAAATTCATCAGCCAGGGAAATGTGTAGATCACTGGGGTTATGCACACACAAAACCTTCTCGTTGGAGTTTTGCTGTTAATGTTTGTAAAAGAGTGAAGTAACTTTGTTCAATACTTTATACATATATAGGAAAGAATAAAATATGTAGGCTGAGTAGATTATATAGAGCCTGGGGTGCTTCACAGAGGATTAGTGAAAAGAAGGGAGTTTTTTTTCCATGTCACTCTTTGAGGGCTTTCAGCTGAGACAGCTTTTCCTCTGCATCATATTTATGATACTTAAGCATTTTTGGAAATCGATGGAGTGCTGGCATTGGCCAACAGCTCTCAACAATCCCAGGGCCATCACCTGCTGATTCCTTCCTGGACTTGTGTTCCTGCACCAGCTACTCTGCTGAGTGTTTACTTCTTTTTTTTTTTTTTTTTTTAAATGTTGCCTCTCTGAAATGATAGTTGCTGTCAGGAATCTAGACCCACATCAGTCCTGCTTTAGTATAATATATGTATTTATTTTTCCATTATTTTAAAAGGCTCTTGAAAGTGTTTCTAGAAGGTGCATAGCTCTCTGCTTTTCTTTCTCTGGGTGAAGTATTCCCTTTTATTACCATAAGAAAATCTTTACCTCTTCTCCATTACTGTGTCATTTAGTCATCATAGGCAGATGAGTTTATCTTCTAAAAAGTGCCTTTAAGATGTTAAAGTGATACCATTACAATTTAAAACCCTTCTGACACTGTCTGTTCCACTAGAGTACTAAATCTTGTCTTCAATGTGAATGAAAATCAAATAAGGCTTTCACTTGCTTGACAATTGTTGCAAAATAGAAGAAAATGCTCATGCTTTCATATCATAATGACTGTGTCATCTCAGTGAAGTTCAAAGAGCAAACTCTTTTATATACATAGACAACGTTTACTTTTGAGATCCATTGCTATTTCCTAGGCTTCTGTGGCAAAAGAAAATTAAAAAGGGATTTTGGAGTTACCATGCCTTTTGCCAGTGTCACTTAAATAGCCTTGCTCTTTCTCATTCTGAAAAAGAAAACTACATTGTCAAAATACCCCAAACATCCAGACTGATGGACTAGGAACAAACTGAGAAGCATGGAAGGTTTGTTTGTTTTTGTCTTCTGTGCATGATGGGGTAGCTGACATGTGCATGGGGCCACTTGGGACGGAAAAAAAGAAATGGTTTATCTATAGTTTCATCTCTAAGTGCTAGAGCTGTAATGAAAGCTGTACAGCAGGTGAAGCAAGATCTTCACAAAAGCAAGATCTCTTCTAGAGCATCACAGGCTCAGAAACAGAGTGAAATTTCATGGTTGAAATGCCATCATCAGGGTTGAAAGTGTTGTCTGTTCTTTTCCTCCAGGTAGATGAAAAGCTGGTAACTCTGCATGCTGGTTACTTCTCTAATATGTGCTGATGGAGAGGGGATGATAATAATAGTTCTTTTCTCCCTTTTTTTTTATAATCCTGTAGTTTCTGAAATCTGTGTGTCCATGGAGTGCTGTGTATGTGCACATGTAATCAATGCTGCAAACAGCCTAGGCCAAGCTCTGTGATAACAGGAACAACTGCCGAGTGCGATTTGTCTTTTTAATTATTGCTTCAATCATGGGTGCTCAGCATTTGCAACGGCAATTGATACAGTCATCAAAGCATAACTAGGAATCATTGAGTAGCACAAAATCCATCACATTTATTTAGCCTTTGTGACCCTTGGAGAAAAAAAATCTGGGTTTTAATGAATTATTGTATTTGTGATAGTTAAGTGTTCTCCCACCCTGTCTCCCTGGACAGAGGATGCCCTGTAATGGGTATTTTATGGGGTACGAGTAAACTGAAGGGCCTTGATAATAGGAAGGGTTTCCACCCTCCGTGTAGTGTGCCATGGGAATGAGCAGGGGATGTGAAGCCCAGTCAGACTTGGGGGCAAGCTGGCAATTTTTAAACTCAAAGGAATTTGTCTCTTGACTTCTGCCTCTGCTTATCATCCTTGCAAGGCTGAGCTTCTGCTCTTGCTTTATCTGCACACGTGTTAATCACATACATCCCACTCTCACCAAATTTGGGGCCTGCCTGCAGCTTTGAGCAGGACTTGTGGAAGCTGGCTGTCATCTCTCCATGGAGTTTGCTGAAGCTGCAGCTCAGTCCTGCATGATGGTTATTCTGTTCCTCTCATCCAGACTAGACTATGGTTTACAATGTGGTGTGGGGACCACTGACCTCTCAGGCACTTCTCTTTGCAGATTCTGGGCTGCAGGTTTCAAAAAATGAGAATATCTCTTTGGGAACTGATACAAGAGTCCTAATGAGCCCGTATCTGTGTGTCCTTTCCCGTTTTCAATAGCCTCAGTCTATTAGCCATACGGTAGCGTTTGACTTGCCATGTATTTGTTGTTACTTGTGTGGTGCAACCTGCAAACGATTTGTTTTTCAGATTTCAGGAAGGATGTTGTTTTCCTTGAAAGCCATTTCAGTATCTCTCCGTAGAGACAAAAATGAAATGAAGGGGTCAGTTCCTGCAGCAGTTATTTTGTAGTAGCTCTGTTGGATAAAACCGATTACTTACATGGCCAGTGAACTTGCATTGCTTGTTTGATTTAGGTTGCAACGTATGAACTGAAACAAAAACCACATTCAGACTGCTTTGGAGTGGAAGAATTCTGCTATCAGTTCAATCTGTTTTCCTTGTTGTTGTTTCCATGTAATGAAAAGATAAATATGCAAACATATTTACTTCATTAATTTTAAACAGTGCCAGGAAAAAGCCTCTGTCTAGGGATTGTGGAAAAATATTGTGAAAATTAGCTCTACATATTTTGCTTTCAGTCAACTCTGTTAATTAGGATCAAAGTACTGCAATTTTTAAAAGTTCTCACTGTTCCTTCCCACACATTTTCATATTTCAAAAAGATGCAGTTAACTAAGTCTGAGATTGTCAGGAAAGCCCGTGGGAATGACGGTTCATGTACTAATGGCTGGGTACCAACATCCCAGAGGCCTTCGAAGTTGTCAGGATTAGCTGTGGAGTGAGGTCAGATTGGGTTGCCTGTCCCTTGGGGTGGCCACAGAGATGGGAATGGGGCAACAGTTTTCCCTCCCATCCTCATTTCAGGGTCTCTTTGGATTGTTTATGTGTGGTTTCATCTTTGTTCTGGTAAGACAAGTGTTGTGAGACAGCTGCTTTTACAGGTGTGAAACATCTCTTTTTGCCTTGTAATTATCAATGGGATGCTTGGAGAAAGAAGGAAAAAATGAACAAAAAACTGGGTCAGTACTTTGCACCACAAGATTGTGGTTTTCCAAATGAGCTCAATACCAAATTAATTTTTTAAGGTGGTTGTCTGACAAGGAAACCGGGGCATAGAAAGATGAGGCACAATCCCCCAAACCCCCAGCAGGCCAGGGACAGAGCTGCCACACCAGAGCCATCACACACAGAGGTGCTCATGATGTGTTTCATGTGGCTTTCCTCTCAAGCATGAAGACATTTCAATTTTAAGCAGGCACATAGTTACAGAAGGATGTTGAGTCAGCTTAAAAATCATGCCGAGATAAATAATTTACCTTTATTTGCACTGATAACACTTAAAATTCTAAATACTATTTTTTCCTGTGTTTCACGGGGTTTGTGATTGTAATTTATGTTGCTGTGCTGCTTTTTCTCAGTTCAGATGCAAGGCTTCCTAGTTTCATGCTTTGATATATATTTTACTTCCCAGTTAGTGTGCACTGAAAGATCACAGCATTTGGCTTTAAAACAGTGTGTGAATTTCTCCGGGTTCACTGCTGGATCTCTGGCATTGGCCTGTTAAGAGATTTGTTTTTAAATGCAAATGTTATGTAACTGTTTATAAATCTGACACAGACTTCTATACAATGGGTGTAGATCCGGCCTAATTTAATCACACTGGAGAGGTGGCAGGAGGTTTATTTTGCTCCTGTTTCAGAAGTGTGAGTTCTTTTCCCCCTGCTGAGAAGCCCTTGGCACTTTGCTGGTCCATTCTCAGAGAGACAAACCTTGCCTTGTAATTCCCAGGGGTTGGGTGAGTAATGGCATCCATCAAATACATGTTTCCCCAACTCCGGTGACTGACAACAGCCTATCAGGATGGGTCATGGGTGAAGGATCGTTATTACTTTACTGTAGGTGCCTCGGAGCAGGAATCAGTCTCATCATTCTTTGTTACCACAGCATCTTCCAGAAAGTGGACCTGGGCTGTAGTTTGGCTGTGAAACAAATCCTGCTGGACTGGTACATGGAACGGGCTACAGGGCTGTAACTGCACCAGAGGAGGGTCAGAGGCACTGCCAGGCTGTTCTTTTGCAAACCAGATGATGCAGAGTCTGGATTTGGTGCCAGAAATTGCCCTCTTTTGCATTACTTGAAACTTGTCATTTATTCCAACCAGTCACGTGTTCCACTTACAAATGGGTGTCGTTATTGTCCCCTGCCTTTCTTGGGACACTTGCTGATGATCTAATCTGGCTGGACATGCATAGCAGCTACCAGCCTTCCCTTGTTCTCGCTTCTAATAACCATCCTGGGTGTAATTGCTGGTACAAAGCACTGTAATTTCTTGGGTTTTTTGGAGCAGAGGGTAGGGGATGTCTAGTGGCTGATAGGAAGATGATTTACTTGAAAATGCACAGCTATTTGGTTAGTATTTAAATCAAATTCAAAATCAATCAGTTTCTGTCTTTGGGTACAGCCTAGTGGGAGGGCTGTGGTGTGCTGGTGTGTGGCATTAATCGTTGCAGATTCCTGCAGTGAAGGCAGGATGCATTTGTATTCAGGTGGGGGGTTTCTAGGTGCAGGAGGAGATTTGAGGCTGATTCCAGACACATTATAAGCAGCGGGCCATGTGTGCATGGCTCCCTCCACAGCCCACTCCTGCATTCTCCTCAGCTCCAGGGGTCAGTGGGCCGAGGCTCCCCAGAAGAGATACAGTCCCAGCTAACAGAATTTGGGAGACACAGGTCCAGATCTCAGCACTGCCCTTGCTTGGCTGCTGGATTTTAGGAAAATAATCTCCCTTCCTATGTGTCTCTCTGTGCTTGTCATATTTTAAAAGCAGGAATGCTGTTGTTTAGTTCTTGTATGAAGTGTATTGAATTCCAGACTCTGTGCTTTATTTAAGGGCTTGCTATGACTTGTTATTTCACCAGAGTGTAAAGAAAAAGAATGAGCTCTATTTAGTCATTGATGTTTGGTAGCAGAACTGGGGAAAATTACCTTTAGGTTGAAAGAATAAAAGAATAAATGCATATTGCATGTTCCTAACTAATAAAAATTAGACATGTGGTTTCTAATCCTCAGCCTGATCTCTCTTGTGTTCCAATTAAGAAGAATCGCTTCCATCACAGGATATTAAGACAAAATTAAAAGAAACAGTTGCAGCTGGGTCATTGATCTGTCTGTGGTAACACGAGGGGGGTGGTCAGCCCCTGCCTTCTGAGAAGTTCAGGTGTACGATGGCCACTTGGGCTGGGTGGGCATGGAAGTCATCCAACCCCCTGGCAAGGACCTCCTACTCCTTGCGGTCATGTAGGTTCACAAGGGCAGAATATACTGCATCCCAATGAGGAATGAAAGCACTTTTTATTTATTATTATTATTTTCACTGCTGTTTATTGAGGTCTATGCAAATGAGTGGATTTCTTCCAAGTGTCCTTTAGTTATGAGAAGGATCATTGCAGTCTACAATGAATGGAGCTGTAGAGCTGGTCTGACTGGACAGCTCATCTTGGCAGACTGGAAGCTGTGATCTGAATTGCGGTGGTTTTAGGTTTAAGTCTGGTCTCTTAGAGCACAGCTTTGCAGTGGTCATTAAAAGAAAATAGTTGAAAATGGAATAAATTGCATCAAGGGGGGTCCTTTGATATCAGTCAGCTGTGTGTCTAAGCCTGGCTTACATTATCAGTATGTCAGGAGGAGCAGACGTAAGGAAGGTGGCTTTCCCATGGGTCTGTGGATGGAAGAGCTTCTAGTGTGTGATTAAGTGAGTTGTGGCTGTCACTTTGTAAATTCTTGTTTTATTGTTCTGATTGTTTATTTTTAAAGAAGATGTGAAGATGGGGGAGGAATGAGGACAGCTTTGTATTACTCCTATGTCAGCTCATGTCTTTCTAAAAGTGTCAGACTTAAAATTTAATGTTTCAGTATTACAGAAAAAAAATTACCCTGATCATTTTGTCTTGTAGGGTTTCCCCTAGAATTTGCATCACCTGATTTTGGTTTAAATTTATCCTTTTTTTAAACCAGTAAAGAAACAGCAAGTACCAGAATTACAGCTGGAGTACTGTATGTGCAGCTCCCTCAGCAGGGAGCAGCCAAGTGCTGGGCTGTTAGTGTGGATAGTGCATATGCATCTGTGTCCTGCCAGACCATAAAGCCAGCCATAATTTCCCAATCCTGGTACACTGAATCAATGCTAGGAAATGATGTAAGGCACAGGAAAGTAAAAACCTCCCTCCCACTGTAGGCATTTTTAGGTGTTCCCCCAGGATCTCGAGGGCTCCAGGGAGTGTCTCTTGGCTCAGAGTTTCTTTGCTCTCATGCTCTCTTTTCCAGTGTTTCCATCATCATGTCCAAGATCAGCATTGCTGTGTTCAAGACTCAGCTTTTCCAAGGGAAACCCAGTTGGTTATGGTCCATCACCTGTGGCCATCTCAGCCCTGATGCCTTTTCCCCTCACATTTGTATGAATCTGTAGTTGCACTGGCAGCAAGGCCACTTCCACCCCTGAACTTACTGGCATCACTTTACATGTGAGGATCAATTTCTATATTACTGGTGTCAGTTTTCCTTATGTTAAAGAAATGTTGAACACCATTAACATAATCACACATGTCACTGGCAGAGAACATACCTTTAGAGGTGCCCCAGCCGAGTGCGATGTGAGCTGCCCTCCAGCTACGCAGAACAAAAGGTTGTGTGTTAACAATATTAATGGCTGCACAAAACCAGTGCAGATGAAATTGGGCTTACTTTTAATCAGTCTTCAGGGGTTTCACGTGCTGAGGCTATTTGTTTATAGCAGAGGCCAGGTTGTGCCAGAATCTATTAAGCACTGGAAAACTGATCAGTCCATTTTTTTCCCATTCCTAATGCAAGAAAAGGAGACACTCCATGGCCGGGGAAACAACGTGAAATGATACTTTGCAGAGCATCTCTTAGTCTGAGTGAGGCTGGAATACAGCAATAAACACCATGATGAATGTGTAAAAGATCCTTTTAGCATCATTGATTCTACTTACATCTATAAACATCAAAGCTAAATGTGTCTGTGTGGTGCTCTGGGGGAGTGCTCCTTCTCTTCAGGGGGCTGTGTCTCATAAGGGAGAGGAAGGGATTTTCAGGTGTATACAGCATCTCTGAACTTGCTTGTGGGTTGTGTATTGGTAAAATATTAGTCATTGACCACTTACTTGGGTCAAACACTTCTGTAATTCAATATAGAGAGCACTGTTTCCTTTAATAGAAGGTTTAATTCATTAATGAAGGTTGTCTTGCTGTTCTGTGAAAGTGTCATTTACTATGTATCAACTAAAATCTGCTTAACTGTGATATTTATGGTATGGGGATATCTTTTAAAGGTTATTTTTTATTATATACATTCATGGAGAAGTTTAAAAATGAGAAGTTTATTATTGGAACACTAAAAACTTTCATGCGTCTCCTCTTGGGAAACAAACAAAAATTCACATTGAAATGTACAAATGTACCAGACTCCAAGTCAAAGTTTCATATTGGACTTTTACGAAATTAGACATTTTCAAGATCTATATTCAGTATACTTCCATTTATCTGTAAAAAAATGCTCTTTGGAGAAAGTAACTACAATACCTGCTTTTCTTTGGAAAAGAAAGAAGGAATATCAAAACATGGTGGGTTGGGGTTTATCTTGTTGTTTAATTTTGTCTGTTTGTTTTTTGGCTTTTTTTAAACTGGTCATAGTTCTGCAGTTTTATCTGCCTGGGCTCAGTACCAGAGGAGCTTGCTGAAATTTTAGTTCTGGTTTATACAGTGCAGTTCCTAAAATCAATTAATATTAAGAAAACTCCGTGCATAACAATGCATATAATTGATTACAGTTTTCAGATGACAGCAAATATTGCTTTTCAGAATTGTGCCACTTTCATGTACCTCCATGTAGTATCCTTAATAAAACCAAGATCTCCATTCCAAGAACACACACATGTATTCCTTGTTTAACAAGGATATGGATGAGAAGGACCAGCTTACAGATGAAGCAATGAACTTACATCTTCCTCTCTTTGAGATTTTTATCTGGACTACACTGATCAGGCTTTAATCTTTTTCCTTCCTCTCCTGCCCTGCCTGCAGTAAATAAATACAGTGAAGTAAGTGTCAAATTAGAGTCTGAGAGAAGTTGGGAACCAACCAGTTGTGCTGCCAGCCACCTTCAAAGGACAATGTTGTTTTTTTCCTCCTTCTGCAACACAGAATCTTGTGGATATGGGCCCCAGCTGTTTTTCTCTTAATTCATGTTTTCAGGCTGCCCCTGTGTTTTTCTCCTCCCTTCGTTCCTATCTACAGAGTCTTGGCCAGCTCCAGGACTACCTGGTGAGCATTAGTGTTTCAGCAGGAGGCAATGACCGGAGAGGCACATGTGTCACCTGTCCCACAGTGGCGCTGCAGCCATGGCGGGGGTGCCTCAGGGATGCTGAGCATCAGGGGGCTGAGATTCCCGGAGAGAAAGATTTCGGGTTTTTTCTGGGGGAACTACATTGCATTCCTTTACTGAGTGAGCAGATATGAAGGGAGAAAAATGTCTTGTAAGTCACTTAATTCTGCTTCAAATTATTTTTAAGAAATACTAAGTTAAATCCTAGCAATACACTAAGCTGACTTTCAGGAATCAAAGGGGACAGCAAAGAATGGACTTTCATTTTCACCTATTCAAGGTGGTGAACCTTAAAGCCTTTTTTTTCCTAATGTCTCACATCCTGCTGCCATCAAGACAATGATAAACTCCTATTGACTATAATGGGAAAAGGTTTGGCTTTTTATCGCCGCTAAAGTCTAATTAAGCCTGAAAAATAGGTCTTCAGCCAACTGTTCCTTGCCCTGCCTGTATCACACCTGGCTTGCCTATCTTTGCGTTGTGCGGACACAGTCTCCTGTTCCTGCTGGAATTTTGACTCCTGCTCTGGGCACCCGGAGTCTCTCTGGGATGCTGAGCAGTGGATCTTGCTGAAAAGGTGGGGAAGGTGAGGATGCTCACACCCTGGAGAGGTGCCAGCTGGTCACTGGGGAGGCACTGGGAGTGCAGCACCTTCACCTCTCCCAGGCACATCAAAAGTGCTTCCTGCCAACTCCCCGGGACTGAAGCTGTCCCCGTCCCCCAGCACCCTTGCGTGGATGTGCCAAACTCTCCCCAGACCATGCACTGCCCTCAGTGTGCTGCCCTGGCTGCTTGCATATGTGTGTGAGCAACAGCTATGGGTTTCATGGCAGTATAGGCTGCCCTTCTGCTGGATCGTGGATCATACTTCCATATGGGATGAGGGACAGTGATGTGTAGAGCTTATTAAATACTCTGTAATGCAATCCTGAAGTGACCTCAATCCTGCCTCCTGCTTCCTCTCACCTTTCAGGCAAGAGAGGTAATGAGTGAGCAGAGATGAGCGAAGGGGCAGTGCCGAACCTATCTATTCAGACAGGAGCAAATTAAAGATAACAGTGTATTGCTGAGGCTGGAAATTGCCGGCAGGCGGAGGAACAGCTTTCCCTTTCCGGATTGCCGAAGGTATTGCTCTCTCCCTGCCCATCCAGTTCATGGGTTTTGTGTTTCGTTTCTTCCCCCATGTTTGAAATGAATTTATAACCCATTCTAAGAGCTTTCCACACTTTAGTCTTACCTTTGTTGAGATGTTTCTTACTTCCTACAGACAAATTTGGATGGTGGTCCTGATAAAAGCTTCGTTTGCTTTCGGGTATTGCCAGCCTTTGCAACATTAGGAAGGTGGGAATGGCATAGGAAGCATGAGGTTTGTTGCTTTTCTTTATTATTCTCTTTTCCACCGTGCCTTTTATTATCTTCTCTCTTTTGTTAAGCCTCTGAGGAATTTCGGAAGTAAGTTCAAACTTTTCTTTCACAGCCATAAAGCTCCTTTCCCGTTTTAGAAAAGGAAGAAGGTTTTATGGAGTTTTGTGGTTTGTGTGTGATGCCTTGAGGAGCCAGGATTTTAAGTCAACTACAGAACTGGGTGATGTGATATGACAATGTGTTTCTATTAACCCATTTTTGGATAAACCTGCCTTTATTTAAGCATCAAATACCTTATCAGCGTTTACCTTTGGTTTATATGGATGGCTTACGCTAACTCTAGTTAATTGCGAATGCTGATGTGAAGAAGGCAGCCGTCAGCAATCAGCCAGATTGTTTGGAGAACTCTTCCAATTAACTGTGTTACTTTGTAAAGAGAGGGTTTAGATAACCAACAGCAACTGTGTTTTATAGGATATGTGTGTGTGTGGTTATTTATAGTACTCCTCCATATGCATATTGCTTCCTGTGTTGGAGGGGACAAAGAATGACACTGTTAGTCCTAAAGATATATTGGAGTGCAAGGGAGAGATAGAAAGGCTTAGTCTTTCTCTCCTTTGTGCACTGATGGAAAAATTGAACGGCTTTTGTAAATGTTTTTCCTTTATGTTTGACCCTGTGGGTCCCACTCATGAGTGTATTAAGAGGAACGTGCCTCCGGTGTGCTGTGTCCACCAGCTTTGCCCCCACTTCCAAGGATGGCACAGTGTGTGCTGTCTGCCACCTCATTAGAGCTTTATTTCAGTGTGTGCATCTGTGGTTATTTCTATATGCATATTTTAAAATGGTTCATGGTGGGGAAGGGAGGAGAGACAAAGGGCTTGTCACGTTTTCTTCTTTAAAACAACGGCGTGGAAAATGAGTGGCTTTGTACAGATCAAGGATGCAGTGACTGTGGTCGGCATCTCTGTCCAGGACTGTGTCAGACTTTGTCCAGGATCACTGCCTGATGCTTTGTGCTTATTAGAGGTCTGAGTGACACTTCATTTTCAGAACTGAGTTGATTAGGAAGATATTACCCATCATCAGATCTTTGCATTGGGTTTATTATATTTTTTTCCTCCGTGGCTGGGGGGAGAGATAAAAAAAGGAAAGGGGGGAAGGAGGTGAAGGAAAAGCTTTTCCCTTTAAAGTGAACCCATTCTTAGGCTTAGCCTTTTTACCCAGATCCGGCGCGCAGCCTGGACGAAGGGAGAGGTCCAGTCAGCGAGTGCCCGAGCGATGATTGCCAGGATCATGTGGTGTGTGCCGTGGGTGCTGTGAGAGCCGTGTTTATCCAGGGCCATGTGGAGGTGGGCGGGTGCCTACCCGGGGACAGGGGACAGGAGAAGCTGGGCTCGCACAGCAGCCACGCTGTGAATAGCCCACATTGACTGAACTGTCTAACCGGACTAATTTGCTGTGCCTGTGGGCTTGATAAAAGAAGCAGCTGCTGGTGAGGGCTCGCTCAGATGCATGTAGATGAGGCTGTGGACTGCCAGAAGGATCCAAGCAGATTTGTTTTTTGCTTCCTTGCTGCATTTCTCCCGGAATCCCTACCTCTGGCTCCCGTGAAGTTGCACTGATCAGGTAAACTGCTTTAGCCCTTGCCTGCCTTTGGTGCTCGCTGGCCAGCGTGCCAGCCGCGGGATGGAGAGCGGAGCGAACGGGCTGCGCTGCTGCAGGGGTGGCAGAACAGCTCCCTTTGGAGCAGGCACACATTGCCACTGCTCCCTGCAAGCTGGCAGTCGTCAGGCTCTGAAAATTGTGCAGCCATGTTACACAGCCACAATTATTTCCCTTCCTCCCCCTCTCCTCCCCATTTAATTTTGCTGTGATCTAAATAAGACTAAGTCTGGTGTTTCTCGTTTGCATCTGTCGATGCACCAGCCAGCCATGTTTTTCATATGATTATGTGCTGTGCGGGTCTTACTGGGAATGCAAAGATGTTCACTGTCCTTTTGGTGTCAAGCCCTTTACGTCTTCTCCTTGGGGGGGGTGTGGAAATAATCGGAAAATATCTGTAGCATGCTGCATGGATTTTTGTGAGCACTGGGGACGCGGGCTAGAGGGCTCGATTGGAAGCAGGGAGAAGATGAGAGCTGAAGGCTCCCCCCATCCCCTCACCCACCAAATTTGATTGTTTGTATTAAATTAGGTGTTGCCCCATATTCTCCCCTCAAGTCCCTACTCCCTCCCACATTTTCGTCTATTTTTAAGTGTTGATTGAATAAAGCTATGGCTCAGCTGGAGAAAATGAAGAAGAAAAAAGGATGAAAAGGATGGCCTTTTGTGTGGAGATCTTTTGTGCAGCTCACCCACCCCCCTACAGCTTCCCGGGGTAGTACCAGCAGCCTTTAGTTTAACTGCCTGCTGCCTGCAAAAACAGCCTTGCAGAATTTGGGGAGGGGGTGGGGGGGCGGCAGCTCAGATGTGTCTGCTTGCAGCGTGAGAGAGATGTTAAATGGGATTGCGAATCCGCAGACTGGAAAATGCTGCACAATTTAACGGAAAGGGTATTACCTGCAGGGATTAACCCTATTTACTGACAATCTCGTCTCTTTCTGCTTCTTCACTTCACACTTGCTGTGTAATAGCTGCTGAGTTTCTGCAGCAAGAGCCTGGGTGCTGTGGAGCACAGTAGTGATTTTACCTGACACGTTTAAGAAATGCCCTGTAAATGCCTTAAACCCCCAGTGTTTCTCTTCTCCTTGAAGGTTAGCTTTATAAGGTAGTGTTGTCCCACTCTGCAAAACGTGTTAATCAGCAGGTTATACCTTGTGAACTCCTGGGAGTGAATTTGGAATTCACTGGCTGTGAATATTTTGCCACTTTTCCCCTCTTTCAGTGCTTAAATCCCAAGAGTATCTTTGCACAATCCTTCCTGTAAGTATTGCCACTTTTGGGGTCAAGGATGGTTTGCTGTAGTGGGATTAATTGCTCCTGTGATCTCTGTTACGGGAGGTGGTAGGTGTCTGAAAGAGCCCTGGCATCCCTTTCTGCGGGAGAAGGTGCTGTTATATCCCCAGCTATACATACAGATAGATATCCTGGCTAAATAGTAGGGGATTTTAAGCTGGTCCTTGCCCGAAGGGAAGAGTGGAGCTTCACTTGAATATTAGACCTCAGTTTCAGACCTTGCTGTTTCACAGATCTGGGGGAGCACAGTACCTTGAGCACACTCACCCACTGGAGACCAGAGCACTTATACAGTGGTGCTTGTATTGCTCTGCTTTCCCTGGATCTCAACACCTCATCTGTGCAAACTCATACCTGAATATATAAATTTGGCTTCACAATATCTTACAGACTGATGGCTGTTGCCCCCACGGTCAGAATTGAGCAGGTTGCAAATTCCAATATGCCAATAGGACTGTTTGAGTTTACAGCTGCATCTGAGACCTGATTTTTTTTTCTATCTCATTGTCAAGACTGTAATAAGGCTTGCAACTGGGTTGCTTTGGTTACCCATCAGTCATCCCTGTGCAAAAATGGGGGTGTTATTGTGCAAATGTTCTCCAAAGTTTCAGAGAGAGTGGAGTGGTTCCAGACCATTGCTGGAGGGATCTGTACCCTAAACCCAGCAGCCTGCGCTTTGTTGTTCTCCCAGGATGTCGCTGCCTGATTAATCCCTTTTCATGTGGGATATGGGCTGAGCAGAGATTGGCTATTGTCAATGTGAATTATGGAGTGGATGAGCACGTCATCTGTTGCTTTTAGTGGTATGCACTATAAAATACTCATACAGGCAGTTGAAATAAGCTGAAGCAAAACTGAAGGAATGAAAACAGTAAAAATTGTGAAACTTCAAATTGCCTATGGACTGTGTAACCAGAAGGGGATGCTTTTTGGGGATTCAGGTGCCTCTAGTGGCATCAGTACATGAAAACATATGTTTGACTACCCCATCAGTAGGATCAAAAAAATTCAACTTACAGTTTAATAAACAAGAGCAGCAACAATTCATTGGATAGCAAGTTCCTTTTCATTTTCTAATTTCTGGGTAAGTTTCCAACTATAATTTTTATCTGCTTTTTGTTTATCATTGTTTTTCTCCATGATGAAAGCAGGTGAACCTAGAAATGAAACAATGAGGTGAACTGTACATAGTATATTGCCAACCAGAAGTGTAAAATATGAAATTATTAGAAATTTAAAAAGATCTATTTTTTCTGTTCTTATCTGCCTTGCAGGCATAATTAGAGCTAGGGACCAGATTTCAGACAGAGCAGTGATTTTCAACTTGACAGTGTCCCTTTTAAGCCGTCATTGGTTTTCTCGCCAGTGACTGGTGTCTGGATGGATACATGATTGGAAAGCCACAGTTTGCAATGTGAGGTGCTGTTTTTCAGCTGTCCCTTCACAGTGTATTGTCTTCATGTGTCTTGTGAGGTTCTGTAGGATGGTGATATTGTCAGACCATTTTCTTAGATTTCATTGTAGAAAGGAAAGAAACAGCTTTTCAAGATTTTTGGATAGTAATAAGTAAATAAAAAACAAACAAACCCTCCATGCGACTGCCTAAAAGAGTGTCACCCATGATGATGATCTGCTGTATAGGTTGTCACTCTGCTTAAATTCCACAGCAGAACTGTGACACCATCTGTTCCCTTTCACTGTGTGCAAAAAATGGTTTCCTTTCATTAGCATTAAGCTGCATAAAGAGACTGCAGATCTAGAAATATCCCAGTCTTTCCCTGACACATACCTTCTTACGACAGAGTTCATTGCAAGCATCACTTGTATTCCTAAGAGAGAATGGGAGGTTTTGAATTATATGCTATTAAAGGTCTTTGAATAGCAGGGAAATAAAATAAAAAATCACCCCATCCATACATTGCAATGAAAGCAGAAAGCTTTCTGAGATGTGTTAAGATGACGTTGATTCAGAACAGCTGTCTTTACTCTTGCATCCCCTGAAGGCAGTAGGGCTGCTGTCTGCCAGTGTTGGTGGTATCTGGGCTGCTTTGGGGCCTCTGGGATGCAGCGATTGCCTGGGCATGGGACAGGCCCCACTGTGCCCATCCTTAGACACTGTCACATTTTAAGTTACAGTCCTCTTTTTACTGAAAATTTAGATCAGGGACCTCTGCAAAGTCCTAGCAAGGTCCACGGTTGTGGAGTTGTTCTTGAAGCTATGCGTTTTGCTTTCACTGTCTCTTTTAATTGACCACGCTGCGTTTTAAGATTATTTTAATGCCAGCACGTTGAACTGTTGGTGATGACACAGAAATGTGTATTCAGCACTGCCCTGTTGCAGGCTTGTCCTCTGATCACTCTGTTAGGATGACTTGGTAAATAAATGCAAGGTAGGAGAAATCAACATCATTCTTCTCTGAAATGCTATCTATATGTAAATCTGTGGTGCCATTTATTCCCCTTTAAAGTTGCAAAGCACTTTCAGTTCCTGTTTAGTGGTTGCTCCCTCTGAATTACATGAAGCAGTGAGAGAGGTCAGCCAATGCTGTCCTGTGGGAATGAAACCTCTTTTTGTTGTTGTTCCACGAAGCTGTTGCAAATAACATTGGAGATGCAGCGAACGTAGAGCAAAACAAGCCACCAGAATTACACCGCATACCCAGTGGATCACAACATAAAATATTAATCAGGCACTGCAGATCTCAGTTGTCATCTCCTCATATGAAACAAGGCACAGAGCCCCACTCCACCCCTTCCTCCCAGAGGTCCCAGAATTAAAATATTTGTTAGCTGTGATTAATAAAGACACCTGACTGAGCCCTTGTTGACAGGAATAGTCTCTCAGCATTTTGGATCGGGTTTAATGATCAGACTTCAGAGCTTGATAAGCACACGCCTGCACTGGAGGGAGTACAACATACTCGGTTTAAGCTTCTGCCAACTCGTGAAATTCAGTTGCCTTGCATGCGACTTAAAAAGTGGCCCAGTTGTCTTTTAGCAATTCCTATTTCCTTTAAACCCCATTAGTTCTTCTCAGTTCTCTTTTTCACCAGTGAAAAGAGTGGTGTTGCCCAGGTACATTTTGAAACTCTGGTTCTGGTGACATCTCCCAGTTCAACCCACTTTAATACCACCCCAGATCTTTCCCTCCAAGCTGACAGACTGCAGTGGATGAGTTGCCAAAATGTAAGAATTTTGTTTGTTGTGCAGTCACAGGGAAAAGCTCCTAAAAGAAGATACATTCTTGGGTTTGGTGTTGTCCAACAGCTGGTAATTTCTTCTTTGCCTATTTTGTGAGGGCCTGCTAGTTTGTTGTCGAAAGAGCAGCATGTCCTCAACATGCAGTGTGGTTTGGCTGGTTTATTCCATATAAAGAGATACTTAGGTCTGTGGGATGCTGCTGTGCATGGCCTGTGTGGTTACAGCTGGAGCTGGCCTGAGCTCTTCTCCATCAGAGACGTCTCTCCACCCAAGCACCAATTTCATAAAATGTGTTAGAGCTGGACAAGTTGAAATGTTTCTCCTGATGCAAAATCAAAAGTCCAATTTTTACTAAAATTAGTTGGGTGGAATCTGATTACAGCACTATCACGGCAATGTAAAAGAGAAAGGTATTTGTAACTTGCTGCACTGTCCTGGAAGCAATAAGAATCCTGTGCAAAGCAGTTCTGATTTGGGGAAATGCTCCTCTGAGTTGTTGCCTAAATCACGTTGCTTCAAGCCACAGTTCTTAAGATGGCCTACAAAAATATGGAATCTGATTTGTGGCAGCAATTTGTGATCCAGTGTATAAAGAACTGATTGGAGATGTGGATAGAGGAGGGACTACTTACTGGGACTCAAAACGCTGAGCTTCAGACTTTGCTCATCACTGTCCAAAGTTATCCCTGTCCTCCCCTGCCCTGTCCTGGTGCAGAATTCCCCATGAGGAGTCTGGAGGGCAGTTGAGCTTTGTGGCCAAGTGTGCGAGCAATCTGCATCCTGCCACAGTAATTCAGAGTGGGTACCCAGGGACCAGTCCAGCCACTGGGAGAAGAATGGTGGATAGTAGAAGGAGGCTTGAGGAGGGGTAAAGTCATGGTGCTGAATGTGCTGAATATCCCCAGACTGCCTTGGAAAGAATCAGATCTTCCCTTCAGCTAGCGTGTGTGTGCGTTGTTGCGTCTTGCAGATGTATTGAAAATCTGTGTTAGAGCTGTGAGCAATTAACACATTTCCTGAGGACACATGGAGAGAAACTGAACTTGCATGTGATCTAACACAGTTCTGTCTTAATAGATCTTGGCTATGGTTTAAAATTGTTTTACTGACACACAACCATAGTTAAACTGGTTGTGTGGAGGGGGTTCATGATGCCAGTGCAGGCTGCTTACCCCTCTGATTTGAGTAAGTTGCTGGGATGCTGGGAATCTTCCCCTTTGTATGGATTCAGAATTTAATTCAAGTTCAGTCTGTCAGTTTTCACCTTAAAAATGTGCTTTGCCTTCTCTTTAAGGAGATGCCTTCATAAGAGGTAGTAAATACAGTTGAATGGGAAACAGTTTTCTTTCCTACAAAGTATTTTAAGGTATCTGGAGGAAGAGCATTTTTATAAGTTCAGGATCTATTGCATTTTTTCTTGAAAAAAGATGAGACAAATGAAAAAGAACCCTCATTGCAGCCAAAACATATGCTGGGGAGAACTGGCCTTTAATAAACTGGATTGGTGCTCTCACCATGCTCCTGGAGCACGGAAAGCTCATCCAGTTCCTGCCTTGCTTAGTGGAGACCAAGTGTGTGCAGAAAGGAAAAGGACTGGGTTAACATCTGCATGATCAGGGCAACAGCAACAGGGGCTCTTGGAAGAGGAGGAGAGAGTGGAGATGAAAAGCAATAGAGCAATAGTTATAATGTGGGGAACATATTTCAGATAGTATGTCATGGACAAGGAATAAAGACAGTGGGGTTTTTGGAGGAACGTTCCCAGCCTCAAGTTTCAGAGATTTGAGATTCAAACTGTGTGATCTGCAACTATGTGACTTCTCTCTGAAATTAGAGCGCCTGATAACTCTCTTGGATCCTGTGCATACACTAAGACCTCATTCAAAACGCTTGAACATAGATTTTTGTACTGTGCTGGATCGGGGCCACCGTGATAAATAAAAATGTTAATGATTTTCCAGGCTCATACTTAAAATTCAGTGGTGGAAGTTTGCAAACGGATTGTGCAGATTGCCAAATTAGGTCCAATTACTCAAATTTAGATGAGCTTTGCATAAAACATACAAATGTGTTCAATGCAGTATTCTGCTTAGGTCTGTGATTTCATTTCACCAGGCTTATATTTGCATGAGTTCATTAAAATTGGTTTCATTTCTTTTTTCCCCTAGCATCGTTTTGAAAAAGTGGTATTTAAGCTGGGGAAAAATAGTAAAGAACAGGCTTGTAATTATAAAATGAAGCTAACTGAAGTCATGCAGCACCGCTCTGGTTCATCCTGTCAGAGAGGGAACTGGAGAGCTCATTACTGAGCCCAAAGTTCAAACTGACCACTCTTTGACAAAGGTTCCTGGTGTATCAGTCAATTAAATGCAACCTTTTTACTGTATGGTTATCCTGACTCTGAAAAAAAAAAAAAAAAGCAACCCCAAAACCATTTCCACTTCATCAGGGCTGCTCTTGGTTTGTATTCTAATTAATATTTATTCTTACTAAAAATAAGAACTTGGACGAGGAGGCACTTCTCTTCTGTTTGTTAATCCTTTAAAAAAAGAAAAAGTCAAGTCGTCTCAGCCTGAACAAATGAGAAAATCTCCAGACAGACTAAAGGCTTTAATGAGGTTGTTACCTCTGTCTAAAGACACGACCCTTCCGAAAACGTGATGGTCTGGCATCTTCTGGCACATGGAGACATGCCTACTTGTCTTTATTAATGGCTTTGTTTATTGCTGGATAAGGTGTCCAAGTGTCAAAATAATATGTGTATTTAGAAAGTAAACCATTTGGTGCTCCAGTAAGTTACAGCTTGATATTTGGAAATGATTTTATCTCGTTCATGGTCCAGATGTGAAAAAACACGTTTAATTTGCATGCAAAAGCACTTTTTATAAAAGAACGGTAATATAGCTCTACACTCTCCCCATATGTGTATCTGTATTGGCATAAGAATGAATTATCCATGCTGTGATTCCGAACACTTTTAAATAGCAGTTTAAACAATCTCCAACAGTCTCAAAGAAGCCCTAATGTTTAATAAATTGGTAATGAACTGCTTAAAAAGTGCATTATGGTATCCTAACAGCAACTTTGCAATCAAGATTGCAAACTGAATTTCTCCTGCAAGTGGGCTCTGACCTTCTGCTCTTGCCCAGCCTCCTCCAAAACGTGGGTTTCGATTTGCAATTCCTTGTGTGTGGTGGGCAGGGGTTGGTCCATCTCTCCCAGTTCCCCATCGGCCGAGGGCGACTGCACACGGTGTTTGCTCTCGTTCTCCTCTGACGTCAATATATAGTGATTTTTCTTTTGAAAAAGTGTTCTGGCATTCAGACAAAATGGAGTATGTCAGGAAAAAATATTGGTGTTTGGTTGACTGCCATGACAGTTACACAGGTATTTTTAGAATAGTAGAGTTGTTTGCAGGCTGTAAAAATTGGTGAGACAATCCTCTTTGACCTCGGTAAACCATGTAAACCTTAGTTACTGCTGGGGTGTGGTACCTTAAATACCTTTATGTAGTCAAAACAATTAGCCATGAAAATAGAATCCGGTCTCTGGAGAGTCCAGTGTCCTATTTCCCCACTATTTCCTAGTACAGCACTCTTAAAAAGCTGTATATGCTGGAGCTGACTTTATTAGTGCAGCCCCTTTCAGTGTAGGTGCTCGTGGGCCATGTGCTTCTCTCGACTGGAAATGGGAACAGTAGCTCCATTATTTGTGCAATTATTCCTGGTGAATGCTAACATTGCAGCCACTTCCTCTGAGAGCCATGGTGGTGTCAGCATGAGCTTTTGCATGTGGAGATGTGAGTTTGTGCAGAATGCAGTTATAGATTTTGTTTCCTCGTTGTCACAACCAAACCAGGCAGGGCAGCCTGGACAGAAATGTCTGGCGCAAGTGGTTCTCAGTTGCTTCCTCCACAATGCTTATTCATTTTATTGGTTTCTCTGCTGTATTTCAGAATAAAACATGTAGGAAGTACAGATGTCCAAGTGATAATTATGTGAGGTTTTGAGGCTAACCTCAGTGACTGAGCTGTGAAACAGGGGGCTGTAAATAAGGGCTGCAGTTACCCTTGGACCACAGTCTGTAATGAATGTTTTGTCATCTTCTCTCTGTCTGTCACTTGTAGCAATACACTGACTGTATCTGGCTGAGTTGCCTCATCTTAAAAATCATATTGCTGTTTTTTGTGTGCCTCCCAGAGATGCAGTGAGGCTCTGTGGGACAGGCAGTGTTACCTACCAGCAGCCCCATTCCTTGGGACAAGCTGGCTGGCTCCATGACCGTGTGGAGTCCGGCTTAGCTGGCACTTGGCAGTGATGATGTACTTGTGCTCAGTGGGAGCCAAGGTATCTGACACCTCTGAAAAATGAGGCTTATATCAAATAGTCTGTTCAAGTGCTTTATAAAAATGAAGTCTTTAGTCTTTCCCATATAAAACAAGATACCAAACTGAGGCGGAGGAGGGAAAGCCAAGCAGACAGGCAGCTGCAAAACTCTGAAGACTTCCTGTGTCCTAACTGAGCTTGCTCTGCCAGGATGTTGCCAGGCTAGAGGACAGTGAAGGTAAGAACACTGCTGGCTACCAGTGGAAAACAAAGAAAACAACCACTAAATAGGACATTTAATCTGGACTCTTCTATAGCTTGTCTCAGCTTCAGGGACTGGTTTGTTGTATGTGTCTCCTTAACTTGTGTCATGATGTTTTGTGCTATTCCTCAAAGAGAAGGGTCAATTTGAGCTGATGTGAATGTATTAACTCTGGCATGTCTCTTTTGTGTCTTCCACTCTGAGATTTAGCAGACATTACCTAAATTTGGATTGTCAAGACTTGAAATATTTCTTGATCTTCCTATTAAAGCGAGAACCATTTGGGCCATCTGTATTTCTGCCAAATTTAAGCAGTAGTGCTATCACTCCATGCATTTCCAGAGACAGAGAAATGGGCCATCAGTGTTGTGCACTTGGGCACATTAGAGGTTGGCCTAATTCAGTTCAACTTAGGAGATAAAATACTATGAATGCTCTCAGGTTTGTTGAGAAATGAGTTAAGTGTTTACATAAAAACTCAGTCTGCGAACCTCTTGTGTGGCTTAATGGACAAAGCACAGGAGTTAAGGTATGTAGCTGGTGGTTGCAGATACATGTTTGTGACCTTCTGTAACCTTGGGAAGCTTTTTCTTTTCTCTAAAATAAAGATAACAATACATCCCTGCTTTAGTAAAGTGCCTTTAAGTGACCTGATGAAGTGCTACATACAACAAGCCCAGGATAAGAGCCTTTATCTGCTGCGTCAGTTATTCCTATTTTAAGGTTGGCTGCTGGAGGAATAAATAGAACCTGTTCCTCTGTATTAAGTGAGTGCCCAAGTTCATGTCTGTTCTATATTTAAACATGCAGTTATATGTTTTAAGACACACTTCTTTACAAGTTTTGTTATTAAGCACATGTGCTTCTCATGGTGTCATCGGGACCATAAAGTTTAAATGCTGGGTACAGAAAGGGGAGAACAAGAAAACCTTTTAACCTGCACATTATTAGAAATCCCTTTCAGATGATCCCTGTGGAAATGTTACTGATAGTTTTGTTTCTGAAGGCAGACAGTAACTAGTCACGATTTTCTCCAGAAAGGATATAATATGAATTGTGCAAAGCCTAATGAAGGGGAAGTGGCTGATTTATTGTGAATGGTTATAGCTTTCTGATGTTGCCTGGTTTTTATGTTAATCTTGTGTTGGGAGTAATTGAGAAACAGGGAGGATTGAATAGCTTTTGTAGTCCATAAATTATTGTCTAGTGAGTGTAGGTTATAGCCTTGATCAACATCAGCCCAGTTTCTTTTATAGCTGTTCGAGAGTTTTAGCTGCTTTAGTATATCAAGTTTTGATACATAATGGAGTTGAGAATAGAGTTGTGTCCCATACAAGATCATTTCAAGAAGGGCTTCCTCTAAACCTCCAGAAGAGAGGACAGGAGGGAGTGAAACATTAATGAAAACTCAGCTTACGTGTGGTGGAAATTCTCTCATTTGAATCCTGAGCATATTTCTTTAGTTCTAACAGAGATAACAGTGGCAACACCACTGTTGTATTTCCTGCTATTGCAGAAACTGGGAATGCCACGGAAGACCTTCCATGCTGGGAAGGATCAAAAGTCCCCCCCCAGGTTTTTGGCTCATCCTTTGGTCTTTAAATGCCTTTTCAAAAGAACATATGTGGAAGAAGTAAGAGCAGAGGACAAGGTGCCAAGGTTTCTGCTGCAGTGCCCGACTGCCACTGAATTTCAGGAGCAGCTGGGGACAGCAGGAGGTGAGCACCTTTGGGCATCCTTTGAGATGCCCTGCAATTTCCTTTGCTGCAGGTTTGTCATAAACCCCTTTTATTTTATTCTTAACCCTTAGAGAGGCAAATGAACACTGAATTTTGTTTGAGCCATAGGTTGTCTCTCCATATTGACTCACGATTAGAAAAAAGCACCATGCAGCTCCTATTTAGCTGTTTCATGAAGGTTCTGCTGCAGTATTTTTGGGGGAGCACAGCGTGTGCCAAGCTTAAATTTGTGCCAGCAACATCTCTTTATTAACAGGAATTAGCACATAAAAAAAGGGACTTCAAAGCCAATCCTAGGCTTCAGAGAAGAGTGGCCTTTTTGTGTTAAGTGTGCTTTTGTAGAGTAAAATATGTGGTGTGTCATTTGTTGAGATACGTTTATTGTATATATTTGAACTTACCATCTCAGCTGGACTTTGAACTTGTGACTTCTGCTGCTTCAAAAGGAAAAAAATGAATTTGTCTCTGGCAAAAGCAAATTCTTCTTTTGTGCTTTCTACTCAGAAATTAATCTTCCACATGACGTATTTCTAATATCACACAGGTAGCTGGGAAATCCTCCTTCTTCCTTACAAAAGTCAACGTGTCAGAGCTGAGGATGGGATGGGAGTGGATTTATGCTGCGCCAAGCACAGCTGTTCTAGCTACAAAGATACAGAGTATTTAAAAAGGTTTACTAAAGAGCTTGAGAAACAAGAGCCGTTACTGGAGCATGGAAATTTTTACCTACCCTATGAGAGGCCCACCTGTAGACTTGAGAGAGAGCTGTGCAATCAAACTTGATAGCTGTCACACTTAAAAGCTCTTTTTTTAAGTATTTTACTCTTTCCTGCTGAGTTCATATATCAGTGCAAAATCATGTTCTGTTGCAGTGCCTGTATTTTTATTAAACCAGAGTATTTCTAATTTTTCTGTACCCCATTGTAGAAGAAGGGAAATCTGCAGAGGACTTCAGCAGACCACTGCTGGGAATGGCCTCTGTATCTCCAGATGGGCTGTGGTGAATAAGGATTATTTGTAACAGCTGATGAGTCCCATCCATGTTGGTTTGAATGGCTTAAACTTAAAGCTAAAGAAAACAGCTTGTGCACATTGGACAGCAGATTTAAAGCTCTCTCACTGTTTTTTATTCTTGGTGTAGTGTGGAATGGCCTGAGAAGGGCTCCTTAATCACAACCCAGGGCTGTGCTGGGTGTGTAGACTCAGCAGGAAATCAATATCCAAGATTACCAACAAGATATGGTGCAAACTGATGTAAACAGGCGGGCGCTCTCTGAAACCACCAGTTGGACAGTAGCTGGTGGTCCTGGCACTCTGACAAGCCAGTGGCTGCCAGGAGGGTCTTTTGCTTTTAGAGCACCATTGACAAAGACTGAGAAAGGAATGTGTAGCACCCATGGCTGCTCCCCACCATTGTGTATCAGTGTTATTGCAAGCAGAAGAGTAGGATGGATGGATGGAGCAAACACTGCTGTTGGCAGATGGGTGTGATAAGTTGTCAGTGAATATTCCATAACATGAAATGGCAGTATCTGAAAGAGAAAGGCATATATTGCCTTAATAATGTCCCATATTACCTAGTGTTTAATGGTCTCTCTGTTTAGGAAACAGGGGTTAACAGATTCCACTGCGATTTTTCTCCACCTCACGTGGGCTCCCAGTCAGCTGGCCACAACTGTCTTATAGACTCAGAAGCAACAGAAGCAAAGGTAGAAAGATATTTTTGTACCATAGCTCTGCTTTTTCATTCCTTCTGCTTGAGGGAGATCAGGATTTTCTCCATCTTTCACCCTTGGCACTCTTGTATGTTGTTTTTAATTGCAAAGCAACATGGTGCTTTTTCCTCAGCTGGAAGAGTTGGCACATAGTTCTTTGGTGCAGTTGAGGCAATAAACTGCTGTACTATTCACACAAGGTAACAAACAACAGCAGAGCTGTTGCTTTTACCGCTCAGGTTACTGTTAAAATAGTCCAACTTCCTGAAGGCCTTAGAATTAGGATCCTGAAACTAGATTTAAGTCTGTGTCAATCCTATCATCTTCTGGCTGACCTTGCACCATTTGAGATACTGAAACTCTCCTTTATAATGTAATTTCTGAAATGTGGAATATTTGAAAGCAGGG
Source organism: Xenops minutus (assembly GCA_035221455.1). Taxonomy (NCBI): domain Eukaryota; kingdom Metazoa; phylum Chordata; class Aves; order Passeriformes; family Furnariidae; genus Xenops; species Xenops minutus. Next base: position 6,596,892 of record JAWWEE010000021.1, read on the forward strand.
TTATAGACAAACTTTGTGTCTCATGTACCTGTAAAGTATCATTTAGGTGTGGAGGAAAGAACAGTCACTTTGCTATGCTCGCATCCTGAGCCATATGGCTTTTTGTGAGATGTTGCTAGATGCAAGATTAAAAGGAAAACTGAGCTAGGATTACCCTTTGGGGATGGTTCGAGATAGGATGTGAGAAGCCCTTCAAAATTCCTCTTCTCAACGTTGCTTATTTTGCTAACAGTACAAAGCATTGTGCACACACCACAGCAGATAAAGGGAATCTAGAAATCACAGACCCAAACCACTTTTTCAAAGTCATGGCTTTTGATCTTTTGATGTTGACACTACTTTACTTTCCCTACCCACACTTGTAAACACCAGTCTGGGAAAGCACAGCAGGAACAAGGATTTTGGAGACCCCACATAAAAGTTGTAGACTGGTATGTTCCCCAGCGTGCCAGGAGAAGATGGTGCATTCTTTTTTTCTCTTCCTCCTGAGGGATGGGAGACCCATGTGAAATCTTTGTAACATCAAGAAGACATTACAGTTAGAAGCAGTCAGGTGAGCTGCAGAAAGTGAGCATTTGAATCTATTTAGCCCAGTGTGAAGGCAAGGTGAAATGAATTCTCCTCCTTTATTTCCCCATATTTAATTGCATAGTTGGTCCAAGGAGGACTCTGCAGTGGGGTGCTGCACCACAGCTGGGCTGCAGTCAGTGCTAAGTGGTGGTAGCTGGATTTAAACAGTAAAATCTCAGAAAAACTCACATTTTCTTGTTTCCTTTCATTTTTGAAAGCAACAAGGGTTGCTTGCTGGAGTTTAAGTACAATTAAGACAAAACAAATGGTGGAACAGAGCAGTTTTTCATGGTAACAGTTTGCAATGTTGGTGGCAATATTTCTGTTTGGGACCCTCCTGCATGCAAGGCACAGCACAGGAGTGCCTGGAAAGCAGAAAACTGCACCTTTTACAGTGGGTAAGGCTGGAGCTTTCCCTGCTGGGACACAGTGCCCATCATCTAAACAGCTGTTCTGCTCTGCAGAGGACACTGCCAAGGTTGTTAGTGTCTACAAATTGAGTATCTTGCTGATGATCTTTTGTGAAGTATTTAATATCTAGGTGAAGGAAGGAGTGAATAAATTACTTTATCTCTTGTCATAGCTCTTCTTTATGAAGTGCAGTCATTGTACTCCCATCTTGGGATTAGCTACTGTATTTTTTAATTACAAAATTAAAATACTATAATGATTAAACTTTGCTCAGGAGCAATAGCAATTTCAAATGTTTAATAAAAATTACAAAAAAAAAAAGTAGGAGAAAAAAAAGGAAAAAAGCCCATATACTAAGTTTTAATGTGGGTCATGTACACACCAAAGTAGATTACATTATCTTAAAAAATAAGGTCACTTCAGTGTTTTAATATTTTAAGGTGGTTCTGCAGGATTTCCGCAGTCTGGTGTGCTACTGCAATGGACAGGGAGGGAGGGAAAATGCCAAAGCTGGATGGAACACTGTTAAATACTCCAAGGACTGGCTGCCAGAGTAGAATGGGCTTTGGGAAGATTTGCTTATAAGAGACGTCTGCATGATACTTATCTCAATGAATTGAGCAGACAGAATTTTAACAGGATCAAGAAGTGATCCTGAGCTGATTCTCAAGTGCTTTGGGTGTTTTTTCACTGTCAAATTGGACTTTTTTTTTTTTTCTAAAGTGTGAAACAACAATTTCCATTTGCATGAATATCACTCAAAATGTATGAGCTGCAAGCACAGAGCTGACTTCCTGAAATCAGGGAACAAGAACTGTGTATGCTTCTGTGATTTTTGCATTAAAAAACAATGCTGAATAGATTCAAATTTTAGAATTCATAAGGGACTTCTTCATAAACAGATGCAACCCAGAGGAGAAGTTTTCTCCTTCTAAATTATGTTGCTAGGACTTTTTTAAAATAAAATTTGACCTACATTTGCAGTCCCACCTAAAATAGCACACCTTGCAGGTGATTTCCATGTGGTTTTATTTCCTAGCAGATTATTGTGCTGATGGCAGAATTTCTTCTTTAATAATGCAACAAAAATATGTGCCAGCACTGGTAACTCATCTGCCAAGCCAGAGCCAGAACCTCGTGGTTGACTCAGTTGATGGAAAACACCTTGAGGTTAGAAGAGATGGCAGAAGATGTTGTGTCTGTCTTAGGTGGAGAGAGAGCTCTTCTGTGGTACATCATGAATGTGTAACTGGGGAGAACATGCCACATGGCAAGGGAAGTGCTGGGGGATATACCGGTGAGTCTGAAAAGCCTCTCTGGTTTTGAAGGAGTGTGCAGAGACACACGGGCAAAGAGATGGAAAAGGGAGAGGAGGGTGAGTGGGCAATCCCAGGGGTAGGATGAAGAAGCTGATGCACTCAGGTGAAGTAGAGGGGCTTAGAGTGATAAGAGCAGCAAGGAGGGATTGACACCACAATTCAACATTGCTGAGACAGCAGGGCTGGTGACACTGATTGTTATGCATTTGAGGTAGAATTTATCTCACCTGACTGCAAATATCTGCCTCTGAGCTAATGCTCTAGAAGCCCTTTAAAGCCAATGCAAATAAATTGATACTCCTGGAGTGCAGCTCAGCTCATCATAAGGCAGCTGTTGGCCTGAGTGGTGCCCTGGTTGGAGCATGTTTGTGTCTGGCTGTGGAGAGCACAGGGAATCTGAAGCACTGGCTCAGTTTGAGATGCCTGCCTTGCCAGCCCAAAAGCTGGGAGGGAACAATGCCACCTCCAGGACATGGCCCAAGCCTCCCTGCAGCTAATGACAGGGTGTTTTGGTGGATATTAAGGGACTTCACCTTTAACAGCAGCAGCAGGGAAGAGATTTAAATGGCAGCACAGCAGTAGAAGAGGTTTCCAGCAGATAAGGCTGAGCTGCTCCTCGCACGACTGGCTGCTCTGAAAGCACAGTCCGTTGGTTGGGTGCCCACTGAGTGCTAATAAGATGGCTTGTGTTGCATTATTTCATGAGGTGGTGTCAAAGGCTACAGAAGATCTTGTTAGTAGCTGCGCGAGGACTATGATATATTCTGATTTTGTTTTCCCTTCTCCCAAAAGAAAACGGTAATTTAGTAATTTTCTCATGGGAACCAAGTGCTGGAGTAAACTCTAGGGTCATGAAATCCAGTGACCCTGTTCCCTCAGGCAAACATATAATATCATCCCTTTCATAAACTGATCAAATATTTGATCTCACAGAAACCCAACAAACTACAGGTTATGCTGACAAAAATAAAACAAGCTTTTGTAGGGGAGAAAAGTGTTGCTCTGTGTCTTTCCTTAGCCTTCTGTTTGTTGTTCTGTGCACTATGATGCATAAAACCCAGGGCTGTGCTAAACTTGTAAATATGGGTTTTAAGAAAAAATTTGGACTTGTTTAGTATTTGAAGGTCTTTGTGCTGTCCGTGGCAATTCTTGCCTATCTCCTTGTGGCTTTGAAACGTCAATGTTTATAAATGGTGTTAAGATAATTGATGAAAGAGGTGATTGGCATGGAGAACAAAGTAGTGCTGAAGCTTTGGCTGAGACCTGTCCACACCTTTTAGTGCATGGGCAAATATAACAAGAAAAAGGGAAAAGGTTTTTTGCTGATTTTTTTCTTCCACTTCACTAGACTTTGTTCCTTCCCATGGAGGATGCCTGTGAAGCACAACTGCTCTTTTCCCAGGAAGATTTTTGAAAAGTAATCAATTGGTCAGAAGTATAAATAACCTGTATCAGATTAAGTGAAATAAGGTCCCAGAGTTGATATTCCCCATTATTATAAGTGATCTTTCTTTATTATGCTGAAAAGGCAGCTAGCTGGCTTCATGGGAACAGCCTTGCAAGAAGGTTGGAGTGCAGGTCACTGGGTAATAAAGCTGGAAGGTTAAAAACAGACCTAAACTGAGAAATAGGTGCAAAGATCTATTGAAGGTTTAGAGGTGATCACATATCATTCTGTGTGGGGTTTGGGGTGTTCTTTTTTGTTCTTTTTAATTGTAAAATAACTGAGCAGTTGTGCACAAAGTAATGAAGAGAAGAACTCATACCTACAGGGAAATTCAGACAAGTTCTCTGTCAATTTTATTTATTTGAAGTTAGTTACTGTAAACAAGCTTTCTAGACAATTGCAAACCTCTTCCAAAAAACCAAACTGGGAAAAAAAAGATCTCTTGGACCGAGAAGGCACCAAACTTACAGCAGTGCTAGGAAGGGGTGCTGGGGCCGACAGGCAATGCTGCTGTGTTGTGAAAGCACTGCTGCCCATCCTGGGGAGGCGAGGATGCTGCCCATGGGTGCTGCCCTGTTCCTGTGGCTGCACTTTGCGGTCTTGCCTTTGCACCCTCCACCGCCTCCCAAACCCTTTCCCAGGCAGAATTCCTCGCAGACACCAGGTCTGCATTGCCCGTGAGGGTTTTCCTTGCCCTTCCTTCGTTGCTGGACATCTCTCTTTGGGGTTCCCCTCCTGCCTCCCTTTGGTACTGGCAGCCGCTGGTTGACAGAAGCTGATGATTGATGTCAAGGCTTGGAGCAAACAGCTGCTGATTTGATTATTACTGTTTCATCTCCTAACCTTTTGGAGCATCATGGGAATATTTATTCACGTAGTCATGCTTTAATGGCATTCGGTGCAGTACTTCCCCGGGAACAATGAAGGAGTGGTGTTGCACAAAGGTAGTTTAGAAATTTCCGTTCCTGTTCCTTTTTGTTTATTTACAGATATAGGGAGAGAAGCGAAGATCTTGTGGTATGGGCGAGTGGAAAATTTGGCTATTTGACTGGGAGCAGTTACAGACATGGATGTGCAATATGTTAATAAAGTAATTGTGCTATATTGCTATAAAGAGGATGGCTTCATTATAAAATTCTTGGTTTAATACTGTCATTACAGCAGATGTATAGCATATGAACTAATTTGCATGCAGATAAGAAGGCTCTGACAGCTTGGTAGCATAATTACTGCATAGCATACAGCTCACTAATGCTGGGAGCTGAAGCTGTTACTGGAGGGGTGCTCATGGGACTAATTACATTGGCTTTGTTAAATTTAAAATAGTGTATAGCCAGAAAAGAGACCCTTCTCCTGGGCTCCATGGTGTTGTGTACAATAAGTTACAGAAGCCTTGAACTGCTGCAGCCATTTTAAGCCATGCAAATGCCTGGATCTCAGCACCTCCCAGTGTAGTGGAGTCGTAGATTTTGATTTAACCAGGGAGCCTGTATCAGCTTTCAAACAAAAGGTTTGAGAGCTCTGATATTTCTGTATATTAAAACTCCAGTTAGGTCTTTTGGATAAATGAACAAAACTTTATTTTGTTTAGTATCTGATGAAAGTGGATGCTGAATGGGTGAACTCAGACTGGTGAATGAATTCTCCCCCCTCTCCCTGGTGTGCCTATTGCCTTGCTTCATCATATCCGTGTCTTTGTGATTTGTCTCCACTTAATTTCAAGCATATTTCTGCTTCCTTTTTTGTCTTTGCTTTGACTGTGTCTGCAGTTTTTAAAGATCTTATTATTGAGGTTCCTTTATGGATTTCAAAATGTTTAATTCATTACTAGGCCATTATAAACTGAAGGCATTTTATTTTCCCAGGGAAATCAAGACAGTGCCACAGGAGATTATTTTCCCCCGCTACTGTCAGATTAGCTTGCAGAGAAGGGAGGAATTTGTGAATGCACAGTTGACTTTGATTACATAAGCTGGGAAACTGGCGAACAGTATGGATTTATTTCAGTTCTGCTTACTTTAAAAAGAAATACATATTAAATTGGAAGTGCCTTAGGGCATCAGACAAACAGGAAGCCAAGCAGAAAGTGTGTATTCCTCCCTGACCTCTCCTGTGGAGCAGTAGGTGATGCCAGGTAGTGGGCGGATGGGGCTGCTGGGGTTGCAGGTCGTGCCAAGGAAGTTGGGGGGGGTTTTGGCGAGGAGGATGGGAAGGACACAAGGGCTGGTTTATACCCAGGGGCCGGGACAGTCAGGGAGGAAGAGGCTGTGCTGCTCCTGTGTGAGGGTCACTGCCATTCCTGGCCAGGATCTTGCTGGGAATGGCCAAGGCGAGCACTCTTCTCCCCACCCCGTTGGTGACACAGCAGCGAGGGCTGGGTGGTGCTTGCACAGGTTTGATGACAGCCTGCTTCGCTCAGCTTCAGGGCTGTTGTGCCAGGTGGGCTCTTGACCCCATATCCTTACCTGCTGCCAGCCCCAGGATGGGGCTGGATGTGGAGCCCTGCTCCTAGAGAGCAAGCTGTCAACATCCAGGGACCACTGAGCCACTTGGCAACTCTGCCCCATGCTGTGGGGAAGGATGCTCTGCTCCACTGCCTTAATACATTCCCTCCTTCAAAGTAAATGCTTTGAAGGAGGATACCCCCATGGAGATACCCCCATGTATCTGTCTCCATAATACCCCATGCTAAACAAATATTAACTTACACCCCTTTTTCTTTTATGGTAAATATTTACCCAAGTATTTTACTTTGCAAAATTCAAGCTCATCCTTGTATGATCTGCTTGCATTTTGTTAATCTGGGAATATTAATAGCCTGCTGGCACTACAGCTAATTTTGAGTCTATGCTGTGGAGTGAATATGGTAACAAATTTTTGGAATGGTTTGTTAATCTTATCAATGTTCATTATGTATTTATTAATAGTACTTAGAGCCAGTCACAGTGTTGCATTTGGAACCTTTTGTATCAATCAAACAAGCATTTTTGGAGAAGATGATAATTTAATAGGTAATTTAGTATGTAAATATGTAAAAAATGAGATGTGGTAGGAGAAAGGGTACAGGAGAACACTGGACCTAATGAGCAGTTTTCACCAAAAGTCTTGTCTCATCCTCCCCTTTTCCACCCCCCACCTCCCAAAGCAAAGTCAAGTCAGGAAGGAGAAAGGAGGGAAAGAGCCTATTTCTTAAAAAAAAAAAAAAAAAAATCATTGAAACAGTTCTATTTAGGCTTTTTTCCATATAATATCAGAGCTTTAAAGGCAATTTTTACAGGGTATTCAGACAGCTTTATTATAGTATCACATACATGTTGAGATTTTTTTTTCTACATGCCTTCATTTGTGGTGCTGAACTTGATACTTCAAAAGGTTTTGATTTTTTAAAGGTCAGAAAGGAGCACAGTTCTTTTGAAAATCAGGGCTCTGTGCCCTCTCAACTGGATCTCAGTCATGTAATCAAACTTTTCCTGGCCATCGGTGCTGCTCACCCCTCCAGGAAACATCAGGATGTCCTCTTAGCAGAAGTTCTGAATGAGTCCTTTAGGTCTCTTGCAATCACATGAACAATGAAAGGAGTAAGAGCATCTCTAAGGATTCATGATTGGACTTTGTTGTTGTTTCCTTACCAACTCTGCTCCTCCATTTATGCTCTTTAGGCCTGCTGTTGCCACTCAGGAAACAGATTATCCAGCACTTCTCCTTCTTCCAGCCCAATCAGAGATTCCTCTGAATCAGCAGCGCTTATTATCTCCAACTGTACGTAATTACGGTGGAGAGGTTACACCACCATAACTGGATAATGTCAGCATTTCTATTACAGCCCCATACTTTTAGTATCCTGAAATGGGGATATAAAATCTCACTTTAGCTTTATAGTCCTTCCAGTGGTGAGAGATAAGTGTGTGCAATCAGCCCTTAAGCAGTTAAAGAAACCCATAAAAAAAAATCCTCTTTGGGATGTCACTTGTGTAAAAACTTGTTACTAACTGAGGTTTAATGCAGTTTTGCAAAACTACTAAACACCTGAAGTTAGTGAATGGCTGTGAAAATATGAATAATGCACAAACACAGAATGATTTGCAGGTTGGTGCAACAAAGGAAAAAAGTAAAATATGTGGATTACTGTTTTAGCAAGTCTGCAAAAATGTTCTGAATATTTACTAAGGGTGAGGAATGACTCCTGCAGAGCTGTTCTATTCCAGGAAATGTCTGAGTATACATATTTAACAATCTAATGCTACAGTTGTATAAAAACTTTTATATATATTTAGTCAGTTATGAAAATGGTACTTGACATGTGAGAGGTCAGCTTTTCACAGTTGTTTTCCTCTAAGTTTTTAGTGGCATTTTTAACCCTTTTTCTCACTGCAGTCTGCACTCTTCCTCCTGTTACCACCAGCCTCATTTGCAACATCATGAATGAAGGGCAGTAGGCTGGTGTTAACCAAGGTCCCTGGAGCCTCTGCACTATGCACCAGCCTCACACTCTTTAAAACATTAAATATGGTCTTTTTCAAGCAGGGGTAGAGAGTGAGACTTTGTCTCTGTTTAAGGACTCAGATAGGAGTTCTGCCTTCATGCTCTGCTGCTTATCATATTCACGCCAGCAAAAACCAGTGATGATTGCAATGTTCTGTCGGAGTTCTGGCACACTTCTAATTATAGCATACAGTGGTGGAAACTCCAGAGGTGATAATGAAGCCCAGACCCATGTGTCAGCAGAGCTTTGAAAGGGTAATGCGTTCCTGTTCTGCTCTACTGGTCCTTATTTGTATGTTTGTGGGCACCTACACTCGTGCAATCGTGTCTCGCTTATTTTCACTGTGCCAAGAGGTGAAACATGCAGAGCAGTGGAGATGTGTAATTTTATCAAGGTAATTGAGTATTAGCTATTTTATCTTTCCTTTGGGAGATGCACAAGGAGAGAGGCAAGGACAGGAAGCTCTTCATACAAGACTTTCATAAACTTGTTGCCTAGAAAGTGTTGACATGTCTTTAGTGCTTTGATGTCCAATGACAAACTCTGTCCACTTCTGAGCCTGGGCTGTAGGAAATGAGTGACCCCTCTAAAACAGGCTGGTTTATATCGCACAAGTTCAGTATTCATAAAATCAGGATGTGGAGCATGCAGAGGTGTGTGCAGAGTAAGGGAGGGACTGCATTGAAGATGAGTTAAAGTTGCCCAAGGAAGCTCTTGGTGAGTGCTGAAGGCTCTTTTTTTTTTTCCTTTTCCCCAGAAGTGATGGGAATAACCCCAGTGCTCTCTTACGCTTCCCTAATTGAAGATGAACCTGTCATGCAGACTTTCACACATTTTGTTCTTTATACTTAGCATGGGAACCAAGCTATGTCTCGGAGAGGGAGATAACCAACTTTGCCCTTCCTTCAGGTTCTCTAAGGAGAGAAAAAATAACCTTCCAGGCTTTAGTCACTAGGAACATGTTCACGTCTAAATGACCTGACAAGTTAGTCCTGCTTCTTATTGCAGATAAATCAGTGCAGTCTGTGTGACAGAGCTGGCCTTCCATTTGCTTTGCTGGTCACAAGAGATGTCTTGAAGCAGATCATGAGGGTGCAGGAACTGGCATCTTCTGTAGCCACTACTTAGTGGACGAAGTAGGTAGAAGTGGCATTATGGTTCAGTGTGGGAGGGGTATCCCCACCTCGAGTTCTCATCCCTTTTTGGTGAGAAGTTTTTTTCCCAATGTCCAAGTTGCTAATTTGAAAGACAGAGTTGCTTGACTCATGGATCTATTACATGTGGGACAAGGATATGTTTCTACCAGAAACACCTGCAATGATGCAGTTTCAGTCTCCAGGAGAAACTCACAGAGATTGTCCCCAGTCCTTTGCCCTTGGGTAGAAGTAGGTGAGGAAGGGAGAAATCTAATTTAGCAGAGGTTTAACAGCTAACATGCTCCAAAAATTTCAGTATGTGTTCGGGGCAAATCTGACATAACTGAAGTTATAAAAGAGCAGGGGTTTGTTCCTTCTGATCTCACCTATTTCTTTCCAAGAGAGGGACAGAAACCCTGTGTTTGTGAGAGAGAGTGGAATTCCTTGAGCTGGTATGAAGAAATGTACAAGCCAAACAAAAAAACCTAAAGAAACAAAAAAATCACCATAGTCTCCTGATGTGCTAAGTGAGAAAATTTCAGCCCCCTACAAAACTGAGAGCTGAATAATACCAGCCTTTTGGTTCCTCCATCTCTTTTTGTCTCTCTAAACACATTCTTTCATGTGTGTTACCAGCTTTTATCTGCCTGGACCGCGATCATCATCCACAGCTGTTTCCAAGGTTATACAGAATATAATTTAAAATTAGTTGGTATTGTTTGAGTCCAAATGCAGCTACTGAGGGCTGCCAGGCTGTGCTGCCCGAAGGGATGTGCAAGGATGAGGCAGCAGTGGGGATGTGCAAGCGGACTGGGAGGGCAAAGGGCACTTGGAGGTGAGGAGGGGGTGGGAGCTGGCCGAGCACGTGGCATCGTGCTTATCTGTGTGGAGTCTCAACACCTCACAAACTTTAAAACCTTTAATCTGCAACGTGAATTTATATAAGCCTGCGTGTGGCTCTGTCTGTGCTGGTGAGTGTTGGTCACAGGTGTGTAAAGGTCCTTGGCTGGATTTGAAGTTGAGTGTTGCTCATAATCCAGTTGCACAATCTCTTGCCCTTGGCAAGCTGCAACACCTGCCCTGACAGATCCATAAATACTTGGCTGCTGAGCTCTGTCCTCGAGTGACTGCCCTGTAGATGTGCACTTTGTAAAAACTCATTTGAAAGAGGCCTGCTCTAAACAGATGAATGAGTTGGCTTGGAAACCTTTAAAAAAATTAATAAATCCTATTCTACGAGCATGCTTTACTACAACTGTGACATAATTTAGAACAACTGTCCTCCTGAAAACTCTGCTGCATGATTACAGTGTTGCCAGCTCTTGTGATTTGCAGACTTCAGAGGAGACCTTGAGGGAGGTTGTTTAGTCCATTCCTATACCTGAAGGCAAGAGTGGCTTTGCCTAAGCACCATCCCTGAAAGATGTGATAAGGGAGAGTTATTTCTGTGCCCTTCACACTTTCAAAGACATACCATTAGGACAGCTTGCAGATGCCAGCAGGGATTCTCCACTGATGGTGCTTGAACACTGGTGGTAGGTGCCTTCAGAGAACCTCCTATTTAGGTACAAAACTTGCCTTTTTCATTGTAGAGAGAGGGGAAGGTATTGCCCTGGAAGTTATAAGATCGGAATAAATATGTATCATGAACATCACAGAATTGTTTTCCATCTATGCTGGATACTTGGGCTGCTGATGGTTACAGATATGACTGTGACTGCACTTGAAAGGAGGCACTTTCTCTCTGAAGTAACCTCACCTCCTGCTCTTCTCCAGCCCCAGGGAGAAAGTAGTTTTACAGTTTTGGCACTACCAAAGCAAGTAGCTGGGTTAGGGCTATCCATAATGTCTGCTAGTGTGGAGTCAGTCCTCCTTCAAACTTGAATTTTTGATGTTGTACTCTTTTAAAATCTACCTGTAAGTGTCCCATAATAAGGCAGCCCTTTGGAAAATCTTGTTTTTATCTAGATATTTAAATATCACCCAAGGAATCTGAAGTCCTTTGCATGGCAATGGTATATGGGAAAATAGGATGCCAATAAGTAAACAAGTTCCATCAGTAGTCTGTGAATTTACTGGCCTGTTTCTGTAACACAAGCATATTTACAAAATAAACTACTCCTTTTCCTCTGCACTGCTCTTAGGTCTGGGAAGAAGGACAGCAAGAGCTGTATGGATAAGAATAAGCTATTTTATAAATCCAGTTATGTAAATATTGTGGCCATTGCTACAAGACTAGCATGTATACTAGATTAATTACTTATTATTTGTAAATTCACACATTGTAGTAACTCCATAGTCATGATGAGGAGTGTAAACTAAAGGTCATGAAACAGTACCTCAAATAGCCCGTAGATATCTACAGCACTTGGGTTTTCATTGGTGTCTTCTCATGGCCACACACACAACTCCCAGTGGGCCAGTGGGAATTGCTTGCACACACTGAGTGGGGAATAAACCAGGAAATCACTTACTTGTCCACGAGAGAGACTGTATCTAGCTCTGTGACAAGCAAGAGTCACAAGTGGCAGTGTCTGCTGTGAACCATTCCTTCTGGATGGCACTGGGGTGCGTGCCTTGGAAAATACCCACTTAGATTTGCAGTAGCGAGAGCCTCTCATTAATCAAAGCAGGTTTCTCAAAGTTTGACTTTTTAAAAGTTCATAAGTTCATCCTTATGCATTTACCTTTCATAGAAATTCTGAATCCAAGCTGTTGCTGATCGATGGTTGCATTAATTATGCACCAAAGGTCCAATTCTGCCAGCCTTGTTCCCTTTGAATGCTGCTTTACCCTGGGAGGAATTGACTTGCATTATGCAGGTTGGACAAATTCACCTCCAGTCTGAACTTCTGTAAAGGTCTCCAGGGAAGGTTATGTTTCTGTTATTTTCAATAATAAATGAGATTCCCATTGAGTAAAATGATCCAGGAAATTAGCTTTGGCTCTCGGAATAACAGTTTTGTGGCCTCTGATGGAGGGCTGGGAAGAACAGATAGAGTTGGAGGAGGGATGAATCTCTCCAAGATGCAGGTCTTGCAATTCTAACCTGGTAGAGTTGGATCCAAGCACAAGCATTAATAACTTTTCATGTATTTTGAAGATCATCTCAGAGCTGTGATTTTCAAATAGACTTTTTTACAGTCTTACCCTATCTCAAGTAAAATCCTTATAGGTGAAAGAGAGCTGCAACAATAAAGGGGAGGATGGTGTTTGTGTAATAGACAAAATACTTTCTCCCAGCTCACAGGAATGTCTTCTCCTCCCCATATTTTTCTGCCAAATGGATGTTTGGAAGCGTTAATAATTGTATTTTCCCCTTCAACCCTGGAAGTAGCCTAATTTGGCTTAACAGTCAGAGAGGAAAAAAGAAATAGTTAATGTGATTAATTCATCTAGAAAGTGTAAAGCATAACTTAAATTACAACAGTGGTAGGAAAAAATGCTATAGTGAATGTTTCAAACTTCAAATTTTCTGTTGAGGTACCAAGTGATCTGAGAGGAGTGAGTGGCAGTTCATCAAAAGGATGTGTATTTCCTTGTAATACTGTTTTATTGGCCCTTTTCAGTTATTAATCTCAGAATTCCGAAAAATATATGGGGTAATGGATGGTTGCTGCACAGAGCTCTAATTTACTTTACTGCACAGTCACTGTGGGAAAGTGCTTTAGCTACTTTGGCTCTTTTGTATTGCCTCGAGAAAGAATTTTCCCCATGTGTTTTGCTCCAGAAGTCATCTGTTGTTTTTCAATGTATGCACATAAACAGCTCTTGCCGCTATGCCTAAATATTGAGTCAGCAGTTCCCTCTGATGAAACCATCACCAAGGACTGTCACATTTATCTCAACAGATCAGCATCACAGAGCACGTAATGCTATTAGCTCCAAAATGTTGTGTGCTAACCACAGAATTGTGGGACACGAGTGACCTTCTGCTCTTTCGCTTCCTAATCGGCTCTGAGCTTGGGCTGCCAGCTTGGCTGCTCTGTGCCTCCATAACCCATCTGAAAAATGGGTGCAGTTTCCTCTTCCCACCCTGCTGGAGGCATTTTGAAGGCAAATGTACTGGCAAATGGGAGCTGCTCAGACTTTTTGACGGGTGGTGGAAGATTGGGTGTTTGCTTTATTTTTTTTAAAATATTTAAAATGCCTCCAATTAAATTACATGTCATTTCTTGGACTTTGGTCACCCTCATCATGCAGTGGCAGAGGTAGCAGGGATTCCTCTCTGGTTTTCTTTTGCCTTTCTGCAACATGTCCTTGGCTGGTTTCTTTAAAAAAATTATTCCAGTGTCACAAAACACTGCATCACCCGTCATTACTTGAATGTTTGAGCTTTACTGCTGTATTCCATTTATGACTTCTCCTAAGTACACATCTGTATGTCTTTGAACTGGCAATTTAGACTCCTAACATATTAATGCATGGCTAGTCTGATGATCAAGGCTCTGATTTGAAATGTCTCGTGGCTTTACTTGCAATCAGGTAAACCAGCTTTTCTGACTGCCATGTTGCTCTGCCACTGGTTGTCATTTTCCTGAGAGCAGATGTGAAGAGAACCTGTGTTGTTCTTTACAGCCCAGTGTGTCAGTGTGGGTCTCTGGTGAAGTCTGTCCATCCTGAGCTGGGACAGGAGGTGCTGGGAGATGGAACCTGCGTGATGGGCAGCAGGGACCACCCTAAATCAGCAGTGTCCCCAGTCAGAAGCCCAGCTAAGACTAAAGATAATTTTTATTTTTTTTTAATCCACAAAACATTTGTTTCCTCGAGGCTGTTATCCTGCAAAAACTTGAGCATGTGTTTAACAGTAATCATGGAAATTGATCTTGAAGCAATTGGGATACTTGGGTGCTTTGAACTGAGCAGGTGATTTGCAGTGAGTGCCATTACCAGTTCCGCACCAGCATCTGTCTGGCAGAGTGGTTTCACCTGCATCACTTGTCTGAAGGACTCAACACAGCTGTCAAAGGATAAATGCTTCACACTTCAAAAATAAGTGTTGGAGTTTGGGTTTAAACTTTATTTTTTTTAGTGAGGTCTTATCTGCTGTGTGATATCCTTGTCCTGAAAAAAAGCAGTCATCTCTCTGATAATCACTCAGCTGTCCTGTAAGTCAAATAACATACAGATACTTTGGAGAGAATCTCATCTCAGGGTTTTTCTAAAGCCTGGATCTGATTGTCTGCTTCCAGGTATTCATTTTCCAGGAGTAAATGTAAATGTACTGATCTGGTACCATGAGAAAGCAGATTTCTGGGGAAACTGTTTTCTCAACACCCCAGATCACAACATCCTCCACCAGCCATGTCTAAGCTGAGGAGGTAATTGTGGTGTTCAGGATTACTTCCTTATCCTGTATGTGATGCTGACACAACTGCAAGCTAAAACCTGGTGGTGTTTTTCTTTGTTGGGAATTGGAGGCAAGACAAGGAACAGCTCATTTGTTTGGGCTGCCAGGCAGTTGCATGAGGGTAATTATTGTGTGCTGTTTATTTATGTTGGATTCAAACCAGCAACGGTGGGGACCTGGAGATACTCTGGAATTACTCACCCCAGTGAAAGTGGGAGCTGCTGGTGTTACAGCTCCGTGTGGCATCTCATGTTGTCTGTTGCCCAGTCAACACCAGCAGGGCATTGGTAAACCAGAAAATGAATTTAAAATGGCATTTAAAATTGGGGCACTTGGAGAAAATGATTTGCAAGAAGCTAATAAAATGATGGAGTGTGTAATGTGATTGTTTTGTGTGAACACAGAGCTGTAAATGGCTATGCAGGGACATTTAACAGAGAGAAAGTATAACTAGAAGTAATCAGATGAAATGAAGCAAAGAGCATTTAAGCCAAACACTGTGTCATTGTCCCCAGTTTAAGCAATGGAGTATTTTATAGGGGGTTGCTTGGCTTCTGAAAGCAGAGTAAAACACCCTGTGAGTGTATATCCTGTGGAACTCATAGGTAATGACAAGACTTGTAGGCAAGGTTTTTATTATTTGTGTACAACTGAAAAAGCAATAAAATCAATGGAGAAGCCTGTATACATTATCAATAACATGACAGTTCACTTTGGACTGCAAAGCTGCAGAGTTATGCACTACCAAACCAGCAGGTTTTTGCTGTACCAGGGAATGTTTTAATTAAAAGCGAGGAGAATGTATTGCAACTTCCATTTTCTTTAGTGTTTTATTGCACTTACAAAACTACAAGGATTAATAACATTTTTCTGTGTTAGAGCTGGGGGATGTTCAATTCGCAGCAAAGGAACTGTAAATAACAAAATATTGTAATAGTTTTTATGTCAGTGAGGTAAGAAAAGAATTAAAATTTATTTATTTGTTTTCTTTTGCATTTTAACACTTCCACTTATCAACAGGGATGAATCTGAAACTCAAATACCAATCAGCTTCTCAATGTTTGGCATTTTTTCAGCATCCTGAGCTGTTACCTGATCAGCATCACAGAAAGTGAACCAGGAGAATGTTTTCAACCAGCCAAAGCAATAGCAGTCATGAAGAACTAAAACATGATGTGCATATAGAGCTACTGAAAAAAAAAAAAGGCAGAAATTGGTAGCAGTTAGGAACAGGTAAAATGAAGGGACAGGATCTGTAGGGAATAGTGCCTAAATGCACATATTGCTGGGTAGCTTTGCTGTCTGTTGTAGTCCTTCCCTTGAGTTTCACAGTAAGCGCATCCATATGGCTACATGGCTGCATGTTTCTATAGTCTGCATCCTCTTTGCTATAGCCGAGACATTTGCATTTGTTGGGCAGTATTGAATATGAAGCTGGAAACTACTAAGAAAGGTCAAGGAGGATCTGTCGGGGAAGGGACCCATCTGCATGAAGGGTTGGTGAGTGGGCAGAGCCAAAAATTGAAGAGCCACAGGAGACTCGTGGCTTTCTAAGAGTGTGATGAGGTTATCACAGTTCAAAGTCCATTAGGTTTATAGCATTTTATGGCTCTGGGCTAGGGGAGAAAATGCACCATGGAGACAGTGTCTCCAGTGTACCCTGTTCAGGGAAAAAGACTGGTTTTAACAAGTACAGTGATGTCCTGTAGAATGTGGTGGAGTGGTGGTGGTGGTGGTGGGTTTTGTTTTGGTGGGGTTTTTTGTTTGTTTGTTTTTTGCTTTGTTTTGTTTTATTGGGTTATTGAAGAAAGGGAAAAGCCCTCTTTCTTTGAGTCTTTTTGTTTCAGCAGACCTGAAGTGGTCACAGGAACAAACTTCAGGCAATGCCTCAGATAAATCTGTATGTTTTCTATTACTCTTTCTTTCTATGGTGGAATTTAACAGACATTAGACTAATGAATTGATCTAGTTTTAGGTGCATGCTGTTAGGCAAGGTGTTTTATTAAGACTTTTAACTGCAAATTAGAGATCTGCTAGAAAGGCAATTAAAGTCTACAGAAGGAGTTTTATATCACATCCAACCAGGGATGACCCACATTGAATTGTACTTATCTCAGCAGTACAAACAGCCTGGGAAGACAAACAGCAAATGGAGGTTAAGAATCTTTGTTGAGGCAGCTGAGCTGTTTGACATCAAATATTCTGAAATTTATTACTGTGGCTTTTAAGTATCTGTTCATGGATATACGTGCACATATGTATGTAGATGTTAAAAACAAGCATTGCTTATGAATAAAAGCTGAATTGAAATGTTGCAGGTGTTTGGTCTATGTTGGATATGCCATTTATTATGAGCTTAATTACGATATCTGTTCACAGGACACATCTGAGGCCTTGAAGTAGAATAGAAAAGAGCTTATCTAGTTTAGTGAAGTTTAAAATTTTTTGGTGTCCAGGTTTTAAATGAGAGAGATATGGCATCTTTCTTCCGATAGTTGTGGCAGCTTCTGTAGTGGTGCTGCTGAGGGATCCAGGTGGTCTGGGTAGCTGGGCTCCCCCATGCAGATTGAAATGCAGATGGGGAGCCCGAGACAAGAGGCTGAGAACTGCCAGCCCTGGGATGACAAAGGGCACGGAGAAGGGGATGCCAGCCAGGGGAATGGGCACTGACAGACACAGCAGGGGCCGGGAATTGCCGAGCCTTTGGATAACAAAGGAGGTGAGGACCGGGGACACCTGCTAGGTGGATGGACACAGAGAACGGGGGCAGGAGACAAAGCCTGGGAGGAAGAGCAAGGCTTGCATGCAGAGAGACTGTGAGGTATAAAACCCCAGGAGTTCCTTTGGTGGGGCTCTCCTCCTCCGAACCAGCTTGAGCTGTTTCTGTGTTACTGCACCGGGAATAAATGGCTGTATGGAACGAGATACCTGGGAGTTTGCTATGGGAAGCCTGGGGTCAGTCCGGTAAGGAGAGCTGGTCTGGCTGAGTGGGGTGTGCGGGGAGACAAGGGGGACCCAAAGGGGGACCCAAAGGGGGGACCCCTCTGTCACCGGAGCTGCCCCTGTGAAGGGGCTTCGGTCCCAGCAAAAAGTCTCTGACGTGGGAGTGTGACTGTCACAGTCGTGTGAATGGGCAAACTGGGAGGCTTCCTTAACTTTCTGTTGTGGCGAAGAAATAGGCAGTCTTGTTCCTGGGATGATGGACTGCTAATCTCACTGTGAGATGGATTTGTACATATGTGACTAACAGTGGTTTCTGGTGTGGGTTTTTTTATTCTTCCTTGGATTGCAAGAGTTACACATATTGCCCAAACAAGTTTGCATTATTTTTTGATAAAACTCGTTCACTGTACTTCTGCTTCAAGGCTCCACTGCATGTGTTCCCTCAATCTGGGAAATTCTTCCACTACCTCTTGGAAGGTGAAAAGGATTGTATAATGTTTATAAAACCCCTAGGGTTTCCTGGAAAACTAGTGAACTTGGCTTATCTGACTTCCATGGCTTTATGTCTTTGCTCTGTGACTTGGCAATTCATCTTGCAGTAGTTTACAGGACACCCAGTCCCCACTGCTGTCTTGGCCCCTCACCTTTCCCAAAGCCCTCTCCTCCCCGTCTTGTCTGTAACATCAGGCAAGAGGTTTGAGAGCAGTTTATTTCTTACCTATTCTACGATTCTACTCCAGTATGGCCTACTCTGATCTTGTGCTAAGCCTCATGAAGATCCCATAGCTAATGAAAAGCAGTTTTTAATACTACGCTGTCTTAATTCAGCCGCTCAGCCAAACATCCCAGGGAGCTGATGGGCATTTTGTTCCTCAGCAGCTGAACGCTCCTCCTGACCAGTTCACAGCTTGGTTTAATAGCTCTTGAGTCACAAAGCTCTCAGGTTGGGCTACACCTTCTCTTTGGCAATTTGAGGAAATCAGATAGCTTTTCAAGCAGCCATGAAAAAAGCAGATATAAAGCATGATAGGTTGTACCTCCTGATATACCACTTCCTATAACATGAAAGTATAAATAAGACAATGAGGTATTTGTTTAAAAGTGGTGTTTGTGTGGGAGCGACCCTACATCGTGGGTCTCCTGTGAGTTATTAAGTAGGTTTTAAGCACTCCACACACACCCACCCCCCTTTGGCCTGTTGTATTTAACACAGATGTGCACATTCACATGGAATAGTCATCTTAATCCATGTTGTGCTTTTCCATAGCTGTGCTGGTCGTGTGGTGCAGAGCACTGCTGTGCCTCAGCGTGGGGAGTCTGCAGGTGACTGCTGTGGGGCAGCCCTGCAGGGATCAGCTTGGGCTTGGGTTGACATGGTCCAGAGTGAATGATCTATAGGATTATAAATAACCAGCTAATCAGGGTGCTCAGTAATTATCCAGTATTTAGTTTGCCATCATCTGTAGCCTTTTCCAAGACAGACATTTCTACTGAAAGTGACTATGATAATTTTTACATAAAAGGAAGGTGGTCCTTTTGAAATAAAGGTGTGTGTCATGGTTGTAGAGTCATCTAGGCTTCTGAAAGTGTGTATGAGAGAAACTGAGTACAAATGCAAGTATATAATCACCTTGTTAATTTACTTTCGGCTAATTTCCCTTTCCATAAGTCACATCCATGCTTACACAAATGGCAATTTTCATTTCTGTGCCAGTATTTAAAAGTAGAACATTACAGGGCAATCTCTTTACTACAGCTTTATTGATTTATAAAATTACATTTTATTACACTAATCCATATATTAGAAGGAATAAAATTGTGCACAGTTACAGCTAAGGTATTCTTGCCAAGGAGGTACATGGTTTGCTTTTTCATCAGCAGTTCACAATTTAAATTAGTGGATGTCATGCTGTTGGACTCCAGGAACACAGGATTAATGGCAAATTCATTAGTTCATGAAGTTTAATCTTCTTGGTGGGTGTCCCACCTCGTGGGAAATGAGAGGGATTTGGCTGCAGGTGTCTGGTGAGGTAAAAGCAATCACTCAAAGAAAGGGATCCAGAAGGCGAGCTGCTGCTATTGCAAATTCAAGAATATTTATAATATTTATTATTTCTGTTTTATTAGATGCCAGAATACTATTTTTTTTTGTTTTGGTTTTTTTTTTGTTGTTGTTGTTTTTTTGGGGTTTTTTTGTTGTTTAGACAGAAGCAAATGAATGTTCTGAAGGACACATGAGGAGGTTGTAACTGCATTAGCAAGCGCCACACAGCAGTAGAACGTTCCCACTAGTCCTTTCCCAGGTCAGGGAGGTGATGCTTTGTTTGACTATTTGGCATAGATCCTTGAACAGGTCTTTTTAAATGGCTTTCTTGGGGAGTGTGGCAGGTTTTATACCTTCACTTCTAGTTATCAGGTAATTGTCAGTTTCTTTTAAACTGATATTACAGTAAAGAGTGAACTCCCTGATGCTGAATTGGCTTTGTGTAGCCTTGGCATGGTGTTTCGCAACATATACAGACGAGCTTGCAAAGCCCCAACACAGCAGCAAGTTATTTTTGTCCCTTTTAATCTGTTAGGCCCTGATCCTGATCTGTAGGGTTTCCTAAATCCCATTGATTTCTCTAGAATTAGGTTCCTGCAGTCCTTTGAGAGCCTGGGTTTGGCTGATCTTGTGCTATTAACCGGAAACAAACCCACTTTCTCTACCTCAAAACGCTCTAAGGATAAATGTGTTGAAGATTATCAGTGTTCTTATTTGGTGGCAGGGAAGGCCACTGAAATACCAAAAATAGATTTAAAAAGGACAAAAATAACTTGCTGCCTGAAGGGTTTGCACAATCTAAGCTGTGCTGTGTGGCTTGGCTGAATCACTTCTCCAGGGAGACTCCGGGCAGTCAGTACTTCTTTGAGAGAAAGAGCCAGGGAGATGCAACTGGACACGAGAACGGCTTCTACGTGCACTGAGGGCTGACCTGCTGTTGTTTGTGTGTGTGGCTGGCACAGTCCTTTGAGCAAGAGGGGATCCTCATGAGCTGCTGCTGTGGAATCCTGCTTTGGCTACTTGCTGCAAAGGCTGGTGGGAGGAGGAGGCTCTTTGTACAAATCGCTTCCACCTCCCCTTGTGGAAGAAAAATTACTTTAGACTGCAGCCACAAAATGCATTTCTCTCTCGAATGTGTCTGTAGAAAGACGGCTTTGTCTTGGTCAGCTGTTTTCTGGGTTTAATCAGTCATTCCTGCTGACCACAGTGACAGAAATTTGCTTTTAGTACTGCAGTTATCTGTGTGGCCAGGAAGAGTCAATCAGCATCTGTTCCTGCCCATGCATCATTAGCGGAGCTGTGAGTTAATTTCTAGCGACAGACCACATTCTCCTTTGGAATGAATTTCTACTCTGCCACCAAAACACTCTGAATGCTTGTCACATTCTTGTGGTTTATGGGTATCAAGTCACTGGCTAGAGAAGGGAAAGACAGCATTTAAAATCACAAAATGAACTTCCTGTGTTTCGAGTTTCAGCAGAAAATTGTATCTGAAAGTTGAGCATGTTTGGTTTGTAACAGACTAGGCCTCTCTGAAATGTCTGTATTTTATGTAGTTGCAGCTATAAATGACTCCTTATCCCTCTCCACAGGTACTGGGGTCATACATGTGTATAATGGATAGCACGACAATACCTGAATACAAATTCTTTTACTTGTGTTGAAAAAGAAAAGTATTCTTAGTTTGAATAACCCCAGAAGTCAATAAGATAAGGTTTTGTGTACAGTGTCTTTTTACAGGCAGGTTACACTCTATTTTTGTTAATGTAGATAAGACTGTTTCTAATACTGTGCTGCTGATAAGTTCTGCCTTAAGCTTGGCTGCTGATCAGGCTGCCTCTTCTGGAGACAGACCAGGTTGTCTCTGCCTTTCCCTTCTCCCCTTGCCATTAGCAGATGTGTGAAGTTCATCCTGCCTTCCACTTATCTGGCACTATCGGTGACAGATGCAGGAGAGCCAAAGCAGGCTCTCAAAATTACCCTGTCATGTGAGAGGAGAAGGTGACCTCTAAACACCATGCAGAGGGAAAAGGGGTTGTTTTCCTGATAAGTTTCTTCCTTGGCAGCTGAAGGGGTTTTTCGGTGTGGATGATGAGAGCGGTCTCTTCTTGCCGAATGAACAAAAATACCAGTCTGAGAGCAATGGCAAGAGCAGAATCCTTTGTTCCTCCCACCCCACCTGCAGCCAACCACTCAGCAACCCCCCACAGCAGCACTTGGCCTTGCAGCTTCCTGAGTCAGGAGCATCCCTGCACACTTCACATGAAAACCTTATTTGACACAGCTCCACTCACTGCTGGCAACCACCAGTGACTTATATAAAATATGATCATAGCAACTATATAATTACTTTGAGTGTACAACCCCCACATTGTCTGTCATTTTGAGAGAAGCTGGTCAATGGAGATGAAAACCAAATGACTTGTGGTTTGATCAGCCATATTTTGGTGGCTCACAAGATTGTCACTGCCAGCAGTGGAACTGGAGAAGGAGTTTGCAGAAATCCTTTTTTTTTTGCAAATGGGAGATGTAGGTATTTTGCACTTGAAAAGGCAACTTCTAAATAACTTGCTAGGGGCTGTTTTGGTGCATGGTAACAGTCTTACTGCTCAAGAACTGTTTTTGTTTTAACAAGAAAGCAATTGAAGTGACTACAGCCCCTTTGAAGTCTTATTTTTAGATTACAATAAGCAAGATTCTGGTTAATTTAGCAGCAGGGCATCAGTGGCTATTAACAGCTTAACTTGAAGCCCTGGTAGATTGATAAGGAGCTAAATAGCCCTTGAATCATATATTAACAGTCTGGCCATACTATAATTGAGGCTCATGTTGGGTAAGTGTCAGCATGGTTGATAGGCAACACAACAGCAGCAGCTGTTTGTCTTTTAAATGGGTGCTTAAATTATTCGGAATAATAGTTGATAGTCATCAATACATCTGAGCCACAGCCCAGTTATTCTTGGCATGGGTGACAAGCTCTAAATTAGTTTGAGTACAGCACTGGCTCTGCTTGGGCAAACTCACCAGTGTCTAGAAGCAGTTTCTCAGGAAGGGTCTCTAGCCCCTGAGGAGATCCCTCTTCTGTGGCCCAAGCATTAGTGATGTGTGAATAAACTAGGATGCAGATAGCTTGGGTGTGATAACCAAACCAACAGCTGGGCAAACATTTCATCAAGCATCTGAGCCACTCACATCATATGTAGTTTTACTCCTGCAGACCAGAAGAGAAGGTAATGCTAACCAGTAGACTTGGGTTTTTATTATTTATTTTCTTAAATCTTCTGTGGGTACAGGAGATTTGGGCAATTCCCCTGTGAATTTAGTGTATATAACTAGTTTTACATGTTGTGGGACATCCTAGCCAAATAAGACTAAAAGCTTTACCATTAAATGCTCAGAAGGACTTGGTAGCCATTCAGTTTCTATTTCAGTTCCTTCTTATTGTAGCATTAGCAATTCTGAGGTAGTCACACAATGGATGTAGCTCAAATTAATTAGCTAAATTGCTACCTAATGGCAATAAGATTTCATGCCACTTAATATTTCAGTGCAAACATGTCAGGCAAGTTAATGTATTTAAATATGATTGTCTTGTCTTTGCTAGTGGAGTGTGTTATCTCATGTTTGGGCTGTCTACAGCTCGTATTGTGCTCAATTAATTCTGCCATT
This sequence comes from Xenops minutus, assembly GCA_035221455.1. Lineage (NCBI taxonomy): Eukaryota > Metazoa > Chordata > Aves > Passeriformes > Furnariidae > Xenops > Xenops minutus. The sequence goes on from JAWWEE010000021.1 coordinate 6,620,264, forward strand.
AACAGTGGTCTGACTTGCTATTAGCTCTGATAAAAGTACAGTCTTCTCCTTCACTGATGACCATCCTGTGGTAAGGATGCTGAAATGTAATTTAAAGGGGGAAGGAGGATACACACACACTGTGCTTTGTATATAATTGCCACGTTAATGATGGGAGACTTAATTACAATTGGAGTTTATCAGCGGAGAGCTCCAGTGGTGTTGGCCTGTGCACAGATGCTGCACAGTCATGGAGCAGTTGTTCCAGGCTGTGGAAGAGCTCTGGGTGGAAGATACTGATGATTGTTCTTGGTGTCCTGTGCCTGGGAAAAGTCGTGGAGTTTGCTTAGGAACCTCTTGGCTTTCTTTTCTTCCCCCCTTTCTTTCGCCCGCCCTCTTCCCCCACCCTCCTTGTGAAGCAGCCCTTCTGGCTTTGTTGTAAGTGTGGTTTGTAATCATTGTACACATCCCAGATGGTTCACGAAAACTCTTTGAAATGCCATCTGCCAGGCGTGTGTCCAGCCGGCAGCCTGTCATTCTGCTACAAGAAAAACGGAGGCGGGTTTTCCCTTCCCCCTGCCTTCCTGAATTGCATTCAGTAACACTTGTTCAGATGTGAAGCGGGATAACAGCCGGAGCATCTGCAAGCAATCTTTGCTCTAGACAGCAACATGGAAAGTTGTTGGGTTTTTTGCCTTCGCCCAGATAAGATATCCCAACCAGTGTGGGTTTTTATTTTCCCTGGGTTTGCTGCTGAGGGCCGAGTGAGGTGACAAATGTTATCTCTGTGATGTAATGTTTTTCTTTTACGGGGCTACTTGGTGTTCCTAATGCATTCAGTGTGTGTTGCAGGCAGTGGTGCTGATAGCAAGCACATCTGTGATTTTTCGACTTGAACATATTCAGGAAATTAAGAACACTGAGATGAAACAAATAGATCCATTAAAATGGCTCCGAGAAATTATGGCAGATATAATTGTCATGTCAAATAGGCAGCCAGCGCTAGTAAACTGCTGACTGCAATTTCACCACTATAAAAATTCAGAAGGAAAAAAAAGATTAATAAATACTGTCTGTGGGAAGGTACAGATAAAGAAGAGAAGAGGCTTTAAAAGATAAAGTAAAAGCAGTCCTGAAGTTCCCTGATCTTTGTGTCTCATCAGTATGTATTATTAGTTACTGGGAAAATATAAGTCCCGATCTTTCTCATTCGACTCGTGTGCCCCATGGCTCAGGGTAACGTTTGACTGATGGATGAGGAGCACTAGAGTGTCTAATTCTGACTTCCACTGTGCTCCAGGCATGGGACAGCTACAGCATGTCATTGGACAGAGTTACTGTTGAGGCTTTTCATTATTCTTCCTTTCCTCTTGAGGGCCAGGTTTAGTGGAACGTGGCAGTGGCCAAGAGACGTGATGCTCTGATGAGGGTCCTCACAGTGTGACTCTCTACTGGAGGGTCGGTGCTCAGGGAGGAGATGTTGCCTCCGGGCTGAGACCCCTCATCCCGGCTGCTGGTGTGTGCTCCATGTTCCTTGTGTGCAGGGAGGGACCTGTGTGGGCATTGCCTGCTCAGCTTTGCTGCCTGCCTTTGCATGGAAATGCAGCCACTGGGGCAGAGAGGGGCATGTGGAGCAGCTCCAGTATTTCTCTGGACTAGATGTGTGAAAGGCATTTGTCTTCTGTTACAATCCACCTGGTAGAAGTTGTTGTAGTCTTACTGTAAGGATTCAAAAATACAAAGAATGCAAAATTCAATCCTTTCAGATAGGAAAGAATTGTTCTGCCAGTAGGGTAAAGATATCCACCACCATTTCCATGCCCTTCCTTATTTTTTCTCCCACCTTCACCCATTCACACAGTTCCAAGAGAAGGAATGATAGAAAAAGCAGAGGAATTTATATGGTATCCAAAGGCTGGAGGTAAATAAAACAAACAAAAAAAAATACAAAAGAGAGTTTCTATTTTGAAACAAAAAATGGAGAATGTTAGAGAACATGAATGTCTATCAAGGAAATAATTCTACTGACAGTCTTTCAAGGTTATCACTCTGTCAAGACTGACCTCTTGAACAGTCTCTCAGATGAATAGGGGATAAGCAGACTTTCCGCTTCCCTGGCACTTGAGGAAAACATTTGCCAGATGCAGGCATGGTAAATTTATGCTCTTTCAACTTGTAAGAGCTGGAATCTTCCCAATTAGTTCCCAGAAGCTCAGCTTCTTTATTCTTTCTTCTGTCCTTTTATAGAGAGTTTAAGAAATTGTATGCACTGAGAAGACACTGCCCAGGGGCCGGAAGAGTCCCTTAGAAGTGAGAAATCACGCTTCATTAGATGTTAGGTATGATTTCCACATCTCTCAAGTTATTCCCAAGCCAGCAGACTGGTTGCAGCCACAGCACTCGGACACCTCCAACTCTCTAACTCTGCTTTTTCTTCCCAAATTCAGTTTCCTGCACCATCTCTAAATCTGTCACTTATATTATCTCAGATGTACAGAATCCAGCCACCTCCTAGCCTCCAGAGTCATGGAAAATAAAGGCCATTGAACAGAAATTGATCCTAATCAATGAAGCTGTGCTCAGTGACCTAAAATGCAGTGGCCCAAGCCATCTTAGCAAAAAAGTAATGAAATGACTCATCTTATACTTTGCTTCAGAGGGCTGTAAATTGATCAGAAGGGAGAAGTTTCAGAGCTGGCAGAGTAGCAGTGATCAGAGCCCTGTTCTCCATGGGTGCTATTTAAATTGTCAAGTGCTGGAGAGAGATTCAGTGTGACTTATTACTCCAAAGTATTTCTTGAACTGGAATGAACTTATAAATGAACTTCTGTGCAGACGGTTGGCAGGTTGTCTCTTCAGTGAGCTCGTCTGAATGGTGTGTCAAAACTGTCTTATGGTACTTTTTAATGCTGAAAAAATAATAATATAAATAGAGATAAAACACTAAGAAGAATCAAGGAAGAAGTTATCTTTGTGATGTGAAAGAACATTTGGTGAGATAGTGATACAGAAATAATGGAAGCTAGAAAGAAGTTGTCTTATCTGAGAATACAGATTGCAATTTTAGTGAGGTTGAAGAATGAGAGACAGTGCTAATAGCAGGAAGGTAGTTGCTGGCATATTCCCAGCTACCAAACTTTTCCAGCTGAGTTTCTGCATGTGGTATGAGAGATTTTATTGCCAGAGAGTCTTTCTGAGAATACAAAAAACATTGTACTTCGGTTGTTTTGTTCCAGCTGGTACTGCCAGCTCAACCAGAGGTCTGTGTCTTGTCTTGTTTTCACACGGGCTCCTAACTTCGAACGGAACTCTTTTCACACTGTGTAGCTCACAGAATTGTGTTCTACAAATACTGTTGTATCATAAGCAGCATTTTTTACTGCCCTTTTTATATTTGGAAAGAAAACAACTATAACAATGTGCTAATTTTTCCTTTCAGGCACGACCCGCCCTCCAAGAGAAGGAGAAGTGCCTGGTGTGGACTATAACTTTCTGACTGTGGAGGAATTTCTGGAGTTGGAGCGAAGCGGGACCCTTTTGGAAGTAGGAACTTATGAAGGTATGGAGCCATATGGGCAGTGAAAAAACACTTCAAATAGCCGTGGTAGGACACCACGCTTGCATCACTCTTGCTCGAGTCAGGACCTTGCTTTCCATTCTAGTGCTCTACTTCCCTTTTCTCTCTACCTTGAGAGAGGAAATTCCAATATTGCTGTGCTTTTGTCTTTCCCCTTCAAGTTTGCTGCCTCAAAAGATTAACATCGGTAGGCCAGGAAAAGCCAATATGTACTCCAGTAATGAAATACTGAGGCACTTTGCATCTATTCCTTATATCCACTGTGGCTCATCTCCTTGTTCACTTTTTCTTCCCTCTTTCCCTTCATCTGCCCTAAATACACATCCTTCTTCACCCGATTGTATGTCCCTGTGCAGCTACATGATACACTGCTTTTGGACTTTTTTTTTCTTCTTTGTTCTTGGATAATTGCTTCCAACTTGGGTCATTGTGCTCATCCTTTTTACAGCACAACTTTGCGAACAACAGCACTGAGGCATCCAAGGGGCACTGAAATGTCACCAGAGTGAGAGCAGGAAAAAGATACCTTTGACTCCCAGAGAAATGCAAGGCAAATTGGCCATATTTAGGTACACAACAGGATTTGTGTAACTAAACCTGCAATCTATATCTCCTTTAAATTGAAACCTCCTTTTGGACTGGGTTGTTTTTTCCTCTGGAGAACATTCAAATAAAGACAGTGAAAAGAAATACTTTACAGGTTTGAAAGTCCTTCCAATGTACTTCAGCTAATTCATGCCATATTTCCATTTGCAAGAAGTTTAATGGGTCTTTCTGTTATTATGAGAGATTGAAAAAGGCCTATTCTTTTTATTCTTTATTATAAGAAATATGGAATACATTTGAAAATATGAGCTACATGCAAATAGCCAATAGTATTTGAAAAGTAGTTATCAAACCTGAACAGAAAAAATTGTGACATGTGGTTTTGGTTTTCAATGTCTGGAAGAAAAAGTCCTGAAACACTGTTTGTTTGCTTCTTTAAAAACTCCCATATAAGGGCACCTTTAAACGTTGCACTCATTCCCAACTGCAGACAATTGTGGTGTCAAACCTGGTTTGCATGAAGATGCTAAATGTGTAATTTGGTTTCACTCTTCCACCTCTCTGAGCTGATTAGCTCCATCAGCACCAATGCTAACATTCCAACTGCAGCTCTTCTCCAAAATGAGCTTTTTCCTCTCCATGTTTCTAATTATAACACTAAATTAGTTTTCTTTGTCATGATGCTTGAAATAGATCAGCTGAACAGCCTTGCCGTTGCTTCCTGATCGCATTTGTTCTGGTGACCTTTCCACTTGGAAAGACAAAGTGGGTAACTGTCTGTAAGCTGGCTCCTGGGATGTGCTGGGAATTAGTTTTCAGGAAATGCTGTATCCATCTGGGACAGTTACAACACGGTCCTTTCGTTGCTTATGTGATTATGTGCAGCAGCAGCTGAAGTGTTTAGGCTTCGTGTGTTGCTCTTTTGACTTGCTGAAGATGAGGTTGATTTCTCATAAGTCTAATGCCTATTTCATTTCTGTGGGTGATAGAAGTGTCTGGACTTTAAAGGAATAATTTGTCAGAAGTGCTGAGAAGCCTCTTTCCCTGTTGACATCAGTGATGCTGGTGCATTGTGGTTCTGGAGTGTTGGCCCATGGAAGGAAAAATCAATGAGAATAAAGCAAATAATGATGATGCATGTGTGCACATATGCATCAAGACACATTACTGTTTGATTGTAATGTGAAATAAATAGAGTTCATTTTTCACTTACAGCTTCAAGAAATTATTTTGCTGCCTTATGAGATTTCTTTAATGATTTTGTTGTACTTTTTTGGAAATCTTATTTTACAACTGTATTGATCAAGACAGTGTTGATCTTGATTGGGTCTTGGAAGATGGTGTGATTCAGACTCAATGCTGCAATCACCAGCAATTTTGTCTATTAAAAAACCCCAGTCTGCCAAAAAAACCCAGACCACAAAGTAAGCTAGACTTTTAATGTCCAAGTCTCTGTTATTGTCCAGCTTTATGGTCTTAGATTATTTTAATTATAATTTGGTTTATGCTGCATTTTCTTTTACCTTTTTTTATAATGTAACATCATGATGAAGTTGGCTGTATTTTTGACCAGGAATGGCTTATTCTAAACCAGAGGGATGGAACCCAACATATGGAAATTATCTTCTTTTTCTCACTGAAGAACAATAAAATTTAACGCAGGGCTTTTATTATTAATAATTTTACCCATTGTACTGAGTAGGAATAGAACAATTGCAGAGATAGAATTGCTTGTGATTACAATGCAGTCAGGTAATTTAGAGATGAAGGAAGGGGAATCCTGTGAAATGGAAGACAGGGATGATGAATGAGGAAGTTTTCATATACCTGGCAGCCACAAAGTCATGAGGCTGAAGCAGACTGGTGGTTTGGGGTCAGGGTGGTCTCAAGAACCCTTCTGACCCTTAATTTGTAAGCATTGGTACAATGCTTACAAATTGGTGGGGGAGATGAATGTATGCCCTGTATTCTTGTTCTGCATTTCAGTAGCTGGAGAGTAAATCTGGCACAAATGATCAAAATAAAATTTTGGAATGACTGGATTTGCTTGCCTCTTGGAGGCATAAAGCCATCTGGATAATGGCACTAACACTGGGAAAAACCTTGAAGGAGAAGACCTAGTGCAAGCATTTGTTTAGTAACAGTTATTGAAGCGAACTTCTGGGAAGATTAGAAAACAGGGAGCCGTCAGAAGGGGGACTTTGATGCTGATACAGATACTATTGATTTGGAAAGAATAAAGAACAAGCAGAAGAGAACAGTTGGAAACCATAAGGGAGTAGGAGAGTGTATCAGGTTTTGAGAGAACAACCTGGGTTTTGAAAGTGCTCTAATTGCAGAAAGAGAAAGTGCAAGCTGAACAGGACAAAAAAGGTGTTGCCAACCTACAGGGCTGTGTATTTATTATTTCTTTTGCTGTGCTGCAAATAGATTCCTCTGGGCAGCTTTTGATTCACATCCCAGTGAATGCAGAGAGGGCTTAGCAGCTGCTGGTCTGGTCACCTGTCACCTCCCTGGTGTGTTCTGCACCCAAAAGGCTCAAAAAAAAAGTGGGAGTGGACATCAGCAAAGCTTAATTCCTGAGGTATTCTGTTCCTGTTTTAACATGCTGATTTTTAACCATGGAGCCCAGAAACATTGTCTTTCTTCCCCTAATGAAAGCTATGTGTTGATCACATGAATCCAGCAGCTGGAGCTGAAACCCTTGAAGACCTGCCCAAAGCTGTGATGCTGCACCAGCATTGGTGATTCTGCCCCACGTGGGGGCTGGTAAAGCTACACATAACACACTCAAGCCAGTTAAAATTCCCATTGACATTACTCATTAGGAAGGAAAAGTCTTTTTAGGCTGCACACTGTCTAGGCCTTCTGGTGAATAGGAAATCACCATAATTGTAATCTCAGGCTTTTATTGACTGCTCCTTCAGGGCAGAAAATACTGATGGATGCATGGAAGTAATTGTGTAGGTTGCTAATTATTTAGCAATTACTTCTGTGTTTGAATTGTGGGCTCTCACAGAGACCCCAAGGGGGGGCTATTTTGAGCAGAGCCACCACTTCCAGATTTTATTCCCATTTCTTCCCCAGCTGCTGAGTGGCCCTGGGCAGATCAGGTAACTGCTCTATACTTCAGGTTACTGGCCTGGAGAATATTAAAACAACACTTACTTCTCTCTTCATTAATATTTCAGCAGATCCCCTGTGCCTGCAGCTATCTGCTCTTGCAAATAGGAAGGAGGGAGTGGAGGTGACAGTATTTTGGAGGGCTGTGCTAAAGGCAGCAGTGGGGGTGACAGCTGTGCAGAGGCACATGGGGACACTGGCATGGTGGCTGAATCTTGAATGGGGATGGCTGTATCACCAGGGTCTGGCAAGGCTGTATTAATGAATGCCTGCCCAGCACTTAGTGATCCTCAAAAGAAAAAGTGCTGCACTTTATAACATGTGAAGGGTTATTACATTATAGCATATTATTGTCAAGGCATCATATTTCATTCTCAGGACAAGTGTTATGTGATTGCCAGGAGAAGTAATAAGTAATCTGCATTAGTCTCATGACTAAGATGTAATGGGGTGACTTGCTAACATTTTAAAAGTGTATAAAACTAGCTACTGTAGACAGGGTCTCTGATTGTGGTACTTAATGAGTGTAATAAATTATGTTAATAGTGCAGTTAGAATTTCAACTGAAGTAGAGAGGTGTATTCAGCAACATGCTTCAAATCAAGATGCCTTTAGCCTAATTTATCTGGTATGCTGGCTCTCCTTGGGTTTCTCTGCAGCAGCCCCACTCTCCCAGCTGGTTCAGGAGAACGGCTGGATTTTCTTTGCTGGGCTTCTGGTGCCTTCACAGCCTGTGGGTCTCATCAGCTTGGTCCGACCTTGGAATGAGAGCTGTCTGTGGCAGGAAAAGCATGACAGGAGGACTGGGAGAGTAAGGGTGGCAGATGCTGGGGATGTCCATGCAGAGGAACTACATGTTCCGCTTAATAAGATAAGATCTGCTCATTATTGTCTTCCTACTACGGACTGACTCAATAAATCATAACAGCTCCTTCAGCACCATTATAATGTATCATATCCACATATTAACATACCTGCACTGCAGAAAGATTCTTCTTCTATCCTTGACTTTTACACTTTGCTTGCCTTTGTTTTCCCCCTTGCTATTTTTCAAACCACTAGTGGAGGAAAAAAAGGCAACACGTTATTGTGTATGTGCACGATTATCAGTGTTGAGCATGAGTGCTGCTGTACTGAAGTGTCATCAGATACCAATGCTTCATTCTCCAAACAGCTAAAGTGGTACCTGAGTAACTCTTGTTCTCTAAAAGCAAATATTCAACTGTCTGGTAGGCATTTAGAGTGGCTTTGAATATCCTATGGCGTTCCTCACTGGCTTTCATCTCGCTGCATTTTCACTAAGTTTTCCGGTGTGAGCTCTGTCAGAAATTGTTCATTAGCAACAACAATGTTGTTTCCCAAAAACTTATGGCAAACACTTCCCAAACATACTGGTGAATTAGTTGCTTTATTCCTAAGTTAGAGTTTAGGTCATTTTAAGCTATCATTTGCTCTCTGACCACAGTCTGTGTTGAGGCTATTCGTAGTAGTCCACTGCCAGATGACAGCTAGGCACATTTTGGCATTGTTTCTTGGTAGTGGGTGTTCTTGGGACTCAGGAATTGACTGCTCCTCACTGGTGTCATCCAGCTCCTTGTTTGCAGAGGCAGCCCAGCCTCCCCAGGCTGTGGCATTTCCCTGCCCTGCAGAGCTCACTGAGCTGCCACAGACAAGCCACCACCTTCCGCAGAGGGGAGGTGTTACTGGGACACATCCTCATGGTGGGGCTATATATATAAATATTTAAATATTTCCAAGAAGAAGAGTTGCATATTGCAGTGGCTTGACATGGTGTTTTCTTTATTCCCCATAGCCTTTTGCTAGGTGGGGTGTTTCCAGCCACTTCTGTTTTCTCTATATACCATCCACAAGCAGGTGCTCATTTATGTTCCCTATGAATTTTTTTAATCTACTTGCGTGTGGCTGTGGCAGTTTGTGTAATACAGCTGGTCTCATGAAACACCCTGATCATCCATAGGCACCTTGTGACCCATGCTACCAAGGCCTTACTGCTTATTTAAGAATCACTGCTTTGTTTTAGGAGTTTTCCATGCATTAAGCATTTCCACGCAATTCCATGTGCTTGGATGCAATTGTACATGAATGTTAAAAATAGCATGTGGCACTACCTAGTGATAACATGGGAAAAATCAGAATAAGTAAGACTAATTTGTTCTGTAGGTGATTTTCTCCATGCTGCCTTTAGGACACTAATTGGAGTATTTGTTAAATTTCAGACATAAATTGAAATCTGCAGATTCTAACAGTTGGATGTATTTAACAAGAAACCCAAACTGATCTTTCAGTTAATCTCACCATTAATAGCTGTAAAAATTGTCAGAGAATCTGCTATTTAAAGCAAATGCATATATTTTAGGTTAATTTCTCTGAGATCTCCCTCATTGCTTGTTTTGCTTCCGATCCAGATGCTGTATTCGTGGCCTCCTCCCGGTTGCCTGGATACTCTGAATTTCCTCAAGGCAATTGCTAATCAATGTGCAGTTGCAGCTAGGTGAATCCCACAGACTGCAGCCAGATCTGTCATCTAAATGTGGAAATCTGTAGCAGAATGTGATCTGGGAAGAGAACAGACAAAACACTGTGGCAGGAGCTCTGCTCCCAGGAACCAATTCATCCTGTGTTAATCAGACACAAGCACTCTTGCTGGATTAGATGAGCAGAAGCTCTTCTGCTAAAATTAAGGGTCAATTGTTTCAGTTCTTTTACAGTGCAGAGAAGAGCTGCATCGCAGAAAAGAAAACAATTACATTAATAATTACATTTCACGTCTTTATGTCAAGGCCTTGCTTAATTTTGCTGCTTATCTCCAAGTTTCTTTCCCAAAATACCCAATTGCAGCAAGACAGTAAGCTACGAGCTGCTTTTTAAAACATGAGCTATTAACGGAGCCCTCGTTAACACGGAGTGGTCGCTCTGAAGATCAGATGCACTCTCACGGGCACAGGGGCCTCTGTGCTACACAGGGGCTTGTGAGTTCCTTGGCATTTTTATAATTGCAAAATTAGGCTTCACAGGTAGGCATCAGTAAATTCAGAACTTCATGAACTCTTCTTGGTCCTTTTCTGAGACACAAATACATTCCCGATCCCAGGCATAAATCTCTTCACACCAGGAAAGAGAAGAACTGCAGAAGAAACACCTACAGATTAAAGTGACTCAAATATATGATTTGGGACCACGTTCTTCAATTGATGTTGTACCTTTAAGATTAATGCTCAAGCTCATGCTTTACCTTGCAGTCAGCTGCTCTACCTTCTTCCACCTCTCCATGTCAGCTCTGTCACCCTGTCCCCATCCCAGCAGCCTCCATGGTCTCTTCTTCCCTCCATGAGCTGAAACACCTATTTTGGTATCCATTGCACTTTTGAACCTGTTAGATTGTGTCTCTGTTCTTGTGCATTTCTATCCATTCCAGAAATAGCATCTTGGCTGGATGGAGGCCTTTCAACCCAAATTGAACTGAATAGTGAATGGTAAAAGTTGTTATGGAATAAATTCATAGTTATTTTACTTAGCGGTGGTTCGTTGGCATCTTTTTGTGAACTCATTTCCAATTCCAGGTCACATAAACAACTTAAGGTTGTTTGTGAATTTTCTGTTCACCAGGGGAATATTTAGTAAGAATGTTTTATTTTCTTGAAATATAAGACAAATTCTCCATTATCACTTGGTTTCTAAAATTTAAAAAGAACGTTCTCTTGACTAAAAACATTGCTTTAATTCAGAAACTGCAGGACAGGGTGGAAGTTGCTGTAGATTACTTTCGCTGATTGTGATCACTGCTTGAATTGGCAGAGGAAGAAGTGTTATGATGATGAGAACTTGTCTCATTGTTGTGATAAACTGTTACCAAAGTCTAATTACCGTGCATGATGCTAAAATGTGTAAGCTGCCGACACTTTGAGATAAGGAGATGAAAAGAAACCAACTCATTCCAAATAGCTCTTTTGGTTGTTTGGGTTTTTTTTCTCCTCATTATTATTGTTATTTCTGTGCACTCTCCTGAGTGGTGCTTTAAGAGTGCATGGATTAAGTCAGGAATTTGGCTGCAAAAGCTGCCATTGAACTTTGGTAGTGGTTAAATAAGTTTTAAGCACCAAGGGACTGAATAAAAGAAGGGTTAGTGAAAGGTGATGACAAGGGATTCAGTTAATGGTATGTGCATCTGCTGAGTGAATGCATTGTTATTAGCTATTAATTCAGTTGCTGTAGGCAGGATCCAAATGGGATTGAGAAGAGGGTAAACTTAGAAGCCCAGTTCCCATAGGAATTAGACATGGGAAAGTGCCATTTATGCCATGCTGGCTGCTTCAGAACTGGCATTTCCACAGAAAAGTAGAGGGTTTCCTGCCGTCTTGTTCAAGAAATCCCCTTTGTCTGGGAGACAGGCTGTTCCTTTCCAGCTCTGAGACGTCCTGTTGGGGTCACAGTCCTCAGAAGTTCGCAGAGCTTCACCTGAGCTCAGCGCCCCGGGAGTCCTGCCTTAACTACTGTGCTGACTTCTGAAAATGTTTTGGGATCCTCTGGGATGACAGATGCTTGTGTATGCACATGTAACATGCTGTTAATAATTAGAGCTGATTGGATATTCAGTACAAATTACACTGGCTATGGAGTTAGCCCCTTCTTTAGGCTTACAAGTGGCTCATAAAACACTGTTAAAGCATATTTTTAAATGTATGTTTTTTCATAAATATTGACAGATCTAATTTGAATGAATAATGTCAAGTCTGAGTGTTGTAAAACTCTTGCTGGGCTGTTCACTGTTGTTGATGGGGCACGTTTGTATTTCTGAGTCACAGAGTAAATATTTTCTCTTTCCAATTTCTAGGATGAAATATGAGTTTTGATGATAATTTTAGGTACCAGTCACCCCTAATAGTGGGTCTGCCCCCACGCCCAGGCTCATATGCCATGTCTTCAAAAACAACTTCTTACGGAGCAAAACAGGTCTGACTGCATCCAGCAAATAGAGGAAAAAATAGTATATCCATTTTCTCTCATTCTCCATGTCACCTGGAAGCTGGGTTGGAGCATTCTTTTGAAGGTTTTCGACATGAGCTGGGTTTTTTCCCCAGCCTGTTTGTCCTTGTGTGAATCTGAAGGAGGAGCTGTGGGTTTTTTTTGAATATTGACTCAGGCTTAGTCTGCCTCCTGTGGAGAAATAAGAAAAGTTCAGCCCCAGTGGCTGCATTTCCCATAAAACCCACACATGCAGAGCCATGCTCAGTTTCAAATTCATATTTACTCTTTTTATGTGCTCATGTATACTTATAGGAATCCTCTAAGGTAGAACACTGTCTTCATAGAAAAAATTGTTCACTAATAATAGTGTCAACAGCCATGGCTGGTTAAAAAATGACTAATGATTTCAGTGTGAGAAAATCTGAAATACTTTAGACAAGCCTGTTTTTCTGCTGAGGAACAGCTCTCCTTGGACTGTTAGGAACTCCAGCCTTGCTATTGCTAGAGGAACTGAAGAGGAACAAAATTCAAAGATATAATCATATATTTCTCAGTAATTGGAAGAGGGATAGAAACATCTGTGCTATATTCTTGTCCAGGGGAAATAAACCCCACACTATCAACATCTATATATCCCATTCATTCACTTTGTTGCATCCATCCTAAACGATTTAACCATTTACAACAGACCGGAAAGAACTTTTGCACAAAATAGTGATGTGCAGTGCCATAAATAAAAGCTGTTTTCATGTGTATGGCACACATGTGGCTCTCCCTGATTAGCAGTTAATATCCTTAGAAAGGATTTTTTTCCCCCTACTAGAAAAATAAAGAAACAACCTTAATAAAAAGACCCCAAAATCCCAGAATAGCATCATTCTTCATGAAAAATGCCAAATGGGGTAGATGGGAGCAGGGGTAATTATCCCTTTTGTTTTGCCCACCTACCTTTGGATTTTCCCTTTGCACTCTCTCTCCCCCATTCCTGCTCTTTCAGTATAAAGGACTCCTGCAGTATGTAGAGCATAAGAATTATTTCTCTAGCAGAGACTGCAACCTGCTTGCAGAGCCTCCATACCCATTAGAGGCTCTTTGCAGAAGAAGTAATTTCCTTCCCCCCATAAATTATGCATCAATGTGCATTTAAGATTCTGAAATGATGAACAGAAGATGAAAGCGTTGCGGAGTGTTGCTGCTCCTGTGGAGCTGGATCCACGACGTTGTGTACAGGCTGGAACACACCTTGTTAAGACAAACCTGCACGTGTTGCTGTCCTAGTACTCCAGCTGTAAAAACGTGGAGGGAGGAGCTGCTCCAGCTTCTCAGCTCTGTGAGGAATACTTCTTCACCTCGTGGGAGGCAGTGAAGGGGGAAAGATGGCAAAGTGTAGTGTGTCCTAAGTGGTCTTCCAAGATGGACTCTGACAGTCTAAGTGGGGTGATTCCTGCTCTTTATAGGTTCTGATGACCCTCCTTCCAGGAGGATCTGCTCCATGATCTTGCCAGGCACAGAGGTGAGACTGACCAGCCTGTAGTTCTCTGGGTCCCCCTATATAAAAAAGGGGGTTATGTTTCTCGTTTTCCAGTCAGCAGGAACTTCTCCAGACTGCCACAGCTTCTCAAATATGATGGAAAGTCACACAGCAACTTCATTCAGGTTCCCTCAGGGCCTGCAGATGCATCTCATCAGGTCCTGTGGACTTGTATGCCTTCATGTTCCTTAGATGGTCTGAAACACAGTCATCCCCTACACTGATTGAGAAAACATGTAAACATGTATTGAAAAATTGACAAATAATGCTCTCGGGTTATACACAGCCTATGGAGAGCGATTAAGAATGTAAATAAACGTGCATGTGTATTTCAGAGAAGAATTTTGCACTGTTGACACAGTTGAAGCCACAGGGGAGGGCATCCTCTCTGTTTTATCATGCCAGAGAGTATAGGGAGAATTTTTAAGTCTGCTCTTGGAATCCAAAGGTGGCAAACAAAAATTATCAATAATTCCTGAAGGGGAAAATTTGGGGAGTTTTATGTAAAACTGTTGTATATAACAGATCATTGTGTAAAAAGTAAAAGATACACCTTGCAATAGATCTGAATTCCTACAGTCCTCGGTGCTGCAGGAACCAATTCCAGACCTGAGGTTCCTGTACAGTGTTTCAGGGCAAATCAAGCACCGCTTTGGTGTGGAGGTGAGGTGAAACAGGGACAGTGAAATAACTCCATGTGGTTCTGGCAACAGTGAACCTGCACTTATTCTGTGTTTTTTCCATGGTCACTTAAAATAGCAGGGAAGCATCCCAAGCACTTTGCTCTGTTTCCATCACAGCTGGTAATGGCTACTGAGAGCCATGGATTTCTGTAACATTTTCTAGGTGCATCTTTGTTCCTTCAAGTTTAGCTTTAAGGTCTCATTGTTCACTTCTACACAAGTTGACTCAACTGCTGAATTTTCTCTTTGAAAAAAGCAATGCCATGTGGTATCTTGTCTTTTCTCTCCTCTGACAAAGTTTTCTTTCAGAGAATAGTTTTTGCTTTCTAAAAGCAACATCCCCCCCAAAAGAACCTGTGTATTAAAGCAGGCCATCGAGCCTTTCATCACTTCTCTTGGTGATAGCAGTCATGAATATTTTATTTTCTGCAGGGCTCACTCCAGATCTGCCACAGCATTGTGTGGGTGCACACATGTAAAAAGGCTACTAATTGAAATTCAGATGTAACGAGATGAAGTTTTGCTATTCACCATGACTGTCTTTTGTTTTAGCCCATGTACGCTCAGTGCACCTAAACAATGCAGCCATTGCTTCTCCTTTTAGATTCGACAAGAATAACTAAAAAGGCAAGATATTTCTGTGTCTGCTGTAGAGGTGAAATATGCACCCCCAAAAATGGGAATGGCGTGTGTTAGCTTGCTTGTTTACTTATTTTTGGGGAGGGGCAGTAATTGTTATGGAACCATAAAGAAAATAAAGCAGAAATCTTGCTGCTATAAACTGTTCTCTTTTGAAGATGCAAATGTGTCTCTATTGCCTAGGTAACTATTATGGAACGCCCAAGCCTCCCAGCCAGCCCCTCCGTGGGAAAGTGACTTCCACCGATGCTTTGCAAAACCTGCAGTCTGGCTCCAAGCAGTCGACTCCAAAGCGAACTAAGTCTTACAATGATATGCAAAATGCTGGCATAGTGCACACAGAGAATGAGGAAGAGGATGATGTACCTGAAATGAGCAGTAGCTTCACAGGTAAAGCAAAAATATCGCGGTCCACCAATTGGGATACGTGGGGAAGGTTTTTGGAGGGTGTTTTGATGGCGTGTTTGTTGTTTTTAATGTGTTTTCTGCAAAGCTGTCAGCCTCAAACAGTGCTGGCCAGCACCTGAATGGAAGATGTCCAGGTGTGAACAACCACGTGCACAGTTGTGTCTTTCCAAAAAGGCCTTGTGGGATTGAGCTAAATGAGAAAAAAAATATGGAGAAGTCCAAATCTATTAATTGCAGAAAGGTCAAGGAAGAGTTGATCTATGGCTGACAGTTATAAACAGGATGAAATGACTCAACCAGGATTACCTTTGAAATTAATTATTGCTCTTTGCTAAATACACTGCTGTCCTTTCCCCTTCCTGAGCTGCCCATCACATACAGTTACAAGTCCTCTGTTACAAGTCCTCTTTACCAAGGTACCTTTCAGCAAATCAAGGGCTGCTTGCTGCAGGAATGAGAGCTGAGGTTTTTGTGCAAGCTCTGTGTTTTGAGTCCTGCTGAACACAGATCTCAGTCCCACCATGACTGCCGTCAAGCATTGGCTGAAAGATCACTGGAAACCTTTGCAATCTGAAGCCAAGTGCTGTGCTGGCAGATTCAGAGCAAAACACTGTTGGAGATCCACTGAATTTCCAGATGCCAACTGGAAGTTTATGAAGCTCCAAGGGGCAAGAGCTCTTCCCCATGTCCTCAATTCTAGTATTAGCACGTGGATTAGCATTGCTCCCTCAGCTCAGTTTCAAGCACTGAATTCACCTTCCAGGCTCCATTTGAGACAGGTACTGAGCAAGAAACATTATCCACATCTTCCAGCCTCCCGCAGTTGTTGGCTGTGGGTGTTCACCATAACTGGCATTAAGTCCTTTGTCTTCTGGTCCCTTCCTATCACCATGACAATTTTCTTTCTCAGCCTCTGATGAGTCAGAGGAGCTGTCATGCCGGTCCCTACTTGCCAAGGTTCTGACTCTAACATCTCCACAGAACTTTGAAAAGCTTTAGGCTGAGGCTGTTCTTGGTCCTCTCGGGGACAAACTGTTGAAGTGCCTTAAGGGTTGTGCCCTGTTTGGCTGCTACCTGTTACACATTTCCACCCCAAATCACTCCTGGCTGGCCTAGTTCCTCTCAGCCTGGAGTTTCTGTCTCTGCTTATCAGCTCCTTTACAAAATCTTGCACTGAGGGTGTTTTCTCACATGTTGTGGCATGGCAGCAGCCTCAGCCTTTGTCACAGGATCTGATTTTAGGAGGAAGCTGGTTGGAGATGCTGTTTGGTTTCCTTGCTGCCCATCTCAGTTTGGTGCCCCTGAAGTAAGTTGAGCATCGTTTCTCTTCCTTGTTTTCCTTCAGAAGATGAAATATTGGAAGATGCAGCTCATTTGTCACAACGTTATCACACCCTGGCCCCTTGCCTTCATTAAATGGGCACAGAATCAAGAAAAGAGTTATTCTCATATACCAAAGTGATTCCTTATGCTTATTTCACATGTAAGTGTGCTAGCCATATTAAAATACTCCTGCTTCTCTAGAAGACCTCTCGATGACTTGTGTTTTCCAGATTTTGGCATGTTTATACTCTCAGTTTTAAGCTGGCGATGATTCATTCATGCTTCTTTATCTTGTCATCGTCTACCTAAAAATATCAAACGCCAGGAAGGCTGGAAAGCAGGCAGTGAGAGTACTGGTATAGATGTTTTCCTTCCTGTTTCTCCCGGTTTATTATGGTCAGTATCTTGTCTTTTGGTAATGGCAGCATACAGGCTAGAATAGTGCAGGAGCTATTTCCAAGGCTGTGGGATGTGAGTAGAGGATGTCCACAGTCTCTGGTCTCAAGAGCAGGGGTGAGGTCCTGTCTGTGGAGTCCTTTCAGTCCCACTCCTTGGGGACTTGGCAGAGGGTGACACTGATCTCTCAGTCTTTTGCTCTTTTATGTTGCCTGCCACTTGTACTGATGTTCTCAGGGGATGTACTGCCATAAATTTTCAACACCTTCAAGAAACAAACAGAAAATCCCTCTTGTAGGCACAGGGTTAATTTTAGAATTTGTCCATTGTTGCCAAAACCTCTCTGGGAAGGAGTAATGGGGCACATTATTACTGGGGAGCATTTACTGTGATTAGGGATGGAGGGAATGAGCAGCAGTTTTTCATGGATGCAGCTCAAAGCATCAGAAATGTTTCCTTAAAGGTAGAAGGGCCAGATACATCATAAAACACTCCTGAGTGACTTTGACTGGAAGGATACAATGGTGAGTCATGGAGTAAACCTCCTCAGACAGCAAGAACAGGCACTAGTGAGCAGCAACATGTGGACACATCATGTAGTGCTGACATTCATTTTCATTTTTAATTTAAAATAACGCACTGCACTGAAGACAATCACCATTAGCTTGTTGACTTTGAGCTTCTGGCAACCTTTTGCTGTTGTAAAAATCTCCCCTTTTGATCATTCTTCAAACAGGAAATTTTATTCTCCTAATCCCTGTCCCACAATTGGCACTGCAGGAGTCAACCTGTAAGACTGCTCAAATGCCCATTGAACTCCTCTACATCAGTGAGCTCTGGCCTCAGACAGCTTGGATGAATTTGGTACCTCAGCAGGGCCCGTGAGAGCGAACACAGGAGCTGATCACAGCTCCTCATTTGTTTGGCAAGGGTCTGGCTGGCAGTGTGTGGGCAAAGCAAGCTCGTCCCTGCTGGCAAAAAGACTGCTGAGGCTCTGCCCTCGGTTCATCTGTTTGCTGTGTCTTGTGAATTAAAAAGCACGGAGAGGAAAACTGCTAGGATAAACCTGGGAGAGTAAACAGAAGGAGAAAAGGCTGATTTTCACTCTTATCTGTGCTTGTTTATTCTACAGCAGAGTCTGGTGACCAAGACGAGCATAACGTGCATATCGTAAGAGAGACAGCCCCACCATCTGTGATTGATAGCCACGCCAACGTTCCCACCACGGAACCATCTCAGAACCTCCCTCAATACCTACCTCCTTCTGCCGAGGATAACCTAGGTCCTCTGCCGGAGAACTGGGAGATGGCCTACACCGAGAACGGAGAAGTCTATTTTATAGAGTAAAGCACATTTTTCTTGTCCTAATTCCTTTTCTCTCTCTCTCTCTGGGCATAAGTAAACCTCCACGGATACATTTTGTGTGTGTATGTGTGTGTATTAAATATTTAGTGTATACAGTTATGGTGCAGAGCTGTTAGCTCTTTACTGCTTCGGAAGGGGGTTTGTATTTCCTGATTGGATTAACATCCCAATTACTCCTGAGTTCAAAGGCAGCGGGAATTGCTTGCTTTTATGAGGGTGGTTACAAAAGCAACAGACACTTATAAAATACGGGCCAGTTGTTTTCATGGGTGGAATGAAAGCTCCTAATTGAAAGGGCTGAGACTTCATTTCTGGCACCTGCCTCTGCACATAGTGCAGCGGAGGGGATTCCTCCAGTTCCTGTGTGAGGCAGCAGCAGAGCCAGGGATGGACTTTGTGTCTTGTCCCCTTGTCAGAGCAAATGGGCCAAACGTGTTCATGTGCTCAGTGGTTTGCAGAAGGAATAGCTCAGTGCAGAGTAGGCACAGTAAGTTTGGGACACGAGTGCCTCGTGCTCTGCAGTCTTTGCCTAAGAGCTGAGTGCTGTCAGCAGTTTTATGATGATATTGATTTTTTTCATGCCATAAATAATAGTCTCTAATTATACTTGTCTAAATTTATTGAGATAGGAGTAACTTATAAAATAGGACCTATTAGTGGAAGAGATTTCTTGCACAGAGCTTAGCTAGACATTAACATTCAATTAGCCTTTGAAACTAGAGCCCTTAGCTGCCAAAGTAGAGGAGGGGGTGAGGAATTGATTTTGGATTTGATGGTCTGTTTAATGCAGTTGTAGAACCTGAGATCCCCTGTGTACCAGAAGCCAGTGGCTAGTTAGTGTAGAAGAACCCTCCTCTGCTAATTGCCCTTCTGGTGCTCTGGGGAGTTGTGCTGGATCAGGGCAGTAAGGGCAACAGTCCTGCCTTGTCATCAGGAGAGGGGACTTTTGAACAGGACTGTGGAAGGGTTCATCAGAGCAGATTTTCCCTTGGCTGCAGTGGCAGGGGAACACATTAGATAAGAACTCCAGAAGATCCGAGGTGGTGGGAGGACTGAGAGCACTGCAGCAGCCCTTCACCAGCTGGGAGAGTGCTGATTTTAAAAAGGCCATTGTCCAGGGCACTTTCAATTACCTGAAGAAGCTCCACCAACCCCCTGGTGCAAGCCAAAGTCTCGTGGGCACAATGCTAATTCTCATCAGATGAAACTGAAATGTGTACATTAGCCTGAACAGGGCATTCTGCTCCTCACTGTGTCCTCAGGGTGCCTCTCTCTTTGATGTACTTTCTGGCCTTTACATATAAAGCACAGCCTGAGTAACAGCCCATCCAGCCTGCCATTTTCCTCCCTGGAGGAGGACAGATGATGAGCACTAAATACTGCCCAAGCAGTTGGGTGCTCCCATTTTTGACCCCACATGGGCCCCTGCTGTCCGTCCTTACAGGTGCTTCAGTCAGGGATATGGCTGCTGCCACTGATGTTCCCAAACCCATCCCCCTGGCTGCTGTATTCTCTATGCATGTTCTCATGGCAATGCAGGACTGTAGCACCTTAAATAATTTGTCAGACCTTTTGCAGGGGAATTAAATATGTGGTGGGAAAACGTAGCCTGCATACACAACTGCCTGTCTGATGTGAAGCTCTGGTGGCACCAGCTGCTCCCTCCCTGCAGTGCAGATTGACCAGTTCGAGGAAACATTCACATGGGGCTGATTTTGTGCACGAACGTGTTAGCGTGGATACAGCACTGAACGACTGCAGTTCTATTAATTCTAAGGACACCCTGAGCCTGGAAACCATTTGTTTGATTTGTATCAACTTAAGAGAGCGAGCTAATGAGCTGTGTGGACCCAAGCTGGCTCAGATGTCTGCCCCAATGTATCTGGCATTTTGGGTATCAAGTCAGGGTGCTGAAGGGAGCAGCATGGGAGCACCTGAGCTGCTTGCACAGAACCAGTGCAGGTCCTGTGGGGCCAGAGTAATGTGTCAGATAGCTAATCCTGCTGTCTTGTAGCTGAAGCAATTTGGCTCTTGAGATCTCTTTCTCTGGTGTTTTAATTGGGGTTTTCAGTACCCAGCGTATCACAGTCACTTGTTACCCTGCGTGTAGATGTGTGCATGTTGCAGGTCTAACACAATCCTGTCCCTCTGAGTGTATGATCTGAAAGGTGTTTAGCTAAATTTTCTGTGCCTCAGCAAACTACATTGTTGTGAGCCTTTGGTTAGCGAGACAAAATTGCAAGAAATATGCAAATATTCTATTGCTCTCCTCCCACCGCCCTCCTTCTCAGCTAGACTACAGACTTGCTTATTTATAAGTTGTCAGACCCCCTCTTGCTTTAGTGCTGTTCATTTGCCTGATTTGCTGAATTTCTGCCATTCAGTTTTCTAGCTGGCGATTATTTGCTCTGAAGCATGCATAAGGATTAAACACATTTGCTCATCCTGCCTTGGGAGGGCTGGGTAGCAGGAGGTGTGAAACAAGGACCTTTTATTTACTCACTCAGATCGCAGGAGCAGGGCAGTCCCCTTTTCTTGCAGTACAATACAAGTTTCCTGGTCGGTTGTTAGTTCCTCAGGGATCGTGGCCCTCATTGCAGAGCCCTCATGAGACTGTTGTGTGGCTAAAGTTCAGTTTGTAAACCTCTTTGAGACCTTGAAGGAGAAGTAAATAGTATTGCTATGGTATTGAAACTTAAAACTGTTAGGCAGTGTTAAAGGCTAAGCTAGACAATGATACCCCAGGGACTGGAGGGATATCTATGCAGGTTATGTCTGAGAGGACTCCAGGTTGTAGAAGAGGCATTATATTACCAGATTGTCTGTTCATGCAAATGAAATTATGGGAGAAAATAACTTCTAGAAAAATGTATTTTAAGCCTGTTTGCTATGCAGCCTTCACTGCTGGGACTTGCATTGTGAAACTGTCAGGGGACTTGTAGAAAGGAAGAGTTGAAAGTAAAGCTGCTCAACTTCCATCAAAGGCTTTGGCAGAACGATTTTATTTCTGTAATTATAAAGTTTTCATTGGAAACTCTCTTTGATGAATGTTTGGGTCAACTCTAGATATGTCAAAGGTCTTTTGTAGGAACAAAGGTCACTACATGGTTTAAGGAGAAAGGGAAGCTTCTGTCTTTGGCTCAGAGACAGCTTGTGGAATTCAAAAAACAAGCCACCAAAACCAGAAGTTTGGAAATTTATAATATTGAAGCTTTCATGGGCCTCCTTCTGGCCAGAAAGGCCAATTTGTGTGATTTCACTTTTTACCTTAATGTTTTCAATGCCAAAGTTCTTGTGATTTGGTAGACTAGTTTGCAAAACATCAAATTGTGGAGCTGTTTCTTTGAATCAAAAGTATGCCTTTGTGTCTGTAGAATAATAAAGAGGATATATACTTTTATGTCACGGATACTTCAGATCCGGTTCATTAACAAAGGTCATATTTCCATTTTCGGTTTCCAGCCATAACACAAAAACAACATCTTGGCTAGATCCACGGTGCCTGAACAAACAGCAGAAGCCTCTAGAAGAATGTGAAGATGATGGTAAGAGACTAAAAATGATAAAATAATAATGTGTTTGGTCCATTTCTAGGTGACTTTCTTCTTTTCCCTTCTCTCTTTCTAATAACCTGAGTTCAGAAAGATTTTTTTTTTTTAAAGGTTTATTACTAAGTGCATAGAAACAATATCCCTTATTTGTTGTAAACTCACTGCGGATGTAAAATAACCATTGAGATTGCAGATCATTTAATGAAAATCGAGGAATTGCTACAAGTAAGAGGCCTCTGCTTTTGCAAAGGCATTTGAAAAGTCACCGATGCTGGACAAGACTCAAAGCTGTCTAACATGTTTGCTCCTTGGATCGCTGGGTAGGAGGGAGCAACTGGGTCTCTGCTTGATCCATTGTGTTACGCTTCAACCACCTGCTTTACATGTGTTGAAAGAGTTATGTTGTTATTTCCTTGTCTGAGCACAAATAACTCAATTGCTTCATTTCTGCTGTTAAATTCTGACAGTCCACATAGTGCTATGAATGCTAAAAACAAATTCCATTTGAAAGTGTAGATTTTTGACTCTGAAAATTTACACTGGTAAGATTTTGTATTCCTTGAGATGTTGGAAATGCAAGCCACTGTCCGATTTAGAGCAGCCACATGCAGGACTGTGAAAGGAAGTTCTTTCCCTGCATCCTTTAAGAGATGCTGGAAGAAAAAAGAAATTATGATAATAACTTAAATGTTTGGGAAAACCTGTATGGAAATTTTGCTCTACTGACCAAGAAAGGTGATGGTATTCAACTGCATATTTTTTGATAAAACAGTGCTATCATGGTAGAAATGTCTTCAAAATGGAAGAATTTACTTCATGAGTGTCGGTGCTGTCCTTGTAAAATTAGTTTTCATAATATGATTAACCTCCTACTGGTGTCAGTCACCTCAGTATGAACTGCAGTTTTATTTCAGAAAAGAATCACCTCAATCCCTTCTCACTGGTAGGTTCAACTCTGGCCTCCAGAGCTGCTGTTACTATTTTTGCACATGCAGTTTTCCACCCTCTGCTTCCTTTCACATGGGAGATTTTTCATGATGTGAGAATTTACCTGTGCAGCCTTGGCTGGTGTGGTGAAGCAGGTCACCAACTCCCTAGTGCACAGTGCAACATACCCTCAAACCACAGGGATGTGCAAGGCCCAGGCAAAAACTGAGCCGATGCCTGTTTCAGGTCCTTGGCAACTTGGCATCATTTGTCAAGGAGCGAGCAGAGGGAGCTGGGTTAGGGAAAGCCTTCCTCTGCCTCTGCAGATGGGTATGTCAGTGGGTCACCATAACTGGAACAAAATTAAATGATAACCTATGCAGGCAAAGCTCCCTCTTCCTTACACTTAAGCATTGTTGGCAGTTTAAAGAGGAAGTTGCTGAGTCTCAGCATAAATGTTCCTCTTTCAAAGGGTAGTTTTCCCTGAAAGACAATTTCTGTCATGGCTTTTTCTACCAGCAAGGCTTCCACTATATCTGTCCCTGGTGATGCCAACAAGTGGCACATGGCGCTGTGTGTCAGCATATGGCCCATACTGTGCTCTGAGCCAGGGCGAGGAGCAGCTGGTACAATGAGGCTACAACAGGTGGCCAAGCTCCTCTGCTAAACAGTTTTAGGTCTCCTCACAGAAAGTCTTTCCCTTGTCCTCCTAGCAATTGTAAAGCAAAGATTGGAATAATTTATTTTGTTGGGATTAGGAACATACAGCTGGTAATATTGTATTTCACCGAGTTCATAATTTTGTGGAGTAGTGGCATTTTTGTTTATCAACTTAAAATCAGTTAATTTCATCTTCCCACACTCCCCTCCACTTCATTCACTGCGTTGCTCATTAATGGATATTTTTAACCTTCAGTAGTTAAACCAGTTGCTTCATAGTTACAGCAGTGCACTGCTCTGCTTTGCTTGGCTGCTCTGATCTTGCTTATCACATAAGAAAAATTATATTGCAAAAAACAAAGAGGTGAGAAGGTTAGTTTTGCTGTATCACAGAAGCTGGACAGTTTTTGGCAAGGGTCACTGTTAGGTGTCATTCCACTGAAGTCAGTGGGGTGACTCCTCTATTTTGTTTGGTGTGTGTGCATGTGAGTTGTCAGGTTCAATCCCATCCTGTTTGTGGATTTTATAAATGTTAGATGTCGTTTCAGATTTGTTTGGTTGCAGTTGCTTTGTGTTTTTGCTTCATCAGGATATGTGTCCCTTGTTTCCAGTTGTTTAGGGTGTCAAAGGAAATTGCCATTTGTATTTCACAGTAATGGTCCCAAACAACTGTTTTGGTAGAATATTTTGCAAACAGGTTGTGGAAGGGGTTTATAGGTGTCCAGATTTTCCTAAGCAATATTGTGACTCTGTGTTTTCTGGTTGCTTCTGTCATTCATTTATGTGGCTTAAACTTTGCCGTGTTAGGTCCGAGATTGTTTTTACCATCTTTGTTCTGTTTTTGTCACCATCTTTCATTTTCAGACTGCATTATTATTATTTATAAGCTAAGCAATACTTTAATCATCTGTGTCACTGTTAACTTATGAATATGGAGCAGATAATGATAAATGGAGCAACAGCGAATATTGATGGCTTTGTGTCTTTGAAAAATTATGTGATCTTTGTCCCAGGTGCCCTGCTAAAACTGGTGCATTCCTATACATCCCTCACCAGTGCATCTGGCCTGTAGTGTGGGTCTGTGCCTCCAGTTAAACAAGTCACTTCACTTCATGTCTATCTTAAATCATCTGAGTAGGACAGTGAAGTCATTTGGACCTTGTATGCACATAAATTTAGGTACTTTGTTGAAAACCTTGCTACATCAGTACTTATTTAGGTGCAAGGTTTTCCTCTCAGATTTTGTCATTAGTATTCAGGTCTGGCCTTCTGATAGATCCATGTGTCTACGGACTGGATTGCGAAGGTCGGACTGTAGAGATCTGAGGGAGAAGCCTCAGACAGTGTGAACAGCACAAACACATGATTTGGCCGTATCAAACCATGACATGGAAGTAGTCCATTGATACAGATGTTTAGAGAGGGCAAGAACCAGTTCTTTCATTATCTTCATCAGATCCATCAATATTCTGATCACTGAAGTGTGATAAATGGAAAGCTTGGGCTCAGTCTGTAGAAAATTAGTGCTGGTTCTGCTGTTTGCTTTAGGGAATTTCTTGCTTGGTGCTGGTATCTGAAATTTTCTTTTAATTTTTTCTGTCTCATTTACTGCTCTTCCCTTGGAGAAGAAGGGGTACACACGGAGGAACTGGACAGTGAACTAGGTAAATCATCCATCTCTCGTTTTGATGTTTGACTTCAACTGCACTGTTTTAAGCCTTTGATTACTTACTTTCTCCTTTGTATCATTTTGCATCTTTCAGTTTTTTTTATTTCAAGGAGTGTAATTTATCAGCAAAACTTCCCTAGCACACACAGCATTAACCTTTCCCTAGCTTCAGGTCTGTGGTGGTTTTCTTACTGACTCAGAGTTTGAAGAAAGCTAGAGAGTCCCAATCTTACAAAGTTGTTCAAAGCCGCTTCCTCCTGGACCCTGCAGAAGTCAGGAGCTTTTCTTTGGCATCCAGGAGAAAGCTGATAGATGCCAAAGTTGAAATCAAGGAGCTAATGATGCTTTTTCACTGAAGCCAAAGACACTTCCCAGACAATAGAACCTGAGTGTGATTTAGAAAGCTTAAGTATTACACTGGATGCTTCTGCTGAGCTTGTGAATGAGCAGCTGAAAATCTTGCCTCAGTTGGTGATTTTATAAACAGATGATTTTCAGTGATGTGGTACACTTTCATTTGCTGCATCTCTTTGTGAAGGATGCTGTCTTGATATCTAATCTCAGCGGTGCTCATTGTGTTTATACTGATGGTGGAGGTAGTTGTTATTTCTGTTCAGCTATGCTCTAGTGCACTCAGAAAGCTGAAAGGATAAGAGGTTGCGTAGAATTTTATTTCCTCTAGGACTATTATTGCTTTTAAAAAGGACTGTACTTACACTTCATAGTGTGTACTGGAGGAATTGTATTACCAGAGAATTAACCTCTGGTTTCTGTAATGACTTGCAAGTAAGTGTATTCTGCTCCCTGCTTCTGTGTGATGGGTACAGCATCAGCAGCCAGCAGTGGACTTTTAACACTGCTCCAGGATTATACTGGAAGCCTAACTTCCTTTAGAGCAAGAATTGGAAAGAAACAATTCAAAGAAGAGTTCAGTCTCTTTAGTGGTACATGAGCGGTATGTGCAGCTCATACAGATAATCTGCAGCAGACCGAGGTGGATGCACACCAACAACCTGCAAAAGGTTTTCACAAAGGTCTTCACAAATGGTGACTTAAAATGAGAGAGAGTATTGAAAAGGCAAATTTAGAGGCAGTAATGAATTAGAAATGACCCCTTCTTTCAGTCTGCTATCAGGATCTAGTGCAAGAGAAGAGCTGAAAAAATGTATGTGGGGAAAACTCATTAATTGATAAGCCTGACCCCGGTTCTGCAGCACTTACATACACAAGTGTTTTGCTCGAACATGACGAGATGTCCCCTTTGTTTTAATGCAGATAAGCTCTATCGAGCTCACAGCCTGTCAATACACTGTTGAGCTGAGTGTTGAAATGTTGCAGTGCAAAGAAAGACATTTTCAAATTACTCAATTTGTTGCAGCAACGTTAGGGAGAGGGCATGAAAACTCATGGTTAGTATAAACTGATCGGTGACAGATATTTAACTGCTTAGCTTATCAACAGCTTCTGTTCTAAATATAGGAAGTCAAAAACTGAGACATTTGAAGAGCTGCTTGTTTTTGAAGAGATGTTGAATATGCATTAATAGGACACCTTTTTTTAACAGAAGGTTGAACAAAAGGACACACAAATTTACCTTTAGAATAGAATTAATATGTGCATGGGCAGCCCCCTGTCCTGGCCTCAGAGAGAGCAGCAAGAGCTGAGTGTGCTGAGGTCCTCTCCAGCTGCCTCATAGTGATGCATGGATGCAACTAAAATACCTGGTAGTTGGAGAAGCAATGTTTTAGGAATTCATCCAGCCCCTCTGTACGTAGGGCAGGATACTAGAGCGTCTCAGTAGGAACCCATGTATTTTACCCCAGGCTTAAAATTGTGAAATTAGATACTTGTCCATTGAATTTACCTGCTGACAAATCCTCTGGGACTGCAGGGTGCTGCATGCATGTACCAGAATAAAAACCGTATGGCTCACTCAGGCTCCTAATGATGCAAGATGTTTTTGGAAATCTCATATTTGTGATAGAATCTAATGCTCTGGGTCATCTTCAGTTTGGCAGGAGAGACAGAGAAAGGAGATGAATAATTTAAAGCGTCTAAGAAGCTAGACTGAGCAATATGGCTATGGAGAATATTGCTTTTTGCTTTAGAGAACTTCGAGAAGCTTGTAGAAGTCAGAAAGTCCATCTATGTAATCAACAAGAAATGTGTTAAAAGCTTCAGTTTTGTATATTGTTACATCTGAAAACATAGAGATGTGTTCCTTAAATGAAAAGATGCAGAGTCAGTAACCTGGAAAGATTTTGGCATAATGGCATTTTTGTGATTAGGAAAGTGCTGTTTTTCTGATCTGTGGAAATGCTTTAAAACAGAAAAAAAAAATTAAAATTTAATATCAAAACCTTTTGTGGACAAAGAAAAAGGAAAAACAAATTTTTGCTTAAACTTTTAAAATAAAAAGCACTTAATAATCCAAAATAGACAAAATATATTTATCAGGAAAGCTGTTGAAAAACTCATTTGAAGGCATTTGTGCATTACTTCCCCTTCTCTCATTGACTTTTTATTTTTCTTCCACCCCAGTTTGGTCCCTTTGCCATTCTACTCTCACCATAGTTCAACAAGCTAAATGTCTGCCACAACCTGTGGTTTTCTCAGTCACATTCTAGGTCTTAATTTACTTGCACTGAAAATCTGTAAGCCAGTCCCACCATGTTTTCACCTTATGGGACTGCTTTGCAAACCTGAGAGTTCCCTTTGTGAAAAGACTTTCAAGATTGGCCTCTAGCTTTCTGAATTTTTCTCACATACACTTGCAGGGTATAAAGGAATATCTATTTCTGAAGTGTTAAATCTCCTGATAAAGGTAATGGAGTTTTTCATGCCCAAAAGTTAGCATTGGCTTGCATTTAATGGCTTATGTCTCAAGGAATCCAAAGATGTTAAACTCAATAAGGATAAAATAATGATAAGAATGGAAAACCTACCTTTTGTCTGCAAATAAGGGACGTGTGGAGCAAAACCCATGAATATCGATTTCATCTGATCTCCAGCCAATTCTGAACACAAACATAAACTTTGAGTAATTAGTAATGTGTGTTTGTATAGATTCTGTTCCTTTCCAGTCTGGAGATATTTCTATCCTTATGGCAACATTATTCTAATTAATGGGCCATTGTTGATTGTATTGGCTCCGCAATTGATGCCATAAATGAAAATAAATCTTTGCGTTTGATAATAAACAAACATAGATTGCTACCAGTCTTGACTATTTCATGATAAATTATGATGAATTATTTTGCATGGGGTATTTTATCTTGTGTTATCCAACAGCATATCTTTTTTAAATTTGAAATGAATGTGCGGAGTCTGTGGGACTACCTGTGCACACTGCATGGTGTGGTGGAGCCTTTTTCCAAGGTGTTTCTCAGGATTAAACAAACACACCACTTGTATTGTTAATAGGATGATTGTTTCATTACCCACAGCCAATGGGAACATCGTGTTTAAATGAGTGGCACAAGGATCAGGCCCTTACGTCATATGTACAGCTTTAATAACCCTCAGTTGGATGCTGAAGTGATTTTATTACGTTCACTAATTACAGTAAAAGTACTATATACAGTCTAGAAAATCAACAGGAACAAAAGTGGATACATTTCCAAATGTTAATTTTGTCTTCAGAACTGTGTTTTTGTTAATTATGCTAATTAAAAAAGGAAATATCTGTTATATGTGATTATGGCAATATGTGTTCTTACATTGTTATGCAGTGAAATACATCCGTGCGTGCCAGCCCCTTGGGTGGGTTCTGTGTGCTGGGTGTTCTTGTTAAATTCACCTTGTGCTGTTTGCAAGAGGTATTTTCTGTTGGGTTCATGGCTGAGCAATGCAAATCCCAAAGAAAGGAGTGAAAAAACTTGTTTTCAGCAGTGGTGTGGATAAGTGGCTCACCCCTGGTACAGGAGATGAAAGTGATCTCTGTCAGTGGGCTACAATTGTGTGCCATAGTGTCACCCACCTGCATAGGTTGGTGTTAAAATGCCTCTGGCTTGTTGCCTGCATCAATTTCCCCTGCACTGCTCCAGCCAGAGCCACTGCCCATGGTGGTGAAACTGGGAGGGTACTTGAGATGTGCCCAGAAAGGATATTTGTTGAGCATTTGCTCATTTTTATGCAAAAAGCAAATTAAAAATCAACTGGAATGGGCATCTTCCCAGTGAGGTGCTAACCCAGCCTTGGGAGCAGACTGGGATGTTGGCGCCGTGCTGTGCCAGCCTCTCAAAGGAGGCTGTGATTGTTCTGAAAAGTGTCTGAAGCAAAGTCGAAGCTACTGATGAGTTTTGCAGCTGCCTGTCAGAGGAAAACTGCGCTGGAGGCTTCAGTAATGCTTTCTCTATTTCCAGAGTTGCCTGCTGGTTGGGAGAAAATTGAGGATCCCGTATATGGTGTCTACTATGTAGAGTAAGTGCTGCTCTGCGGTTCTGGTGTGGCTCTTGGGTGGAGGAAGGATTTCCTCACAGTGGGCTCTGTGCTTTGCTGGGAGAATCTCATACTGATGAGGAGGAGACCCTTTACAGGCTAGGGGATGCTGTAGGAGGGGAGAGAGGGTAGCCCTGCCTGGCCATTCCCTATCCATCCTGGAGTGGGAGCAGGCTTGAGGGAGACAGGAGTGCCTTGGAAGGGGGTTGAGCCCAAGGCAGACAGGAGCAACCTGGGGCTGGGGCATGCAGGAGTCCCAGCATCTCACAAAATACTTCTGTCCAGAGAGCATTAACAAGTGTGCAGTTAACTGAGCTCAATCCACTTCATACAGTGCCATGATCAAAATACGAGTGTGCAAAGCAGAACACCAATTCACTTGTGTCAGAAGGCACTCCAAAGGAGGAACGGAAAGCTGGAGTGACCAAACAGCCATGGCAGAGGTTCCTGCATTGGGCTGTGTTGTTGGGAATAGAATTACATGTTTAATGGGACTCTCAGTGGAATTAGAACAGCTTCTCCTTTATCTGGATGTCTGATCACTCCTTTGGGAAACCAGAGATCTGAGTTTTGTTTCATCACTGACCCCATAAAATGAATTTTTAATTATGTGTATACTCTTGTCTAGTAGGATGGCTTATGATAGTCCTCACAACAGATATGGAATACAGTTTCTGTCTGCTTTGGCTAATTTCTGACCCTACCATCTGTGCCTAGGGAAACAGGGTTAGCAGGCTGTGTAATTAAGGCTTGACATTTATTTACCAAAGATATCAAGAATACTTTTCAGCTATTAAATGCCATGCCAAGAGGTCTTAACAGCATTTTTCCCTGTCACTTTATATATACATGCCCATTAGTTTCGTGGCACTCCTTACTCATTGAATTAAATCTAAATGTAACAGCAATAAGACATAATTTTGTTTTACTTACTGTCTCTAAGCTAGCAAGATGCTTATAATTTTAGCATTTGTCTCCGTCCTTTCAATTTAAGCACTCCATTATTGCATAGTAATTTTTTATTGAGACACAGTTGTATCATGAAAAAGTTTATATCATTTTTTAACTAGTTATCAATTTTCTTAACTTTCTGAAAATATCTTGAAATGAGAAATCTTTTACAGACCACATTAATTTGTTTTTATTTGATTAGTTAAATATTTTTCCAATCATTTAGTATTGATCTTTAGCAGAAAAAAAGAATTCTGAACGTAACTCTCTGGAGTGCTTCTGTCACAATTACCTGAAAAATTGGTTGGTTGTTCATGTGGGAGTTTTTAGGGTTTTTTATAAAGACACAAGGGATAGGAGACAATATAGTACCAGGTTTTTAATAGTAAACTTTGTTTTAGATACAAAGATAGGCTTAAGCTGATATAATTTTCTAAGGTCTGCCTGCTCCTCTGCTGCAGAAAATCACTACTGAAAATGGCTCTAGAACAGCTGATGAACCACAAGCTGCAGGGCTCCCAGGCCTGCCCCCATCACCCTGGCCTCTGTGGCTGGTGTTCATCACTTGGTTCCATCTTGTGGAGTGCATGGCTTGTCTGCCATGCTGGGGCTGGGCTGCTTTTTTTAGTATTTCCTGAGACTGGTAAGAAGCATTGGCCCTCAACATCTTGACTGGTCAAAAGCTGCCTAAAGAGCACAGCTGCAGTTTCATCAGATGCTGGTTTTCACTGGGAGTATCTGCACCCCTGCAGGTATTTTTAAGACACCTAGTGGGCATTGATCAGATCACTGGCAGATATTACCAGTTGTTGGGGTTTGTGTGGTTTATTTGTTTTTAACTTTGGTGAGCCAGGGAATGACTGCACCTCTGGGAATCTGATTAAAGCAGGGATGATACAGGCCTGTCTTTTAAAATGCAATCAGACAGAATGCCTTTTCTGCTTTAATCTCATTTTTCACGGATAGATCACTACTTTAATGTATTTGATCGATTTAGCTATTCCTACTCAAGACATCATATCAGTACTAGAATCCACTTGTTTTTCTAAATACTCTTTTTGGCATGACTAGGTGAGCCTTGCTCCATACCCGCTGCTGTTCAGTCTGAGAAAGAGGAGTCTCAGAAAGAGGAGTTTCATGCCTGGCCCTCATTCCTGCTGTTTTCATAAAGGGTTTCCTAATTTATTGCTCTCTTTCATCTCCAGCCACATCAACCGGAAGACACAGTATGAAAACCCAGTTCTTGAAGCAAAGAGGAAGAAACAGCTCGAGCAACAGCAGCAGCCTCCAGAAGGTTGGCACCCTTGAGGGCATCGTGGTTGGGATGTTCATGAGGGAACATGCCCTCCCTTGCCATGGCAGCACTGCACCAAAGTGTTTGTCCTTCCTTCTGTGGCCTTGGTGTTTAAAGGCAAAGTGGTGTCCTTAGGAAGGGTTGTGTTTGCCTTTCATGTAAGATGCAGCAAAGGAGAAAATTTAGACTTAAACTAGATTTCAGCCTCGTTAGAGGGGAAAGTTTTTTCTGCTCCATCAAGGTGCTCACTGTAGGTGGTGGTGTTCAGTCTGCACTGGGACTCAGGCTATGAGAGGGGATGAAGATTGGGCACTAGAGAAACCTCTCTGGATGAGAGATTTCTTAACACAAGACCTTTGGATGTTGTCAGGCTCTGACATCTGAAGTAATTTTATTATTTTGAAACACTTTTTTTTAAATTTCCTTTCCCCCATCCGCTTTTTTTTCTTTCTTACTTTTTTTTTTTTTCTTGAAATGCAGCCCAACTGCAGTGAGGGGCCTGTGGCATTTGGGCTTGTTCTTCTACTTACATGCCATGAGTGCCACAGGGAATAGATTTCATTTAAATGTCAATTCCACGAGTAGATGCAAATCAAGTCCCAAGTTTGAGTGTGAGATAGGCAGGATGTCCCAGCAGTTGACCTGGACATAGCGATCCTCCAGAACTGTTTTTTGGACATCCTGTGCATTTCATTCCTTCTGTCTGTGACTCTGTTTCCTTTTCCTCTCTTGCCACGCTTCTCACGTCTCCTCTGCTTGAACCCCACACGCACAACGTGAGCATGTGTAGCAGCTCCTATCCCAGTGCTGTTGTGAAAGGAGTAACATTTCCCTCTCTGCCCTCTCTAGAATGGACAGAGGAGTGTCCATCTCTCCCACCACCCGCTGCTCCAAACCATGTTTCAAACAACCAAGAGGCAGTTCGGGAAGCACCAGTGCAAGGTAACAACCTTGTTAAAGGAGTTGTAAAAGAGCAACAAGGCTTTTTTCTGAGAATGAAATTCCTCAGCCACCAGCAAAGGCAGTATTTCCATAACCAGTGTCACACACCAGGGCGTGTGCCTGCTTATCTGAATTCCCACAGATTTTGAGACTTGTTGTTTCAAGACCACACATGAGCTGAAGCATTGCCAGCTTACGTTGCCAGCAAGGCCAGATAGTTCCACTTGTACCTCTTGCAGTAAAGTGCTCTCTGGTTGCAAGTGATTGTAAGTAGGCTTCTCTTTGACTACATCTAAGCTGTGTAGCAAGTGAATGGCATTGTCCAGGTCTGCAGGAGCCAAAGCCTGGGGAAGCTGAGAGAGGGGAAATCTGCCTAGAACACATATCCCTGACAGAGTTGGGAGCATCTGGGAGCTAGAAAATACTCCCATGCTCAGCAGGTCAGCTGTGATCTCCAAAGGTGAGCCTGGTGGGAATGCTGCTGTCCCAGGCAACCTTTGCTGCCAGGGGGAGCCAGGGAGTGCTCTCTGCAGCAGGTGGCAGCAGATCAGCCCTTCCAATACAGACGAGGAATTTAACAGTACTCAGAGCCCCCAGCACATTCATAAGGGGTATTAGAGTGCCCTGGAGTAATCCAGTCTGTCTGCAATGAAAAACATGGGAGGTCTGAGGATGGTACCCTGACCCCAGGCACCTGGGTTTAGGCATGTCATCAGAGTGCCACAAAAATGCTGATCTTCCTTAGGGAGACATCTGTGAATGCCAGCTCTGCCTTTTCCACTGTGAGGCTGATGCAAGGCCTGCCCAAACATCCACACACAGTGATGGAAAGGGCCCATTGCAGAGGGAATGAAGTTAAGAGCCTCACTCAGCAATCTTCCCACTCCCTACTGCCAGCCACTGAAATGTGCAGCGGCATTACAGGAGCATTAACCTGTCTCAGCACCACTCTGAGTGACATGTCTTGGTATCCACTGATGATTCCTCCTCTCTTTCATTCCTTCCTCTTCCTTTCTCAGTGCTGCTCCCTCTCCTCTCGCTCCCCATTTGCAGTAGCTCTTTCCAGCTTCCATATCCCCCAGGCCTATGCCCAGAGGTTTCCATCTTTCGCTCTGCTGGCAGGGACATGGGCACAAGGACCCCTCTCTGTGGCCCTGGCAACTCTCTCCCAGCCTGGGCTTTGTAGATACCACTCATTTAAAATGTGATCCCCTCCCAAATCCTGTAGGTGAGACATAGCCTATGGTGCTGCTGTCCTGTTACTTCAGGGCAAGCTCAGCTTGTGTCTGTGGGCTGGCACCAGGAAGCTGTGCTTGTTCTGCTTGTCTTTTAAACCAGAAAAGAGTCCAGGACCAAGCCCCGCTGCAGGCCGTTCCCAGCTATGTTTGTTACCCGAGATGTTGGGTTGCACTTTGATAGTCAGGGCTTTTTTGCAGGTTGGGGGCTGAGCAGAGTATCTGCCCACGGTCTGCAGGATTGCTGTGTTCCTCTGCTACCCTTCAAAGGCAGAAGACTACAAGTCCTTGCTCTTCCCCATCATCTATAATCTTCAAATATACATTTTTTTCCCCTAGTCAAAGGCCTACGAGTCTCAAATCCCCTTGCTCTCCCTCGAGGTCTCCTTTCTGAACAGAGGCCCACGGCAATGCTGCCGAGGTGTTTGAAAGAGCGCCAGCTCTCCTGGCTGTGATACCCACTGCTGATCCCGGAGCTGTCACCAGAGGGCTTAGTGGCTCAGTCTAAGCATTAAAAACAATTAAAAGTGCAAAGGTGTTTAGTGTTGGCACTGTGAAGTGCAGCAGCCGTGATCCCTCTTCTGAGCCTGTGCAGCATGCTTCGCAAGGGTGCACTTTTGTCTGTGGAGCACCTCTTTCCCTCTTAACTGTGCTCCCAAAGAGCATTACCAGCCCTCCAGCACAGCTGCTCCAGTCCCGGGCCGCTCTTTGATACTTCACACCAGCAGTGTTTCATCCACAACAGGCAAGGAGCAGAAAGGAAAGAGAAAAGACTTCAAACAGTGTCTGAAGAACATCAGCGTCCTCCCTTTTTTCACCAGAGGAGGTCACAGGGTGGTAGCAATGGTGGGGCTGGGGGGGTTATGCTAAAGGATATCTCTGTCTTGCCAGAGCTCAGAAGTTGCTTTTTGCTCCATGGGTTGGGAGAAGGTCAAGTGGTGGAAAGCATAATGATGCTTCTTTCTGCAGAAACTCTCGCTGCAGACTCTTTCTGTAGGAGGCGTTTGTGCTGCCCCCGCCCCATCTTTCCCAGAGTGGATATAACCACCTCAGGACAGAGATAAGACACATATCTAACCCAGCATTCCCAGCTGTAATATATTCCATCCTTTAAAGCAGCATGTTTTCCCCTTTGTAGCCTTGGGGCTTTGGTGTGCACAACCACAGCTAACAAAGTGCCAGGTACTGGGGTTTTTGTTCACGCCTTTTACTGCGTGACTGGATCCAAGGAGGGCCATGAGATGAGAGGATGCAGGAGTGCAGTGCAGTCCTGTCCCTGAACGCTGCTGTGTGTCTGTGTACTTGTTAGAATGGGGAGGGACAGAGGAAGAAGAGATCAAACACACTTGCCTGCCTGTTTATAGATTTTTTTCCCAAACCTCCTACACAGGAAAACCTTTTTTTACACGAAACCCTTCTGAGTTGAAAGGGAAGTTCATCCACACCAAGCTCAGGAAAAGCAGCAGGGGTTTTGGCTTCACCGTCGTTGGAGGGGATGAGCCAGATGAATTTCTCCAAATCAAAAGTTTGGTGCTTGACGGCCCTGCAGCGTTGGATGGAAAAATGGAAACAGGTACCAATGCCTTATATAAAAATTATCTTCATCGCTTTGGTTTATGCTTATACAGCTGGTTTTATGTGTCTTTCATAAAGGACTGTAGCCCTATTCCCCTTCTTGGAGAAAAGCACTCAACTTTCCCTTCAGCAAGCAGGGAAATGAGATGTCTTGAGAGGGACGTGTTAAAAATGTTGTAGCAAGGCACTTAAGGGGTTTGAAGTTTACATCAAGTGTCAAAATATCCATCTGGGGCTCTGTGAGCTCCTGCTCGCCCCATGCTGTCCTAAGCAGAGAAGCCAGCAGTTGTGGGGTCCCACATCAGGCTGTGGGTTACTGCTCCCCACCGTGGCAAAGGATGATGGATTTTTGTGGGGCTGCACCACTGTGTGTTTCTGTCTCTGCCATGGTATTCCCAAGGAGTGGGCAGAGTAGTGGACTAGTTTGCATTTCCCTGTGTGGATGCACCAAGGGCCAATTTACTTTGCAAGAGACCAGGCCCAGCACGATGGCTTAGTAGTGTAATATGAAATATGGTTTAGTGCTGAACACAGTGGTGCCAGGTTAATGGTGTGACTCGATCTCAGAGGTCTTTTTCAACCTTGATTCTCTGAAATCTTCTTAGGATTCATCTGAGGTCACAGCTCCTCACTTGCAGGTCGAGCATCACAGCATTAAACATCCCTGTTTTGTAGCTCCTGTGTTAATAGAATGACTCATAGCTTAATCTATAGCTAGATTTCAGGCTGAAGGATGGGACGTGACATGTGGCCCTGTACTTGAGCAGTTGGTGTTTGAGAGCCTTCTGTTACAGCTCTCATGTGCTCTCAGTTTCATTTCTATCATATGTCAGTGTAGCACAGTGAGAGCTGGACTTCAAAATAGCTGTTAAACGGGCCATATACCATCATTTGAATTCATTAATATTTTACATGAGCCAATTCCATTTTCACTTTCAAAACTATTTGTGTACATAAAGGCTTTATGCAGTGAATCCACTGCGTACAGAGAGTTCTTTCTTGCTCAGGTGTCACCACTCCTTTTCCTTGTACTGAAATGCTGCTGTTGCCTGTG
Organism: Xenops minutus; assembly: GCA_035221455.1. Taxonomy (NCBI): domain Eukaryota; kingdom Metazoa; phylum Chordata; class Aves; order Passeriformes; family Furnariidae; genus Xenops; species Xenops minutus. The sequence goes on from JAWWEE010000021.1 coordinate 6,657,118, forward strand.
AGTGGTACCTGTGGATGCTGCAGATCTGCTCTCAGGCTCTAGTCCTCACCTTCCCAGGGTGCACATAATATATGTGTTCATGTATCTGTCTGTGTGCTCTGCAGGGGACGTCATAGTCAGCGTGAACGACACCTGTGTGCTGGGGCACACTCACGCCCAAGTTGTGAAAATCTTCCAGTCCATCCCCATCGGTGCCAGCGTGGACCTTGAACTGTGCCGAGGGTACCCCCTGCCCTTCGACCCCGATGACCCCAACACAAGCCTGGTCACGTCCGTGGCGATTTTGGACAAAGAACCGATCATTGTGAACGGGCAGGAAAATTATGACTCCCCAGCGAGCCACAGTAGTAAAACAGGGAAAGTAAATGGCACAAAGGAGGCGAGACCCAGCAGCCCGGCTGAGGTCTCCTCCAATGGACCCCACGGGTACCCCAATGACACGGTCTCTTTGGCATCCTCGATAGCAACACAACCTGAACTCATAACTGTGCATATAGTGAAAGGGCCGATGGGCTTTGGGTTTACTATAGCAGACAGTCCCGGTGGGGGCGGCCAAAGAGTGAAACAAATTGTGGACAGCCCCAGGTGCCGTGGCTTGAAGGAGGGCGACCTCATAGTCGAAGTCAACAAGAAGAATGTGCAGAGCCTCACTCACAACCAGGTGGTGGATATGCTGATTGAATGTCCTAAGGGAAGCGAAGTCACGTTGCTGGTGCAGCGAGGAGGTAAGGCTTCAAAACTGCTCTAAAAGATTTCAAATGCATGTCATGAAAGATCTGCTCTCCTGAGCCTCTCTGGGGAAATGGTTTTTGTCCTGAGGTGGGGAACTGCCCCAAGTTGGCAGTTGTCAGGTCACATAGATGGTTAAAATTATTTATTGTGTGATGCTGCACTGGGGAGGATGCACAGGTTCCCCCAGGCACTGACACTGACACATCCTCTGGTAGTGGGCTGAAGGGTGCTGTGGTTACACGTGTGGCTACACCTTGACTTGCATAACAAACCCTGGTCTCATGCTCATACAACTTGAGTATTTTAAATAGAACATGGACATTTCTTGAGCTATTCTGGAGATGGAAAATTCTCGTGATATGTTCTGTAATTTTCAGTGTTCAAAGTCAGCTGTTCCTTCACTCTTTACTGGGGAAGGGTCACACCTATGATACGGTTGGGAGTGTAGGAGGGAATTTAAACTTCTCCAAAGTTGCAAGCAGTTGTGGTGTTACTTTTGGCCACGTTTGTTTGCTGTGCCACTGAGCTCATTTTTGGTTGCGTTGCTGAGGCCACCAGCAGGTACAAAACCCATCCCACAGTCACTATGTTTGCAGCCCACATGGAGCATGGATGGCCGGTGACCTGTCAGTGATCAGTCCATCCATAGGAACTCTTTCCCTCACGTAGTAAGTGTAAAGTAACCTGAGCTAGCACCTCCCACCTCTCATGGCACACTTCCATCCTGTGGATTAAGATTTCTGGAATAAAGTCAAACTCACAGGGAAAGTCCAGGTCAGCTGTTGGGTGCAAATTCAAGAGCACAGGTCTCAACTCTGGCATTGGCAGTGGGGATGTCAGGTGCAGTAGTTTTTATGGAGGACACAGACCTTGCCTCACAGGGATGAGCGAAATTAAGCTGTGTGCTATAAAAGTACTTTCTAAAGTGTTTTGATTGTAGTAAGTTGGCAACAAAAGCCAGCCCGTTTTAACAGGGGACGAGTTGCTTCCTGAATTTAAAACTCTGGTTTGTTGTTTTCAAAGACCCATTTCAAGGCATTGAAGGCATTGATTCTGCAATTAGTAGCACCTCTGGAGAATGCACTGCCTTTCTTATACTCTTTTTCCAAGTGTTTACTCTGTTTTTATATTTTGATAGTAAATTAAAAAGTAGAGAACAGAATATATTACAAATTCTCCAATTCTCAAAGTGTGAGTTTGTTAAAGACTTTCAGTACTGGAGTGATTTAAAAAATGCACTGCATTCTCATGATTAATATATGTATTATGGAGAAAATATGGTTGGAAGAAAAATAGCAGCTATTATTAATCCTCCTGGAGAGTGCATATATATCTGGTAACACGATACATTAATTATTTGAATTGTGCCTGACATTTAATAATCCTCCTTATGCCTTGAAGGCATAATGAAAAGATTTGATGAGGAAATAAAAGCATAGTTTTAATAAAGTAGTAAATAGTTCCCTGGCAATCTTGTTGAATCTCTTTTTTTTTTTTTTTAATTTAATCAAGATACTAACCACATGTTGAGCATTTGCTATCACCTTCCTAGACAGGTACTGTATCAGTCTCCTTGAACTGCCTCCCTCCCTCTTTCAAGGTCCTGACATTTCCATCTCAGCACAGAGCACTTGCAGTTTCAAATTTCACGCTCTCATGGTACAGGACTCAGAGACTCTGATGGTCCTGGATCCACAGTTAATCACTGAAACAAGTTTTCTTCACATCCAGAGGAAAGCTGGACCAAAAGACACTCAAGCTATGGCAGACAAGCCAAGCAGAGTATGGACAGTAGTAGCCCCAGAGCAAAAACCAGGTTTGTTTAAGGCTTGTAAGATGATGTTGGTGCATGAGAAGCTGGACGTGCCCTGGCCATGTGCATTCATAGCCCTGGGACCTGCTCTGTCCTGTGCTGCTCCAAAGCAGCATGGGCAGCAGGTGAGGGAGGGGATTCTGCCCCTCTGCTCTGCCCTTGTGAGACCCTGCCTGCAGTGCTGCACCCAACTCTGGGGGCTCCAGCACTGGAAGAACACGGACCTGTTGGAGCAAGTCCAGAGGAATCCACGTAGATGATTAGAGAGATGGAGCACTTCTCCTATTAGTAAAGACTGAGAGTTGGGGTTGTTCAACACAGAGCAGAGAAGGCTTCAGGAAGACCTTCTAGTACCTGAAGGGGCTGCAGTTGCTGGAGGGTGACTATTTACAAGGGCATGTGGTGATACAGCAAGGGGGATTGACTGCCCCATCCCTGGAAGTGTACAAGGCCAGGCTGGATGCAGCTTTGAGCAAACTGGTCTACTGAAAGGTGTCCCTGCCCACAGCAGGGGCATTGGAACTAGAGGATCTTTAAGTTCCCTTCCAACACAAACTATTCTGTGATTCTATTTAAAAAAAAAAAAAAAGAAGATGGAACTGGCTAAAATCACCTGGCACTCAGTGCTGCTGCACTTGGGTCCTTTATCCCGTAACTTCACCTCGTGTTACCCCTGCCAAGTCTTTTATCAGCAGTGCCACCCCCAGACAAGGTGCCGCTATTTATTTTGGTCCAGTTGCAGAAATGTACTTGGCACGGGTGTCTCATGGGCTCCTTCAGGGCTCTCGAGGCAGTTCTTTAGCTTTCCCTGTCACTTGTCCTTTCCTCCTCCTCCCTCTGGTGTCCAGTGAGGAAAGTGCTCGGATGCTGTCAGCATCCTTCCTTCAGCCCAGCATTTGCATTCAGTCCCACTGTGCAGGAAGCATCCCTGCAACACTAAGGCTGCTGTTCAGAGCTGTCGAAATGATTTTCAGAAGTGATTACTAATCAGGCAGAAGAATATCAGAAAGAGGTGTGTAATACACAAGAAAAGCCCTGCCTGCTCCAAGCTGCTGCTGCACTCCCAACAAGGAGGTGTCATTGTTAAAGTGCAGACCCAGAGCTGCTGAGAGCAGCATGTAAAATATTTACTGTGAAGTGTGTTCAGCTGAAGTGCTGGCTTATGGGAGTGGGTGAATCCTGACACTGCCTCAGAGTGAGGAACAGAAGGACGATTTCAAGAGGGATGAAGCTGAAATGGCCCCTCTGTATGCTCAGCTGCTCACATGTCATCTGCAATCGTCTGCAGGACTCATGCAGGATTGGGGCAGAGGGATAAACACTTTAATACAAAGTCAGGTCATTGAGATTTTTCTTCTCAGAGGCCACATAGAAAACTTACACGGCCTGTGTTCTGGTTTAATTTTTTATTTTCCCACCCCTCCTCTCCTCTGAAGGATTGATTTTATTATTGCTGTTGTTTTCCTTTTTTACCTGTACATAGTGCAGGACAAAACTCACTGAGAACATCTTGAGGGGTTCAGAAAGGGTGAACACTTAGCAGAGACAGCATGAAGAGGGTTAATTGGGCTGGATGCAAGAGCAGGTCAGCAAAACTGCTTTTGCTTGGCAAAATAAAGGAAGAGAGGGGACAAAATAATTATTGTCTCTATTAGGAAAGAGAGATTGAAGATAGTTAAGCACAAGAGTTGGCTGAAGAATAACTCTGTGTTGTTTGGCCATGAGTAATTTCAACTAGAAATGAGAAGAAAGTGCCAAGCCATTAGAGGCTGTAAGTCAAACTGGAGGAGGCACAAAGGCTTTGCTGCCTGAAGGTGAAGCTCAGCACGTTTGAAGGGGATAGGACATGGTGCCTGCAACAGCAGAGGAGATGCTTGATAATCCAGCAGGACCCTTCAAGGGCTGTGTACCTCAAAGTGAACCAGTGCTACTGGCTACAAAATGCAGAATTAAGCATATGTTTTTGTCCCTGCTCTGGAAAATGTGATTACACATTTTGGTTATTTTAAAGAATTTTCATTAATAAGGCCACAAAAGGCACAGCTTTGTTTTGAATGTTTGTAGCTGAAAAGGTTCTTTTAACCTTGTAATTACCAAGTACATAAAGTACTTTTCACAAAAAAAAAAAAAAAAGAAAAGAAGGAAGGTAATATTATTTGCCACTTGAAATCCATTTGTCATTGAATCCTTGTCTACGCACAGTAATCAGCTGAAATAAGCAACTCTCAAATACCTCTCCCTTCTGCATTGATTCTATTCATAGCAGAAACAAAATTTTGTCAGAATAATTTCCCTGCTTCCCCAGGGACTTTTATTCTGGAAGTTGTGTCTATGTCAGGACAGGTTGGGGGCTGCTTCAGAACAAGTTACTCAGCAAAACTACTGTGCTGTATTTTTTGGAGTCACTAAGATCCAACATTTGTTTCAGTGAAACCATTTTTGTATCTTATTGATATATTTTGTCAATTACCTCTGACTAAGGAGGATTTTTTGCCCTTTTTTTTTTTTTTTTTAGTCAGTCTTCAGGTTAACTAAAAATACATGTTTAGTTTGTGTTCAGTTACAAGAATTACACAGAGCAGTGGTGGTGCAGGCTTGAATGGACAGTTTCCCTTCAGAGTTTTCACAGTTAGTGCTCACTTGTGTCTTTATTCATCGGAAGGTCCAAAATAGCATAAACCCTGAGCCTGATCTACGTAATCCCCTGGAAGATGTGTTCCAACTTTGCTCCAGATCAAAGTAAAGGCACACAGGTGAAATGTCACTCACATGCCATGTGCAAATCAGTGGCCTAATAGCCATCCCTAGTGCCAAATTCACATTAGACTGGGGAATGGAAATACATCTTGTGAAAAAAAATGAACATATATACACTAGAGTTTCATAGCTAGATATATTTTATGGGAAGAAGAATCAATGCAGTATCAACGTGTCTAAATCCTCACCAGTGGGTACTTGAGTCTTACCTCCATGTAAAAGTCCATAGCAAATTACCTGTTTATGGTTTAATGGAATGGAAGGTGTTTGTGGGGAGCAGTGAGGTAGGTGGAAGTGGGGAGGGATCTGTGCCAGCAGTCCTGCTCAGCTGGTCCTTGACTCAGTGGACTCAGGAAGGTCCTTGTGACACATATAACTACAAAAAAAAAAAATAAAATTGCAGCAATGGAACGAAATTACACAGCTCTAAAGGAAAAAAGCTCTAAACCTATCAAGTCTCCTTAGCTACATGGGCCTTCCCTTGCTGTTCCAGTGATGCTTTTGGCATGTGAGAGTAATTAACCTCTGCACTTCCCATGGAGAAGAATTAACTTCTCTTTCTTGTGCTGGAAGCATGTACTAATGTCTGCTGCCCTGTACTTGAAGGCTCTTTGTGGACTCTAAAATGAAAGGACATCTTTTTTCTCTCTGTTTATCTTGTGTTCATGCCTTTGAAAGATCAAATAGTAAAATAAAAATGCATGTCCTTTTTTTTTTTACACTGTTTGCTGCAGCGCAGGCTCCCCCCAGCCAGGATAGAAAGAGTTACAGGATCCCTCAGACACAGTGGGAAAACTTTACAAACTGTATATCATAACAACTTATAATTGCACATTATAATAGTATAATTGAAATCAAATTGCTCTTTGAGCTCTAAAATGTCAAAATACGATGCTCAGGTGTAGATGAGCAGTGACACTGAGCATTAAATACCTGAGCTGAGGGAAATCTGCTATTGCTGCAGGTTTCAGAGGATGTCCCATCCCTACTCTGTCCTTTCTGCCCCACTGCAAACACCTGTCAGCCTGAATTCTGTAAGGAAAAATATTGTCTTTGTACTTGTTCATCAAGAACCTCTCTCCTCATGGAAAGTTTCCTCTTCCTGTCCTTAGCAGAAGTGTTGGAACTGGATCATTGAGTGGTAAGAGCCAAAAAAAAAAAAGTGTTGGAATTAGAGCTCCTTTTCAGTTTGCTATCCCTAATGATGTAAACCCATGGTAATTAGAGCTGCAATCAGCTATTCAATGCAGACTTGAACTCTTTTGAACAAGCCACTCACTTCTGTTTGCCCTTTAGGCTTGCAGTGAAGAGCGAGTTGAAAGTCATGCCACTTAAGCATCGAGCTGCCAGAAAATTTCAAACTGTCTTAGCAGCTGCTGAGTTAGAGAGAAAGTGAGTCCAAACTGCATTTAGGACAAAAATCACAACCGGGGAATCATCTCATGGTTACCACAGAGCGTGTTTGCCAGTGCCAAAGCTTGTGGAATGGGAAGAAAAGTTCACCGTTTCCAGCAGTGTTTTCAGTTCTAGTACAGAGAGAGCAAAGCTTTATAGTGAGGTCTTTGTCTTGTACTGGGATCTGTAGGAACCCCTGTGAGCCCCATCTGGCTGAGCACAGAGCTGCTGGTACTGAGCATCGTGCATGCCACCTTCATGGTTGGTTTTCTTACTCTACTCCCCAGCCCACCACATTGTGGCAGCTCCTTCTCTCAGCCCCCAGAGCAGGAGTAGAGCTAATTCTTTCTGCCCTCTGGTGTGCTCAACTCACCTTTACATTTCTGGAAAATCTCATTTCAAGTCACCTCCTTTTTTTCCTTGCCTTACTTCTGTCAACCACCACCAAAGCTCCCAGTACCTTCTACTCAGGTATCTTCCTTCAGACCCATTTGTTGAATCTCTCAGCCATTTGTCACTCAGTAGAGGTTATTTTGTGCTGAAAAATGCCTGATACTGTAGTACAAATAATACTATACAGAAATAACAGGTGAGGATATATTTGTGATAGCTCATAGATACCCCTCACTGGTTAGTAAATCATATTTAGAAAATCAGAATTGTAATATGCTTAAAGAAATACGTGCCCATGTGTAATGCCAAGATTTATTTTTCAAGTTCCTTACTTTGTGTTCTGGGGTTGTTACTTTGTAATTCCAGAGTTACAGTTCTCATTAAACTTGATATCTCATTTGGCTATTTAAATGAAATGTTTTTTAAATGTTTTGCAGCGTGCCTTTTCCACTTTCTGAAAATAGACAATCCTAGTAAAAATGTATTGTTAAAACTCATGTGCAGGGAAGGGGCAGGACTAGGGGAACCTCTAGTTCAGAGTAGCTGCATTTTTTTATTTCCAAATCATCAAGTTCCTCTTTGTTACTCTCTTCTCTCTGTTGAGTGGAATTACACTCTAACAAGGCCAAAAAAAGCTGATGAGACTTTAAAGCAAGTTTAAAGCAAGTTTGATGTCACATTTACTATTCTCTTACAGTCTTATTTGATTAGGGACAAGTGTATCAAGGAGCAGATAGAAAAATCAGTTGAAGTCAGAAAAGATGAAATAAAGGAAACGTTACAGGTTTGGGTATTTTTAATAAGAAGTTTGAAGTTCATACCCCTGATTAGAATTGCTTATGTGCATGTGTTTCAATCCACTGTGCAAGTTAATTTCCCTGTAACAGCTCCGGAGTGTTAGATACGCCTTTTTGGGACAATGCTGTGTATTGTTATGCAGCACCATACACTGATCACTGGTAATTGGTTTTGTAAAGCAAGCAAGCAGAAACTTGTTTTCTCTTTGTGATAAAAATAAGCCGAACTTAACATTTAAAATCAGGTCGTCTTATAAATAATGTAATATTTTGGGATTACGTGGTGTTTTTCTCCTTCAAAGTATTTTGCAGGTGTTAATCTTAGTGACATTAGCCGTTTGTTTTTGATGATCTGAATTTGCAAGGTTTGGAATGACTCTGCTTCCCAAAAACACAAAGGGAGAAGTTTTGGTGCTGCTGAAGTCCATGGCAAGGCTCCCATCAGACTCCAGGAGGCAGCAGGGCTTCACCAAGGTTCTGGATGCCTGCAAATGCCTGCAGCCACAAAGGGTAGTTATGGGAGCTTGTTCAGACACCAAATAGTTTGATATGTGCTACTAATGTCCATACAAATAGTGTCTTTTCAGGAACTAATTAATTAGCATTACCAGGTCCTGCAGGAGTTGAAATAGGAAGTGGCAAATTCAAATATCAAAAAGCCCAAGTGTGCAGAAATCTAGTTTAAGCTCACAAAATTCCAGATATAAAAATGCAACAGTGAAGTTCTTTCTGTCTGTTTATTTCAACCCTCTAGTATTCATATCCTATTCCTTTCCTGAACTATGAGAGGCTGAGGAACTCCAAACAAAGCACATTGTATGAACACCTGATTCCAAAACCAGCAGCTTTATAATATTACAGCTCTGATGATGGAGGAGAGTCGATGCTGCTGGTGTACAAACATTTTAATTGCCTGCAGAATTTCCAGCTATTGCTGGTGTGATACATGTGAAGTGCTGACAGTAATCTGTTAGTCATTCGAGGCACAAGTGTTTTCCCCTCAGCTCCCCTTCATTAACTCCATTTACACTGATTCTCCCCTAGAAATGAGTGAGCAAATGAAGAGATGCCTGTGAAATCTGCTTTTTGGGTCAGCATCAGCTTTACATGAGCTACCCTGCATTTTTGTGGCAGCATGGCCTATCTATGCTATAGCTCGTGTCCCCCAGATATATGTGTCATCTGAGCTCCAGAGTTGCTTGGAAGTGTAAAATAGGATAGAACAGTTGCTGATTCATTGTTTGGCATTTTGTTACACATTTTGATTAGTTTCAAGGGTTGGTAAAATTTCCTAAAGTTTTGAGCTATTTCACTATGGGTGCTTTAAGGCCAGGAGAAAACCTGTGCTTTAATTATTAAGGAGGTAAACAATTAACATGTTTGGAATAAGGAGTTAATGTCAGTTTTGTGTAGCCCTCCATGCTGAAAGCACAGTACTGGTGGTGTGCACCTTACACGCATGGCTGCCTTTCTGTGACAGGGAATCTTGATCTGCTTTAGCATCAGGAAGAAAACCAAAGCATTTTCTGAATGCTGGAAAAAAAAAAAATGGCTGGAATCTTCTCATCAGGGTGTTTTATTGCCCAAACCAGCTTATCTTGCAGAAAACAGTAGGCTCTGAGATGAGAACAAAACAGGCAGTTGCTTACTAAATGAAAGCTGAGAGCTCTGAAACTCTTCCTAAAGGCTTTTTTTAGTTTCCTAGCTTGAGGTTTTGAAAGTTGGCGCTTTTATTTTACCCTTATGTTTTGATTTGATTTTGGTGTTAAATGCTGAAATGGTATAAGTGGAGCAACTCAAACCCACAGAGTGCTGTTTTATATCAAATGTGATGTGATGTAACACAAGGTGGCACAGCAGAACCTAACACTGTGGATTAGAGAAGGCAGCTTTAGCTGGAGATGTGCCTCCCACATCTTCATCAGGATTTGCACAGCAGGAAATGGAGCAGACTTGGAGGTGTGCAGCAAGGAGGGTTTCATTCCACTCCGTTTTCCCTCCTACCCTTACATACTGCCTGGATGGCATTTTGGTGTGCAGGTACTTGTAAGTAATGAGTTTTTATCAGCCGTGTTGCAGGTAGGTGCAGTAGCTGCTGCCCTGATTTGACATTATAATAACAAGCTATAACAGAACTAATGAGTATCAGAAATCCAAAAAAGGTCTTTGCTTATCACTGTAAATAAATATGTTTGGAGAGTCATTAAAAGCATAGCAGGTGGGCAAAACTGAGGAAGAAGGATGGCTCTGTAATGGGCTAGTCAATGGTTTTGTTATGAAATGGATTGTTTTTAAATATCTATCCACCTGCTTCTAAGTCTGTCCATTCTAAATTTAATTTTTTTCCCATTATGCATTGGGGTGTTGTGTTTATTCATTTTAATGTTTATTTTTTCTGAGTCAGACCTCTTTTTCTTATGGTGACAGTAACTGTTAACCTGTGTGTTTTGTGCCAAAATATCTGCAGTGTACTATGAGCTGGAGTGAGGAAGCTGGCAGGACTTTAAGACCAGACAGACTTGGTAGAGGAGGCTGAGCTTCAGGGAGGTGACACAGCTGGCTGAGGGCACTGGGGCAGGTCAGGACCCTGTGGCTGGGGTCACATGAAAATGATGTTGATAGGGATGTACAAGTAAATATAAATACTCAGAAGTTTTGTCTCCATTCTTCCACGTTAGTTTCTGAGATGTACAACTACATACTTGGAATTATAATGAGTTACTGATTTAATAGAAAACTGCTTTAAAACTTATAAAGTTTTGGAGTTTTTTTTAAACATCTGTAAAACCATTGTCCTCTAGTAAAGATTTTCTGTCTTAGGGTGCCATATGTGGATTTTCACACCCCAGGTCTGAATCTGGCTAAGCATTCTGTAAATATTGGCTTATTATTAAGGGATGTTATTTATTAACAGCAAAATCAAGCTAAGGCCAAGAGGGCCCAATTTGCAGGCATCCCCTTTGTGCAGGCTGCTCTCCAAATACGAAATACGAGAATGTGCCACAAGCCACCCAGTCTGGGCATGTGGATTTACACCTTGTAGCAATGCTGTGGTAAGTCTGAAGACAAATGCTCTCACTGAGCAGCATAAATAGAGATGTGATAGTAGCAAAGTGTGCTTTCTCCCCTTCAGTGTCCTCTGTACTGGGCTTGGAGTGGCATGTGGGATTGGCCTTGAGGTGCTGCTGCCCTTTGGTACCTACATAATCATGCCCTGGGACAGGCAGCTGAGGAGAGCTTTGGGACTGGACATCTTCAGAATTGCAGCATGCCCCAAAAACTGTGAGATGTGTTCCAGAAACGAAGCTTGTAAGTCATGGATTTTGTGGGCTTCTAGAAAAGAATAGGTACCTTCATGCATAGCCACACATGTATGCTTATGTATATGAAAAATATATATATAATAGCGGTGAATACACACACACTTATCTATGTTAAGAAGAACGTGAGGGGGTCTCTAATTATGTTCTGATTCTGGTATTTAGCTTCCGAAATTTGTGAGAGTTTAGAAATTTAATGTCTACATCTACATATTTGTTTAAATATTAACAAAGATTTTCATTTAAGCGTATGACTCCAACAGCTCGAGCTTTATGATAAGCTCTTCATTTAATGAGCTTCAAAATAAAAATGCAAGAACTGCTGACATGCTTTCAACCATAGGCTAGATGGTAATGGTCACATTAATTCTCAATCTCTTTATTATCTTACTGTCTTGGCATTACCTTATATATATATTACTGCATAGTTAAATTTATATTTTCATAGTAATTAAATAGCATTTTATTAGCCTATATCTTTTTCATCGCTTCTATTGATTCTCATATGAGATGCTGAAAATATGACTGAGACTTTAACGAGGAGGAATTGTTTAGCATCCTGACCAGAAATGAGTATTTGAGGCTAATACAATTTAACATCTTTAGAGCATCTAGAACTGAAATTCGTGTTCATGGCAATAATGTTCTATGCCTCATTATCCTTTTTGTCAGTGACAGTGGGTTAATAATGCCCAAGATGATCTCTTCAAAACATTGCTTTCTTAGCATTAGCATTGAACATTAGCATTAGCAATGTGTCATTTTCACTGCATTTGGTAGTTACCAAACTTGATTTATGGAAGGACTGTATTCCTGCCGTGTAAATTATTCTCTTGCTTAAAGCTTGTATTGCATAGCTAATTTTTTTGCTAGTGCAGTGGAACTCTTGTTATGCAAATCATGATGACAAGCAGAAAAGTTGGAAAGGGACAGGTAGGGGACTTCTTGATGGTGCTCCTTATGCCTGCATAGGTTTGCCTCTCTTGCCGCAGGTTATTCTTGTTCTTTCTCCAATCTGAGAAAGATCAACTTTCATCTACTTTTTTAGATAGTATTTGTCCTTTATTAGAATTCTTTGGCAGTGGATTATACAGAATCACAGAGATTGCTTTGTCACCACCAACCTCCCGTTCCCTGCCCCGCTGGCAGCACTAATGGCCATTAGCGTTAATTATTTAAAGCTCCTTGTTTTGCACACGGAAAGCAGTGATCAATGTTCAGTGCCAGGTACATGGCTGTGTACCCCCTGACTTTGGTACTTTCCCTAAACCTCATCTTTCAAAGTGTCTGTTTTCTTTGATACAGCCTTTGGTTTTTATTCAGCACAGTGTAAGCACTATTTAGAAAGCTTGAGGGTTGTGGTTTTTTCCAGGCAGGAACATTTTCTCTGTAAATGTTAACCTTATGACACAGTCTAAAATATTTTTCTTGTGTTTTTATTCATCTTCAACTAATTTTCAGCAGTTGTGCATTCTGGGTTGCAGGCAGCATAATGGCAAAACCTAATGGGTGACCTTTCCACTTAGACTCACATATGGTTTATTTTGCTGTTGCATATGGATGGTCCACAAGGTGTCCAGCTTGGAAGTGTTAAGGAATTGTGAGAAGTGAACATCTAGACACAGCTGTTCTCTCCCTTTGTGTGCAAAACCACCCCAAAACTGAAAAGGTTGAGCAGTAGCCACAGATGTTGTAAACCATAAATAAGATGTAGTCTGGCTTCCAGACTGGCTCTTAGCAATTCCAGGAGCCTTTGTCCAATTGGAGGCTTCTGCAAACTTGAATGGTTCCAGCTTCAGTTGAAATCCCATTGAAATATATACTTTTGTGTGTGTGGAGAAGGGTGAAGTGTTCACACCAGCTGGCCTCCACATGTCTGAGCTGGTCAGGTGGGTTGACTGGATGACTCCTATGGTGCCTAGAGATAGGTCTTCTTAGGATTCAGCTTTAGATAATTTTGATCCACCATCTCTAAAATGTGGGGTTGTGGAGAAGCCACATTGTGTCTGATGTCCATTTAGATAATTTTTGAGTATTTATGGCCTTCTGAGCTTTCACCAAAGTCAGGCCCGGGCTATGGTGTGGGTTTGTAATCACACATTGTATATGCTCAGTAAAGCAGAACTTGCCATGTGATGTGTTGCCCTGCCCATGTTGATTAGGTTGCATAAAGACAAAGGAGCTGAGAAAAAAAGTTCCTGTAAGAATGGAGGAGCTTTGCATGTTAGAAACAGCAACACTTGGGGTCACAGTTTTGTCCCATGTGTTCTTCCATGAACTCATCATAAGTAGGTTAGGGACCTTACAGCTTCCTGGCTCCAAAAGTTGTACCACATAAAGTTGCACAATTAACACATGCCAAATAATATGAAGTAAGCTGAGTTGAGGCCCTAATTTATGGACCACTTCCCTCACAACCCAACACGGTGTCACGCAACAGAAATACAGCTCCTGATGGGTAATGGCATTAAGAGTGCTGAAGTCATGCTACAAAACTTGCTCAATGATTCGCATTTTTTCCCCTATGTTACAAAATGTAGTTGAGCAGATGGATGCAGCCAGCTGTACATAGAGCTTTAGGGAGTACTGGCGAGAAAAGAGAGAGGGTTTTGTTAAGATAAATGTAATAATCTCTGTGATAATTAGTTTAATTTAGATCCCTGCATCTGACTCATTTTTGACTAACCTTGTATGAAGCCTTTCTTGTCTTGCTGACGAGTCTGTGAATTTAGTTTGATTACAATCCTTTTTTTGTTCTTGTGGATTGCTCACTGATCACTGATATTTTTCATTAAGCAGTTGCTTTATTACATTGTTATTTAGAGGGGAGTAATTTGTGTTTTCTAATTAATTTAATTCTAGGCACATTTAGTAAGTAGCTACAATAAGCCCATTCAAGGGGTTTTAGGTCATATTGACATTGTTTGCCAGATGTGCTTGTTTGTTTTAAAACATTGTTAACTCTGTGATGACAACAGCCCCATTCAATTGCTTGACTCTTCCATCTTCTCTAATCTGCATCTCCAAAACTCCCCAAAATTAGAAGATGCATTTCAGGCACTAATGAGAGATATCCATAGGCATCAAATCACAGCGGAATTATACTGCCAACCTTGTCATTATAAACCATTCTAGTATCTGGTTTGAGGGAAGAGCAGTGACAAGTCTTTTAGCTTCTCTTAGCCAGGGATATGAAGCCATTACTTGAACTACTAAAAAGCTGGACAATGCCAAAAAGATGCAAACTGGGTGTTAAGTCCACACTTGGCCCATTTACCTCTGAAAAATTTAGTGAGGCTTCAGGGGAGAACGGGCAGCCAGGAGGATGAGCTTCCAAGCAAGGCATGGCATGAGCAGTGATGAGACATGTTAATGGACTCAAAAGATGAATACTGTAATTCATAGTTGTCACTATCCCAAATTCATAGGTTTGGGCAATTTCTTTGCCAGAAGCTGTTTGGAAAGGCTCGGCATTTTCTCGCTAGTGGTGCTCCCAGGATTTGGGGGTTATTCAAGCTCTTCGTGTTCATCACTGTTAAATACTGTATCCATTCCATCATCTGAGCATGAAAACTACCCATTATACCTATCATTTGCTCATTTGGCCTGCTACGTCAAGAGCTGGAGTTCTAAAATGAGACCCTAATTAGATGAATAAATAACATTTTCACAGGGAAATGTACAGGCAGGTTATTCCCCTGACTATAAGCTTGTCCCATGAAAAACTACTAACATTTGTTAACATATTCTGCAGTCACTTGTTTTGGTAAAAAGTCAATTACTGCTTGTTCTGCAGCAAAATCTGGCACAGAGCAGTGACACTGTAAGATACATAGGTCTCTGAAGGACCCACCAAACAATGGTCTTGATGTGTTTTCCATTATATGGGGTCAGAACAGCTAAAATTAATGACGAAGTTTGAAGGAAAAGTTTGTTCCATAGTTCATACTTACTGAATTTTAATGTTTAATGAACCAACAGTCCATCTGTATTTCTGCTTCATATTTTGGAGGGAGCATTGAAATTGCTGTGATATCTTTTTTTTGTCTCATGCTGATGTGTAAAGGACGCATGTGTGCACAGGGATGTGTTCTACCTATTGATTTAATAGGAAAGAGCATCTCTTGGAAAGGGAGAGTAAACGTGTGTGCATGCATGTGGAAGGAGGGAGGGAGAGAGAGAGGAGAATCTTTATGTGTGTGTTTATCTCTGTGATAAATGATGCCTGTTAAAAATGTGACTTGCCATGAAAGTTATTAGTGCTTTCCTCTTTAAGTGTATCATACAAAGACAGTCCCCATCAGCAGAAATGAAGCTGCAGTCTTGATTGTTTAGTTCAACCAGTTTTGATGTTTCATTGTCCCTCGATCAATCAGTGCCTGGAGGGATATCAGCTATTGGCTGGGAATGCATCAGAGTGACATGCAGAGCCCAGATATTCCTCAAAAGCTTGAAAATATTTGATTTAAAATACTCGTTACAGTATGAATTCCAGTCTGAGAGCAATAGCAGAGTGAGCGCTGTTTATCATTTTTAATTGTGGATCTTCCCTGTTCAAAACTAACATCTCCCGAATTACCTTAAAATCTTCCTTGGCAGATTTGTAATTCACTTGCATCACTTATTTTATTCTCTGTATAAAAGTTAGATGAGGGCATGGATTTTAGAGTAAACAAAATGCATAAAGTAGAAAACGTAATGCAGCATAAATGCCACATAAATCACATGCTAAAGACAAAAGCAGATTTCAAACATCTGAATTACTGAGCACTTAATGTGGAATGTAATCTGTGTTTTGGTTAATGTTTGTTTCTGGAGTGCCACACAGAGAAAAATGTGGGGAGTTTCCTCTCTTCCAGCAGCGGTGGAAAAGGGAGGTTTGGGGCATTCTTGCGAAATGCCCAAGAAGGAGCTTTTCCTGCATTGTAGGTAAATCCCTGGACAAGTGTTTGCTGCTGGCAACTGGGCTATATGCACAAGTAGTTGATTGAAATGTCTCTTGAGTTCTCTTGCTCATCACAGAGCGAGTAAGAGGCTGCTTCAAAATGCAAAATTGTCCTTGAAAAAACCTTCCCTGGTGCCCTGCCAGTTGTTTCCTCCTTTACATCAGCTGCAACCTGTGTAAGCCCCCCTTCTCCAAGCTCCTGAGCTTCCCCCACCCAGGGGTCAGGGCACTGGGAGTGCTGTTCTCCAGCCACAGCTCTCGGAAATTGTAGCAGATAAAATTTCTGGCTTCAAAGATTTACACTTAGGATGGACAGGAAGGAAAAAACATGTGTTTTCTCAGTAATATTCAGGTTTTCAGGGATGAAAGCTTATTCTTCCTCATGCCTTTGTTTTCCTTTGCCCAGCCCGCACCTCTTGGCTCAAGCCAGTGCCCATTTTTTCCATTCAAAAACCGATTTCTAGAGAAATACTTTTTAAAAAATCAACCTGTTCCCCCTGTGCCGCCGCGATTGGTCCGATAAAATCGCCGAGCCGATCGCGTCAAAAGCCTCGGCTTAATTGCAAGCTCAGTCTCCCGTAATCCAGGGGAGCATTTGGGATTCTGCCCGAGCGCTGGGGCTCGGCAGGCGCTGGGGGCTGTGGGTTTCTCTCCCAGCCTCCCGGCTGCTGCAGCACAAGTCAGCATAGCTAATGCGGATAGAGCTCTGCCCCCGCTGCCGTCTCTCGCTCGCTCTCCCTCTCCCCGTGCTTTGATTCGATATGAACAGACTGGTAACTCCGGTGCGAGAGCGAGAGCTGACATAACTCTGCAGATGGCTACGTTCGGATGATACACCTAGGGATTTTTCTTTAAGGGAAGGTAACGTTTAATGCTAATGCTTATTTTTCCCTTGTTGCCATTTTTCAGGACTGCCGGTCCCAAAGAAGAGCCCAAAGTCGGTAAGCACTTTTCAGCTACTATTTTTTGTCTGTTTGTCTGCTCTGAGGGAGAAAGGCATGAGTTTGGCTTGTTTGCTTTGCGGGTCTTGATTGTTTTAAGTTGTCTTTCTGTCGCAAGCGTGATTACCTTGCACGGCTCCTGCTGCACGGGAGGATGAGAGAGGAATGCAGTACGGAAGGGGGACTTGTTTGCAAATAAAGCCTCAGGTTTACAGATCCGCTGCCCTGACAGATGAGCTTCTCTGTCGTTTAACTTACCAAAAAAAAAGCTATTGTTTCCTTTTGGAAAGATGGGAGGCTCCACCTTCTTGCCAGATAGCAATTCCTGTCGGGTGCTCATAGGCACCAACCTTTTCCATTAACTCCTTGAGTTTTCTTGAGTACCCTTGGCTGAATTATTGCTAGAGTGGGAAAGTATGCACCTTGTCGAGGGAGACAAAGCATGAACGGAGCATGATTACAATTCCCAGGGAATACAGTCAGCTGCCTGGGTGCTTCCTCTGGAGGCAGCTTCATAGGGAGCAGGATTGTGCTGCAGGTGTAAGATTCCTTATTTTTTAAAAAAAGCAACAACAGAACAGTATTTTCTTGTCCCCTCTGATCTTTTTTCCATGTAAAGCTGTTACCTGGATGGCATGTTAGCTAGCAGCATGGAAGCCGTGATCCAAAGTATCATTAAAGCTCCATGCATGATACTATGGAAGAAATTAATGTGCTATTTGTATGCAACAAAAAGAAATGTTTTATTTTAAAAGGAAATGGAATACTTAAAGCCTGAAAGTTTGCAGTGATCTGTTGAGAGTGAGGGAAAGACAGAATTCTCTCCCAGGAGCTTTGGGGAAGCAGAGAGAGTGAGGTGTTAGCTGTGCTGTAAGATGGTGTGAAACTTCACTGACAGTCCCCGATGGGTGCCAAAACCTGCAGCTGGGCACAGCCCACCTCGCAAACCCGGGCAAGAGGTTTGTGAAGAGGCTGAGCAGAAGGCTCTTACTTTTAATACGAGCTCTCTGTTCATCCAAAAAGAAAGCCCTGAAATAATTAATGTGATTCTGATGGCTTAGGGCAGCGCTGATTAAAGTCATGTGAGCCCAGGCCTCTACCATTGTCAGCTCGCATTAATGTTGGGAGGCAGAAGTGCGGGGTGTGCTCCCTCCCAGATCACAGCCCTGTCAGACCCTGCGTGCTCGCTGCTGTCACACGTGGGGATTATTTCAGCCTTCGGAAAAACAGAAGCGAGTGTGTAAAACACATACACAGCTGGCACGTTTCTATTCTCTGCTTCCACTTCTTTCCCTGGCCGAGCAGGGTTGGCTGCACGCGATCTGGACTCCGACTTCTATCATTAAACCAACCCTAATCAACGAGTCTTGGTCCTTCCAAAGCCTGGAGGCTCGCACTCTGCCACATGCACATTTGGCATCAGGTGAACGGAGATCCTGCTGTGTCAGACACCTCCGTGGTTGACAGCTATGCACCGTAAAAATTGGAGCAGCATCTAAATCCATGTCAGGATAATCCTGCCTTGGTGAACAAAGAGGCTGCTTACGGACAGGTGTAGCTGTGCAACAGCAGATTTCTCCCTACTATTTGCTTTGAGGAGCCTGTCAGCATTGGGAAATAAGTCCCATTCCCTGGTGTGCGCCTCCTCAGCTCTCTCACTTTTCTCTAGGGTCCCTTCAGTAATTTTTCCTGAGGTCCTAGGCGGTGCTGTTGCCTCTAAAGCGCAGGATTCACAGAAAGCAGAGCCCCCTGTCCCCCCTGCCTTCCCAGGGGCTCATTGGCAGCAGCAATTAGCAGCGATGGTGTGCAGTGCCGCATTGTGCGGCAGCTTTAATGACCGACCGCTCCTCGGAGGGCAGAGCCGAGCTCAGCAGAGCCAGCACAGCCACTGCTTCACCCCTGGGCATCGGTGACATGCAGGGTTTGAGCACGGAAACCTGGAACAAAGTGCATCAGGCCATCCATGTGCAGAGGAGGAAATTGTCCTCAAGGCTCTCTGGGATGGATTTACGCAAACTCCAGAGCTCGTGTGGCCAAGGCGATGGTCAAAAGCAGGGAAGTGGTGATGTTGCAAACACTGTCCTTCCTCGGTTTGTTGAAGGGGTGCTGCTCAGCTGTGGGGTGAGGGGAGCCTGATCCGACCCTCTTGGCCATGAAGATTCCCACTGATGGCAGGTGAGAGTGAGGCCTGCCCCACTGGTGCACTCCCCAGCTGGGATGCATCTCACTGAGCTGTGCCCCAGGGGTGCACTCAATGCCAGGGACTCCCTGTTTGCTGCCGCACTGGCAGCGATGGGTGAGTGCGAGAGCTGCCGGCAGAGCCTGCGCCGTGGGCTGTCCCTGGCACTGCACAGCTGCCTGGGAGGCTGGGGGAACGTGCTGCCCATTTCCCCTGTGCCCTTCGCTCAGTGCATGGGGACTCTTTTCCAGCATTCCTTGTTTAGTAAGTGAGCTGCAGTCAGAGGACAGCATACATCCATGCTGGGAGCAGTTGGCTTCATCTTAACTTGTCCCTATTCTTTGTTTCTTCTGCTGCATCAGGGAAGTCAGGACTCAGGTGTCTATCCTTTTCTGCTTTGCTCAGGAGATGAGCTCTCTCTTGTTACCTCATATCCTTTCCCAAAGTCCAGACACATTCCCAAGTTACTGCCAGCGGATGCTCTTTCTCAAACAAGTCCTATTTTTAGCTGTCAGCCCCAATCCCCAATTCCCAAAAGGCCAACTTCAGGTTGTTGGTACTGCCTGGCTGTGGGGAGGTGTTTTAGCCCCTTGGAGAGGTTTGTTAGTGCTGGGGCTGTGACACAGCCTGGGAATATTTTTCCTGGGCTATATTTTTCAGTCCGTGTGTATCTTCTCATGAGCTTTGCACTTCTCAGATTTTAAGGAGCGTTTTCCAACCTTGGGAAAAGAACCAAATTAGGAAAAATCCCCTTTGCAGCCATACATGGGACTGGACATTTCCAAGTTCTTTATTTCCCCTTCTCCCACCAAAGATACGTTCCCAGCAGCTCTGTGTGCTGCTCATTTGTTTTCAGTTTCCCACTGATTCCTTTTTAGATGAAAATTAATAATATTTTTGCATTGAACAGCTAGGGATATACATTTTCAGTGTGCAGGTTCCCTAGTACATCAGTTTTCCCTGGATTTATCATGGTATAACATGGATGAAACCAAACTTTTTTTCCCTTTTTTTTTCCTTGTTGCTTGCATCAAAATACTCCACAAGGGGGCAAAGATTCCCATTTCCAGCTCGGTTTGCTTAACTAGAGGACCAGTTTCTCCAAAATGCTCTGGAGCACAAAATCTGCAGTTAGATCATCAGAAGACAAGATCACTGCAGGGGGCATAAAGTGCTAAGCTCTTCCAAAAATCTAATATTTTTTCCTTTGGATTTAAATAAATACATTGTCAGCATAGCTGAATTCTGGCCAAAAATGCAATTCCTCTGCACAGCCTGTCCCTGACAAGAGACTTGCCACATATTTTGGGTGGATCGGCAGCACTTGGGGCTCTGCCAGTGTCCTGTTTTTGTCAGAAGGAGAAATTGGTTCCACAGCATGTTTGTACAACACATCCCTCTTCATTCAGAGACTGTTTTTTCCTCCCTGCCTTGAACTGTAGTGGGAGAAATCAGAAAAACTCTTCTTTTTTGCAGTTTTTTTGCATTCATCTTCTGTTTTGCAGGGTGAGCACTGCAAAGTTTCAGCCACAGAGTAGGGAAGCTGGCACAGACCTGACCTGGGGCTTGAATAGGACACAAGAAGCTCCAGCTTTCCATGTATTTATTTTTTATAGCTTTAAGGGGTTTTATCCCATCACCTGTATTTAAATGTGCAGTCTGCTTAAATGCACTTATAATAGTCTTGATTTCTAGCCAGTTTTGGTCGAGTCTTTCTGGCAAGCTAATTGATGTTTATCAGCAGCTCTGCAGAAGATCGTGGGCTCCAGAGGGTCAGGGGTGTTCTTACTGACTCATTTAGTTCAGTGCCCCATGCTTTTGGCAGCTACTGTCAGAAGTCAATACAATTCAGCTAATCTGCTTTACTTTGCTCTGAAAAACATAATCAGCATCTCAGGGTGAGATCTGAGCTGCCCTCTCTGCAGCACTCAGTCAGCCAAACAGCCTCATGCTCCTCTGGGTGCGATTTCAGCTGCTTTCCTGCCCAGGTGTGTGAACTGGGTGAGCCAGACAGCAAGAGCCAGACCTAGAAGGATCAGCCCTAAAGCCAGCAAGAAAGCAGGAGATGTAGAAGCCATCCTTTCACTGGCATTATGGTCAGCTTATCTGTCTTGGGAAAGCTCCACTTGCAGCAGGACACAAACTTCTTCATCTGAGCAGTCCCCATTGGAGACTGCAGGGACCACGATGATCACACCCCTGCAATTCCTCATGGGAATGATGTGCTGAAGCTGCTACAGCATGTGGAAGGAATTTTGGCCCCAAACCTTTTTTTCCTCCTCTGGTGATCTGAAAGTTGATAAATGTTGTCTTGAATTAATTCAATTACATATATCCATTATTACCATGGTTGAGTTCCCCCTTTTCTGGTCCCCTTTTAAACTCCTAAACAGAGATGTTTCAGGCTTTTTGAAGAAGTTATTCTTTTGAAAGACAGCTTTTCCTCTGAAGAATTTTCCCTCTATTTCTTGAAAAATGTCTGTGTATGTGCAATTGAAACTCGAGCTTAGTTAGAGACGGTTTTACTTGAGATATGCTGATACTTCCATTTGCAACCCAAATATGAAACAGAATTCATAGTTTGTTCAAAATTAAAACTTTCATATCACAAAGTGAGAGCACTTTTTGAACTTCAGATTTTGTTTCTTTTTAAAGCAGAAAGTTTTCAGAGAGTTCTCGTTATTTCTCCAGGGGCTGAATAAAACTTCACATTTTAGTCCCTCCACTCCACATTCTGTAATCCAGCTATTTCCAGTGAGGTTGGCCTGAAGTTTCACAGGATGCTTGTAGTTATTTTAGTAGTTTGGCCAAACAAGCAAATCAATCCAGATGGCTGGACTGAGAGATGTAAAATGTTTTTTGGTTTTTGTTTTTGAGTTTTTTTAAGTTACAATGGAGTAATTATCCCCAGCATAGCTGTTTTAAAATGGCTTCAGTTAAAAACTGGAGGGCTCTGTGTGAATTAGCTTCATTTACCACTTAAAAAGCTAAAAATGTTGAAAATTGGTTCAGATGTTTGTATTTGAAAGTCTGCAGATGAGTAATCACAGCAGGTGTGCTTTGTTCAAAATTGCTTTAAAGGACAATGGCAATTTCACATTCTAGTCAATCGAGATATCCTTTAAAAAGATGCTGGTAGTGGATCAACAACTCAGATGCAAGGCTGAGAGGTCAAAGTCTTTTGGGCTGTTGGACCTGTTTTGATTTTTTTTTTCCTCAGTGTAAACCTGAAATATGTGCAACAACAATAATCTGATCTGTTGGGGATTTTTTAAAACTCAAAAAGAGGGCACTTTGTATGGTGTCTTTCTCTTCTGTAATTAATTCAGCCCTTCTCTGATGGAGCACTGGCTACCTGGGGTCTCGTGTTCAGAGTGAAGCGAGGGGTCCCTGGACCTGGGGGCACATCAGCCCCCTGTGCTGATCTCCTCTGTGTTTGCCACTGGCTTTTCTCCCTACCCCTGCTTGGTTTGCAATAGAGGAGTCCCTGAAAGCAGAGACTTCTGTTGCAATGTTTTTGGGTACCCTCTGCTAGCAGGAGGCTTTACATTTCTGTCTGAGGTTTCTTGGTGTGAGTGGCTGACCCCTTTTAGCTGGGAAATAGTGGATACTGGAAAAACAACCTGTGGGAGTCTATTTTTCCGGCCGCCCTCTTTGTCACAGCAACCCCAGGAACACAGTGGAGCAGGTGGGAGATTGCACTGAACCTTGATGTCAGCCCAAGGTCATCTCCAAAGAGCGCTGAAAAACATTTGCTGAACAGTTTGGGGAGCTCTTGTTGAGGGAGGATTTTTCTGCATATTGAGTAGTACAAATCCTGGCAATGCAAATGTGGCTTGTGCTTCATTTGAGCACACTGTTGTGAATCTGAGTTAAGAACTATGTACCCTGCCTGGCTAAATATTGAGCAGGCAGAACTCTTGATATAGTGCTTTGCAATAAGCCCTGACTTTTGGCAGACATATTTTTTCCTGTTTTATTATGCTCAATTAAAACAAGGAAATCAAACTGCAAATAGGTGTTTCCACATTTGTGAAGATCTGCAGGACTCCTTTGGATGCTCTGGAATGCAGAACTGTGAAAAGGATACTCTCCAGTCCTGCTTTTTGTAATGGGGGGGGTTTGCAAGAGCTGCAGAGGAAAAGTAATCTTGTATAGTAAGAGCTGTGCCTGAGTCTGATTCAGAGGGACAGTTTGAGTTTTCACAGGGAAATCTGGTAGTTTTTTCTTCCAGGCTCAAGTTAGACCCTAATGTTATCCAAGTAGAAGATTGTTGAGTTTTTCTACCTTAATGAAGGAAAAAAATAAGTGCACTGAAACTAGTAACCTGTAGTGAGATTTAGATTTCTTACAGGAGATGGAAAAATGCATATTTTTTTTAATGATAGATTACTTTGTTTTGCATGTTTCTTTCTGTCAGTCTGCCTATCAAAATCTGTCATCGAGGAATTTAACTGTACCCAGCACTAACTAGTAGCAGCAAAACCGTGATTTATGTATTTACTTCTGTGCATGCAGAAACACTGATCAAAGACGGGAGAGAAATTGATGGAAAACACCCACTCAAAGACCAATAACCGTCTGCTCCCTCTCTCTCTCCCTCTTTCCGCTCGCTTTCCTTCCTTACAGCAACCACTTGAAAGGAAAGACAGCCAAAACAGTTCTCAGCACAGCGTCTCCAGCCACCGCAGTGGGCACACCGCGTCCCCCGTGCACAGCACGCAGGTGCTGCCCGAATACAGCGCCGCCGAGGCAGCGCCCGCCGACCAGCCGGACACCGCGGGGCAGAAAAAGCCGGACCCGTTCAAAATCTGGGCCCAGTCCAGGAGCATGTATGAAAGCCGACGTGAGTATGAAGCAGGTGTGGTTGCTAAGGCTACGGCCCTGGCAGCTGCTCGCCGTGGGTTTCTTTGCAAAGAAGTGGATCTTTTAGGTTTCTGTTGAAAATATAAGGCTTCGGTTGGTTGGTTTGGTATCTGTCAATGATGTCTAATTGGTAGAGCTGCAGTTTGCTCTCTAGTGAAGACTGAATTTGTATCATCTCTAGGGAAAGGCACTTAAAGCTTAATATGAAAAATCCCTTTAAAATTAAAGTCCATCCGTTCCCCTTATATTTTTATTTTGGTTTTAAGCTAGGCTGGAGGAGAATTTCCAAGTTTGTTATCTAGATCCTAAACTCTTTCTTGAGGTTAAGACTCATTGCCTGATATGCATAGGTATTTCAGTAAGGAGGGGAAGTATTTAGCTTGCTGAAATTCATATCAGATGCTTTTCAGCTTCACCCTGGGGAGGAGAAAATCCAGCTGAGCCCTTTTACTTTGACCAGAGTGGACACTTTAGCAATACAGATATCAAATGCATATTGTAATTGGCTTTTATGCCAATTAATAATCTGCACACTTGGCTAATAGTTCAGCAGGGTTTTGACTCTGCTCCAAGACTATAAATATTGTTTCAATCAGTTTCTTCTCTGCAAACAAAATAAACACATTGGCTTTACTTTAATTGCACTGCTGAAGATGATCAAATCTGTATAAGCTTCTCTAGGAGTAAGAGTATTAGGTTCATTTTGAAAGGCAGTAGTAACTTTAGTTCCAGAAAAGGGAGTTTCAAAGTCTTTGTGATGTGAGAGTTTCACCTGCAGTTTGATTTTAATGTGCTAACTGGAAATTGGTAAAACCAGTATGAAATGAACGATATCTTAGAATGAAAAATGGTGAGACTGTTTTCTTCTGACCAAATGAATCACTTTGAAGTCTTATATCATAGAAAAATTAAATCATGAGTCACAGTTTCTTGGCTGAAGATGCATCTCTTTGGATTGAATGTCTCAGCAGTGCAGTTTGTAGGTGTTTCAGCTTCTGTGCGCTGCTTCCCTTTCCATCTCTTCCCAGGGATTAGGGATACTGACCCTGTGGCCTCTTGGGCCAGGTCATAACTGATCTGCGAGTGCAGTGGCAGAACTTGAAATAGGAAAAAGGGGCAAGAGCTGAGGAACAGTGACTCCTGTGGGCAGAGCTTCTCCTGCCCCGGTGTCCCAAGGCTGTCCCATGGCACTACTCAGCTCGAGTGGTTCCCATTGACACTGAGCTAGCATTGCCTCTGACCCTGTGCAGCTACTTAGCTAATTTCTAATTAACTATTTAACTCATACTAATTAGTCATTAGTATCAGCTTAGCAGCCTTAACTCCCGCCTGTCTTTCTTGATAAAACCCGAGGCTGAGCTGGAGAAATCCTGAAGTGCACAGGCAGGCAGTCGCCCTTCTGTGTCCACCTTCAACACCATGTGCCAAATCCTCTCTTTTTCCTGGATGGCTGAGGTTATCCTGTAGAGGTTTTATCCTTGTCTGTGATTAGCATCCTTCCAGAGGCCTTTTCACTGTCTCTTGACTGGCTGGTTTCTCATACCCCACCTTTCCCTGTGCCACAATCCTCGCTACTTGGTCCTGTTGCTCGATGGGGATCTGCTGCACCCCTTCAGCTTCCCTGTCTCACCTTTCCGTAATCCAGGATCCCTGGAGTGGGGTTGGTCATCTACTGCTTCAGTCCTTGTCTTCTGCCTCTTCTACCAGACCCACCTGTTTCAACATCAATGTTTTTCTACCACCTTTTCATCCTGTTGCTATTCCTTTCCAGGAAGGTGTTTTCTGAAGTTTCTTAATTTCATAGATAGAGAGTTTTTGAAGAGTGGCAGAAATGTGATAAGGTCTTGTCTCGTTGTAAGCTTGTGCCACTTGAAGTGTCCAAGAGGCTATGAATTTCCAGCCCTAAGCTGGAGTGAAGGACATTCCCTGGGGATTAACCTGCACTCTTAGCTAGTGACATGGCTTTGCTGCGCCTAATGAAATGTGAAGAAAAACACAAAAGATAAGTGAAAAATGGAGTTGAACACACTCTGTCTCCTGTCATGGTCTGATCCCATAGTGTGACTGCTGGTTTTATTTAGAGATCCATGGTCAGTTCTTTCTCCTTCCCTCACAGTCTCATAAATGGAGGTTGTGGTCTGCAGCTGAAACCTGGGTCTGCTGCCCTGGGAGCTTGGGAGGAGGCACTATGTTTCTTTCCCTTTGTTCCAAACCTAAATCATCCCTTTGAGACTCAGTTCCTGGTGTTGCCCAAGCACCAGCTGTGTGGCCCTTGGATCACTCCTAGGGAGCTCTGCTGACATGGATCGCTGGATCGTGTGATGGGAGAAACCATTCCTTGGGCACTCCTGTGTCACTGTCTGTCTGCTCCACATGTGCTGGTCTTCATGTTTTTACCCATCTGCAGTTCAGTTTAACTCTGGTGCCACCTTTGGCTGGTGGAGATACAATCGTATCATTGCTTTCTTCTTTACTTGAGCGCTCATTCCCTTTGGCGTTGGGTCTGAGGTTAGTATCTCCCATGACATCCATAGCTTTGGGTGCTAGGTGTGACTCTCTCTGCAATCTTCCCATGAAGA
This sequence comes from Xenops minutus, assembly GCA_035221455.1. Taxonomy (NCBI): domain Eukaryota; kingdom Metazoa; phylum Chordata; class Aves; order Passeriformes; family Furnariidae; genus Xenops; species Xenops minutus. The sequence continues at coordinate 6,683,835 of JAWWEE010000021.1, forward strand.
TCTGAGCTTCAGCATGAGAAGTGAAGAAGATGAGATAAATGACTATCTAATGTATAGCAGGAGGATGCCACCCTTGTGCCAGTGCTGAGAGTGGCTGGTACATCCAGTAACAGGGCATTTGATGGGTGCTGAAAGCCCCCACTGCCCGAGAAGCCCCTGCTCAGCTCTCTCAGCTACCCAGGCCAAGGCTTGCCCTCTATTCATTGCTGACCTTAAATCTTTAAAGGCCCGGAAAGGGTTATAAAATGTTCTTTTGAGAGGCAGGGTTTTGAACCCCCAACAAGTGAACTGAAAAAGAGCAACAACCCTCTATGTTGAAGTATATGATGAATTTTAAAAAGACAGACTTTTAGAGCATTAGATCATCTTAAGTGTTTTATTTTTTCCCATTTGTGAAATTGTTGAGCATAAAGAGAACACAGTGCAATTTTTCAAGTGCAGCTGACACAAGAGGATGAATTCATTAGCCCCAGCCCAGAAAGATTTTTTTTCATCTAAAAATAATAATATAAGGAGGTTTTTATTCAATATATGAATTCGTCGTCTGTAGGATATTTCTAAGAAGTACTGAATCTATAATGAACACCTACTGTCTTTTTTGCTGGGACTGCATCCCACTGTTACTAACATTAATAATAAGAATGTAGACATGAAAAGCACAGGCAACATTTTAATTTTTCAGAATTGGTAAAATGCGTTCTTCCTCTATTTGACTTGTCTTTGGATTGGTATTTCATTAAAAAAGACTGTGTTTGCCGTATGTGACCTGTCTCACTGAAGCCATTGGTAGAGCAGAATTAGGTTCAAAAGCACCAGCTAACCCATAATTGTGTTAAAAGCATGTGTTTTTTTGATTTACTCAGTGCATCTTAATGTAATGAAGCACTCCAATTCTGCCGGAGAAAGCCACAGGCATTACCTGTTTAGGGGAATAAAATAAAAAACAACAAACTCCCAGAAAAATTAAGCTAGAATTAATAAGGCAAAGCTAAGCAATGGCTCCATCACTGTGTTTGGACTCTGGTTGAGAGGCAGCAGATGAGAACTGCAACTTTATTCCACAAATGTGGGTTAAAGTTCCTTCATGTGCAGCTCCCCAGGGTGGGGGGATCAGCCCTGTGAGGTGCTGAGTGCTTGGGCTCTGGTCCAAGGAAGCTTATTTTCAAGCTGTAGACCCAAAGGGACTGGGATGCTTTAATGCTAAGGCTGAGCTCAAATGCTCTGCTGCAATCTGGCCCAGAGTTGCCAGTCTTTGCTGGATTAAGACATTTGAGAATAGCCAGCTTTGTGCTGAGTGAATGTGAAAACAGATCATTTGGTGGCGATAATAAACACACTCTTTGCTGGTGCTAAGTTTTAGCTGCCTGAGCTCCTCGTTATGGGTAACTCATTGCTGCTCGTGGGAGTTGTGTACATGAATCAGAGAGAAGGACAAACCCTTAAGGTTTGAAAACTGAAGCTGTTCCAGCTTTCAGGAATGACATACATGAAGTGCACTCAGTGAGAGGAACAGTAATTAAATGGCTTAGCAGAGAACCACAGTTCTGAAACCTCACACTATTTTATTGAAATATATTTTTATAATATGCTTTTTATTTTTCAATGTATTATTAAACTTTCTTAAAGATTAGTGCAATCTGTTGTCAAATTTTTCTCATGTGGCCTGATTGCTTTGCAAAATACCGTATCCTACATATGGCCATCTGTCAAAACAGCAGTGACAAAATTAATTAATCTGAATTGCAGATGTGTTAATGAATCCCTTTGAAGGGCTTAAGCATTTAATTACAGGAAAGCAGAACACGATAGATAATTTTTAAAGCTTTTAAAATATTCTAAGTTATCATTAATATTTGAATTTTATTTGCAGGCACATAATTTATTTGGTAGAATTTTTTTTCTTTCCAAATCTAATTAAAATAATACAAACAAATCTTGACCCCAGCATGTAGTGTTCACTCACCAGCAATTATATAGAATTAAAAATATTTGCACAATGATACAAACATTAGATACTTTGTCCCTAAAATAGAAAAGAAAAATGCTCTCCAGAAATTGCAACCGCCTTCTGATCAGACTGACTTTCAAGATGATATTTAATAAAAGCCCTTTGGTAGGGTTATGTCCTTTTATTATATTAGTAGTAGACAAACAGTTACAGTCACACTCTTGGGCACACAGATGTGGCCATGCCCTTAGGGACAGTCTTGCTGAAAAGGGTCATAGTACTTGTAGTACTCACAGAGCATCGTGTGAGCAGCAGAGGCTGCGGAGCTGGGAGGGAGCAGGTCATGGGGAGGCTCCATGGCTTGGTCAGGGCATCACACCCTCCCCAAAGCTCACTGGCAGAGCTTGGGCATCTTGTCAAGACTGTGCTAAAGCCATCTTTTGAAAGCTTTCCATGCCACCAGAAAGGTTGGTTAAAAGGAGAAGGCAAAAAACCCTGGAATTCTCCTGCAGTGGGGTAGCTTAGAAGATAGATTTCTTGCAAATTTGGAACCTCCTGAGATTTTTATGGCTAAATCACAGGACTTTTCAACTGTGAAACTCTCCATCAGCTTCAGTGAGACTGTTCACTCTTAATTTCAGACTTGTCCTTATATACTTTGCTGAATCTGGGCCTTAAACCTTTTGTACTTTACCGAGCTATGAGTCACAGAATGAACTGCTGTCTCAAATGAGCCTGTGACTAAAGCAAACTCATACTGATCATTCTTGAATTCATCTTCTGTTGAAACTGATGTCTCACCGGGCAGATTTTGTTTATGTAACATGTAAGACAATTGTTAAAGTTTGTATAGGAAAGTTTGATTAAATACCACTAATTAAGCACTACGTTCATTGTTCATCACCACATATTTAGAATTTCTTCTAATATTAGGAAAAAAATATTTTCCAGGTGGAAATATTTTCCAACTGTGCCATGAGAGTGATTTTTTTTTCCTAGAAAAGTATATTTAAGGTGTTTTTAGAGAAATTTTTCCTCTGAGGAGAAAAAAGAGGTTGTTCAAATATACCTGCATGCATGTGCATAAATGTATAAATTCATATGTATTATATAGCCACATGTGCACAGGCATGTGCAGATAGATGCGAAATTTAGTATATCATAATCCATAGTAGCTATAACCTTAACAAATTATGCATGAAAGCCTAACATGATCCATAAAGTCACAATTAATTAAGTGAACTAACAAGAAAGCAGATGCATTAAGCTTTGCAAAATTGTAAAATTAATATTACAGCTATGTCACCTTCGCCTGCAACTGGACTGAGCAAGGGTGAGAGAGAGAGAGAAATCAATTCCACGAGTTTTGGAGAATGTAAGACTGTGCCGAGAATGTATCTGTGTCTTGTGATGTCTTGTTCTGGTGTCATTGCTGCTCTGTGGCGGGGGGCTCTTCATCACCAAGGGAGTCTGGCAGGGCCATACACCAAGGTTAGCCACCAAGGTGCAAAGTACCTGCTTTACTGTGGATTGCGTAGGCGGTGGCGGGGTGGGTGTCTCGTGGTTCTTTCCATTCATGAGTTTGCCCACGTGGCTCATCGACAGGGCTGCATCACTCACCTCTCCTTCCATTCCTCCTCACAGCCCCAGCAGAACTCTTCTTACTGCTTTTGCAGTGCTCTCCAAATGGCCTGGTTTCATTTGGGATGAGCAGACTGGCAAATTTTACCCATTTGGGTACATGTTTTATCAGAGTCAGATGTGCTGGAGATCAGTCAAGGTACAGGGGTGCAATGAATGGCTCCTAAAGGCTATTTTTCAGTCATTTTCTGCAGTTTTAGCACCGCCATTTTTCTCTTTAAGAAAAGTGGCTTCTCTGAAGTGTTACTGAATAGTGGAAACACCTGAAATAATTTTCCAGTATGGAACCTCAGGAGGTCCCACCTCACCTGCAGAGAAGCACAGAGGTGGATGGTGTTCTAGGCTGTGCCAGTACTGCAGAGCCAGTGCAAAAAGTGGTAAAAGGAGTTGTGCTTGGTTTGTACTCACTCTGTGTAAATGTGTGTTGTCTGTATGTCTGTTGTACCTGTGCTCCACCTCTCTGTAATCCTTCCAGTGGAAGGAGCATTTCATGAATGAACTGACTTCTGTGGGGATAGACTAGTCTGTTTTGTATTGCTTTGGTTGGACACTACTGGCCTGGCCTGGCTTGCTGTTCCCTCCAGCAGCAGTAATTGTCTTGCTGGTACCCAAACCAGGGACATACGGCATCGTTCAGTGAGACTGGAGAGCTGACAAATGCGAAGGTGTTGAGAGATGCTGAGGAAACAGGCCCTGCTGAAGCTCTCTGCAGAAACCACTTTACCTCTGACAGATCCAGCACACGCTATTAATTGATTGGGGCCAGCCTTTGCCAAAATAGCCTGCGAAGGGCTGGAGAGATGCTTCTGAGTGTGGCTGCTCCTCACGCTCCCCTCGCTGAAGGCAGTGACAAACACCAATTAATTCGTTGTCTAAATTGTGCTGTTGTGCCTCACGTCTGTAGGGTGGGCGAGCTGCCTTCAGCCAGAACAGATGAGCCATGCAGGTGCCCAGCGTGTTCATCGCCCGACTGCTCTGTAATTGTGTCTGGACAAAAATTAGCCTCTAGTTCAGTAAGGGCATGGGTCTAAAGCTTAGTTTATAACTGCAGATAATTAAAGTGTGGAAAGATTATATATAAAGCCAGTTTAAATGAAAATGTCAAAGCAGACATCTGTACCTTAGCACTCACCTGTTCATTTAATTTTTAGTATTCCCAGATCTTCAATTCATATTATATTTTAATCCTGTTGAATCATTGAAGAGAGACCATCAGAGCTAACCAAAAGTCTTAACACTGAAAAGCACCAGACTAGACCCAAATCTTTGCACAATAGTCACAGACAGTGTAAAATGCAATTAGGGCCAAATCTGATGTTCACCGATGTCAGTGGAAAAGAACCTGCTCATAGATAAAGAAAGCTAGATGATATTTCATTAAACATACTGCATCCTGTGTCTGAGTAGGCACTTACTTAAATTAGAGTCCTGAACGATATACCTTGGTTTCTTTACTGAATATGTAGGCAGCTGACTGGTAAAGGAACAGCTTTTATTATCATTAATTATAAATTTTGGGAGGGGATCATTACAAAATTAGTCAGTGTTACAGATACTATCCCATAAATATTAAATGATCCTGAAGTTGTCTTCTGATATGATTTAATGTTAGCAATTAGTTTTGCATTTTTTAAAAAGGAATGAAAGCAAGCATGAGTAAGTTAATATAAAACATTACTGTTCAACAGTGCTTCAAGGTTAGTACTTCGCTGTATGTAATATTCATTGTAAAAACCTTGCTGGTGTTCCATACTAATGAGTAGGTGAGGTTGGGCTTTTTTATATTTCCAACTTGTTTCATCTCTTCAGTGGTTTCGCAGAGCCTGTACATGAGCAAGGAAGAGTCAGGAATGCTGCATTGTTTCAAGTGGAGCCCTTCTGATTTACACCAGCTGGGGATCTGTCCCATAGTTATTTAAAGGAGTGTTAGTAGTCAGACAGCAAACTATGCTTGGGAAAGTTAATTAAACAGTAGAAGTCATAACAAGTGGCTCTTTTGTCTCCTGTGAAAGAGGACGCAGCTGTATTGTTTCTGGCAGAGTAATTCTCTGTTGCACACATTTATTTATTGATGATTTGGAAGAGGCTCTTGCTCTGGGTAATGATGCTAATATTGACAGAAGGAGATATTATAGTGATAAACAAATGGCAAGTCACAGTTAGACACCTAGAAAGTAAAAACCCCTGCATAAGTTTAGTAGTGATTTAAATAAGAATCCTTTAGTATTTAAAAATACAAATATTTGTAATTATGTCTGAAAATTCAAGACCACCTTATTTAAAGGTTAAAACTGAGTAGCAGATCCCTCTACATGCACATCTGAGTAATCCTGATCTGGGTATAAAGGTGTGGGTTTCTGGGTAAAAATTACAGTTTTTCTTCTCTCTCTTCAGTTCCAGATTACCAAGAGCAGGATATCTTTCTGTGGAGGAAGGAAACCGGTTTTGGATTTAGGATTCTAGGTGGAAATGAGCCTGGGGAACCTGTGAGTATCATGTTTTAACTCATGACATCGTGCAGAATCATGGCACTAGCATGTACAGATGTGCAGAACTGTGCTGTAGCATTACTGTTAAAATAACTAGTGGACTATATATGTCCTGCAGCTCCTCCAGAAAAACCCTCAAAACGCCATAACAGAAATGAGTTTGTTTTCTCCTTCTACTTTTGTTGTAAACCAAATGAAAACACATAGGTTTGAAATTGCTTGGATACTGAGAAAAGGATGTCCTGGTGAGGTCTGCAAGTATTTTGATCTTAGAATGCCAGGTGTTCTACTTGCTCAATTCTCTCCTCAAATTAACTAAACTTCTTTACCATAAACCCAGTGCCTCTGGGAGATATCATCCCTTCATGTGCTGCTCAGGTTACAGCTAGATCATGGCAGCATGAATTTCCACATTTTTCCCTGCAAAATTATTTTGCTCATTTATGGAAAGAGAGATAATGAATTCATCTCATGTTAAAGTAACTCCACAGAGCTCACTGAAGATAAACTAGGACTGAGTTGGTGGACAGGCGAATGGTGCGAAGCTTGTAAACCCTTGAGGCAACTGAAAGAGTAACTCAATCTCAACTTCCCTGACAAGACCTTCAGTGCTTTTAACCATCTTCCTGTCTGGTCACTGTCTGGTTGAACAAGTTTCCCAAGGCTATCTGTCATTAGAATGAATGGGCTGCCTGAAGAAATCAGATGTCAATTTATTACAATTTCATGATATGGCTGTATTCACATAGAGCTGCTTTCTCAGGAGCAACTTTCCTGACCGACAGACATTTGTCAACAATTTCATGTCCCTACTAAATTGAGTCTAACTACAAGTGCCCCTTGCTTCCAGCTGGCTGTTTAGCTGGTTCTCATTTATCTCTCTTCCTCTGCTAATTCATCAGATTTACATCGGTCACATTGTACCGCTGGGTGCTGCTGATGCTGACGGCCGCCTGAGATCGGGGGATGAACTGATCTGTGTGGATGGGACGCCTGTTGTCGGGAAATCACACCAGCTTGTCGTCCAGCTTATGCAACAGGCAGCCAAACAAGGTCATGTCAATCTGACTGTAAGGCGCAAAGTGGTTTACACAGGTAGGCTGCAGTGTCGCTCTGCAGGGGTAGATTTTCTTGCCAGGCTCCCCATCTGCTCAGCAAATGGTTTACAGGGAAAAAAAAGCCTCTCCTTAAAGTACCGGGAAAACTCATGGGATGTGGTGTTATTTTTCCTCTTTTGCCTATTTTTAGTCTTTTTTGTTCCTGATCAAATAAATTTCAAGTGGTTTTTTTTTTTCCAGTCGAGATTCTCTCAATCTCAGTTTGATTTTCCAATCTTCATGAAGGTTTCTGATAAAAATGGGAACTGTTTGGTTGCAACATATCATTTTTAGTTTGACTTATGCAGCAACAGCACTGTGGCCAACTGCCTGTATTTTCTGTTTATTTCCCAAAATAAATGTGCTGCCTGATAGTCACCCTTAGACTAGGAGTGAGGGAAAGAAGCTGAAAAGTCCACAGGAGGGGAGGCAAGGGCAGAGAGTGAGCGAAGGCAGTGGTGTGTGGTGGGTGCTGTCCCAGGCTCAGGAGAGACTTCAGCATGTAGTCAACTAACTGCAGGCTGGAAAACTGTAAACATTGTTGGTTCTGGTGGTGCAGGGTGTGCATATTTGTTATCGTAGAATCATAGAATGGTTTGGGTTGGAAGGGACCTTAAAGATCATCCAGTTCCAACCCCTCTGCTGTGGGTGGGGACACCTTCCACTAGACCAGATTGCTCAGGTCCAGAGAGGTTTCTGTATGCTGAGTTATGCTGGGCATTGTGCACACACTGCACAAGAGTGGGGTCTAAATGGACAAAAAAGAAGCTGTCAGGAAGACAAAAACACAGAGAGAAGTGACACTGCCTGGTGTTACCCAGATGAGTGACTGAAAAATGTCCTGATAGCAAAGAAAATAGAAGACATGAGCCTGAGCCTTTTAAATGACGTGACCTTGTGCTTAATATTGGAGAGTAACTTTGGGGTGCTGCCTCTTCTTGTATGAATCCCTTTAGGGACCTCAATTGTGGCATTTGGTTTAGCTCACTTATTCAAAAAGAAAGGATATTGTGTAGCTTTTCAAGTTTAGGCATCATCAAATAAGAAGCGCTGTACTTTGATCTTAAGGAGCATCAAAATAACATTCAGTTTGGAAATGAGGCCCTCAGTGGAAGTTAGGACTAGAAAGGTACCCCTAAAGTAGCTATGTGTTCTTATCCACGGCTGAGCTCCTTCTGTACATCATTAAATAAATGCTCACTTCTCATTTCTTTCCTTGTTCCCATTGTGGATTAAACTCCAGGTAATGTCTCTCCTCTGACAGCCTCTCTTTAATTCCTGACCAAGGGCTGCTAGTGTGAGAGGAGCTTTAGGAGAAGCGCTTTTGGACGAAGGGGAAGGGCAGCTGAATTTTGGTATTGTTTTTGTGCATAGATTTTCTGTGCAGTTTTACAGCCTCCGGGCTGGAAATTACCATGAAAAATTTAGATGCATGAGATCTCTCTTGATATTTCATTCAGAGGCATGTTACTCCAGACCGAGCTATTTCTGAATCATTTCAAATGTGGACACTTACTCTAGGATAAATTATTCAGAATCCCTTCTTTCACCTTATATTTGCAGGCTTTTAAATTCTGGTATAACTTTGTAGAGAAGGCTGTTCCTGAATTTTGCTCCCTTGTTTCTCCTGTCATCCATATGCCAGTAGAAAAAAGATTGTTCACCTAAATGGGTACTCTCCATCTTGAGATTCATGCAGGGGGAATTTCATGCTCCTGTATTCTTAATATGTAGAATACTGTATATTTAGTATATACTTTGAGTATGTAAGTGCAGGCAAGACTTCTATTCAAGGATATTTTAAAGTCCCTTTTCTTTGAATCATGATTTTAGAGGATTAGATTTTGTTTGCCATCCATTTCCTTGTTGTTGCTTTTAAGATCTTCAACTTAATTTTGATTCTCCAAATTAAGTGACCTGATTAGTGGAGGCAGCCATTCATCAGGGACAAGTGCAATATGCTGCTCTCAGCTGCACAAATGGGCTGCCGAGAACAGGCTGAGCAACAAGAAGTGGAAGCTACTGTGGGCCACGAGATTCACACTGAGGTTGGCTCAGGTGAAGAAAAACACTGTGCTGGGACGTAGGCAGGGGGGAACTCTCCTGATTTCCCAGCAGATGATGGCTTAGCGCAATATGGTCCAGCACTTCAAGAAAGACATGTTTGAGTTGGAGAGAGCCCAACTGGAGGGAGTCCAGAGGACCATGGAGAATAAGGAGATCTCTAGAACACATGGTCTGCAAAGAAATATTGAACAAATTCAGATTCTTTAGCTTACAGCAGAGAAGGGGGAGGAGGTATTGAACTCCCCAAGACTATAAGAGGCTGCTGCAAAGAGGAAGGGAATAATATGTTCTCCATATGCCTGTTAGACAGCACTAGAAATAATAGCCTTATGTTGGAGCAGGGAAGATTTAAGTCTGATATTGCAACCAATAGATTGCCTGGAGAGATATTTAACAGCTGATTAGACAAACGTCTGTCAGGACTGACATTAAGTATAGTTGGCCCTCACTCGAGCAGAGTCTGGACTAAGCGATTTTTTTGAGACTTCTTCAAGCCTTGTGGTGGCTGATTAGATTTTAAACTAACACCCCTTCCAACTTCAGTTGCCATTAAACACTTGTTTAATATTAATGTTAACAGTGTTTAATGGTTTTCCCATTTGTGCCCATTGCTAATAGTTGGTGGTTCTTCTGTCCAGAAAACCTTGGTTCACAAAGTGTTTTGCTAGTGTTCTTATTACTTAAGAACCCATTAATCAAAGGCAATCAGTGCTGCCTAACTGATAACATTGAGTTTAAAAATACACAGGTGTTGTGGTGGATGTATGATATTGCTGTCTGTCCTCACAGCTGTTGCATGTATATAGAGCTGTACATATATAACTGAAGTGGGGATGTGATAGCTGAAGGAGGCACCTTTCAACTAATGAACTCCAGGTTTAAAATGCCACAGAGCGTCCAAACACGCAGCACTCCACTGGTTTATCCATTCTGCTGCTGCAGTTTGGCAGTGGAAGGCCTTGGCTGCATGACCATACCCAGGAGAGGGTGAGCATGTGTGGTCAGTGCAATCACTGAACAGAGCTGTTGGTGGTGACATCCGAAAGGAGACAGAGCCCTTGGTCATTATGGCCATGATCTGTAGGCTAAAGCGGGTGATTTTCTTTCACCTTTTTCTCAGCAGCGATCTCTTTTCAAGCCCTAAATGGCGCAGCCTGCCTCAAACAGTCTTTTTTTCCTCCCACCCCCAGTTCCCAAGGCAGAGAACGAAGTCCCATCCCCAGCCTCTTCCCACCACAGCAGCAACCAGCCGGCGTCGCTGACGGAGGAGAAGCGAACGCCGCAGGGCAGCCAGAACTCCCTCAACACCGTCAGCTCGGGCAGCGGCAGCACCAGCGGCATCGGCAGCGGTGGTGGCGGGGGCAGCGGTGTGGTCAGCACCGTGGTCCAGCCCTACGATGTGGAAATCCGCCGTGGTGAAAACGAGGGGTTCGGCTTCGTCATCGTGTCGTCCGTGAGCCGGCCCGAGGCGGGGACGACGTTCGGTGAGTCGTGGAGGTTTTTAAATGCACCTCAAATGAGGCGCGGGTTTGAGCACTGCAGCGCAAGGAGGAGAGTGGGGATCTGTTTAATTAAAAGTCGTGAGCGTGCCCCGATTTATGTAATTAATAGCTTAATCGGAGACAAAGACTTGGTAGGTGTTTGCCTCCTGGGTTTTGTTCAGCACTGAGTCGAGAAAAGCAAAATGAGAAATCCAAACCTCAAGAGCAAAACTGCCAGCAATGGCAAATGCTGATGCTCGCTTTCTGGGAGAGCCTTTCTGGGGTTTGCTCTCAGGAGAGCAGCTGGGGATCCTCCCAGTGATGCTGTTTGCTAGTGCAGAAATGGAGCACGTGGAATGAAATATGTCTCCTGATGGTGGAATCGAGCCAGTTGATTTAAAACCAGTAATGCTTAAACTGATTAACTTCTCTTTGGCAATCAGGGTTATTCTGATCCTCATTATGGAGTAAGCATGCTGATAGATGGAAAGTTTTAATTAATAGTGCTTGCTGGTGAGACATAAAATGGAGAATACTGTTAAAAAAAACAGGATGGTTTTTTGACCCATTTCACCCCTTCCCAAATCAATTTCTTCAGAGCAGGGGGAATTGAAGTTTATGCAATGTCACAGATAATGTTCTGCCCTAATAGAGGTGGTCATGGTTTCTGTTTGAAGACAGGCTTTCTGCCAGGCAGACACCCATTTCCAGGTGTTGCTGCAAAGGAGATGTATGTAAGTTTTGCAAGTATGCCCAGAACTGCCTGTTCTCAAGCAGAAGTGTCATTGCAAGGAGACCAGTCAGGCATACTATTTTCTTCCCTTTCCATCTCCTCCAAAAGGGCCAGAGTCAGCATTCACTTGAAGTTTGTAGTGGAAAAAGGTATTCCCTTTCTGTTAGTCTATGGCAGATGTTAGGGATGGAGGGGGAAAGGAAAGACAGAGCATGTGCCTTGGCCATCTTCACGCTACCTCTCAGAGCAGGGTTGTGGTTTGCAGACAAAATGCTTTGGAGGCTCCTTGTACAGCTTCAGTGTTCCTGGGGCATGCAGCTGCAAGATGTGGTCTTTCCCTCTTTTTTCTAGGCTTTTTTTCTGACATTGCTTGCTGCTGGCCATCAGTAACACCCTTACTTACATCAAGGGAGCATCACCCCCTTTGCTGGTATTGATGCAGAACAGGCCATTTCTAACACCATTCTGGGCAGTTATGGCAGCAGAGATTTCAAGGGAGAAATATCTCGTAGAAAGTCAGTGCATCAAGTTCTCTCAGGTATCAGGCTACTTCACACTGTCCTTGCTGCTGGAAACTGCTCTTCCAAAATAGGTGTAATATAGTATAGATTAAGCTGAACTCAGTCTAAACTAGAGGGAGTGCTTTTATCTTCTGTATTTGCAAATGTGTGTAAATAACTTTTACTGTATGAAGACTATGCTCTAACTCTTTTCTGCAGAGAAGCCTTAACCTGAGGTTGTAAAGAGTTGTGTTTGCTTTAGCCCAAGATACTCGCTAACTGGAAGTTTTCTGTGCAGGGGCTCCTCATGGAGATCTGTTGATCTGTGACTGTTTTTCCTTTAATTTTTTCAAGTATATTCAGCTTTTTCCTAATACTCCGCATGAGATGTGTTCCCTCTGCTGTCTGGTGCTTGCCCTGGACCTGCTTTGTTGTTTTTTTCTTTCATGGGTAGTTTTTAGAGATGGGCCAAACTGGTTCTAAAACCCACCTTGGTCACTTTGATGTGAGCTCTGTCATCTGTGTTCAGTGGCTCAGATGGAGTCATACCCTTAAAACAGCCTTTAGACTGGATGAAGCTTTGTATTACCAGAAAGAAAAACTTTCTAACATCATAGTAAAGGAAGAAAAAAGAAATTGCCCTGATGTTTATAACTAATATTAACAATTTTTGCGAGTTTTCATTGCATCTTTCCAACCTCACATATCCATGTCTTAGCCTTTTCTTCTTTATGGTCTTTCTAGTGTTGTCATGTGTGCAGCAGTGTATATCTCTAAAACTACTAATCAAATAAGGACTACAGCAGAGATGGGAAAGTGCATCTTGAGGGTGAATGTATTATGGATGCAAAGTATGAGATGACCTCTCTGTACCGCATGATTTTAATCACATGCTGTGTGCCTGAGGGCCTCTTGCCCATGTAAAGGAGCCATACAAAAGCCCAGTGGATTTATTGGAGTGATGTTGTCTGTCCTCTTTGTCCCAATTCTGCTTGTTATGGACACCCCCATGTATTTGGAACAAACAATTGTGTGGAACAGGAGGAGAATTTGTCTTCAAAACACATTCATCCTAAAGTGCTCTTGCTCTGTGTCAGACATCTCAATGGTTTTGTGTGTGGTTTTAGAGGTATTTAAATGAGGAGGTCCTTATTCCTTACCTGTTCCCACCCTGGTGCCATCCAAGATCATAAAAGGGGAAGGGTTAACAGAGGCTGAGGTGGATGCCTGCACCAAACAGGTTACCTTTGTCAGTCTTGGCCCATCTGTAGTGGTCCTGTGCCTTCCCTGGTAGTACCTTTATTCACAATGGAAGAAAACCATTTCATGTTGCTTCCCCATGCAGTGCTGATAGAGTGGGTCCATGTGGTAGAAAGGGAGCCGTGCTCCCTCCTAGGCCTAGAACAATTTTATCTTTCCAAATTGAGAAAGAACAAAACATTGGCAGAAGCTTGAACAGCAGTTGGCTTAAGGGAGAACCAGAGAGACTGACACCGATGTAATCTTAGAGAAGGAAGGCTGAGTTTTCTACAAACAGTTTTCAATTTTTTTCTTCAAAAATAAAACCAGATTTGGGTTATGATGGGGCTGCTAAGTGCAGTTGTAGTCAACAAAAATCTCACCATTTAGTAACAGAAGTCTAGGTGGGGGGAGTTTTGAGTGGTTGACAAAGCACCTTTTTGTGGATGAAGTAAAGCGTTGTGCACTCATACTAGTTGATTGCCAATGTTTTGAACACTGGCAGCAAAGCTATCCTATAATAACTTTTGCTTGATGCATTAATTAATTAACCCTTAACCTTCTCTTTCCCTTTTCAACCCTTTTTCTCCTTTTCCCCTTCACCATATTCCCACGTATGTAAACAATTAAAAACCAAACCAAACCAAAAACAAAAACAAACCCCCCAAACCAATACAAAAGCGGGAAATGCATGTGTGGCCATGCCTCACAAAATAGGTCGGATAATTGAAGGGAGTCCCGCCGACCGCTGTGGCAAGCTGAAAGTAGGCGACCGGATCTTGGCCGTCAATGGGTGCTCCATCACCAACAAGTCGCATTCAGACATCGTCAACCTCATTAAGGAAGCGGGAAACACCGTCACCCTGCGCATCATTCCAGGAGATGGTAAAGTATATGTTTCCTGCTGTCTTACCTGACCCCCTTGGGTTTGTTCCTGGGCTTTTTGTGTCAGTTGGAGCTGCAAAGTCATGGAGGACTGCATTTCTGCTCCCACTTTGGGAGCTAGCAGTGAAGGGAGGCTGTGAGTCTTCCATAGCTTTATTTTTTTGTTTCTTTTTATAGAAATAGGTGGTTTTAAACAGGGACGTGCTGATTCAACATTAAAAAAACAATATTCCATTCTACATATCTCCTTAAAATGATCTGCCATAAATTCGGTGCATGATTCGGTACACTTTGATTTGATTCTTAGGTTAATAATGCAGCTTTAGAATATTTGGGAATCATTTTTCAGTCTGTGGGATTCCTGAAGCTTTGTATAGACACAAGCAGGCTATAGAGTGAAGAGATAACAGAAAGGGATAAACACTTTGACATGTTTTAAGCTGTTTGAAAAGCAGATTTGTTTTTATTCTCGGTAAGTTGCTTTGGGAGCGAGCTCAGTACGTTTTTAAATGACTGTTTAAATGGTGATGGTGATGGCTCTGGAGCTGCTGTGTGCCTGCAGCTGATCCTTGTAAGAGTTACCCTAGACAGGATCTCACTATTCCAGATCAGAGGGAATGTGCAGGATCCCTAATAATAAGCAGACACTTGGTACTGATTTCAGGTCACTGAAGTATTTAATAAAAATACAGATCTGTGTTATGTATCAGTTTCATTAAATTGATCCCTAGATTGACCCCCAAGTAGGAACAGAGCAGAAACCTTGTGAAATATCTGCAGCAGAACTAAAATTGCTGTGGTTCTAAATTCTTAAGTATTTGTTTATCGTCCTGCTCTGCCATGGATGGGTTTGTAGTGAGAGCTTGTTAGGTAGAAGCCTTTTAACATTGCTCTCCTTTTAAGTTAAATCCATGGGTAGAAGATTTGATGACTCAGATACAGTGCTAACGAGCACTCCTTACGGTGATACAGGACATTATTTGCATTTAAATGTGGAGAAAGTGTGCTTAAGTTTAAAGGAAATGTTGAGAAAGTATAGCTAAATGAACCTAGTACCTGTAAAAAAGAATGATGATGTTTGATAATGTGATTTCCAGTGGGAAGTAGTAACTCAGTAGTTACTAACTCTTAAACTTTCTGGTCTGAAACATGGATTTGGTTACCCCACAGAGCATGATTGTGCTGTGTTTTGTTACAGGATAAAAATAGACCAGGATGAAAAACGATCTGGTTATAAATTGTTTCTGTTTAGGATGATCTGTTTTGCACAAAGGCTTTATTTTCCTGCTGTCTAGTAGACACCAGGTCAAATGGTATATGATCCTCTGCTGCTTGCAGCAAATTAGATGTTCATGAATAATAAAATGGCTGTGAATCAGGCTAACATCAGAGGTGGCCTGTGCATGCCAGTTTTGGGAGATAAACTGGGAGAAGAATTGTTCATTACCTGTATTAAAATACCTCTCATAAAAATCAAGGAGGGTGAATTTATTTAAAGAGCTTATTTTTTTAAAGGCAAAACCACCTAAGAAATAAAATCTGAATGGTTTAAGAAGAATATAACCTCCTGACATGAATGTTCAGCTGGTCTTGTTAATGCAATTACGTGTCTCAAATATCATGTAAACTGCTTAGGTTAGAGAGACTTGTACCTGTGAGTGACATCATGTGTTCCTAGAGAAGATAGAAAGCTGTTCCTTAGGGAAGGAGTCAGCTCTGCTCTCACAGCAATGCAGGCTCCAAGTCTTTTTATTTACTGTCACTTTGAAATTCCGAGTCAGATTGCCACATTTGTATAGTATTACCTGCATTTATTTTCCAAAAGCACATAAGGCCCAACACTCTCAAAATTCCTGAGGGCTTTGCTCTAAAGCCCCATGAGATACAAAAAATTGGTCTCAGTGTTGTTTTCTTTTTGATGTCTTTGTGTGCTTTTCTTGATTTGTTGTTTTCTTGTTGTTGACTTTTGAGTCCTTTTTTTGGCAAATATAAAGGGTCTGTGTGTTTCAAGGAGGGGGGAGCATCAGCCAGAAGCCACTTGTCAGATAAACATGGAACTAAGGTGCGTCACAAGACTCACAATAAACTCACACTGCTAATCTCTTCTAACATTATTAAAAACACCAAGAGTTTTTGCTTTGTAATAAGTCTTGCACAAATTAATTGCCACAGACCACTGCAGGATTATATTTGCAATCCAGCTGATGCAAGAGTAGAAAATGTTGGAAAAGGACAAGCTTAGATTAGACATTTAATTGATGACTGGTTTAGGGCAGAACAGGGCAAGGAATCAATGAAATATGTAGGTTCTAGAGCATGCAGTTGTAATTGCACCAAAGATAATTTTTGCTGTGTCCTGTTCCAGTTTTGCATGGTGGTTAGCATGCATCCTGAACCAGTGTCTAAAAAAACTGGCAAAACTATGCACAACTCCTGACTCAGGGGATAGGGTGGGCTAAAGATAGATGCAGTGCAATGGTGTGAAGTTATATCTGTACCAAGGATATGTTGTTGCTCTGCTTGGTATTATTAGTGTGACCTACTAAAGGGTGGGAATCTTGCATTCTCTTTGAAGCCCATCTACATCTGATCTCCAAATATTTGTGGATGATTCCAGAGGCTTTTGTTGTGGATGAATACAGAACACTTAACTGTGTTTTGGGGCCTTCTTCTGTTGGGAGACAGATTTTAGCATCAAGGCATCTTTACAAAATAAACAGAATTATTTCTTAAAATCTAACAGTGTAGCCACACACAAGGATGCCTCCTTCTCACATGAGCCAGCTGTCAGTGGCACAGAATCACGAGGGTGTGTTTTGGTCATGCCTAACCTGCAAGGTGCAGGCAGACCCAGGAGCCTCTCTTGCTCTCTGAGCCACTGGGCACAAGCCAGCTCTGGTCTGGAAGATGTTACAGCTCCATATGCTGAGGTTTTGGGCATGTTAACTTGGGCACAGCACTGCAGGCAAAGGAGCTGTGTTCTTGTTGCACCCATCTGTTTAAGTAGTTCTTCTTTTTCTCCTTCCCTTTTCCTGAGTTTCCCTTGGCATGCAAGTAGCTACAGAAAGGAAAAACCTTCCCCTTATGTAGATTTCTGCACAATTAAAATAAAACCATAAAGTAAATGAAGCTCCCAGGACCAAGTAAGCCCATGACCACCACCTCTCCTTAAATCAGGCAAAACCCCCTCCCGCTGCTGCAATTTTGTATTACAGCTGGTCTCTAATAATGGCAGATTTCTACATAGTCAATAAAATGAATTACCGGATGCCTGGAGCTTAAGAGGCAAACAAGGGCAGGGTAGAAGACCTTGTAATTTTATGTTTGAGAGCAAAATGTTTCCATCCAGTTTTTGTAACTGTTGTCTTAGTGATTGTGCGTTCAGTTTAGATTTTGATCTTGAAAAGTGGGTCATGGCCAGTATTTCGTAGTTGTCACCTGTGGTTCTCTCTTGGTTACAAAGGGTATAGGCACAAAGTGGGGGTCTCCTGTGTGAAGAGCTGTTCCACAAAGGAACAAAGGTCTGTCACTGCAGTTGCTTTAGCTGGGAATGCCGTACCTGATGCGTGGGTGTTACTTTTGACTGTGCCCATCATTCTTCATATGCAACCAGGTGTTCAACATTGGTGTGGTTAAGCATGTACCTACCCCTGAGACTTCCTCTGAATTCAGACTCCTATAGGAGGGAAAGGTATTTTGGGAACTGCTGATTTCTGGAGCATTTCAGCAATTGAAACTCTTCAGTACTAATTTCAGTTCAGGATTGATACAGTATGTAGTTCTGGATAATGTGTTAAATTCAATATGCAAGAGTTCCAGGTCTTTCCTCCAAAACTGTGTTGCTAATATTTGGCTATTGGCACTGACATGACCTTAATTTTAGGCAGATTTTTAAATGAGTTTGGGGTTAATACTGATCCTGCTGAAGTCTGTGATACAGCTTCAGAATGACATTTTGCCCTGCCACACTGTGAGGGACATCTAGGTAATCATTTTTCAGTTGTGTCTACATCAACACTCTTCCCAGCTGTGGGAAGCAGGAGAGAGGACCTTTTCTTGAAGCACCTCCTGCTGGGCTTGGAGAAATAAGCCATTTGCACAGGCTGATGTTGGGCTGAGAGCCCTTTACTGTGGCAGAAATTGAGTTTAGGGGTTACTCCTGCTCTCTGTATTCTCTTTGTGCTCCCTTTTGTAAGTGGTACCCAGAGCTGCTGATGCATTTGGTACAGGTGGTTCCACATCCCTGCCTGCAGCTTTCAGTGCTCAGGCAGTAGTGGATTGTATTTCAAAGACAGATTTCAGTAAGTTTGGGTTTTAGCCACATTCAATATCACCTTGTGAGGTATTAGATAAAAGCCACGTCTCAATTCTACTGAAGATTGCAGTTGCTGATGGAGGAAGAACTGATAAGCTTATAATCCCTGGAATAGTTATAGCTACTGTAAAATTAATCCAGCCAACCTACTATCTTTAGAGACTTCAGTGATTGGAACTCATGTCATTAGACAACAGACAAAACATTGTTCATCCCTTCCTGCATAAGTCAGTCTTCATTCTGAGTGTTCTAATGGCCGGGAGGGTTTCCAATCCAGATTTCCTAATTTACTTTTTTTTCCCAAATGAGTGTACAGTTTCATATACATAATTAATATGTTAATTTGGGGAATTAAGAAATTTGAGTGCATCTCAAGTTCTTTGAAAACAACATAATGATGCTTTCCAGTGAAATGCCTTTGCAAAACTTGTTTTTCTTTCAATGAATAGCCAATGGTCTTCTCTCATAATAAAAAAATCTATTTTGCAGAATCCTCCAATGCTACTTTATTGACCAATGCAGAAAAAATTGCTACGATCACAACCACACATACTCCTCAGCAAATACCCCAGGAGACCAGGTCAGATTGTTTTCCTTGAGGAGGGCATGTTGATATGCTCTCTCTTCAGTTACTCCTTGAACACCTTCACATCCCATGAGCTGTATTTTTCTTCTCTCCCTCTTTCTCTCATTCATTACAGCAGGAACAACACCAAACCAAAGCAGGAATCCCAGTTTGATTTCAAACCACCCCAAGCAGCACAGGTAAGGAGTACCTCTCTAATTGTTTTGTTTACCACACACAGTTGTTTCAAATCTGCTTGAGGGCTGGCTGTGTTCAAATATTTCCCTTGAAAATTCCTACTGAGAAGCTGTTCTCCCTCAGTATGTTTGCTAAAAAAAAGAGGAATTTGCTGATTAGTTTCTTAATATGTGTTGCTGTTGTTTCAGCTGAGAAACATTTCCAACACATTCTCCTCAAGACTTTGATGGAGAAAAAAAATAAAGGAAAAAAGCTGACATTTTTAGGGCAGTAATAATTTATGTGTTTGTTTATTGAATTGTATATTGTGAGGGGCTTCTCCAGAAAGTATTGTTGTGTGCAAATGATAAATTCAGAGGACAAAAAAGAGGAAAACTTAATAAAGGGCGATGGCTGGAGTGTTCCATCTCACGCAGATGGCATCCTATTAGAGAGATTATCTATCTCACTGTTAACTTTCCTTGCCACTGGCTATCCCAGAAGTAAGCTCTTCTATTAGGGAATTCAAAACATCCCCATAATAGCATTTGTGAAAAGCAATGCCCAGGTTTCTGAGCTTCTTGCAAAGGAAGAGATGATGTAAGGAAAAGGAAAAGCCAGCACTGTGGCACAGAGTCACCCCAGGTACCATTAGACATTTTGCTAAAGCCTGGCACTGGAAGTGGGGTTGCCCTTGCCTTCCATACAGTCAGTAGAACACTAACAACCCTCCAGAACAAGGCCTTTCTGCCCTGGGCACAGGAGGTGTTTTGTAAAAGAGCTGCCCAAAAATGCACCACAAGACATGGCCAAGCCCATCCCCTCCAAGAGTCCTTCACAGACCACAGCCAGAACTCCAAATTGCTGAGTGGGATCTGAGGAAGCAGCAAATCCTAGTCTGTGCATGAAAATTCAACTGATTTTTAATTTCGAGTAACAAAAATAATAATGTTCGTTGGTTGAATAATTTCAAAATGAGAGTAGAGCAGCATTTGGCTTCAATTGGGCATTTGCTGTCTTCTCTCCAGCAGGACCAAGACTTCTACACTGTTGAGCTGGAAAGAGGAGCCAAAGGGTTTGGCTTCAGCCTGCGAGGTGGCCGGGAGTATAACATGGATCTGTACGTGCTGCGGCTCGCTGAGGATGGTCCAGCCGAGAGATGTGGGAAAATGAGGGTAGGCACAAACTGATTTTAAAATCACGTTTCTTTGGAATTAGCTGACTTCCCTGCCTCTCTCTTCTGCTGTGCCAGCTAAAAGGGAAATTAAATGTTAACTGAAAGTGGTTCCTATTTATTTCTGTCGATGGCATCTGTCACTCTTTGTATGCAGTCTGTAGCAGCGTGTGTTCATTGAAAGACTTCACCCCCTTCTTCCAATCCTGCTTTCCAGATTCTAATACATAATCTGGCTTTTTAAGCCTGACAGGGATATGTGTAGCAATGAAAATACAATAGCCACGGTCTTTGTCTGCTACAGGGCAGAGTAGGGACAGAGCATGTATATGGGCCATGGGTTACAAAATTATAATGTAGGTTTTGATTACCATTAAGTGTTAACTTCACATATCAGCTAAATTACAAACATTGTAACAAGAGCATATATTATAAAATACCTACAGAAAAATTAAACTAGCAAGGTTTATTTACTTCTTGCTCCTC
This sequence comes from Xenops minutus, assembly GCA_035221455.1. Taxonomy (NCBI): domain Eukaryota; kingdom Metazoa; phylum Chordata; class Aves; order Passeriformes; family Furnariidae; genus Xenops; species Xenops minutus. The sequence goes on from JAWWEE010000021.1 coordinate 6,704,632, forward strand.
TGTTAGAGAATGCATTATAACTTTCACATAGACTTTTTTCTCTCCTACGTCATGTGAAAGGCATTTTCAAAACTCTTTTGCTAGGGATGGGTCTGTGGGTCCAAAATTTTGCTGATGAAAGTATGATGAAAAATCAGTGCTACCCTGTGGAAGTCAATGCTTTGACAAGCTCTTCCAAGCCCTGATTTCTTTCCTGATAAATGATTATATTTACAAAAGCAGCTTTGCTGGTTTGTAACAGTATCAATATTCAAGTGAGAAACAGACCTGAAAAAGCTCTGTGAACATCTCATTTGCAACAGACTGTGAAACAAACAACCACTTTGAAGCCTTTACAAATAATCAAAATTAAATAAAATAGCACCAGTTCTAACGCTGCTGTTACTATTGAGCAATGCTGTATTTCAATGTGGTCTTGCAGACCAGCAATGAAATATTTTGATACCTCAAGTTTTCCCCATTGTCTTCATGTCTCCCAGCGCCTTGCCTGCTGTTTTTTGTGGACTGTCACTGGAAGGAGTTGGGCATATTTAGCTTCACCTGGTGCATAGTTGTTCCACCACCTTTGGCTGTTGTCTTTTGATGTGCTGGTGGGGACCCTCATGGGGACTTGTTTCTAATCTTAGACTCTTTTGTTACATTGGCAGATCGGTGATGAAATCTTAGAGATCAATGGAGAAACCACCAAGAACATGAAGCACGCTCGGGCCATCGAACTGATTAAAAATGGTGGCCGCAAGGTCCGCCTGTTTCTGAAACGTGGAGATGGCTCTGTCCCAGAATATGGTGGGTCAAACTATGAAAACATTCCTTTCTTCCCTGGCATCACTCCATGAATGATTTGTCTCAAGATCTGAAGCGGGAATTCTTTTTTATTTTCCTTTCTCACCAGTGTCTTACCAACCTTTGCAACATATAATTGCCTCGCTTGTGCTGAATTTTCTACACATTTCATCCTTTGCTTGCTTCCATGGACTTGGGGCGCAGTGTAAGGCAAGATCATCATAGCAGTATTTTTTTGGTGATCAGAGAGGAAAACAAAACAAATCAAAAAAACCTTATTGTCTTGTCCAGCCAAACAAGGAATGTCATTGAACTGTGCCAAACTGTTTCTCAGCGGCTGTATTGTTGTTTCAAATAGGTCTCTACTTCTAATCAATGCAAAAACTGGGATCCCGAGTTACTATTCTGAAGCAGTGAATTATTTTTTTTTTGTTAGGTTTTTCTCTTAGTTCCTGTCTGTATCCATAGACATGAATGCCAAGATGGCTTATGAGATTTTTGCCTTTCCTTAATATTTATGTAAATATTTATAAAGTTATTTAAGAAAAAGAAGGAAAAAAAAAAAGCTTTACTGCAAAAATATATTGATTTGGCCTCCTGATCCCTTTTCTACCCCTTTAAACTGTCTGCTGGTTTCAACTAATTAATTTGTAAGGTCTGAAAAGGTGAGGAGGTTATGAAAAGGTGGTCTCATGTCTGTCTTAGGAGAAACAGTCAGTCCCTGTTTCTTACTAAGAATTGCATTAGATTTCCTTTTCTTCCCCTGGAGGTTGGATTGCTGGGTGGCTTAACTTAGCACACTATTTAATATTATAATTATGTCTTATTTATTTGAGATAATTGTCAAATATTGTGCCCTCGATGGAGGGCTACTCCCAACCAAAGGTCTTTGAGGTTTCTATAGAAACTGATGATTGAAGGGATGTCCTTTATACTTTCCTCCCCTTATTTGGGTTATTTCTATGTCAGTAAGTTCTGTGTTTATCATTCTCTCCATGTCCTAACACCAGAAACAAAACCCTTCTGCACAATTTATGAACTAGATTTTCTTTTCATTTACTGTACTGTTTTTGAAGGTTTCTGCTCAGTCTGTTCATTACTTAACTTAAAATGACCAATTCAGAGTATAACTAACAAACAATTGAAGTGTTTAACGACACAAAGGGGAAGTTGTGGGTTTACACTTCTGTAATATAAATAGCACACCAGAAGGTTCAATGATGGCACTGAAATTCTGTAATGTTCTTTCTACTTTTGTCTTTTCCTATGCTCCTTTGGATGTACAGTACTGTATCATATGCTAGACTGCATAAATACCCTGTAAATTAAGTGCTTCACTTCTCAAAGCATATGTCTGTTGCACTGAGGATGGAAATCCACCACCAATTTTCTTTTGGCTAATGCTAACCACTAAACGCTCGTTCTCCAAGCAAGGATTTAATATACAGGGGTTGCACTACTGTAAAGAATATCCTTGTAACATTTGGGACTCCTTCCTCTCTTTGTTCTGTTCGCTGCAGTCGCAAATGGTTCCTCTAATAATGTTAAGTTCCAATATTTTTCTGACTCAATTGGAACATGCTTCTCTATGAGGCTGTATATTTTTGTAATGAGTTTTGTACTTATTTTTAATGTTGTGGTCTCTGGTGGACTTTATTTTTCGTTGTTGTTTGATTGTTAATGTTTTTTCTATGACATTCTGTGTCGCTGTTCCAGCTGTCTTTTAGAATGGATGCTCTCGTTGTCTGGGTTATTGAATCACCTCTTAGATGTCTCTTTATGTCACAATAATAACAACTGCTGTCTTTGCAGCCTTATATTTGGGTGAAGCCTAGACAATCTGACTGGAAAAATAAACTTTCTTTATTCTAAGATAAAATATGAAGATTTTTCTTTCTTTCATCTTTGCTATAGGGAATCTAAATTTTCTACTTTTCTCTTTCTCTTTCTCTTACTTTTCTTGGTGCTGGGCTCTTCCTTCCTCAGCGATGATACCTCCTAATATCGCTGCATGTATGAGAAATGACAAGCTCGGGGAGTCTTGCTTCTACCTTATGGGCCATAATCAAACTACGGTTTGTAGCTAAAATCAATACTAGGTGTTTTTGTGCTGTGGCCTAATTCCCTCACATTGCTTTCCGCTTCGCTATATTTTCTATGTACAGCAATTCATCCCGAACACCCTGCGTCCCCTGAATTGTAAGTACACACACCACAGGACATGTTCAAGCCTTGCTTGTACCTTGGGTGGTAGCCAGGTTGCTGCAAGCCATGTGCTTACAGCTATGGAAAAGCGGTGTGGTCCCCAGCTGCTGCCTGAAAATCCTAGTGAGCAAAAATGCCCACACGAGAGTCGCAACACGGGGTTCGCCTGGAAATCACAAAATTCAGAACCCACATGCACGCTGACCCTCCCAAGCTCAGAAATGGAAATGCCATCAAATGGGAGATGCTTGGCATGATGGCAGGAGGAATGAGCATGTAGAGAGTTTGGCTTGGGGGAGGGCAGACAGGAAAAAGAGAGAGAAAAAATAAATCTGTCCCCACAAGTGTTTGTGAGGGTTTTCAGTTGTTGCCATCAGGACAGTCCACCCCGAGGAGGTTTTCTGGGTGTGAGCAGCAGCAAGTGGCTAAAGCCAGCTGAAATGCTGTGCAGGAATTACTTCTAAAAAGAAAGAAATAAGCAAATAAAAGCAACACTTGCATTAAGGCAGTGCAGCTACTTTAATGTTTTTCATGTTTGTAATGAATCATTCATAAACATCCGTTACCAATGACAGGAGTAATTGTAGCTTTGCTGCAGCGCAGGGCTGGGGTTTAGTTTGTGGGTTGTTTTTCTACTTCTGCTTTGCAGTTTGTCTTGCAGAAGTAGCTCAGCTCTATTTTACCTCAAATACTACATAAAAATAATGAACTGGAGATTAGATTTGAATCAAAGCCATCGTACATATTACAATATCTTTCCATTGCTTTGATATGAAAAAATCATAACTTCTGTCATCGTTGTTTGAATCATTGTGGCAAAACCAAAATCTACCCTAGGACTTTTTGTAACATGGTGGAACAGAGTGAGGTTAAGTGATGTCTTAAATGAAATGGAAATTGCATGATTGCAGTCTAATTCTCCACCTTCAAAATGTCTTTTTACAAGGTGAAAACTTAATAATCAAATCTATTTTCTGTACATTTTCTGCTATTTGAACCATGGCCTCCCACACCTGGAAGGCAGTTCTTTACAATGACTTAAAAGACACAAATTGTTTCCTAAAGGCCTTCTTTATTGGAAACTATTAAAAAAATCCAGCCAAGAACCTGAACTATAATTTTTTTTTTCCCACTGCAAAGAAAGTAGTGTAACCGAAACATTATGAATTGGGCTTGGGGAAAATGTAAAATGCCCCGTGCCCAGAAGAGCATAAAGATGATATCAGCTTGGACCAAAACATGGCTAACGATCAGAGCAGCACCAGTACTAACCTGTAACTCTCGTTGTTCGCAGTTAAATTAACAAAAGCTTGGGTTAGCCTTCGCTGACTGCTTTTAACAGTTGTTTGTTTTTGTCACTAATGAAGTCTGAAGAGTGCTAAGTGGTGTCACGGCGCGGCGGAAGGCATCGGTACCAAACGCTTTGCTGTTATTTTCTTTCAGACCCCAGCAGTGACAGGAACAGTCCCGCCACAGGTTCACAAAATGTATCGGAAATGAAACCCGTGCCATCCGACCGACGGCAGCACCCATCATCGGAGTCCAGTTATCCACCAGACCTTCACAAATCATCACAACATGGGGACAAGCGGACTTACGTTAGAGACCTAAAAGGCAGCAGAGAGTTTAGCAGACATCCCAATGAACACCACACTTGGAATGGGACTTCTAAAACCAACGAGCACGTGCCAGGCAGGAGGATGGAGAGGTCGCCGGAGAGGAGGCACGAGAGGCAGCCGGAGAGGGCGGTGGTGAACGGGCAGAAGAGAAGGTCTCCCGAAAAGCGGAGGGAAGGGACAAGGAGTGCTGACAACACTTTGGAGAGGCGGGAGCGACACGAGAGGAGGAGAGACCTCTCCCCTGAGAGGCGCAGAGAGCGGTCGCCCGGCCGCCGGCGGCGGTCATTGGAGAGACTCACAGAGCCAAGGAGGTCACCCGAGCGGAGAAGAGAGAACTCCCTGGACCGGCGGGCCAAGTCCTCCGACCGCCGCAGGGAGAGGTCGCCCGACAGGCGGCTCCGGGAGGAACGGCTCGGCCACCGGGAGAGGGAAGAGCCCAGCTGGAAGCACGAGCCGAGCCGCAGGCACCAGCCCGAGCAGCGCAGGCGGCCCTACAAGGAGTGCAGCACCGACCTCAGCATCTGAGGGGCTCCCCGGGGTCCCCGTCGCCTTCCCCACACCATGGGAGCGGAGGAGAGAGCGCGGGAGCTGAAACCATCAGGCTTTCGCAGGCGAGGAGACATCCGGCACCTGCTGATCCTACAAACCTTTTATGCAGATGAAATCTTATGACAAAAAAAAGTGTTGTGCCTGATGTATAATATTAAAGAAAGTATTTTTCAGTGTATTCTTTTTTTTTTAATTACTTGCCAAATGTTGGTCCTAAAGGATTATAAAATTTTGTTTCTACATTCTTTGTAGATTTCTTAAAAATAATTCCTTTATTGGGCTACTTTCCCCCCTCCCCATTATAGTAAGTGGGGGTAGCCGGTAATGTAATATAGGCAAAGGATTTTATGACCAAGTTTGAATAATTTGATCCAGACTCTAGTGACTCACTGCTACACTGTATGTAGAAAATTTTTTAAGGGTTGGGGGTGGGGAAGGAAGAAAATTGTTCATCTCAGTAGGAATGGAGCGCTCCTGCTGAAGGAATTAAAAAAGAAAGAGACAAATGTTCCTAAAATTGCAAGAACTGTTTGAAGAGACTACTGTTTCAATGAAGGATATTTATAATAATAATAAATAATAAAAATAAAAAAAAAAATAAATACAAACCCACACAGCACAAGATGATTTACGATGAGGAATTTCTAGTTTGTTCCATGAACAGTTTGTACTTTCAGGCCCCCTCGACAGGATGCGCAGAGGCAGAAGGACTGGTCGCCACCATGCCTGTGTCACACGCTGATATAGACTGTTGATCTCTCATTAGCCTCAGCAGCACGTAATGATTTGTCATTAAGGCAGCCACCGCAGCCCTGCTCATCTTCCAGCTGTATATGGACAGCACCCCCAGCATGCATGGTATTGTGTGTCTGCTTGGAAGCAAGGGAAGGGACCGGGATTGTGGGACAAGGCGCAGTGCGGTGGGAGCGCAGTCCTCCCTCACACAGTAGGTGTATTCCTTCTGCTCAGGCAAAAACCAGTGGGCTTTTCTTATTTTGCCAAATTCCAAAAGCTCTCTCTTCTTATCGCTATGTATTTAAAGGGTTTGGGGTTTTTTTGTTTTACTGGTTCGTCCTTACTGAGACAAAAGGAGTGCACTTGCTGGATTAAAAAGAAAAAAAAAAAAAGGAAAAAAGAAAAAAGGGGAAAAAAAAGAAAAAATCAAAGGAAAAACACAGGCAAAAAGAGGCAATCAGTGGGACAACCTGGTTGTAGAAGCCTATCTGTACTGGTTATATGCTGTAAATTTGAGTCTCAGAACAGCAGCAAAAGGGAAACCTGCAAGTTTCTAAGTTGTATTTTTAAATTTGCAAGTTGTGTGGTAAGTCTGCTGTAGCATTGGTATAAGGTTTAATGGATTACTGCCTAGCTGAGCCAAAATGTTTGCCGTTACTGTTGGACCACTAAAGTAAAACTGCTGCTTTTTACAGTGCATTGGTGTGTACATGTATACTGACTCACATCCTCCATATGAACACAAAACCATTACAAGTCGATCACTGTTGTTGCCATGGTACTGTAAAAACAAAACCAAGAAAGAAGATGGCCGATCATTGTGTGTACAGTTTAAATTGTAATTAATAGAGCCTGTTGGAAAAAAACAAAACTGTTGCCTTTTTCTTGTATAAAAGAGGATTTATGACAAAATTTAGCTGTGAGGAATGTGATTAAGTGTTTATATTTCTGAAAATGGAACAAATTGATTCAGGGGATATATTTTAATGTAAACTGAATCAGGTATGTAAAGCGGTTTTAAAATGGGAGACTGTATAGGTAATTCTAAAGCTTTTGTTGGATTGAATATCATTTTCTTCATGGTGGGCCTGCTTATGTATTATTAAGCACCTGTATGCAGTCTATATTCTCCAATCATCATTTCTTGCAACGTGCTATAGACATAATGCTCTTTCTGTGTTGATGAAAAGCAGTATGTGGGCCAATCTTTTTTATAAAACACTATGCATATATAAATACTACATTGTTCATAGCTTTATTTGACTTAATTGGGTTTATACATAACACTAGTATGAGTAGATGTGGACTTACCCAGTACAAGCTTCTTTCCTTGGAACAAACACTATGTATATGATATAGCAAAAAAGAAGGAGAAAGTCTGTGAATGCTATTTTTATTATCAAATAAAGTTTTCCATACAAAGCATGCATGCGAGTGTAGTGATAAGATAAAGGAGGAACCACCCCTTAATTCTACTTGCCCATCCCTGTCTAAATTAGTAAACTGTAGATTACAGTTGCCAAGGGCCATCCATTAAATATGTATTCATCATTTGACAAGCCTTAAAGCAAAGGTTCCCAGTTTTCCAATATAAAGTTTCCTTCCCAAAATTAGTCAGAAACTAAAGGTTTAGGTGAGGCAGGGTCTGTAACTATGTCTGAGGTTACTATCATTGATTCTTTATAACCTGTCAACATGTGTGACCATGTAAAATCAAGACTAGGCAGGAACTACTCAGTTGTTGTTGTTGAAATTGTTGGTGCCATACATGTGTGTGTGTGTGTGTGTGTGTGTGTGTGTGTGTGTGTGTATACACACACATGCATACATATAAATACACATCACCAAGACTGTATTTCTCCCATCTCTTAGTTCTTAAAATGTAGAAAGACTTCAAGGTTGAAAACCTGTTAATTTTGCATAGATTTTAAAAAGAACTTTTAAATCTTGCATAGTGTCTCAGGCCCCACTCATCTGTTTTCCTGGTAGCTTCAGCCAACCTGATGGGAGTCCAGGTAGCTGGAGAGAGTCACCAGTGAATGATTTGTATTTCCAGTCACAGCATTCTCAAAGGGATTTGTCTGGTGCAGCCTCAGTCCTGAGGGGTGTGGATGGGTCATAGTGTTTGCATGTTTTCAGTGAGAAAATACCACTGAGAAAGTGTTTGGATATATTAGGTTTGAAGCTTTTATAATATTCAATGCCTTTCTACCCTGAAATTTTATTGTAAGGGTATACTTTGGTTCTGCATTTGTGCCTTCTGCTGTTACTACTGTTTTTCCTTTCCTTTTTTTGTGTTAGAGCATAGTTTAAATAATCTCGCAGAGCTGAGTAGGTGAGTCTCAAGCTTTTGAAATATGTCTTTGAAGTGTTTGGTCTCAGCTAAAGAAGATATTACATAGATAATACCAAAATTACAGAAACATTTAATTTAAAAAGCACTTCAAGTTGACAGAAAAAAAAATACAAAATGCCTTGTTAATGGTGACACCCTTTCTACTGCTTCCAAACCCACTGAGAGCTGGAGCCCTGCTCTGAAGCATGAACATTGCAGCTCCATACTCTGTGATGCTGCCTTAGTCACTTTAATTCCAGCTGCACTTTTAACCATAAAATATTTTTCAAAACTTCCAAAAATGAAAAGAAACCCTTTTTTAGATTGTAACTTGGCTCCTGTTTTGTCAAACAATGTTCTACAACTATGAAGCTGCCAAAAAGATGAATTAGAATGTGTTTCTGATGAAGAACTGAGAAGTTTCTAAAGTGGTAAGTGAAAAAACTGCCAATTAATATTGTTAGGTTTTGGGTTTGAGTTGTACACCTTCTTTTAATAGTGTTATATGGCCAGGTTCCTGTGCCATCAGTATGCTCAGTCCTGTCATTTGTGTTGTTTAATACCTAATTGTGAGAGCTTTGACTGCAGAGGGGCTGTTCAACAACATGGAGAATTATGTGGGGCTTGGTATCTTTAACTCCTAGGTTAACTGAGCTGTTTGCTGCCTTTATACACTTACTCAATCCATACCCTCTTGAATCTTCATTCCTTGGTATTAGAGCCAGTGTTTTATTTAATGGTGATCTTGTGTTAAACCCATCTGCTGTACAATGTTTGTTTTATCACTGGAGTAGTAATTATAGATACTGTTCTCCTCCTCACTTCGATACCTTTTGTTACAACAGGCTTTCAGCTCTGTCTCTTGGCTGACTGTTCTGCTGAAGAACATTATAAATGGCTCATAATATGTTCAGTTTATTTGGCTCCCATAAATAGTACCAGGAAAAGCTGTCATTTATGACCCACTGCTGCCATCTGTAAATGTGTGCCCGTTAGGCCTTTGGGATTGTATTTTTGTAAGATTTATTTTTTAGAAAGGAAGAGTGGGAACTAAAAAAAGTATCCCAATTTACTTAGCAGTTGCAGTAAATCACATGAGTCTGAGATGATGCCAGTTTCTGTTTTGGATGTGATACCAATCCATCAGCATTTCTTCCTGGTATATAATGAAGAGGCAGTAAAATGTCATGCAAATGGAAAATTGTGGGGTTTCAGGACAGAGAGAAGTATAAAATATGTGCTGCCAGAAACTTACAGGAATTCAGTGGTTGGGACTGACCACGATATGACAGTCTGCCACTCAAACGTGAGCTTCAAGTCAGAGATTTCTTTTCAGAATTTAAGGCTTACTTATTTCCTTTTCCTTCTGCCTTTATTGACACAAACTCACAGCATGATAGCGTTGTACCTCTACAACAAACTGGGAGAAACTTGCCTTCATATCTTAACAATTAACATACAAGTTGTAGCGAGATGAAACTTACTGTTTTAATTGCTCTTGTAAGTAATAAATGACCATCAAAGTTTTTAAATGCAGACTATGAGAGAAGACAGCAAACATGCTTCTTCCCAGGTGGAATTGTGCTAACAAGGATTTTTTTCTAAAACAAAACAGCAAATTGTCTCAAAATGGAGGAATTGTCTGCAGAATTGTGTCTGAATTCTCAGTTAAATACCCCTATGTGGCTAAGACGCTGAGCACACCCTGAGTGCACAAAGCCAGGCTGGATGGAGCTCTGAGCAACATGGTCTAGTGAAAGGTGTCCCTGCCCATGGCAGGGGGTTGGAACTAGAAGATGTTTAAGGTCCCTTCTAACCCAAACCCTTCTGTCATTCTGTAATCCTACAAATGAGGGTATAAATGCCATTAAAATCAAGTGATGTTTATGCATGAGTTCAAGCTCTGGTACTACTTACCCCCATATTTCAGCAGTTTAGGCTTTGCATATCTGGGCCTAGAGGCACCAGCAGATGAGCTCTGGCAAGTCAGCAGAAAATAATGTGTGTCCCAGCCCTTCCACATCAATGTCAAACATCTCTGCATGAACCCATTTCAGTGATAATGTGAGCTGCAGTGATGTGCTCTTCACTGAAACAGCAGAGATGAGCACCCACCATCCATGCTGCTGACTGGGCAGAGGAGGAGGCTGTTGTGCTCAGCAAATCTTCTTTGGTAGTGTGTGCGTTGAAAATCCTCAGTTTCAAAGAAAAATCTGAGCCTCAGGATGTTGAGGTTGAAATGGAGGTGGTTTCCTCTGTTCAAGAAGTCTTATTAGCTTTAATTTTGCAGCAAATGGTTTTTCAAAAGGGAACTTCTGAGGAGGTTTTGCTGTAGCAGGACAGAGAGGTCATACTCAAGCAAATCCAAATTACTGGCATTGTGCCTCAGCCAAGGTTATTTGGTCCATTCCTAAGCTGATGTGACTTGAGTGCTGACTATAAGAGTCAGGTTTGTACGAAATGGGGATTTCTCCTGTCTTACATAGTTTTTGTAGACCAGGCTTCATCTCCACCCCATCAGCATCTATGACCAGTCTTAAATTTCCTTTCTTTCAATTGCATTTGTCAGAAATTTCAGATTTTCTGTCTGTCATTAGAGCCTTGAGCTTGTGTGACGTTACCTGGCATCTGCTGTGAGCTAAGAGCATACGTATGGATATATATGGATGTATGGCTGAGATTGTCTGCAGTAATTTGTTGAGTCAAGAAAACAAGATGGTGAGACTGTCCCTGCAAGTCTGGTGGCTCCTGTACATATGAATGAGATTTTGAATTAGCTGCCTTGCTTCTTTCTAAGGATAGTAAGAAACAGGAATCTCTGGAGGAGGAAGTTGGCTGAGGCTTATCCCATATGTGCTACAGAAAATATTGATTGGATGTGGAAGCAACTTGGAGAGTTTCTTGAGGACTCAGCCTTTTGTTCCTCATAAATGAGCAGTTTTTTGCTCATTGTTTCTTAGTAAGATTCTTCTGGTTCTTTTTTTTTTTTTCTTCTGAGACTCCAGTTTGCTTTGGGGACCCACAGGCAACTTCTTTCCTCTCTGTTTGATCCAACAATTGTTGCCACGGCTTTGAAGTGTGGAGTCTTCTGGCAAAGCATTTGCCTTTGTAACCTTTGAACTGCAGTTGTGTAACACGGGGCTGAGTTCCAAGAACACAAGGCAGTTTCTCTGTTGTACAGTACAGCACTGGACATGGTCAGCATGTCCTGCTCCTACTCCTCAGTGGAAACAGAGGTCCTGACCACAGGCATGGAAAGCTGAGGAGAGGACATCTCAGGAAAAGCCAAGAATCACCCTCTGAACATGCACCAAAGTACCCCATGTTCTGTTGGTTTCCAGATGTGACATAAAAACTAAAAGAAGTCATTAAATTTTGAGGGCTGATTTATAGTACTGAATTCATTATTCTGTGAACTGATTTACTGAATGGTTAGAAGATGTTTAAAGATTCCTGTGCACATTATTTGCATGGTAATAATAACAGAAACAGAAAGAAAAGACCATAAAAATATTCATGGCATATGTTTTCTTGTTTCTTGTTGAGGTTGCATCAGACATCTGTTTTCCTTCTCCAGTCCCTTCTCTGGTTGAAAAGATAACTTGATGAGACAGGTGTTTTTAGACAAAATGCTGAGGATGTCAAAATTAAATCTTTTTGCTGGAACCTCAGAGGAAAAAGTCTAAACAAGTTCTTCAGTGGTCCTTGAAAAGTATAATTTTATAATACTGATACTCGATGTCTCTTAAAAAACATTTGCCAACCTGTAAAAGGTTTCATTCTATGTAAAAGAAACTACTAAGTGTGCCTTCCTAGCATGCACGGCACACATGAGCCCAAACAGTTTGGGTTTTTATCCTCTGACCAATTAACTGGATTGAAAGTTGACTGTGCTCTTGGGGCAGCCAGCATAATTGTGCAGTGGCAATGCAAAAATATGCAGACTATAAACAGCTCTGAAATGCTTAACGTGACAATGCACACAAAATGTTGAGAGCCTGGCAAGGCTGGCGCAAGGGATCCCATACCTGCTGGGTGCGTCGCTGTCCCGTCACCTGGTGCTTTCCAGCTGCCCATGGATCTGGAGCTTTGGGCCTCAGAGGCAGCTGGGATACATTTATTCCAGCACTCAGTGTCTTGAACTGGGGGACACAAAGCTCTGCTTTACTCCTGAGTGCCTGTGTGCATCTCTGGGGCATCCCAGAGCCAGGAGGGAGTTTTTCTCCCCTAAGACCTCCAGGTAAGGAGGACTGCTTCCTTTTGCTGAGAGGAGAATGATGAACACTGCCATCACCCATGACATTGCATCAACTCAAACATTTTACTGTGAAATTCTGCCTATCCTAGAGATTAATCTTGGTTTATAACTAATATTAATATTTACAGTCATTGTTTCTGTTATTGCACTGCTTCAGCATATTGCAAAAATCCATATCCCTCTGCTTACTAAAGATTTCCTTCATCAGCCTGACTCTTCTCATTCCAATTATGATTAATAAAGATAGAACCTTTTTACACAACTTCATGGCAGTTCCAAATTATTTATCTTTTCTAGGACTGGCACCTGTTTTAGAGCAATGAAGTCTCTTGATTTTTTTGCACCAGAATTTCTTTATAAAAAGGATGCAGTCTAATTCATTGAGCCAAAAATAGACATTGTGCCTTCAGGTTTATATGTGCTTTACTCCCTATTCATTGTGAAAAATGATCCATAAAGATAGATGCTTGGAGGGAAAAGTCAAGTGAATTTCATAGTAAAGTAGTAAGTAATGAGACAAGTAGACTGTTGCAAGCTTATTAGAAAATGTATGTCTGCTTGTTTGCAATTCTGCCCAAAATGAGGTTTGGTTTTCAGTATTTTTCATACATATGCTTTTCCTGCTTTGTGTTATTCAGTTTACTTCCTACCCAAAATCTCCTATAGCTGCTAAAGCCTCATGATTTATATCATTGTCTTGTTGTATCTCTTTTGATAAAGTGGCATACAGTTGTTTCCTTTATTTTCAGCATGCTCTTTGTCTTTATCAACTTTTGCTGCAAACCAGAGCAATTCATTCTTTCTCAGTCTCTGGTTCCTACAAGGTCTTATGCTAAAAGTAGGCTGTTGTGAGATTTGGGGCTTCATTTGTCACAGCAGAATTGCACCAACAGTTTTGCAGCAAAATGGAGAAAATGAGAAAACGGTTAAAGAGCTACAGCAGCAGATTTCGTACATCAGGCTATTAGCAAAATCTGATTTTCCAATTTTGCACAAAACCAGAACAACTTTTGTTTGTATGGAGTCCTGCCAAACCCACATTAACTGTATTTCATTTGATTGCTTGAAGTCCAGATGAAAATGCTTTTCAAATAATTAGTTGACTGTAATCATGGAGACCCTGATTCAGAAAAAAGCCTTGCTGAGGAAAGCATACAGGCATGCGCCTGAGATCTGGGGAAGTCAGAGGACATAAAAATTTAATTAAGAGCCTTCCTGAGCAAGGTCAGGAATGTTCATAGGAGTCATAATGATCAGCATTGTCTCAACCTATGCCAGAAATAACACCACTTGCAGTCTACTGATTAGTGGTTTTCATGGCTTCCTGTCCTTGGCTTTTTTCTTGAGCATTCCAACAAGGATCTCCAGGTCTGAGACTGGTTCCACATGTGCTATCGAGTGGCAGTGCCCCTCATGCAGTATGAGCACATTCAAAACACAGTTGTAGCTTTCTGTCCTGTTACTGTCCTCTCCCTCCACAGGAAATTCCTCTCCTCTCTTTCCTTGTGTTTCTCTACTTGCTCTGCTCTGTGGTGCTTATGTTCTCCAGGGTAGAAAATGGCTCCACACTGAGGATATCCCTTCATCCAGTGATGTTGGAGGAGAAGAGCATCTCTCCTCTCTCATCATCACTGGTAGCAAATATTTAGAGGCTTTCTGTTTCTTTTTTTGCCACAGATTCTTATGGTCTCTATGCCAGGGAATATTTTCATTCTTGCCATGATGGTATTTCATAGTTCAGCCTCAGGTGTGTTCTCAGAGCCAGAGAAGACATTTACCTCTTGGGCATCACCAGGGGGGCTCAATCTGAAGGACCATCTGAAGGACACAGATCAGGATGTTGTGCCATCCATACCCTCAGTAAAGCCCTTTGTGCCATCAGCACAGTTTTGCATTGAAATCAAAGTGCTGAAAAACAGGTATACAAAACTATATGGGTGATTCAAATAAAAGAGTGTTTCCATAGCAAAGAATTAGTTATGTACTGCACAAATTATCTAGAGTTAATAAAGAACCAAGAGAAGCTGAATTTTGAGTATTTTCTATGGTGGAAGTGAACCATAAATACTAAGGGAAAGGCAGATGTTGAAACAAAGATTAAACCAATTGCACAAAAATCCATTTTTCTTAAAAATAAAACAACAACAAAAAAGGCCTGTCAGAATGATAGTCAGGGTAACATTTAGTTCTCAATGACTAAGTTAAGAACAAAAAGACTGGAAAAAAACAAGTGAAAAGGAAAGGTAAACAGCTGCAGAGAGATTTCCACTCAAATGAGAGTAAAAAGTTTTTCCCAGGTTTTTTTTAATATCTTGTCAAAATGTTAATCTTCAAAAATTCCCATCTTCCTGTAAGCTTGTACAAAAAACCCCACCCCAAACAGCCCAACATTCAAATGTTAACGTGTTTTTCCTCTCTTGGTATACCCGTAAGAAGATCTGGCACTGGAAATATTCCTGTGTAGTGTGAGTATCACAGATAAAGCAGCAGAGAATACTGAGGAAATAAAAAAGCCCTGGACTGCTTTCCCCCGCCCACTCTCATGTTCTTTCGTTGCATATTTAACAGGGTTAAAACTAGGTCAGACTCGCCCCGCCATGTGCTGGAGCTGCGGCTGTGACATTAGCCTGGAGCTGCCTCTGGCTGCTGTCAGTTCTCAGGGCTGGTATGAGAGTTCTGGTGGAGTCGGCGAGCCTGATCTTCCTCTTGCAGGCTGTGGCATAAATCATAGTGACTGTGCAGAGGCAGCAGTAACACAAGGCAAGGGATGGAGAAAGCAGGGGTCAAGCACCTGTGGATGCCGCGAGAACCAGCGGAAGACCAGTCTTGAAGGTAGAGCCATGAAGGAGCAGTGTGCTCTCTTGGAGGAACAATGTTCACCCTCAAGGCAGCAGGCCTGGATTGCAGCAGGGTTCCTGGTTTTGGAGAAGGAAAGGTTTCATACCCCTCTGCCAGAGAGGCAGCCAAGGGCTTTGTCATTGACGTGGACGGGGGTGAGGGACAAGGTGCGTGGGCAGGGACACTTGTGCTGGGTTAAATACAAATCAACCACCTTATCGACCCTTACAAAGAGAAAATGGAGCAGGTATTCTTCCCTGTATGAAAGAATGAGCACATCAGCACCCAGCTGCTGGCCGCCACTCAGTGCCCTTTCTCTTTGAGCCAGAGTATTGCTGGCACAGGACTGAGCCCTGAGCTGGGTGCTCAGTGCCAGTGTGTTAACATCAGAGGAGATGGAACACTTTGTGATAGAGGCAGCAGTGCCTTGCCAAAGCCTGGCTCCAGCAGTGAGGGAAGGGCTGTTGTCACCACTGGAGGCAGCCCAGTTTCAGTGGAACCTGAGCACCAGAGGGTCCCAGGGGAGGGACCCTCTTGTTGGTCGGGAGGTTGGTGGGCTGGGATGTGTGGCATCTAAATGAGGTTGCTATATTCACTCTCTGGAGAATTTCCTTCTCCACCTTTTTTGTGTTAAGTTGTGCTCTCAATGATCTAAAAGACTCCAGTTTGGTTTTATTCCTGTCACCCAGGACAAAATGGTGGAATTCTGGAATATTGTTACAATAGTAGGGTGTTGGGAGGGAAAAGGAGGCAAACACGAAGAGCATGAAACATAAAGAGAGAGCACTCCAAGAGTCTCCCTTGGTTTTGGCTGAGTTGAACAGTGAAATGAAGGCAGTATATCAGCCAGAACTATTGTGTAAAGGATGCAAGATGCATCTGTCATGCTTCACAGGCGGCAGAAGCTATTATCCTTTGTGAAAGGCAGAATATTTCACCGGGAATGTTTGAATCATCCCAATTCTGCTGGATGTTGTTGAAATGGGCTCCTAGGCTTCGTATGTGATCCCTGTGAGGCCCTGGGGACAGCAGGGACTGACTGTGGAGTCCCTCTGAGTAACACACACCGTGTCAGGGAGGATTCACTGTGTCCAGCCCTGTGGCACTCACATTCACTGGGGCAGTCGGGGCAGGGTGAGGGTGCTGCTGGCAGTGGCACTGGCTGGGAGAACTGATGGTGAAGCTGTCTCAGCAATCCCAGTCTGGGCTAGGGCCAAGCTGAGCAGCAGCACTGAGACTTTCCAGCTGGGAGCCAAGGAGTGGCCATCCAAAAGCTGAGGATGCAAAGCTCCATGCCCTCCTAGCCAGCTGCAGTGTGTGGGGCAGCTCAGGACTAACCAGATGGCTGGCACAGGGGATGGAGGAGAGGAGAGCTGCTCTTTTGCTGTGTTCTGTACAAGGGCAGATGTATCTGGCAGCAATAGATGTGACAGTCCTAAGCAGATTCTCACTTTGAATGTGCTGGTTGCTGCCTGAGAAACTAGACCCCTGCAGTTTATTATGTATGCATGTACACTCAGAGGTGCTTCCCAGTGTCCCTTAGGATCTCCTTCATACTAAATATGGCCAAAGACACTCAGGGCTTTCTTGGGCACCAAACAAGTGAGTCTAATGGGCTCCTTCCATCAGGATTTGAATCTATCAGGTCACCTGGCCTTACCTAAATGCAGTCTGTTGTGTGTTCCTGGGCCTGACCTGTACACCATGGGCCTGGGGTAGGGGGGCTGAATCTACCGTGGTGTTGGGGATGGGAGGCAGCATGTGAGATATTCCCAGGAACATTATAACTGAAATTCTTTATCAATCACCTGCATGTTTAACTTGGAGAACTTGAAAGAGTTATGAATCTGCTGAGTGTGTATCGGGCTGGGGTGGAGAGCACAAGAACAATCATCATTGCCATGGCAGGCAATATATTATGGCTGGCTTGCCAGGTTGGAAAGTGAATGCGATTCCTCTTTGTTTTTGCTTTAGTGAGGGATAAGAGACTGCTTTGCTTGCTCAGGTGTTTTGAGTCTTTTAACTCTGCCTTTGTCTTGCTGGGTTTGGGAATTAGCTTCTAAGTGTTTGTGCATTCCTCCTTCTCAAGCTGGAGGTTATTTGTGTGTTTGTTCAGAATGAAGCAGGTCTGCTGTATGGGATATTACCTCACGCTCTTTTGATTGCTTTGCTGCTGCTGCAGTTTTGGAGGGGAAGTGGCACAAAGAAGCTGAAGTAGCGTTTCTGTTTGAGAGGAACGAAGCACAGAAGTGTGCTGTTTATTTAAGAAGCTGTTGCCAGGTTTGTGAAATCAGCTTTGGTTTGTATAGGTCTCCTGCTGTAAGAGAGGAGGATAAAAAGAAAGCATTCCAATTCAGGTTAAAGGACTAACAGGCAAGACAGACACCTGAAAGGGAGACAAATAGTTCCAAACAGTGACATTCAGAAAACCATAGAGTGGCAAAAAATTTTGACGTTTCTTCTTGAGCAAGCTGTCACCCTGCTAACATGGCTCTCTGCTTCTGGAATAAAACTGCTTTGCATCTGGCCAGCTCAGAGCTGGAGCATGGAGCATAAGTCTGTCAGTCCTCATCCATGCAGCCATGCCCTTAGTGTGACATTAATGCCACATGTGCAGCTGGTAATAATTTTTGGGGGGAGAATTATTGACTTTGACATTGACACAGTAAGGATTTTGTAGGAGATCTCCAGACTTTGTTCCTGCAGGGAAGAGGAACCATTCTGTAATGATTCACCATCTGATTTACCTAGAGACGTCACATAATATTCCCTCTAAACGGCCTCCATGAGTACTGGATGGGTAGAGGACATTATTTTTTGTTTCTTAATTCACTGGGAATAATTCATCAGCTGACAGCTGTGCTGGTGACATGACGAGGTGCATCCCTCTGAAACAAGCCCTGACAATCCACTCAGCACCCAATTTGGCTTCACTGCATCTGTGCACTTGTAGTCTCTCTGTTATGCAACCTCTGTGCCTCTACCCACAGTCTGTTGACATTCATTTATTCATTTGATTTCATCTTCACATGCAGCAACTGCTGTCATTTTCATATTACGAAAGGAGGCTGGGAACATGTTGACACAAGGCTTGGGCTTGTGTCTGTGCTCAGATACCAGATGGGGAAAGCTCTGTACTCATCAAGGAAAAGAGGATATTCGAGGACATCTTCCCTTTGGATGGAGGCTCTGTTGGGAGAGATGATCAGGAGTGGGACTTCTGTTCCACAAGAAAGGTTGAAATAAACATTTTGGTCTATTTTTACACAAAAAAATTCCAGTTTACATGGGTGGGAAAAGCCAAGAACTTTGAAACATTCAGTAGAAACAGCCCAAATGCTTGGCTTATCTGAAACAAAAATGAACCTGAAAAGCCAAGCAAGAAGTAAATCTTCTTGCTCTGGATGCTCCAAAGGGCTCGATTTATCATCTCCCTCAGTGAGATGATAGTAAAAACACCATGGCTTTTGAACATGGCACTCCCACCTCTGTAAAACAGCAAGGAAGCCTCAAAGTCCTCATGAAAGGCAAATCTCCCAGTCACTTTTCCCTACAGCTTGGCACCTAGACATGCCCATTGTTGTATGAGGAATAGATGGCTTGCAATCGGCACACAGAAAAGTTTTAGGAGTGCTTTTTGGACTGGTCGGCTTCATGTTCACCTGGGCGTCTGGAGAAACAGACTGGATAGTTCTTACTTGATTTCTCACTGTACTCATCTGTGGAACTAATGCTCTTCTATTCAGTCCATATCACCTCCATGTGCCTCCCCCATTCCCAATTTGATCTATTACCTTGACACGAGAAATACAGTGTGGGTACATTTCTCATTTGTATTAGAGGGAAAGATCTGCTCTTTTATTTCTGCTGTCTGGAGAGGAGAGTAAGGGTGGACAAGCCCTTCACAAAAAGGTGAGACCAGCAGGTGCCCTTTCATTTTCTGTGGTTGTCTGCTGGTTCTAGAGAAAGATGGATCTTGGCTGAGAGACAAAACCACAAAACACTTATTGAATAATATTCGACAGGTGACAAAGGCTGCAGTGATAAGGGAAAAGAGAACCTGCCTGGAGGCAAAATGCAGGTCACCTGGAAACACCACTTTAGTCTTAGAATATCTTCATTTGACCTTCTGTCACAAACCGGCCAAAGCTCTGAAAGGATCTACTTTATCTCCTCACAGATAAGAAACCTGCCTCTTTGTAATTTTTATCCAAAGTAGCTATGCTGTAAAAATGTGATGACTCCCTCTGCAGCACTCACCTGCTTCTACAGTGGGATAATTGGAGAGAAAGGTAATGTGTTTTTAATTTCATGCCATTATTGGGTTGCTGGTACGTAAATATATAGATGGTTTAACAAAGCAATTTGAAATTTCCCATAGTAAGCTGTTGGAAGGACATATCAGCCATGAACTAACAGCACAATCTAAATCAATATTTGCAGAATTGCTAGAGAGGAGATGAAGAGGGGAGGAAAAATGTGATGGCCTGTCCCTTGATTTGGTTCATTGACAAAAGCTCAGGGCATAGGCTCAGCCTGGGGCCAGCACTCTTGCTGTGCTGCTGAAGCAACATCCAGGAGCTGTGGCTTCCAGTCCTCACTATGCCACAGACAGTGGTTTCTGAAGTCAAATAACCCTTGTGTCACCATAAAGTGAGACCAAAATTATTCTCTTGCCTCCTGCTGTGGGAAAGGTATTGATCAGAAATATTATTCTTTGAGCAGCTGTGGGTGTTGAGTGCTGCTGGACTCCCTGTTGATCTCTCCTGGGCTGACTAAGGACCAAATCAAGCGCTCAGCAAGTCTGAACTTTGATATCCTCTCCCACTGATGGAGAAAAATGCCTACTCTGTCTTGCACACTTTGACATAAAAGATCAGCTACCATGTTCCAGACTGCTGCCTCCAGGTGTAGAGGGTGGTGAGGAGTACTGTGGTTATAGCTGGTGCCTCCTCTGTAGGGTCAGTAACCTGATCAGGGGAGTACGAGCAACTGTTCCCACATAGGTAGGCTCTGCACTAAGAAACTGGATCTTAGTCCTTCATTTGCTGTGTTTTCTCCACAGCCCTTTCTTTGCACATGAGGATTTTTCGCAGCACTGAAGGCACAAGTGTTTTTTCCTAGTATTCAACTTCTGCTTCACTCCCCTCATTTGAAAAGGAGGGAATGCAGAACAATGCTGGGTTTCCAGCTCCCTGGCATCTCTTTGATTTCCCATATTGTCCAAAAACTCTATCATCTCAGTCAATAGCATACTCAGCCCTTCAGCCATGAAGGGAGAGTCAGCTCTCTCATTAGTCTTCAGGTACTGAGTTCTTTATGCTGTTTTTCTTTCCATTTTTATATCTGGCTTACAGCCATATCTTTCACCTTATGGAAATCCTACCTGGTGTGCTCAGGTCTTAGTGGAAATACGTGCTGTTTGCCAAGCAGTCTCTTCAGCTGCTTTCTTTCAATTCATCTCTTCTTAGAATTCAGCCCCGGACTTTCATACCAGGTAGGATTGCAGCAGCAGAATCCTGCCAGATTCACGTGTCAAAGTACTGTATCCCATATACATGGAAATAACTTTAATAGCCCTGAATATGAAGGAAGTACAGATTCTTCTGCCTAGAATGGAGTTTTGACTGTGATTAAACTCTTAGATAGTGTTAATATCATATTGCTTATGAATATTTGGATAAACAAATAATTTTAGACTAATATTAGTAAAGAAAGAAGTTCCTTTATTTATGCTTTGTGGCTCAAATATAGGACAACAAGTTCTATCTGTCCATTTAACAAATGCTCATTGGGCAGCAAGGAGGGCTGCCCGGCAATGCAGAATATGACATTTGACTCAGCAAACCAAAAAGTCATGATAAAAAGTGATTAATGTTATTTAAATACGCAATTACCGTTTGGCACAAGGAAGGTTTGGGTCTCCTATGATTGCTGAGGAGTTGTGGGCTGGGTGTAAAAGGCACCTGATGCTGCTTGTGCTGGGTAAACTGTAAATGTTTTATGACTTCTCTCACCTTAGCAGAAGTGCAGTGCCAACTGTCACAGGAGCACACTTCATTGCTCTTTGACAGCATTTGCATTGTTGCCTGAATATGCACTGTGGCCCTGCCTTCAACCCCCACCCCTGCCCTCAGAGCTCTTGACATTAAAAGCTATTGATGGATGAGCTTGTTTTGACTAATTTCGAATCCACTTGAACATTATGGGTTTGAAAGTTCAGTGCTGATGTAACTGAGTTCATGTCCTGAGGGAGAGGAGGATGCTGGCAGAAGGGGAAGGAATTCCAATATGAAGAACCGTTGCAAGAGAGAGAAAGGTGGTGAGGAGACACATCAAGACCCAGCTGGTGGTGGGAAAGGATCAGAGGCAGAGCTGAGAGTGGAAAATTAAATACAGTATGGGGTGAGGTCGCTACATATTTGGCTTGTTCCTGAAGCTGTACTTAGCAGTGGATTTTCTTGCCTGAAAAGTGACTTAGTTAAGAAAGTGCAATCTGTCTAGTGAGGCAAAATGCCTGTTGTACATGTGATGGTCTGAAAAAGATGATGATCTTATGTTCCAGACCATCGACGCTTAGGGGTTTGACTTTTTGAAGAAATCATGTCCTCCCTTCCCACTTCTCCCCCTCTGCTCTCCCAGCTCAAGCAGAGGGGAGAGCAAGATTAGCACAGACACACACTTCTGACAGACATGGAAAAGGCAGTTTTCAACCTGAGGCAACTGAAAAATATCACAAGACATATGTTGGATTGTATAAGGTCAGGTGCTGCATAAGACTGAGCTGATCACTGCCACATGCTGAAGGACCATCCACTCCTGCAAAGGGCTGGTGGGTTCAGGCAGAGGAGGCTCAGGAGAATTTAAGATTAAATAGAGCAATCTCATGTTGCTTTCAGCATCTCTTCCAGCATGTGAACTCCCTCTCATCACCATTCAGAAGTATTAATATCTGCTCCACTCATTGCATCACATCTGGATGGCTGACAGCATATAATAGAGGTCAGGAAGGATTGTGTTTCTTGTTCTCCACTCCACTGGTCAGGAACTGGCTGGTGTAGATGAGCCATGCTTGCAAGATTCTAATGGTGATTTGTAAGCCTTTGCTCAAAGTGCTGCCACCAAGTCTGTTGTACAAGCAAAGCTGATCGCTGAAATCCAAGTCTTTGATAAATCACTTCATTGCTGACCTAATGAGTTCTTCATGACAAGGAGATTTCTGCAGTGGCTCATTCAACAAGCTATTTTCTATTTTCTATACTGGTGGTAAGGACTGAAGAAATGGTTGCACACAGAATAACGAGGAGGTTTGGCACTTTGCAGAGATTAATTGGCAACTCGATTGGTCTCACTGTCAAACACCAGATGTTCTTCCTTTCATAAAAAAAAAATAATGTGGCTTAATTTAGATTTTCTTCATTAGCTGCTGATGTCACTGCATTCCACTCTATTCAAATAATTGATAAGATTAATGTCTTTCCTTCCCAAGAGACTCATTTTCTCTTTGAATTAATTGTAAAAGCTTTATTTGAGGAGGAGAGGGGCAAAAATCTCTAACCCTGCTTTCCTTCTTTCCTCCTTGTAGAGGAGAGTGTATCAGGGACAGTCTGGATCCACATGGCTCATGTGGATGGGGGAGCAATGCTGCCATTGCCAGCCCTGTGGGACTCCCCAGCCCATCATCCCATGCAGGAAACATCCCTCCTACAAGCAGACCTGAGGTGAGGGACCATCACAGCCTGCAGTGTTGCTGTTGGAGCTCCACAGTCCCCATTTGGCACAGGGACACTGAGTCTGCAGCAGGAGTGAATGCAATATCCCCTGCATTGTGTTTGTAACTGCCCAGGGCTTGAAGCACTAGCTAAAGGCTCTGGTGTCTTTTCTCCCTCATTATGAAGGGAGAACCGAGGTGGGCAGCCAGAAGGGCTGTTCAGCTGCCAGCTCCCTTCTCTCACCCTGCCTTTTCTCCTGGGTTCCCTGCAGCACAGGAGCCTGTTGTCTTGCACTGAGCCCCCTTCAAGACTTCAGTGTAACATCCAGATGGAGCTATTTAAGGTCTTTAAAAAATGGTATCGTAGACGACTAATTATCGTGAGGTGACTAATAGCTAATGCTTCTGGGCAGAGCTGTACCTACAATACCCAGTTGTCATTGTATCTGCTAAAAATGAGGAGAAAAAAAAAGATAAATTTTGCCTGAACTGGAACTTTTTCCAGGTCAAGTCTCTTCTTATTTAACTGTTAATCTTGAAGTATTACATAAAGTTTGGGGCTGTGAAAAACTTCTGCAAAGTTGGATCTGAGTTAATTGAAAGGAAACCTTTCCTCTCTGGAGACTCTGTGTCAATGTGGGCAGCACAGGACCATCTCATGGGATCCTCCCAAGGAGACATCTCACCACACTGGCTCTTCATGTGTGTGGTGTGGTGGGGGCTTGCAGTCACTCCTCGGGGAAGGATGCAGCAAGCTCCCCCTGAAATCCCTGTAAAGCCCCAGCAGGTTCTGCTGAAATAGAAGGTTAAAAGCACTAGTTTGAACAAACTGCATGATTTTGCACTACCAGCACTCAACAGTGAAATTTAAAGTTGTTGTTCAAGGTGATCACCTGGGGTGACTGGAACATCAAGGCTGAATTGCCCACCAGCTGCAGTTGTTTTCCTGAGATGTTTGACTTAGCAGCAGTGAAATCTTCTCTCATATTCTCCACACTCCTGGCCTGGATTTCTAACCCCATGGTCTCCTCCAGAAGCAGGTATTTCATTAGCTTTCCCTGCCTTCTGAGGCCATGTGTTTGTAGTTTTTCTTTCCCCTTTCTTCCCAGGAAAGTTCCCATGTTGGGCACATTAGTTAAGATTTGGCATTTCACTAACATTTTAGTTTTCCCTTTCCTCAGAGGAATTTCCCTGTGCTGCACAAAGACCTTTAATTCTCTGTGTGAGCCTTTGGCAGCCTCCTTCAGGGCTCAGAGGAAGAAGGATGAGGCCATGGCCATGGCCATTATCCATCACTCTCCTGGGGCAGCAGTCACTTCTATTTCTATAGCACCTATAGGAGCTACAGACTGTATGAAGGCTGCAGAGAATGTGTAAGCAAGGAGGAGGCAAAGCCTCCTGGCCACTGTAATTCAGCATTGCTCCATTGACTTGTGACCCCAGGCATGGTAACAAATTGTGTGTGTCAGAGGCAATAAGTGATGTGAAAATAGAAGATCACTGTGTGTCATTTAAAATCATAAAGGGTTTAAAATATTTGCCAGGTTTCGGTCAGTTTGCACAGGATGAGTTTTTACTTTTATGTGCAGTAATGGATGTGTGCTTGGAATGTAAAAGCTTCCTGACAGCCACCATTTTAGGAAGCTCTTTCCACAAAGGAATCTCAAACCCAGACTCATTTTGCCACACTGGCGCTTTCAGGGGCACGTGTGCTGTGAGCTTTAAACAATGGTCTAAAGAAAAGTGTTTTGATGTTTCAGGCAAGCTGAAAGCTGCTGGATGATTTTTTGTTCAGTGGCAAAGACCAGGCTACCCAAGTTCACACCAGCAGAGATGGTTTTAATTCAGTTATTTGTTTTACTTTCTTTCTGGGCCAACTTAATTTTCTTCCTTTTTAACCCTTTGCTATCTTAAGCAGTGATAATCAGTGCTTGACACCTGCTTGTTCTTAATTGTAGGTTGGTATCTGGTTGTAGGAACAATGTATTTGTTGTAATAAGTAGGAGAAGAAAGATGCTGACATTTTTGGGAGGGGAGGTGCGTGCGTCTTAAAAATTAGGCAACCAGTTGAATTCCCTGTTGGCAGTCACGAAGTGTGTTATCTGCCATCTCTTCGTGCTGGTGTAGAGCTCTCAACAGCTGTGATCTCACAGCTGCCAGCTCATACAACCTTGCGACTCATGATTAACAGGATTTCCTCCTCAGTTATTAAATTAATATCAAGAGATAGTCTGTGGAAAGCAACAGAATCCGCAAAACTTGAATATGCTGTTTCCCTGAGATACATCTCTGCTTGTTTTCTGGCAAAAGGCATTAAGCACCACACTTTTAATACCTGTAGGCAGCCTGAGCTTTATGGGCTGCAGCTCACCAAAGGTGAACAGGGTGAGCTCTCTTGATTTCAAGGCAGACTAATACTGAGACTTTGGCTCTGGTTTAGTTATTTAGTGTTTTATCTCTGGTGGGACCTGGAGCCTGCCAGGGCTCTGGGGTGGACGTGCTGGGACTTTCCTGTAAACTGAGTGCACTAAGGACATCAAAGGGGCTTTGAACTATTACACTGGTCTAATATTGGGTGTCTAGAACATGCACTAAAGTAGACAGCTTTTGAAAAGGATGAATTTAGGTCTGATGAATAAATAAAAGGGTTCAGAAACCAATTTCTCCTCAACCTTACATACCCTCAGCAGGACAGAGGTTGCCCTTGTCTTAGCCTTTGACTACCACCTTCCTGTGGGCTCTGGACAACTCCATGCAGATCCTCATAAATCCCTCTGCAATTCTGGACATTTCATAGTTTTTCCTAGTATTTTTTTTAGTAAATCTGGCAAATAAACAGTGAAATCTTTCATTAATTCACTGCTGTAATCAACTAGATATAAGACAAGGTAGAAAGGTTATTATATTTTATTTTAGAGTGTAATTATTTTCTCTCCTTCCACATGGCAGAAAAAGTGCTTTGGTAGTGTAGCAGCTTAGATTTTCCTTTGAAAGTCGACTTACAAGACAAATGAATTTCATTCACTTGCATTAAAAAAATGTTTTATAACCTTTCTATACAATGAAAATTATGTATGGCATGTAAACAATCTGGAGTAAAAATTGCATCCATTAACATTTATGGAAGAAATAACAAGGGAAAATGATGTTGCAAGTGATTTCTTGCCTGACCTGGGGCTTTGCAGTTCATCAGCCTGCTTAGTGGTCCTCTTCTGCTTTCCAGCTCCAGTTTATTTAGGCCAATGTGCCTCAGTGAATGGCTGAGGGTTCTTGGACTAACACTAAACAGTGTGTTTCCATTGGAGCTATACTTATTTAAGCACTAAGGTCAGAGTCCTTCAATATCTGAGGTGGCACTTGAGGGGCCTTGATGTTCCCATGCTCATGTCCTTGAGCAGGCTCATAGGTCCTCTTGGAAATCAAGGAACTCATATCTACTCTTCAGGAAATTTTCTTCATCTTTATGAGCTAGAATTGACTGCCAATTTGATTCCTTGCATGTTAGGTATTTTTGGCCTCATATATATACACATTTTTTTCCTAAAATTTGCTTTTCCATAAAGACTGAAGTGAACATTTCTCACAAATGCTTTGTCTTTTGTCCATTTTCTCTTACCTTGAGAAATGCTCATCTTTGTGGGCTTGTTTACTCATAAGATGAAAAAGTACCTTTTCTTCCTAGTCACCGTGTATGAATCTACAATAAAAATGAGGCGTACGAGCCATCAGAGACATAGCTACAGGCAAGAAGCAAAGAGGGCTTAGTGACCTTGATGTGCACGCTGGAGTTGTTATGGCAACAGGCAAGTGAAATCACTGTTGCTAAGGCTCAGAGAAATAAAGCAATCTCAGTCACTTAATGGTCATTATTCTCTAGTAACTTAATTTTGAGTTTGCCGCAAGCCAAGCTGCAAAGTGAGTCAGCAAAGCGTCCCAAATCCTTAGGAGAAGTAGGAATGAGAGGGGTTTTCTCTGGATCCCCCTTCCCCTGAGCCTCTCCAGTGACACGGTCAGGAGCAGCCACAGAGGTTTTGGAGATAATTCCCAGTGGATTTTAGGAGCCATGTTGTGACACAGAGTGCAGCCGTGGGGCAGGAGCAGCAGGTCGTGTGTGCTGACCCTCTGGGAGAGCAGGAGACAGCATTTTCTTTTTTGTCCAAGAACAGCAATTTCAGCTTTTATTTAAGAACAACAATGCTAGAAAGTTTGGGTACTTTCATCCTTTTGTCCTATTGACTTTTTTGCTTGATGGAAGAGATGGGAGATGCCATATTTTGTTCTTGCTTGACTGGAGCTGGCTTGGTTAATCCTCTTAGATGTGTGAAAACAGGACTGAAGTGTAGTTAAACTGGATGAAAAATAATTCATTTTACTGGTGATTTTAGCAGCAAAGAATAAAGACCCATTTTAGGAATTCTAGGAAGGTAAATGTTGGAAGTCAATGTTTAGGCGTAAATTTTGTAAACCTTAAACAGGTTCAGGTGATTTAGCAGAAAAGAATATTGTAATAGATCAAGAACAGAAAAAGCGTACAAATATCAATGCCAGTTTTCACTGAAAATGGCAAAAAAGAGAACTATGAAAAATCTTGATCCCAGTAACATTCATAGAAATTGAACACAGACAGTGGGAAGCTATAGCCAAATTGCATTTTGCTGTGAAAACGAATATCACCATATGTTTGGAAAATCGCTGTTCCTGAATTCTTTCATAGACCAAAGCCAAAAAAGAGCAGAGTCTTTCCCTAAAATAAGTCCATGAACTCCCTCTTACAGACACCACCAAATCCCTCCAAAATGTCATTGTGGGCTCTAGTGTCCTGTTCCCTTCTTGTGAATTAGTGAAGATTTTTCTAAAGGCTAATTGCAAGCCCCTTTTGATTCCCAGTTAGTTTCCAACAAGGCCAGATGTGAATTTGCAGTTCAGGCCTCGATATTGTTCCAGAAAAAGCAGTGGCATTAGCAGCTGAAAGCAGTCATTATGTGTTTGTTCCTGCAGCAGACTGATTGCTCATCAAGCAGAGCAGAGCCTCGCACAGGCTGAGCTGGATCACAGCACTATACATATGTATTCCTTCTTGAAAATGGACACAATCAGGCCATTCATGCATCCTGCCAAGATGCCTCTTGGTTGCAGATGCCCTGGGTGATCGCAGGGAAGATTCACTTCTGCATCTGTATGTGCTGGCATTTATCAGGATGGTCTCCATTGAAATCAGTGGTATTTCACTGAAATGGAAGTGGCATTGGAATCGATCCTGATGGTGAAAGCCAGTCCTATGGAGGACATTAGGATCGGTGCTCCCAAATTCATGGAGCTTTGAAATTGTGCCTGGCCCATCCCTGGGCTGCTGGGCTGGAGGTGAGTGCTGGTGCTCACTGCTGTCCTCAGGCAGCACTGCTGGCAAGGCGAGTTGGCTGCGGGGCTGCATTTAGTTAAGGTTGTTCTGCCATGGAAGAGATGTTGATGCAGAGTTGCTTTTCTGGGGTGGTTCTTTTCGCAGCTGCATGTTTGGCATGAACTCACTTCTGCCTCAGCCCCGAGGTGGAGGAAGGTGCTGCTTTCCTCTTGCCTGCCAAGGAGGATGCTCTGGGGCTGATCCACCTACTGACCCTGTGACCCAGGGTCTCCCTCAGCATCCCCTCCCTGAGCTGGGGACCCAGTGGGCTGTGAAACCCTGTAGCCATGCTGCTCAAACCCGAGAGGGTTCATATGGAGTCAAGAGGATATTTGTGAGATGCCACAGGCATTATTTGAGGAGCTGCTGTAATGCAGAAAAATAAGGGCACCAGTACTACCATTTTCTTTCAGAGCTTTAACATCTTATGTGCTGCCAGTCTGCAGAGCCTTCCTCTGGTGTGCTGAGGGCTTTGCTGAAATCTGATGCAGGGACTTCAGTGCCTCTCTGACTATCCTGTATCGCTGATTTTGGAGTAATCCACTTAGTGACATAAGTTGCTAAGGCACCTCTTGCATCCAGTACTCTTTCATCTAATTTTTTAAAACTCAGACCAAGCGAATGCTGGCAGGGCCTCCAGCAACTAAGTGTAATTAAAGTATTCATTAAAAAATTTTTGATCATTAAATTAAATTGTTATTGAGAATATTGTTGCTAACCAGCCAAGGAGATGATGAAGCAAAGCTTTGTGTGAATATCCAAAATAGCAAAAGCAATGCTGGAAATTGCCATTCTCCTTGAGAGAACTGCAGTACGTTCCCACTCACATGGGAGTTTTCAGTTGGCAGAAGGGGAAGAGCTGCAAGAGATCTGCCCCATCAGTGTGTCCCTGAGTGGTAAACAAGCTCACACTTGCGATGCCTTGGAGTGACGCTCACTTATACATTGTCTGTAGCATTATGTATGCAGATACAAGTGTCTGAAATGGCCCGTGAAGGTGTCAGTTCAGAAAGAAAACCTTTTTTTTCTCTTTTTGATGGAATGGAAATGTATTTCATCTGAACTCTTCACTTGATGAATTTTCTATTTTATTCTTTTTATCTTTAAAAATCCCTTTCCCTCTTACTTCCCTATGCATCCTTCAGCAATATATCCCCAGCCAATGCGTCTGTCTTTAGCAGGGACTTTATTTTCCTGATCAATGGCATCAGAACTGCAGCGTTTGAAGTTTTATGGCATTCTCTGATTTAGTGGGCTTTTTTAATAATGTATTGTGCTTGAGACCTACCTCTGTGATTGAAATGTCATTTTGAGTCAATGTGACCACTTCCTCGGAGAGCAGGAGCAAGAGAGGTCGCACTAAAAAAAAAAAAGAAAGATGGAAAGAAAGGAAAAAACGGTGATGTCCACCTGCTTGGGAAAAGTTGGAGGTGTCTATGAGGAGGTGTTTGAACATCCACAGTCTCCATCACCTTTCCTAATGCATTGCCATCTGTTGCAGCTCAAAGCCACTAGCAATTTTTACCTTACAGTTCCAAACATTGTAATGCATAGAGGGTACATATTTATTTTTGTACATGCTTATAACAAGAGATGCTTATTGCTTGCAAAACATTCCTCTAAATATAAAAGGGAAAAAAGCCAAAAGGTAGCAAAAAGGACCTATTTTTTCACAGTTATATACTGTGGGTGTAACAACATCACAGGTCCAAGCTGTGAGGGAAAGCCAACGGAAGTGGTGGGAGCTCATCCACAGTCTTCTGGATCCATTTGGCTTTTGCAAGGTGTTTGGGCTCATTCCTTGAAAAATACAGTTTGATTACAATAGTGCAGTTTCCCTTTGAATGTGTTTGGGCAGCAGCTACTAAAGATGCTGTGCTTATACTTGGCACAACAAACTGGCTGGAGAAACAGCTGATGTTAGTTGTGAGCTGTCTGCTCGTGCACATTTAGTCAACACCCTTGTTCACTGCTTTGGCTGTTGGCACTGTTTTTGCTGTGTCAGGTGCTAAAAAGGACAGCAGAGGCAAATAAAGATTTCATTTTAAAACTGGAATTTGTCTTGAAGTAGCGGAAGAATCCATATAAATCAAGCTGGTTGTGTTTTGTGATCACCAGTAACTGCCAACACTTAAATTAATCTCAACTAATAGTGTCCTGTAAAAGGCTCTTATGGAAAGCTTGTGGCACTTGGGAGTAGTTCAACTGTCTTGTCTGTGCCATTGGCCAGAAATTCTCTGGGTACTTTAAGTTGTTTGCCAGCATTTTGGATTCCAAGCAGTGCAAAACACAAAAATGGCATAAAAGAGTTTTCTTATTTGTTTGAGGCCTTCGATTAGGGAAAAATGATGCTTTTATTCCCAAAAGCAGCACTTTGGGAACAAATGTTCAGTTTAACCATTTAATAATAAGCAGGTCTCTGGGTTGCATCTCTGACTGGGAAGGGAGATGTGGTCTATCCCTTCCTCTGTATCACTCAGTCTAAGGCTTGAAATAGTCACAGAGGATGTCAGTTTATACAAACCTCCATAAGTCCCAGAGGGGAACTTGTCTCTCTCTGTTTGTAAACAAGTGCAGATTCTATAAGAGAGATTAATGAAAGAGATACATTCTTTTATAAGCAAATAAAATAAGAATAATAATTTAGGAAGAAATTGTATACTGTGAGGGTTGTGAGGCACTGGCACAGGTTGCCCAGAGAAGCTGTGGATGCCCCAACCCTGGAAGTGTTCAAGGCCAGGCTGGACAGGGCCCTGAGCATCCTGGTGTAGTGGAAGGTGTCCTTGCCCATGGGAGGAGTGAAATGAGATGAGCTTAAGGTCTCTTCCAACCCACACCATTCTATTACTCTCTGATAATAGAGGATAGGGAATACAGAGGTCCTGGGTTTCTGTAGGACTAGTAAAATTTGTGCTGTAAGCAATGTCCTAAGGTGTGTTTTTGATGGGAAGGTTTAAACAAAGAGGGAAGGGGGAATTGCCTCCTGTGCCCTCAGGTAGGGTGAGAATAAGACAGAAAACCCTCTCTTTCTCCTTACAAAACGTGGGCATGATGTCCCTGAAAATGTCATGTGGAAGGAAGGGACAATTCATCTCTCTCCACTGAGGGTGTGGTGCATTAGCCACGATACCTTACTTGAGCCTTACAATACACAAAGACTCTGGGGGCTCCCAGAGTCTCAGACCACTTGAATATTGCGGTTACAATGCTAAACTAAACAACCTAAAAATTGCTGCTCTGCTTCCATTCCTTTCCCTCAGCTGAGTGCTTGTTAGCCCCAGCCCCTGGCTGCTTTGGAGAACTGTCCAGAGAAAAACGTTTGCTGCACGGGCAATCATGTTGGCAGTCAGTAATCAATCAGCTCCCTTGCGTAAACACGGAGAGCCAGCCATTGATTACTCACAGCTCTGCTAACGATTGCAGCACCAACAGGCCCCAGGGCTGCAAATGGACTAAAAATTCATAGTTGCTATTTGGATCTGGTCACCTTTCATCCTACTCAGAAAGTTAAAAATAATGAGGTTTTTGGCACTAGGATGCTCATAAAATCAACCTGCTTTAGTGCAATCCATAAGCTCTCTCTGGTGAATAGCTTGCTGAGTGTGAAGGAGAGCTCCTGTTGCTGTTTTCATGATCCTCTGCAACTATTCTGCTGCTGCCTTCTGCATCTGTGCCAAATCTGTCCAGTGCTACAAGGAGGGGAAAGAGCAGATTTATGTTTGTGTAACTGGTGCTGGGTTTGACTGGGGAAGGAGATGCTAATGCCACTGTGAACCCACAGTCTGTGCTCTCTGATGGTTTGTGCCAGGTTTATGCATAGCATGGTTACACTGGAAGCACTTTGCAAAGTTCAAGGGAAATGTTCAGGGGGAAGGAACACCTCTGGAAGGTTTCTTTCTTGCCTGGCCATCCTGTGGAATTGTGGAATGGTAATGTACTGAGCTGCAAGAGAAGGGAACATGCTCAGTTCCTTTCAGGGAGAAGAAAGACTGAAGTTTACAAGGGAGACAATATCCATTAATTTTGTTCTATTTGTCGATTTGTTGGCAATTTTCAAACAGTTCTAAAGTAGCTATGCCTGCTCTGTGTGGTAGTAGCAATATGGAGATAAAGCAGCTTTACAGGACTTCATGTATCTTTCTGAACAAGAAGATTACTCACTTTTTAAATAGTTTCCAACAGCTAAAATGACACAACTGGATTGAAGACAAACATGAAGTAAATCTCTCAACTTCCATAAAGTTTCATTCTGAATCGAGTGTCTGCTCAAAGCAGATATATCTTCACTGCACAGTAGTCTGGATAGTGTGTCTCTTTTCCTCCTCTAAATGTAAAATATTTCCCTCTGTAGCTTGGGTACCATCCTGCAGGATGGTACTTACTCACCAAAGGAAATCCTATCTCCAGAGAGGCTCATACTTTGGCTACCTCACTGGGGCAGAACCTCAGCCCTGAGACCAGCAAGATATCCCTGTGCATCACCAGGACTCGAAGACAGTTTCTTCCTATAACTCTTTCTCTCCCCTTCCCACAAATTCCTAGTTCCTTCCCCTCTGTGGCTGTTTTGACTTGCAGCCTCTTGTTAGCTAACATCATATTCAGAATGAGCTCTTAAATTCACTTTTGCAGTGTTGGTTACAGCTAAGCTGATCCATCTTTTGTTAAGTTATAGTCAAAATACTCAGTGTTGCTTCAATTAACACACTGTATTAAGCACTGACATCCCAATGACTAAGCCCAGTCAAAGTTTAACTGATTGAACTGAAATGTCTTAAGGCAAAGGAATTATCCAGGGTAAATCCAAACCCTCCATCACTTTGACCAATGCTTTATTGGTTTTGAATGCAAAATTAATGTATCAAAGAACTTGCCAGGATCCAGACATTTTAATATCTTTAGATCCTTTAATATTTTTGAAACATTTCATTAGTGAAACAAATGTATGAAGAGTATCACAATTTCTGTATCAACTGGGACTTTAATTCTGCATGCTCAGAGAGTGGTTCTGCCCTTCTTATCAAGGCTGGATAATGACTTATTCCTCTAAGATTACAATGTTACTCAGCCAGAGAAAAGAAGCACAAGCCAGATCCAGATGAAAAGTGAAAATAATAGTCTTTTCTGCACCTTGAAGTAAGCCAGAGATTTAGGAAACTGTTGTTGTTATGTTGTAAATGCTTTATATCTCTGGACTTTTCAATGCAAAAGGTTTCACTGTGTTAACACTGGTGTTTAAATGTAAGTCAGCCTCAGAGCAGCCTGTAAACATGCACAGGGATGGCCTAAGAGGATGCATTGGAGAAAAATACAGTTAAATGCCAAATATGTGACAAATGCAACTGAGGTGATAAGCAAAATGCTGGAGCGAGGACGTAGGGCTGGGGACACAGAGACCACTGGTGTCCTCCCCTGGCACCGCCTAAGGAGCTGTTCAGCTTTGTGCTGTGTTAGACAAATTTCATACCTCTGTTTCTTGGGCTCTGAGGCAGTGGGTGTGCAGGTCTGGGGGGTGTTTGGCTTTGGCTTCTGTGTTGGGTTGAAACACTTCTGAAAGTGTGCTGTTTTGGATAAGACCTCATTGCTGAAGCAGATCTCAGGGGCTTCTGCATCTGGAAGTTGATCTGCATTTTTCCTGCTGCGTCAGCTGTTCTGGTAGGAGCTGCTTCCTCTCCCTGTGCTTCTCGTGCCTCTCTTTAAAAATAATCACATTTCTGCTGGGTGTTAACTTGCAAGAGTTTGCTGTCCTGTTGTGTAGCTGTGACAAGGCACTGTGGCTTTCCTGAGATAAACCAGTGAATATCAGCAGGTAGTGTGTGTGATGAAGGAGACGTGGAAGGTGATCATGCTAACTGTGTTTAAAAACTACTAACACCTGGTCTCAGCCAGTGAGAGAATAGTTACATCACTGTGCTGGGGGAAAAGACAACCCAGTGCAGATAATATTGCAGATATTTTCTTTGTCACATTTCACAGCACACTCTTAGCAGCATCCCCAGGATTCATACACACACACACACACCTTCCAAAGGAGCTTTTCTCCTTGGCTGCTCCTTCCCTGGTCATGGGAGGAATGTAGCACCCTATCAAGAAATTATCTGTGTGGTAAAAGTGAGGATGGCTACTGTTGGGACCAGCACACCTCTGGTGTAGTCCTGGAAGAAGAAAAGAAGAGCTACAATTTCATCCAGGAATACCCCTGGATCTGGGGAAACAAGACACTCCCAAAATTGCACATGAGATCTTGCAACATGAACCAGCTTACCCTATGACAGCACTAAAAGACAAGGTGAGCACTGCTCTCACAATCAAATTATCCCCTGATGATAGAGGGTATTGTTGGTGAAGGCCAAAAATCTGACAATTACAATTGTTCTTTAATTGTAGCTTGAGTTGTATGTTCAAAAGCTTAGGCCAGTGTTTTATGGCTGGCTACTTTATCTTTTAATTAAATGCCCATCAAACCTCTTTGATCTGAGCAAGAGAAGCTCATAAGATGCAGAGTCATTGCCCTGTCCAGGTAACTCTCAGTAATCCAGATTGTCTCATCCTGCAGCGTGGAGGTAATTTGAATTGAGCTGCGGGTTTCTGTCAGGCTCCTGTCTCTGCTGAACTTGTTGATTTGCATTCTGAGAGGATCTTCCAGGAGATAATGGGATTTGTGAGGAAAGTTGATTTCACCTTGTTATCCAGTGAGGGAATAACATCATCCTCCAAAGGAGGGGCAATGCAGGATGGTAATTACTCAGGCAGGTGGAAGATAGCAGGGAATGGCAGAGGCACAGCAGCTTAACCTGACCAGCTGTGGATTGTTCCCTGTTATAGAAATGCCATCACAGAGTTTCTTCAAGCAATTCCCTGGGGCTAGAAAATGAGGGAAAATAAACCTCCTGTCCTCGGCTGCTAAAGTGATGAGCACAATCGCAGGAAATCATGAAAAGCTGTGACTTCATGAGATAAAATTCAGATAGCTTTTGTTTTCCTTTGAGTGCATTTTCTGAGGACTTTGTACTCCTAGATCCAAATTTAAAGCTTCTTCTGAATCCCTAAGGAGCAGGAATTTTACTTTTTCTTGAAGATAAGTGTTTTTCTTGTGATCAGCTGAACCGAAAAGCAGAGGAACCCCAAATAACTCATGGGTCACAATAAAATGTTTGCTAGAATCTGTCAGCCCACGGCATCCCATGTCTGTTCTGTGGCATCCTTCCTGCCCTGGGCCCTGTGTTAGTGCTCCTCATGAAGTCTCTGAGCTTCCCTCCTCTCACATGTGTGTGCCTGTTGTGTGCATCTCTGTAGGATGTTCCTGGGAAGCCTCTGTACCCTGGAGGAGCCCCTGGGGACCAAGCAAAGAAGCAGAAAGGAAGAGTGGAGTAGGAAGAGAGGAGTAAGAGAGGATCAGCCACTGCTCAGTGGGGTCCTGGACATCAGGGGTGAGAAGCTCCCTGCAGCCATGGTTTCTGCACAGTCTATCCCATCCTTTCTCTTCCTCTTGACCAGGTGTTTCCAACCCCAGCACTACACTGGTTAGCCCCACTTCATCTCCTGGACTTTTTTCAGACATACTCTTGACTGCTCTTCTAGCAGTTCCCAGGAAATGCCCTCCCTTCCTCCTCATCTTTCATATCTTCCCAGCTTGGGAATTCATAAAAATGTATATGAGACAGCAGAGCCCAAAACAAGCTCAAGCAGTGGCTATTTATACACATAAATATAGTGAGTCTGTGTGCCAAGCTGTTCTACAAAAATGCATTTATTTTTTGAAAGGACCTGTCTTATTTACTCATCTCTCAGGAAAACTTCTATCCCCATCAGAGCTCTGCACCTCCTTCCCAGCAGGGTGAGCTCTCTGAGTGTATGTAGGGCTACAGAAAAGTGTTGGTTTGATAAATGACTGATCTGTGTATAAGGTTGCCCCAACTATACAGCACCATGCTGGTGATAACTACCATGGTAGAGTTTTATGGCAACATTATACCTTTTTGTGTGTGTGTGCTGTTTGCAACATTCCCTTACTATGAAGCCTGATGTCTTGGCTGGAACAATCAGGTTTAGGATCTTGACCACAAAGTAAATTAACAATCAAGTTTGTTCATTCTGAAACCACCGACGTTCCCCATGGGTCTTCTGCTTTTATTTGTGTGCAGTGTCTGCCGGATCTTCCTCATCCTCTCAGAGGTAAAACCACAATTTTCTTGTCCTCAGGAGCTCCCAGGGTTTCTCTTCTCAGTCAATAGAGAAGAAAGGTTGTCAAGTATATGAGGGACAGATTGATGCTATTCACATAAGCATTTGCAAAGCATCCCATATATCACAGTAAGTATACCTTAAATGATAGTTCAACCACTTCACTACATTGGTTAAACTTACTGTTTAATCATTCATATGGGACTCCATCACCAGAGGCTGTCAAAGGTCAGCTCTTTCCCACTATCTTGAAAGCTGGAGGCTGAGTTCACTAATGTCTGACAAGGAGACAAGGTGCTAAAACATCATTTTTTGTATAGTTCAGAGGTACTTCAAATTTTATTCACTCCAAATGTAATTGTTCTTCTTTCTCCATTAACAGGAACTTTATGCCCTTTTGTGCACAAAAGCAAATCACAGATGAAATTTTAACTGTCTTTTACCATACAAAATGTTCTCATATATATTTTGTAGAAACTAGCAAACTTTTTGATTAGACATCAAAAAGCCTCACTGGTTTTTGTTTGTGGATTTGATTAGGTACTGATGGTAAAGATAAACATTTGGATTTAGTCCCCACTACAAGGCAAAACTTACTAATACTCCTCTCAATGGGAAGTGGGAATAAAAGCAAAAGTTCTCTTAAAGTCTTAAAACTTGTAGCTAGTCTGGAACAACAACATAATTGATGTTCTTCCTGACCTTTCTCATCTTTTCATTTCAGAGCAGGGAAACTGAACCTTGAAAAGCCTTATGGCAGTGGGGTGCAATTGTTCTTTGTGCTGTAGCTATTCATTGTGAACTCCAGTATTAAAAACTGGTATTAAATGTTAGAGTGACATCTATAATCACTTAACTTTGACCCTTAAATATAAACTTTAAGGTATTCTCTACCAAACTCCATGTACAGATTTTGACCTGTCAATTAGCTACCACAATGCAGCCACACGAAAAATGTCCAGCAAAAACAAAATCAATTTTATTGATTTCTCAGAGAAAGTTCACTTGAGGGACGGTTCACAAAGCCCTAAAAAGTGTGATTTCAGTGTTAAACATTTCTACGGTCAGGACTCTTTTTTCAATAATGCGCTGTGTGTTATTACTCTCATTTGAGCTGAATCCTTTCAACTCTAATGGATTTAACCAACACCTTTCATAGGGCAGCTGTAAGAGGCAACAGTGAACACCTGCTCTGGCCCCTTGCCCCTCCCTCCCCCTACCAAAAAAATGAAAAAAAATTAAAAGATCAAATGAGTCTTATTTGGGCTTTTGAAAGCCCCAAGCTTGGGTGGATGCTCTTTTGCAAAGTATTGTGTGAGTGGATTTGCAGAAGAGAGAGAGAGAGAGAGAGAGGGGCACTGAACCTGGAAGGGCTGTGTGTGAAAGGGATCGTAGAAAGGGCTTTGGAGCTATGAGGAGGGGTCATTTTCAGTGGTTTAACCCCGGGTTTTTTTCCTAAAAGAACAGGAATTCATGCAGTGGCCACTGCACTGGAACTATTTGACTCATCAACTTCCCCTAAAATCATAAGACATTCAAGGCTTTGAATTATGAGTAATTACTCAGGTCAGCAGTACAAGCAGTATCAGTGGCTTCTGTTTCAGTATCTGCCCATCATGCTGCCTGCTCAATCACCGAGGCCTCTGATATTGTGGGAAGATGCTAAACCCAAAGAAGACAGCAAATGTCATCACACATTTTCCCAAGCAGGTGGGGTAATAGCACAGCCGGCTGCCAATGCACACAAGGGAAGGCTCTGTATCAAATGCACCTACAAACACGTGCACTGGAGCCAAGGAGACCCCAGGATGGGCTCTGGAAGAAAAACCCATCCCCTCACAGAATCCTCTGTGGGTCACACCCCTCATCTCTTGGTTGAATTGAATTGAGTATTTGGAGCAGGTAACCACATTTTGCTTTACAAATTATGCATTATAAATGACTCCTTGTTGCCGTGAGTGTTACAGCTGTAATGCACTGTAGAGCTTTCCTCAAATTCTTCCTTTTGGAAATACTCTGGCCACCAGTATGACTAAATGAGGTTCCAGGGTGGGAGAAACAAAGCATCTTTGAGGGCACCTGCCTTTATCTGCAGGTGGCAGAAGGATAACATATTTAGGCCTTCCATGCCTGACTTTGAGATGCTCAAAGGAAGATGAGATGAGTGTTGACCAACCAATAAAAATGTTGTACTGCAGCCAGCCTGCCCCCCATCCTCATCTCTGGCACGGCTGCTGCTGCAAAGGAGTTCTTTACATGAGTAACCTGTCCACTAAAATGGGCACATCAATTCTTTAGTGCATGATCAACACAGCCCTATTTAAGGGACAGTTACACAGGATGGAGGTTTCCTTGCAGGCTTAACTACTTAAGGGTGGCTGGTTGTTCTAAGAGGTTGGCTTATCATGGCACAAAACTTTGTTTTATTGAGAAAAATCTCTCAGTTGTAGGTACTACTGGTTTATAAATGTACTGACCTCAGAAGAGGAGGGTCTTATATTTCTTTTTGGAAGCACCTTGATATGTGTAATGTTATTCAAAAGGTCATAAATCCCCTAACCTTAGACCCTGCCTGAAAGGCTTGACTGGAAAAGGATGCTCCCATCCTCAGTTCCTTGGGAACCTGCTGCATTCACCATGAGCTTTGCTATGAAAAAATAGCATAATAACATAACACCATTTGTATTTAAAAGATGCACTTTGGAATGAAGCCCAGGAAATCCCCATGCTCCCCTAGTCAAGTGCTTGTCCACTTTTTCCACAGATCCTGTGCTCTGTGAAAATGCCTGCAATTTTGTTGTTGTTTATCTTAACGCCTTCCTTTTCTAATTAGGGCTGCACTGTGCAGCTTTCAGTCTGTCACGTTGTGAGATCCAACAGAGATGGAGCGTTAGGCTGCACAGGCGGCGACTGCAGCAGGCTGAGGCAGGTGATGGAATTGCTTTAGCGGCTCTACTTTGATTAGCAGTGAGGTTTTAATTGCAATTAGCTGACATAGTGCCTGCTGCAATTTGACCTGGTCGAAGCAGAGCAGCCAGCATGGTGTCAACTAACTCAGCTCTTCACACATGACCACATCCCTAATGAAGATCAGCCCTTTGGTGGACATCTGTCTTGAAACTCTCCATCCTTCTCTCCTGCTCTCTTACATGCTGCAATGGGCAAAATCATTATAAATGAAGCGTGACTATAGATATTCACTCACTGCTCTGGCTTTTGCAAGGCTCGGTGCTCTCAGGCTGTGTCTGGTAAAGAGCTGAACTTGTTAGTGTGAGGAAAAATGGGAAGGATGGGTTAAGCTTTGAACAGGACTCTACATCCAGTGAGGATGGGATTACTTCTCCTCCACAGTTATTCCCAGGGGGAGCACGTTCTGTCAAATGTGACACTGACTAAAAATGTGGGGATCCCTGTTGGTGAGAGGTGCAATATTCCTCTGGCATTACCCTCGCAGCCTGTGTAGTGAGCGTGCAGCTCTGCAAATTGTCATGGCTCTTTGTTCACCTTGTTCTTCATCATCACAGAAAGTCACTCTTCACTAGTTGACATTAGATGAACGTTTCATCATCCAAACTTACCGGTCTAAGATGTTGATAATGTGTCTCTCTGACTTTTGCAAAACAACTCTGCTACTGTGCTGGTTTCCCTCCTCCCCCTTCCCTTTTCATTGTTTCTGCATTTTGTGTAGCCTTCCTGGTCCTAAACTCAAAAGTCTACAGGTTCAGGTTTGTAAATGTAATTAGACACTGAAAAAATCAGTGAAATTAGATGCTTTTTGAAAATATTGCTATACTTCTGTCTTTTCCTTTAAGCTTTTAATTACTGTTAAACATTTGGCCCTTAAATTGTGTTTCTGAAACCAGATTGAGTTCAGATGTAGCCTTTTTATTATCTAAAGCCTGTGCCCCACATTTTGGCAAATCAATCATTGCTATTCCTGCTTCAGAGCTGTGGAACAGGCTGTCAACTGATATTAATCAATCTTTGTCATTGCCCGTTTCCAAAAGTCATTAGCATGCTCAGCCTCACATTATATTCTCCAGCAGAAAAATAACACATTGTCAACTGTACTTTGTTATGAGTTACTACATAAGTGACCTTATTGATTGCACATATGTAATAGAGGTCTGTATTTACTGAGAACTTTGAAGTTTTTGTATTTGTCTTTATTGTATTTCCATTTTCTGTTTTATTTTTTATATATATATTACTTTGTTTTCCTTAACAGGCAAAAGAGCTGTTTCCAAGGAAATGAAGATAGCTGAGAAGCTGGTATGACTGTTATGAGTAAATGAAGATATCAAGTACATCTGACTGTTAGAACACTAGGAAATGATTAATGACCCTTTAACACATTAAAAAAGGTCTGCCAACAAATTGCTATTTCTGTTGTCACAGAGTAACACTTTGAATTCTTATAAATGAGTCCACGATGGAGTTGGCATGTGTGAAAATCTTTCTTTTTGACCATCGAGGCTTTACAGATGGATTTCTCCTGCTAGCAATTCCTCACAGTGCTTGGTGAAGCCTGGATGTAGGAAGAGGCCTCCTTTCTCTTTTTTTATCCTTTTTTTTTTTTTTCCCAGAGAAGAACAATCCAGTTTAGAAAAGACTTTCCACCATATTACTTGGCTGGCTTTGTTGTTGTTTCTCTTTATGTGCCAAGGGAAAGAAATGCTGTATCCTCTCTGGGCTGATCCACACATTTGGATGCTGCTGTCCATGGAATGACATGGTGGACACCTGCAGTGTGGTGAGGGACTGATCTCCCCAGGAGCTGCAGCCCCATCTCAGCATCCCCAGCTCCTGCAAAGCCATAGGGCTCCCACACCCGCATTCTCTGCCAAGACATTGGTTCAGGAAAACCTTCCCAGGCACCTGAGCACAAACCCAGTCCAGTTCTGACAACAGGTCTGAGACCTCAGAAGGTGAAGCTGCAAGTTCCTTGCAAAGGCTAGTGATTCACGTGTGTTTCTTCACCATGAAGTGAACATAGAAATGTTAAGTGTGGAAAATTTAGACCATTGTATCAACAAGGGCCCTCAGGGGTCAGTGAGTCCTGTTCCCTGTTGCCGTAGGTAAGCACACCACAAACCTCTTCATAGATGGAAGAGTCTTTAAAATAAAGCAACTGTTTTGCAAAGCTGAATCAGAAGTGGGTCCGGTCCAGGGTGCTTATAAACATAATTCCAGAGTAAATTCATTCTGGGTAATAATAACAACAATTTTTGCCTTTTGTACTGGCTTCTCATCGTGTTCTCAGTCTTCACTGTTGGCCAAGATCCCACACACACTTGGAAAAAAATATAAGCACTTGGTGAAGGCAGTGAAGCACAAGTTGGGGTTTGGGCAGATTTTTTTCTTTAAACTTCTCAAGTCAAAAAATCCTACCATACTTAATAAGTAGGTATCCTCACTTCCTTCCATTTCTAGAGTGCCTTAAGGTGTAGCCTCGGGAAAAATACATTACAGACTCCAGTCCTGACCTGAGGAATGCTACTCCTATGAACAAGTTCTTAAGAGTTATCACTAACTGGAGTCAGCAGCAGATAACAGAAAGCATTGTTGGGCATTGTTTCTGCAAAACCCATCCTAGCAGCTGAGGAACCACATACCCCCACACCCCCACAGCACAGCTTGTGACCCTCCACTGGAAAAGCAAATACAATACTAATCAGGGCTTCAACACCCCTTCAATATGCCATCACTTTTACTGGGGCTAAATCTCAGGGAGGCAGGTCACTCTGCTGTATTCTCATCCAGTGTTGTGTTTTGCTTTAACTGGTTTATCAAAGAATGAATCTTGCTGGTATAATGAGGGTTCTGGTAACTCTAGAAGGAATTTCTACTGCTGGCTGGTAGAAAAAGAGGAATGTAGAAGTTTTAAATCAGTTCACATGAGGACACCTTAGACTCTGCCCAGTAAAAGCTTCACAACATAATTTGTTGGTCTTTCCTAGTAAGTTTTTTTATGAATACTTAGTAGGAGATGCCAACTCTGAAATGTCAACTTTCCTGGTCAAAAAGCTTGTGTCATCTTTTCTTCTCTAGGCTTTATTTAGAAAAATACATGCAGGAGTTTTTGACATACCAGATCTTGCCTGAGTCTGTGACAATAGTAGATAATTGCCAGCAAACCACTTAGTGCATTTTAATAATGTCTGAAGAGCTTCCCAAATCCTCAGCCACATCTCTCCCTAACATAAACATTTTCAATATTTAATTTGGGAGATCCAAGGAAGACTGCTGTCCTCCTCCTGCCAGCCAAAGAACTGTGAGCATGTCTCACCAGTGGGGAGGCAAACAGCAGTAATGACCTGCCTGGTGGTGGGAAGGAGAGCTGTTGTGAACATCCACTGTCAGCTCTGCCATCACAGTGAGAGGGGAGAAAAGAGCTGGATTTTAAATCCACTTTAGAAGGTGGGTTCTTTTCTGCCTCTGGATTTCTACTGCAGCAAATGATCTTCATCCTGTTTCAGCCAGCATAAGCTGGTGTAGCTTCAGTGATTACATATTTCATAGGCCATTCATAGGCCATTGATTGAAGTGCTCTTACAGTCCTTTTCCCTTGTGAACAAATGTTTATCCCCCTTCTTCAAAGGACTTGGGGACAAAGGTTTCAGATTAAGAAAACGTTTGTGCAGGCCCACATAGGCAGCCTTGCTCTGCTTGGCAGGTAAACACATACTTCAGCACGTTAGAGCTTATGGAGTGACAACAGAGTCATACACGTGCCTGAGCGTGCAGCTGGAGAGGGACAGTGCTCTAAAATCCATTGGAAAATGATGCAGGATGTCCATGTCTGTATCTTGGCACCTACTTTATTTTCTTTCAATTTTTTTCTCTTCTGCTTTTGCAAGTTATCCATTAAATAGCAATATCCAAGAAAGAATTAGTGTTGTGTCAGAATACCTCCTTTTCCTGTGTACCATTACCATGTTTTCTTTCTCTTCTCTGAGTATCATTCCTTCCTTCCCCAGTGAGCTTCTAATGTCTTTCTGCTTGAGTGCTATGGTTACTGCATGGTATGCAAAGATTTCTGAAAATAAGTTTTTTGAATGCCCATTTCTGTCAGGTATTTAAGTGTTGTCCAAGGCAGTCTGATAAAAAGTGAAATAAAATTGTACCTGATCTATGTCCCTTCTGCAGAAGACAGAGGTGATATTTGCAGCCATTTGAATGGTGGTATAAAACCACAGGGAAAGATCCTGCAATGCAGACTGTGTGATGGTGCATGATCCTGTGCCTTTGCATTTCTCCAGCCTCTGTCCATGGGCTGTTCCAGCTCTTTTCCAAGAGACCAGGAGGGAGGACAGTGGGTGGTATGGGGGGCCTCCATCCTTCAGGTGGGTGAAGCAGGGATGGGATCCCATCTCACAGGTGTGTGGCAGTACTACTGAGATCTTTGTCCCCAGCAGAAATATTGTGTTACACCATCAGGCCTCGTGCAATAATAAACTGCTGAATGTTTATCTTGAAAAATCCCTCCCTAAAGTCTATTGGAGACTGTGTGGAGGAAAAGTCTCCAGCTCCAGACTTGCTATTGCCATGATTACTGAGCTGGTTGTAGTTATTTCTAGGTAAAACATTAATCATGATGGATTTTTTTATGCTTGGGGTATGTGACTCTACAGAACTACATTTTAACAGAGTACTGTTTAAATGTTGAATCCTGACATTAACTAGTGTTTTAAGAATTTTACATAGCTTGTGTGAGGTAAAGTGCTTTCATAATTGTGCAGTTTTCTTTTTTTCTCTCTTTTCCATTGTTCCTCCACCTTGACTTATGGTTCTATTGCTATTTTCCTTCTGATTTTATTACCTTCACCCGTCATTTTAATCTCCCTGCCTGGAGTGGATGGGTGGCTTAGTCTGTCCTTTGAGAATGATGAGAGATGGAGATGATCTGGCCTCTTGGGATAAAATGGACATTGCTTTACGAACAACTGGGGAAAACTGGTTTTGTGGATCGCCCCTCCCTCCAATTAAAAAATAAAAAGTCACCTAACAGCAAAGGCCCCTTATGTGTTGCAGCACAAGAGGGCAGTGTTAGGTTGGATTGAGTCGCACAAGGGCGCGATTAGCATGGGAACATTTCACGGCTGATTAATTTCTCC
The DNA here is from genome assembly GCA_035221455.1 of Xenops minutus. Taxonomy (NCBI): domain Eukaryota; kingdom Metazoa; phylum Chordata; class Aves; order Passeriformes; family Furnariidae; genus Xenops; species Xenops minutus. The sequence continues at coordinate 6,749,361 of JAWWEE010000021.1, forward strand.
TACTCGTGAAGAGGTGTCTGCAGCAGGAGCGATGGGGTGGGGGCAGCTCCCACTTAGGAATGGGCACTGGAGGAGGTGGACGAGCTCAGGAACCACCTTCTTCACCTGGATCAGCATCAGCTGCCAAAGTGACACCGCTGGGCATGGCCTTTTGGGGCACTGGTCTTGCTTCTGGGTCCCAAGAGCCACCCTGACCCCCATGGGGGTCTGCTGTGATTTGCAGCATCCGTCTTTTTGTCTCTGCCCAGTGGGATTTTCCATCCTACCTTGGGCACAATGTCACACTGATGGCACTTGCCACAATGCTCAGCAGAGCAGCTGCTTGTTATCTCCATCTGCGTTTAGCAGGGCAGGAATGCCAATCCTTTACCAAGTCCATTCCCTGGCATGGCTGGGGGTGAGATGCCCCAGCTCCCATGTCTCTGATGGAGCTGCTGAGCAATTGGGCCATGTGACATCACCCAGTATCTGCAGGAACAAACTGACTAGTCCAACACAGGGTCTGCCCAGTCCCCTAGTGTGCCAGAAAGACAAGCTCATTGTCAGTAGGTGCATTCTATGGAGAAGTTAAAAAAAAAACAAACATGGAAACACCTGTGAGTGTATAAAACTAAAGCTGTCTTCCCAGAGAGAAGAGGGATGAGAAGAGGAACCTATTCACAAAACATGCATCTCATTCCCAGCAGGATACCAGTAACCTGATCTTTCACAGTGTGGTCCTATTTTACCCAGATCACTCTGGCCTGTGAGGCTCCTTTGTCAGCCTCTGGTTTTTCATGAATGATCTGAGATGTGGGTTATCTCTAACTTCTTCCCTGTTTCAAGGAAGCATGATGTTAAACGCAAAGGTTTTATGTGTAGCTGTGGTGGCTCATTTTGAAACATGTCTTGCAGGACATGCAAAGTACGGGTTGAACACAGACATACATAATTTATTTGTGCCTGGAGGCTGGTTGCTTTTGTGTTTTTCTGGTGGTTGTATCATGCTTGGGAATGAACTTAAGCCATGGACATGAGCACTGTGCTCCGACCCCGAAATGGAGGCCACTAAAGGGCTCAGGAGTGCTTCATCCTCTCAGCCCAAGGCTACCAGACTCAGCTGGTGCAAAGTCCTTGGAGATCCCACTGCAGGCTTAAAGCCTCAGGCACTACTTCTTGATGTACACAACAGACCTTGTTTTAATAGGAATTAATTAGCAGTTTAAATACTTGCAGGGTAGGAAATCCCCCACGGGGTAGACTCGTTAAGGTTTCTTTACACATTACCTCCCAGGAGGATGTAGACTTTCCCTTAGTTTCCTGCATCCCTCTCTGCTTCAGCACAGTAATTGTACTATAGCCCCAAAGTACTGCAACTGCAACCATAAATTCTTTCCAGGGCTCATCTGTTCCTCCGTGTTAGACAGGATGGTGATGGGCAATAATTTATCAAAGAGCCTGGGGTTATAGTGTCACATATTCATGCCCGGGGTGCAACAACAAGGTGATAATGTCAGTGTAACCACACATCCTGTTTGCATTATTTATTGCTCTCATGAATGACAAATTCGTATTTTAAAATGGCTGAGACATTTATCTGCTGTCCCAAAAAGCCGAATTATGAATGTGGCATAATCTTATCTCTAGGGCAGACATTGCCTTTTATTATTGGCATTTAATAAGAGAATGTGTAATTAAAGGAAAGTAATTAGCCTATTTCTAGGAAGTTTGTATCTTGAATAAACAGGCAGCTAATGCAGCTGCAAGTGTGCTGCCAGGAGTCCTGTCTGCCCAAGCTGTCTTCTGAGGAAAGCTGTCTGCATTACAACAAGGACAAGGAGAGCTTATGGATTTCTACAGAGCGGGTACCTCAGCATCGTGTTCTCTTCAGGAGTTTGAGTTCTGGAGGCATTTTGCACAGGGATAATTCCTCTAATTCCTCTTCCTATGGGATGACCAGATAGTTGGGGGCAGAATCTGAAGCGAGGTGAGTCCTGGCTGAACCCTGGCATGGCTCCTGGCAGTTTGGAAGACTCTCATAAGTGGATTACTGAATGGGGCACGAATCCCACTTGCTTTTCCTTGCCTAGTGGCAATCGCCAAAGACTCAAGGTGGCCACATAGCAGAAACAAATAATTAGTTAAGTAATGCTGAGTTATCCCATCAGCAGAAGTCAGTGCTTGCCATGTGGGCTGGCTCTCCACTGACATGTGTGCTCTGTGTGGTGTGTGGCTCTCCCATGCTGCATGTGCTGCAGTGTGGGATGCCTTGCTGGAAGCTGCTTTGCCATGCATAGCAGGAGAAGGCAATCACCAAAGAGAATCTTATGAATCGTCTGTCACTATTCTACATCTTTCCCTTTCTGAAAAATGTGACTAGTTCCTATCATTTGAAAAACTCTCCTGGAAGAGCATTTTGTCTTTCAATAGCAGAATATATTGTGGAGGTTAAGAGCATATCTAGAAAGACAATAGGCATGAGTAGCAGCAAAAGAAATTGCAAGTAGATGTGTGGGAAAACATCTTCACAATGGTTGTGGTCAAAAAGGGAAGAGAGACTGTGGGATCATGGAGATATTCAGATACTCTGCACAAAGCCCTGAGCAACCTGATCCCCCTTTGAAGTGAGTCCTGTTTGGAGCAGGGGTTGCATCAGTAACCTCCAGTGATGCCTCCCAACACCAGCTACTCTGAGTCTGGAAGGTGATCAGCTCCCCGACCACCTGAATCACACAAAGGGCTTGCCTGGCTGCCTGGGCAGCCTCTGGGGAAGATACAGGTGGAGAGCATTTGCTGGGGCCAAACCTCCCCCAGACAGAAGTGCATGCTGTGCTTTTGGTGCTGCCAGGCAGAGCAGCCTCTGGTGCAGTTTAACACAGGGCTTCAAATAAATGCTATTCAAGAGTTTGTGCAAATCATGCAGATGCTGAGAAGCTATTCTGACACCTGATGAGCCACTGCTCTTCTGCTCTAAAAATGCTCAGTATCTGCTTATCCTTTGCAAAGTGACACCAGTATGAATGTGTCTGATTTTGTAAAGTGTGCTTTTTCTGTAGGCATTCAAACTGCTTTGAGCTGCATGATTATGAGAGCTGAGCCTCAGCATCCTCTCTGCTGTCATCGTCAGCATTCAGAACCATTGCTGAGAGGCGTTGGCGGTGAGAACCGAGCCCCAGTGCAGCTCCAGGTGATTGTCTTCTTCTCCTGGAGCCTTGGCACACGCTGCATGAATGTCACCACGCAGTGATTGCCATCACTCTGCAGGATAGCCAGGCAGGTAAGGAAGGCTGTGCTTGTCATTTAAATGAGGTGCTGGCTCATCTGAGATTCACAGTCCTGCTATGAGGTTAATTACTTTTCTTTAAATAAATATGGCAATGAAATCTTCCGCTCTTTTCTTTGGAATACTGATAGGAAGTTCAAGAAAAGAAAAAGTGATATGAATTTACACTTCAAAATTGCACATCTGAGCATGGAAAATATTGGCCCTAGTGCAGATGCAGGTAAACAGGAGTCATGGATTAAGAGATCCCATGGACAGCAGAAGGGGAGCAGCCTGAACGTTTCTCAAGTATCCAAAGCCAACCAATCCTGAAAGCTGGAGAGCTGGCCATGGCAGGATGAAGGTGCCGTAAAGTTCAGACAAATGGCCACAACCATCCAGAGGTTTTGGTATTTGCTGTGACTAATCTAAGCTGGGGGTGTGTGGAGCACAGTGAGATGTCAGCACCTTCCTTGGACCCACAGCTGCTGTGAGCTGAGCGTGCTTGCTTGGGGATGGTGTCAACTGGCTGGGGATTTGCAGCCACACAATGGGATGAAGCATAAATATAAGTCTTGATATTATCTCTGGAGACAGCGTCAGAACCGTTTGACACTTGATCAATTCACAACACATCCCCTTTCAGATGGCTCCACTTGTACCAGGGGCTGTGCGTGTGGAATCGCGCCGTGCGGGGGCCCAGGGCGGCCGTCACACGCCGCAGACGTCGGATGTCATGTCTGCTGTCCGGCCCAGAGTGAGGCTGTCCCCTGCAGGGCTGTGTCTGTGGCTATTTGTTCTGACGTTTCCTAGACGAGGGAATCACTGCGGCTTCCATACTACTGTGGCTCCTCCAGCGCTGGCTCTTGAGACCGTCTCCCCCCGCCACCTCTGCCTGAAGATCCCTGAGCAGGAAGCCAGCCCTGAGACGGTGGCTGGGGCTCCAGCACAGCTGCAGGAACAACCTCCTGCCTTGCCAAGGAAGGAAGGAGATTCGTTTTCTGCAGTGAGCTCATATTCTGAGAATGGGCCATGGCAGCTCATTGCTAACACATGCAGGGCTAGACTATACACAGGCAGGGCTGAGGGGTGCTGCTGGGGGGCTGCCTTCAGTCCCAAACAGCAAAGCAGGAGAGCTTTACAGGCAGGTGACAATGACAATTTCACCTCTTCATGCTGTTGAGAGATCCGACACCAACCAGCCAGATATTAACACTGAGGGGTTTAACCAGTCATGGAGCTTTGAAGCTTTTTTTTCTGAGCTCTGAGTGTGTTTTCTTAAAGGCTAAAATACACTTTGCATGCTGTGTTGTCATTGCAGCGTCCAGTCCTGCTGAAGGATGGGCCAGTGTCCCAGAATAGAAGGCAGATATATATTTTTGTTGAGATTTAGTTGCTGAATGAGTGAAGCATCAAGCAATTGCCATAAAGCTTTTCTCTAAGTAATGGTCTTGTCCTTCTAGATTTGGGTGACTATCTGACACAGTCTCTATTGGCTGAAGATCAAAGCGTAGAGGGAGACTGTGGGTCTGGCTGTGGTTTCCTTCCACCCTCTGGAAAAACAAAGCAAAGGCAAACGTGACATCCCACCCTGTGCGTTGGGTCAGGGAGCAGTTTGGGGGCCCAAGACAGGCGGGCTGGGGGATGCTGGGCTGGGCTGCCTTCCCTGATGGGGCCATGCTGAGTCCATCCTCCCTGGCTGCAGTGCAGGGTGAAGGAGAGCACAGAGGGAACAGAGCAGTGTCATGCTGGGTTCCAGAGGGATCCTGATGGAAAGGCTGGCAAAGGGTACTGAGAACTTGCTGGGTGGGGCCATACAGTCTTTGGAAAGCTTTTAGGACACGTAGGATTAACATGCAGTGAGAGACTTGAAGTGTAGCTGATTCTTGAGACAAGAGTGTGCTAGAGTCCAAAAGTTCTCAGCTGAGGTCCTTCTTGCCTCCATGACTCTCCAAACACGACCTCCTCCCTTTCTGGGATGGGACTGGGACTGAGCCCATGAAGAAGCCATGTTCTTCAAGGCCTCAAACTGTTTTGCAGGGGTGTTAACAGGCTCAACCCCTTCCAGTGACAGCACTGCTATACTGAGCCTTTACTTCGAGCTCCTCTGTCCCAGGGAAAGACACCATGGGTAGAAGGTGTTGTGGATGTTGGGAGCTGTGTACATATTTCAGGAGGCACATCCCTGTGTGCCTTGGAAGGTAGGCAGTGGTGAAGCCAGAAAAGAAGGGAAGATGGACAGGTAAAAAGCCAGACATGGTTTATACCCAAAGACCAGACAGAATCAATATGTTCCCACAGAGCATATTGCATCTAATCAGTGTTTTCTGGTGGAAAACTTTTGATGCACTTGAAACCTAGGGCTGGATTTATTTGCAAATGCCTAGCGAGTGATAAGCAGGTTATCTAGTACAACATTTGTTTTGCACTGGAAAAAGAAATATATTAACCTTAGTGTGATTTTTTTTATCTGAGATTGGGAACAGTGAATGCCCAGCAGGTTATGGCAGAAGCTGTCCCTGCCAGGAAAAAAAAACATTGGTCCATCTCCTTCTTGCAAAATTGTTGGTTATAACTGGGAGGGACAACCCAAAACTCCATCCCAGGGCCCTTTCTGGCCAGGACTCCTGCTGCTGAGATGCTCTTCTGGGTTGATCTCCCTGTGGTGGCCTCGCTCATGAATCCTGGACCACTGGAGTGATGACAGCATAGTCCAGGGGGGACAAGGATGGGAACATCTGCTTTCCCTGTTCCCTTCCCTTCCACTGATTGCCTGGCACCATCCTGCACTGCATCACACCTTTGATTTTGCAGTGAATTAGAGAATCTGTGGGGAAAGGTACTTGTTTTGTACCTCAAGATGAGAATAGCACTTGGAGTTTTCTGTAAGGCTAAAACAAAAATGTACAACTGCTCCAGAGACAGGCTTTTTTCCAGCCTGTACCACAAAGCTCCTGCATGCTGCTGCAGAGAATCCCATCCCCTCCTTGACACAGTGAAAGCTGTGCATGCTTCTGCAAGGAGGAGAGGGATGGCAAGTGGAAGTCATTGGTAGTGCTGTGCTGTGCCCCAGCCCATTGCCAGCCTGGCTTGCTCTGAATGCAGGGCTGTGGCTCTTCAGGGTGTGCATGGCTTTGCTGCGGGGTTTGCTGCTGATGGGCCATCTGTGTTCTCTGGCAATGGGATGGATGGAGGCTGAGCCCACACATGAGCTCCTGTTTCCTGCTCTCCCTATCACCACAGTTCACAGGTGGCTCCTGGACAGGAGTCAGGTGTAGGGTCATGATGGGGGCTTTGTGTATGGAGGGGCTCAGGTGTGGATCTGATTTCCACCAAAGTCCCAACACCCCGTGTGGAGCCTTGGTCGTGAAGCCTCAGCCCATGCCTTTCGGGAGATGCCCCTCAGTCTGGCAGCAGAAGCTCTCCTCTCCACAAGCCCTGAAGTGTGGCAGTGTTCAATAAATCTAATTTGGCCCAAATTTACTGCAAGACTCCATCTCCTCAGAAAAGCGTGTTTACTTTCCTCCTGGCAGTGACCCAGCAACACGATGCTGTGACTGCACAGAATTACAAGTGCAGTGTATTAAATTATTGCTGCTCCTTCAACTGACATGCAGAATGGAAGTTACAACTGATCTGTTTTTCCATGGAAATCTATTGCATTTAAGTATATCTAATTGAGTAAATCTTATTTGTACATATGGACAAGGTCTGCTATCAGGCCCAGAGTCTGTAGCCTTATAGACTTATGGTATATCCTCCTTCCAGCAGCATTTCTGTGATCTTTTCAGTCAACCTCCTCCTGGCTGTGCCTACAAAAAAAAAAAAAAAAAAAAATTAAAAATCTTCCAGCCTCAAACAGACTCTCAGCTCTCAAGTCTTTTTGTGGGACCCAGAAAACCCAGGTTTTTACCTCTTATTCCAGGCAGGCTCTGGTCGGTTGATTGCTTTCTGCATAGAGCACAGTCTCTTCTCCCAATTACTGTGACTGTTGAAGCTTTAAAGTTGATGATTTTATGTTGTTGGAATACAAATTGATCATTAGAAACATTAATAATGGCTGCTTGACTTTATAATTAGCTATGTATCTGTATTGCATTCAGGAGCTGTTAGTCTTCAATGAACACATTCCAAATAATCCATTTATATTTAAATAAATTGACACGCAATAGCTATCTTAATCAATCTAAATCTAATTCCTATTTAGAAGCCTCTGCTTTGCCACTTACATTTTTTCTTAGGAAAGTAGCACTTGGGTTTGGTGGATCAGAGTTTCCTTGGGATTTGGAGCCCAAGAAGGGCGGAGTGGACGAACAAGCAAAGGTCTTCTGCCTTGCAGCTTCCCAGTCCATCAGGTACAGGAAAATTCAGATCATGATAGAGGAATTGTAGCACTGGTGGGACACAAGTTTAGCTCTTCTGTCCCTTGTGTGAATTATTGGATGTCTCCAGCAGCTAATAAGTTTCCTTGAATCTGAGATCGTTAAAAATTAACTTTCATTTTTCCATCCACAACATCTAAAATTATTTGCTGGTATTTGTAATAGCTTGATTTAAGTTTGTTGGACACTTTATAGATTTGATGAGGTAAAGGCTGTCCTGGCTTACTGTCACACTTGATCAAATTTCACATAATAGGCATATGAGGTAGCTCACAGCAGTCACTGATGATGTGCAGGTGAGATGACTGCAGGGGGCTGGAAACTTCAAGCTGAGTTTGCACTGCAAAGCTTGGGTCCTGTCCCTCCCGGGTAGGTGAGTTTTATGATTTAATCTCCCACTCATGAGGTGAAGATTATAATTTTCAGGATCCCGAAGCTTCTAATGTACCTGTTTGGGGTGACAATTTGAATGTGGATGAGCAAGGAACCAAATATCATGCCTGCTAAAAATCAGTTATCAGATTTTATTAGGAGAAGGAATTGCATTGTTATACCTTTTTGGACTGTCAACCTTAATCGTTCCTTGCTCGTTTGTCTGGGTATTGAAGACCATATTGTTTCTGGAGACGAGATTGTTCATCTGGTGGACACTCTCTGTGACTTTGCTAAAGCCACATTAGCACTCAGGGGGCAGGGATCACAGTGATGCATTTCTCTTTTGGGGAGTTGGGGGTTTTTTCACTAGCAAAAGAGAGGTGCCATTTTATTGAGCTGTTAAAACCTGAAGAAATTATTCCTCCCTAGAAGACAAGAGTAGGTGTGAATGTCTCAGCAGCAAGCAAAGACTCTTAAAACCCACCAGGGAGTTCCTGAAGGCGATGAAAATACTGTTTTCCACTGTTTTGCAATATGCTTTTATCTCCATGAAGCTCCTATGAAAACAATCACAAAACCCCACCACCTCTTGCTGCAGACTGATCTTATTTCTCTGTTGTCTTCTTAGTGAAAATAGATAAACAAAATAATAACACAGACAAAAAAAATCAGCTTGTGATGCCAGTGGAGGCTGCGAAACCCTGCACTGCTTGGAGTGGTTGGAGTGTGCTGCACCTTGTGCCAGGCATGTGTCATCTGTCCCCAGCTCTGGGTGCCCACTGAAAGACAAGACAGGCAAAGGAAAGGAGAGAGGAATGGAGGTACCCAAATGGATATGGCTGCTAGGTCAGCCCAACCTGAGATCTGGGTTAGCTGGGATGGTAGGAAACCTGGGGGACATTGTTCTACTATTTGTAGGTGTTTGGGTGCAGAGATTTGTCTGGCTCTGGTGTCTTGGCCACTGGCTCTTGTTCAGGGACACCCCACCAGAGGGATGGAGATCTGTCCTTCCCCAAAATAGGGGAGGTGCCTTGCTGGGCAATGCTCCCAGGGACTGTAGCTCAAGCAGCACTGCAGTTACTGGAAAAGAACTGAAAACCTGCCAATCTTCAGCTGGGATGAAGAGAGAGAACCCTCGTGGGGCTCCATTAATAGGGAGCTGCTAGGAACTGCTGAACAAAAGGACTGGTCCTGCAACAGTACAGTAGGCAGAGATTGGGTTTATTTGACCGTGTTTCATCCAAGTCTGATGGGTTTTTTTTCCACTTTGAAGGTTCCTTTATTCTCTTTTGTGTTTCCACAGAATGGTTGCAGCATTTCAGGGCTCCTGGGGTGTTTTTGTGCATTCAGTGGAAAGGGGTCCAGACCAGGACTGCCAAGGGTTCACACCACATGCCAGAAAACTTCCCCCAGCCAAGTCCAGGGAACTTTAAACCTCCTATAGCTAGATCAACACCCAAAATCACTGCAAGAGGCCACAGTAGGAGAGCAGAAAGGACAAAGGGCACAAATAGTTTTGTACAACTTTACAGGTAGAGGAAATGTGTTAGGTGAGAATGGCCATGTGGAAAAAGCCCAGTGGCTCTGCCAAATTTAACCCTGACATGAGAGGAGCCTGGAAATAATACATGTTTTATACAAGTTTTCATTGTTAGCTTTTCCAGGAAAGATCCTTTATCTGGTGAGGTTTTGTTCACTGCTGCTCTTTGTTGCTGCCTTTGATTTCTCCCAGTAATTCTTCCTTTCAAATACCCTGTTGTTGTCCATCCTTATTACCTGGAGTCATTTGGGTGACATTCATTTTTACTTCTTAAAAAATTCCTTACCTTTGCTAAAGGCTGGATCACATCCTATTTAAAATCAGCAGAAATACTTCAGTAAGCCCCAAACTGGACCTGAAACTGTTGTTCCCTTTCAGATTTCTCAATATGCTATTTGCCTCCTAGCAACCACCACTTGCAGTCAGGGGTACAGCAATATTAAGCTCTCGCTGTGTGCCACAACTGGCATCCCAGTGCATCCCGCAGAGCTTTACAAAGCCCTCAGTAGTGTCAACTCACTCCACTGCTGTAGGTGTCATTTAGACATCGTACAACACTCTGAAAAGCAAAGGGAAGTTCTGTCCTGCAGAGGCTGTAAGAGGAGGACAGGGTTAGGTTAATACCCCAGGAGGGACAGAAGTACCCAGGGGATGTTTGGGCATCTCCTCTGGTTTTACTGCCTGGAGCATCCCAAGCTCTGTGTTGGAGCTGCACTTTGTGCATTGTCTCGTTCCAGGTGCAGTTTTGCAGTCCTGCTCTTTGACAGCTAATTTGGTGCCTTTTCTTCCTTTTAATTACAGCAATTCATCACACTCCCTGCCAGCTCATCCTCCCTAATACACTGTAATGGTGAATGTCACTTGTTCAGGTAGGACAAGGTGAAGCTTGCCTGCTGGGAGTAGTGATTTTTCCTTAAGGACTTGGTAAATGCTCTCAGCTGAGTGAAGTCTTGGAGTTATTTTGGCTTCCTTCTGCTTCCTTTCCTCCTATTTTTGCATGTCCATTCCATAAATTCAGTTCCTGATTAGCCAAGTTGCATCAATTGTGGGCCTCTTTGGGGAAACTCAAGATCTTCTTTTATCTTCAGCTGTTTAGGGAGGAAGGTGGGTGTTATTCCAGTGGGGCTGGAGAACCAGCCATGCTCATGCAGCAATATCAGAGGGATATTTCCAACAGGCATTTGTGGCTCAGAACAGCCTGAATTCCTTAGCCCTTTCTTAAGGAGCTCACAGTAACAGACATCTCACAGGGTTTGGATGAGCAACCTCCATTCTGGCATATCTTATTTGAAAATTGCCAGTGACTCTTCCCTGTTTGTTAATTACTAATTTAAGATCTGAAGGACTTTTTGCTCATGGTATTGGTGAGGTGATTCAAGGTTATTTAGCTGCGGTGTTTCATGAGAATCTCAGTTTTCATTAAAGGACAGGAAAGAAGTAAATATTTAGTGCACTAGACAATTCCAAAAAGAAAGGTGAACATGCAAAGCTTCAGGGCCAAAATTCAGATGGCAATTAACGACTCTGCCACCTTCAAAACTATTGTTATTATTCTTAGATTTCATGATGCTTTTAACAAACTGAATTTTTAGAGCCTGGAGCAATTCAGTTGGAAGGAATTATAGTTTCAAGCTGCAACACACCTTTGTAATCTTCCCTGGTTCAGATGAGGGGGATGAGGATGCATAGAGATCAGCATGTATATGTGGGGTTATGTAAACTGCATATATGGGTATTATATCATCTATTTTATTTTAATTGTGTCTATCTTGCTAACTGGACAGTTTGCAAGGACCACATCGATAATCCAGGAAGATAAAAAGTTTAAGAGTAATGGCATAAATACACTGTGCATTTTACTGGTTCAACAGTCATAATATCTGGATCATATAAAAATAGCTATTTAACAACAACTGTTTCTCCCACAGCAATTAAGAACCTATGAAAGTTGAAAGATGATGAGCCTCATATAATTGGTTTCTGCAGAGTCTAATGAGACTTTATTTTCTCAGTAAATAGAATATTCTCTTTCTTGAGAACAGAAAGAATAATTGATGGTAAATATTTACAAGTGACTCTTATCTTTCTCCTGTCATGGAGTTTCATCAACAAACTACACTTAAAAAAACCCCCAACAAAACAAAACCAAAAAACAAGAAAACCTACTCAAATTAGAAATGCAGCTTAGTTACTACTGCTTAATATTTGTACTGCAGTGGTGCCCAGAAGACCAAACTCAAGGTCTCATACTTCCCATGTGAAATTGCTGGATGTTCCAATCAGTTTGCAGTGAAAGTCCAGGTAACTTTAATGACACACTGGTGTCCAGATCTGTCACAGAAGGTGCCAGGATGCCTCCCTGTGCAATGCCCTGGTGGCCACGGGAGCAGAATGAAGAGCCCTTGCTCATCTGCTGAGGGCCATTTCATCTGAGGATGACTCGACAAGGTGTGAGAGCTGGACACTGCTCCTCATGCCTGCCCTGGGAGAAAATCCTGGAGTGATGCACCATGGAGCACCAGAAGCAATCTCAGGGTTACACATGGCTTTTCTTAGCTACTTGCTCAGCTGTTTAGTGTGCTTTGCCATTGAAGTGGTTTGGACGCTACACAGCACGAGTGGTTTGTATCAGGGCACGTACGTGTGTGCATCTTGGGGAATGAGTCAGCTACAACACACCGAAAGTTTTTCTTCAAAGCATTGTTCTTTAGTCTGATTGTACACAAGTTTTAACAAGAAACACCATACATTTCCCTCAGTCGACAAAAGCCCTGGCTGGGCTTTGTTCCCAGACAGTGATGTGAAGCACAGCATCCTTGGAAATGCTGTGCCTGATGGGGCAGAGCAGGCTGGGGGTCCCAGGCTCCAGGCACAATCTCCCCAGTCTGCTGCCTGTACTGTACCCATGACAACCAAAGCATCCTAGTTTTGGAGAGAATTTTGTAAACTGGAACCATCCTAAATAATGCATCTTCTAATTGCTGTCTTATTTTATTTCTGTAACTCCACTTACGGTTCCTTCTGTGGGTTTTGGGGCCGCATTTGCTGTAGCAATTCCAGGCATCAGTGGAGACACACTTGAGAGCCATTTTGGCCATGGTGCGAGCTGTTCCTGTGCAGTCTGAACCTCTTTTGCCAACATGGATTGTACTCACATAAGACCTCTTGGCCAGCTCAGTTGACATGTATTATGATGATGGTCTGAATGCAAGTAAAATGATGTGAAGATAAATATTGATGTTTCAATTACCTTTTAAGCTGTACTTGCTGAGATCCCAGTGCCTGACTTGGGCGTTAAAGCATGGATTGTATCTGGTTCTGTGAACACATCATTTTGTCTGTTCAATGTATATAATACCTTATACTTTTATCCTTGGGTAACCACTTCTGCTTTAAAGAGTGACCCTAAATTGTATTTACACAATAAATTAATGTTCAGTTCCTGTGGAGAAAAAATGGCTTCAAGGAACCTGAGCAAGTGCAATTTTCTCTGTTCTTCTTCCATGATCTCAATCATAAATAAGTAGCTATGAGAGCTCATGGGACAGTGCAAGGGCTTCTCACAAGCAGTTGCTTTTACAGCTCTTTTATGGCTTGGGTGTTGAGGAACTAACAGTCTGAAGTGAAACCAATGGTGGTTGTAAATACATCTCTTTACATGACTATATCTTCATTTTTTTCCCAGGAATAAGATGATAGCAGAACACAGATTCCTGAAGCATCTCTTTCTGAAGGCAAACATGACCTCTTTTCAACTGCCATGACTGCAAGGCAACTTTCTTTATTTAAGGAGGAAGAATTCATACTTGTCACCAGGGAAAATTATGAATGCACAAGAAGTGTCTCATGTAGTACCAAATATTTCTGTGCTCTTTCCTGAGGCATATGCTTAGATAGGATTTTCTCTTAAAAAGAAAGAGGGGTGAACATCAGTTGCCAGATGTCTTCTTAAGCATCCTTGCTAACCAAGGTTATATTAATTCTTTTGTGTTCAAGACAATATCACTTACAGGATCAGGGATTGTTATTTCACTGACACAGAATAAAAGGTGTAGGTCTGAAAAGCAACAGGTTTGGGGTTTTTTTTGGGGTGGCTGATATTCTGAATGGAAATTGTATTCTCTTCTTAGAGGACATCAAATGAAACAAAGCACCACTAGACTAGTGCTGCTGACCTGTATGTCTGCTGAGACCAGGGACATGGCAGAACAGGGAACAAATGGTTTAATCTCCTCCAACTCCATTGTTATAGTGAGACGAACAGCAAATTCAGTTCTGCCTCTCACATCTCAGAAAGGATGCTGCAAAACTGGAAAGGGTGCTGCAAAGAACTGTAGTAAAAATCTGGGGGCAGGAAAGAGTGTCTTGTGGTGTGAGATTTACGGAGCTTATCAGAAAGATTTCAGTCTCGATTTGATTACAGAGCCTACATATTTTAATGAGGAATAAATATTGTATAGGTACTACTAAATCCAGTGCCTGTAGGCATAGCAAGAATCAGAGTCTGAGAGCTAAATGAAGAACCATTTATGTTTCAAATAGCACACACATTTTCACTGATGGCATGGTTAGCCACCAAGAAAAGCAAATGAAAACCAAAAGAAGTAGCAGACAGTCTGTTTTGATGCCTAAAATCCTGGTAATGAGTACCTCTAAAGTTTGAAAACAGACATTGGCAGGGAGTTCCTGTCCAGTGGAGTGACCAGACACGGGTTCCCCACCACAGGGACAATGCCCCATGTAAGCTCCGAGCACTCAGCTGAGCCATCCGTGTGTCCATCCATCCATCCACAGGCTGCAGCTGTGTCCAGGTGTGCACCCAGTCCAGCTCCACACTGGGTTACAGCAGAGGGTGCTCTGAGCTCACCATGGTGGGACAGCCCACACTCTGTGCTCCCAAAGAGTTTCCCCTGCAAACCATCCCAGGAGGAGCGAGCTGGCTGACCCAGCCCTGCAGTGCTCCATGGTCAGGGCTCGGAGGGCTGTGAATTTAATCACTGCACAAGGGTCGGGGCCTTGGGAGCTGCTGCTGCCCAGTTTCTTGGCTGGGAAGCTGGAGCAGAGCCGTGTGTGAGATTCCCACCGAGGGTGGTTATGTAAAACACCGCTCTCACCATAGTTCACTGACAGAATTAACTAGGCTGGGAGGCAGAGGCAATATTCCTCTAATTTGTCCTCCACGGTGCTTTTCCTGCCACACTCTTGGTAAAAGGACATTCTTTTATCAAAGTTCTGACAGGACTTTTAATCAAAATGATCCATTTTAGAATAATTTCTCATTTATGCTTCCTTCTTCTCTTTCTCTCTCTCTCTCTCTCTCTCTTTTTTGTTTTAACTTTTCTCACTGAAGAAAAAGGAAAAAGGGCAGGGAGGAACATTGGAAAAAAATACTCATTTCCCGGTTTTGTTTTTTAAAATAATTGGAAAACTTTCAAAATCTCTGAAGCACTGCTTGTGAAAATTTCCCAATTTCAAAATCAGGGCAGTACTGGGGCTTGGGGCAGAAGTCCTCTAGCCCAGTCCAGTCAGTTCTCATACAATTTTAAACAGCTGATAATATTCAAGTTGAGGATGGAATAGCACCTCCTTCCTGAGAGATGAAAGGGAGCAAGGCTGGATGATGTAGGAAAGGAGCATGTGGGTAAAAAAATCACTGCTTATTTTCTCTTCCCACATGGGATTGGGAATGGAGGAAGGAGAGGGGATCTTTGCCTCAGATGCTGCAGTAAAAGGCAATGTGTTGGGCAGGGAGAGGTCAGTGTGCCCCAGCTGGGCTCAGGGGTCCTCTCTGACTGCACGAGGCTGCAGTGTGGACACAGTGGTGTCCTCGGGGCAGCAGTGCCATGAACGTGCTCCCTGGCGTTTGGAGTGTGGCACGCTGTCGGCTGTGGTTTGTTAGTCGTGCTGGGTCGCCTGACCCTCCAAATCTTCAAGGAAAGGCTTGGTATTTGCTCTCTGACAATTTCTTTGTTAGAGGATTGTTCTTTAAATACTGTGGTTTATGTGCAAAATATTGTTTGTGTATAAAATAGCATTAAGGCTCGGTTGGGTCCCGAGTTGACCTCTGCCCAGCCCTCAGATCCTTCAGCTTCTCATTTGATGTGTCTCACAGTCTAAGACATGCTGCTGCCCCTCTCCCATACAGCACACAGCTTGCTTCCCAGAACACATACCTAATTTGTAGCTAATACTCTCATTGTGGCTACTTTAATAACAGTATAGATTTTTTTTCCAAATGAGATGCACATGTGGCTTCCAAGCTAGTATTCTTCTGTTTCAGATTATGCATATTTTTTTCTCAAGATGCCACATCATACATAATTTTCTATAATCTTTTCTATTGATTTCATTCTTAGTCTTCATCAAAAGAGCATTGGAGCAATGGAGGAGCAGATTGTGACCTACCTTGCAGAGAAGGAAAGGGCAAGAGGAATCTAATTACACCATTATATTGACCTTCTGCTTTGTGGGCAATAGCCCTGGATCAGAGGAATAGGATTAGCTAAAGAACACTGCTCCCAGGGGTGGGAGCTCTGGCTACTTTCCACCCTGCTAAGACTCCTAGAAAGCATGTCTCTCCTTTGGGACACAGCTTCTAGGTGGTACTATGTCCTTCCAGGACAGGCTGGAAATTCAGAAGATGCCTGTGACATTCTTGCAAGACCACAAGCAATGAGTACAATAAGGACAAGCCCAAATCTTGAAAGGGAACAAAGTTATAGCTCAACCAGCTGGAGCTGAAAAAGGCCACTGGCTCAGCTCCAGAAAGACTGGTATGTTTTGATGTTTGTGGAATATCCTCATGTTTCTTACCAGGACACACTGCTGGGACAAGATCATGCCAGAGCAAGTTTATGATGCTCATCCCCTGGGTTTGACTGCAGCAGAAATACCTTGTGGTTTCTCTACATCTGTGTGAAATTAGTAAGTCCTGGAACACATGAAAATTAATAATAAAAATAAAAAGCTTTCCTTCCACCCCCCGTCACCTCCTCCCACTGACACGATTTAAAGATTTAGAATCAGTTTGTATAGAGGCCAGAGACTGGAGTTACGATTGTAATGTTTCCATTTAGGACAAGGAAATTGAAGTAGAGCAATTAATCAATAACAATATGGCAAAGTAAAGACTGAGACACTTAGAGCTTGCATGCTTAGCTGCATAAGGGGAATTTTAGAAAACTTCTGTCTTTTACTGCTCTTTTAAGTTTTATATTACCAACTTTCAAGTACAGAGAGTAGCAGTGCTTTGTGCTGCACTACTTCACTCCACATTATAAACCCATTCATTTACAGGGAGCGGATACTTAATTATGAATAATCCCAAAGCATTTCACTGACCGTTGTACAAACTGTGCATTCAGGCCCATTTCATACAGCCATGAAATGCCATCATCCCTCAGGTGAAACAAAGCAGCTCTTCAGCAGCACAAAGCAAAGCTACACAGCAATTTGGGGAAGGAAGTGAGGAATAATGGATTCATTTGAAACTGCAGGGGGATTTTAACTATGCAGAATGCAATTACCAGAACTGGAGTTTATCCAGGACACTGGGGTTAAGACCCTATCTATTACAAAAGATGCCACAGAACTGCCAGCATTCTTCCCCTCACTTCCTACATGTTACTCACTGGGCTCCTGAGCACACACTGAAAGAGGCCAGTCCTGTTTGCATTGGAAAAGTGATGGGACCTAAGGGCAAGGTGCAGAGGAAAAGGTAATATTTCTCACTGACCAGAGCTTTCTCTTTGCACATGATCCAAAGGTCTTTGTATGGGAGAGAGACATGAAGGGCTCTTGGGTGTGTGACTCCACCCAGAGCCACCAAACCAGGGCAGCTATTGGTCTCTGGTGCAAGCAATGGGCTGCTAAAAGAGCAGTGTGGCTTCACAGCCTAAGTCTGGTCATCAATACCTTAAGCCAGAAATAGATCATTTCTTGTCCAAGTTTATGCAAGTCAGGCTGAATAAATTTAAATATCTAAATACCTCTTAATTGGGATCAGAATTCCCTTATTTCAATGGAGGTGATAAAGGAAGGACAATATCTCTAACATCCTGGCGAGCAGCACCACAGCACAGAAGAAACACTTAAAACTCCCCTGTATGGTGCCTGTCAAGAGCTTTGCTGAGCTGTCTGAGTTTTGGATAGTTCCTTGACCTCCTGAGCCCAGCTCCCATCTCACCCTCCACTACCTTTCAATTGTACATGTACAGTCTCTTCATGTCGTTTAACAACTTCATTAAAAAATAACCAAAGCCCAGAAAATAACCAAAGAGAAAAATCAGCAGCTGCAATCCGGTTTTGACAGGAGAGAGGAGCAGGGGGGAGCAGAGCAGTAAAGGCTGGCCCAGGCAGGGGCTGAGGGGCAGAGATGTGCCTGCTCTGCAGCATCGTGTCCCAGGACTGTCCCTGCCTCCCCTCTCACCGCAGGCAAACAGGCAGCATCGGATCTGCAGGGGAGGAGGAGAGGCAATATTTGTTCAAATATATGTATATTTTTAACTCCCACAAAAATACCAGTTGTGAAACTCTGGGAGCAGCACTTTTTAGCTTGGCACGAAAGCCAGAGTGTATCTGGAAAGCTTTCAGCTGATTTGTGAGATAAAAAAGGCAGTATTCAACATTCCTATTTCTGGACATTTAACTGATTACATTAAAAGTCAGAAAGTTCTGCGTCTTTTTTTCTAAAGATCCAGGTACTAGGTGTGGTCAGTGCTGGAAACACCTGACTGTCTTCTATTCCCTCCATTTACTGTTCTGAGTGTTTAAGTCTTATCTAAATGTATGTAGTTTGATGTCCACAAATATTATTATTCTCACCTGGCTGTTGAGAGCAGACAAGTAAATAAACAATTAACCATCACAGAAAACTCGTAACAGAATCCTCCTGCCCACTCACAGGTGCTGTGGAAAAATTCCCAATTACTGGTGAAACCCCAATAAATCATATGTCAGTCTTGTAACTGCAAATCTGTCTAATAGAATCTGGATATTTCATGCCCTGTGCCATAAATCGGTGCCCCTGATGAGTGGGCTTTGAATGGCTGGCCAAAAATATTAATCAAGATTAAATCAAAAGCGGAATGCTACATGCTAAAGCAGTGTTAGCCAGGATGCTTTCCTAGGAATGAAATCACTCAGAAATGGCTTATAAATCTGGGACATGGCTGAGCTTGATGTGAGGAAATGTGACTGGTATGGATTTTCAGGTTTTATTGTGCATAGATATTGCATATGATTAAATCTTCCTGCTCCTGCAGACAGTGTCAGATTTCAGGACACATGAACCGTGTGTCTTCATCTGCCAAAGGCAGTAGGTGACAACGGGCTGAAGGACCACTCTGACACACCTCCTGCAACAGCATATGGCAGAGCAGTGTCTGAGTTATAGCAGCAGAAATGCAGGGAGGATCACAAACAACAGAAATAAACCTGGCAAGGTCAGACTTCACTGGTGATTTTACTGAGTAGATGAAGGACATGCAAAATCTGAAAAAATAAGACTTGTTTGGATCTAGCTGTACTCCATTTTAGGTGACATTCTTCCTCATAGTGTCCAACTGAACTGATCTATGTGTGTATTCTCAAGTAGATTGGAAGTGACAGTGTTCTGATAGCTGCTGCACTGAGGATTGGCCCAATCATCAAGGGTTTATCCAGTTTTTCTCTTGTATTTATTGATCATTAATGAATCAGGGCTTATTCCTTGCAGATACTGATTGAATCACTGAGCTGCATCTGTGAAACAACCAGGAGCAATTCTCAGAAATACAAGAATATACTCTTGCCAACATCAACAGGTAAATTAAATATGTATCAGACATGGCCTATGTACCTAATGCAAAATAATGCTCTATTTCAAATTCATCCTTAATTTCCTCTCTTTATAGCCTGAAATATTTTTTACACATAACATTCCTGTCTGGAATATTTTCCAGCTTATTTTCTCCAACTCTTCTCCAGGGGAGCAAAGATTTGCATAACATTAGGTCAAAAGCCTGTTGAGGATATACTACATGGAAATTTTGTAAAACAGACTCATCCTCTGGCTGTGAAGGGGAACTGGGCTTGGAGTGCAGCTTTACAAAGGCACCAAAAGCCAGACAATATCCAGAGGTTCTGCCTGATACCAACAGTGTCCAGCAGAAAATGAGAAAGCACTGAATAGTTAATAGATCCATCACTCTGGTACATAGAGCAGACACTGCCAGGACAATGTAAAGTCACCCCAGAAGAATGATAAGGTGGCTACTAAAAAGTTATTATGATTCATAAGCTCATAGAAGGGGCAGGGCTGGTGCTCAGTGTCCCCACACAAGAGAGCCACCTTTAATTTAGTGGCTGTACACCTACTACTCAGTAACAGAGCATGCCTTCCTATCCACAAGTCCCATCTCTTAGCATGGATAAAAATTTCTATTTGGGATAAAGTTTAACTTTTATAGAGTGAATAATATACATTTTCTTGGAATTCTGCCTTTCAGAATAAGACCAATAGCTTCAATAGTTTTAATAGCCTTCATCATTTAGTGATCATGCCAAGAAGATTAATAATCATAATAACCATATTTAATACTCATATAGCAGGTTGTTGGGGAAATGATTGTTAGTTTCTGTGTTGAATGAAAGTCACTGTAACCACCACTTGTTCTAGGGAAATTTCAGTGCAACTGATTTTGTAGCCCAGCTTTAGGTAACATCATTACTGGGGAGGGAGAAAAAACAGCCTCAAAAATTCAGTGTACAGGAAAAAAACCCCTGCAATGTTCAGATGAAATCAATAGCACAGTGTGAAAAATGGCATAGGAAATAAAATAGCTGATCTGCTGGCTCTTTCAGAAATGCTTCATCCTGACATAAAGTTTCAACTAAAATAAATAAAAGTTTTGCACCTAAACTTGTGTTCATATTTTTAATGAAATCCAACCTGACCAAAAAAGGCCCAAGTAATTTAATTCTTCCTCCTGGTTGTGTTCTCCCTGACTAGTTTTATTCAAGTACTCTGGGAGGGCAAACACTCCAACAGCTGGAGGGTGAGACTTTGTGGTGCTGGATCATGGTGGGGTGGAGAGGACATCATGGACCACAACAGAGTGCAGGGAACCTGCTTTTAAGGAATTCTACTGGCTTTGGTGTTTTTTATTTTTCTTTTTTGTTCAGGATTTGGGGTCTGTTCTGCAGCTTAGGATAGGTGTATTCCCAGAGCTGTAGCTGAAGAAGAAAAGATGGGGGAAGGAGGGGCATCCCCAGTGAAAATCACGGACCAAGATCTGGGGTATTTCTACTGTGAAATTCTTGGGGACTCTCACCCTGACAGAGCAGCTCCCTGTACCTCAGAAAACATTTTATTGCTATAAGAGGATTCAAGTTCCTTCTAAACGCAGCTCCATTACTCTGCTCACACTAACACCTGTGAAAGCTTTGGAGGCAGTGGCTCATACTAAATACCTGTGAAGAATTTTGGGGTAGTTTTCCTTGCCCTGTGTGTAGAATCATTTGAGTTGGAAAAGACCCCTAAGATCATCGAGTCCAACCTTTAACCCAGCACTGCCAAGTCACTAAACCACTAAGTGCCACATCTACATATTTTTTAAATGCCCCCAGGGATGGTGAGTGCACCGTTTCCCTGGGCATTCAACCTTCTGGACTGACTCAAGTGTTTTCTTAATTGGTTCTGAAAACATGTATTTGCAATCTGAGTCAATTGGGCTCCTCAGCTGAAGACAAACTGAGTTGACTCCTCTTCCAAATCCATCAGTGGCACAAGGTGCTGATTAGAAAAAAGGCCACAGGAGATTCTCATGAGAGCCTGGTAACCCCATGTACTCTCCAGCCTGATCAGGAGGTTTTAAATAGAAGAAGGAAGAAAGGAGTTCTGTGTAGTTCTCTTAGTCCGAGGAAGCTGCTCTGTGGAGGAGGTGAGGACACGCTCAGCACTGCCAGCATCATCTTCTCAGCAGGATGGTGAGTGAAGGCTGCTGGTTGTACAGCCCTTGCTTTGTACCCTGGTGCTAGATCAGCCTGAATTGTGTGAAGCCTGGCCTGGGATTAAATCAGGGAAGTTTGGCTGCTGGTTTTGGGTTGTGTTCAAGCCATACCTTCTTGCCTTCTCTTGTCAAGTATGGGTTTGCCTGTCAAGCTACCAACCAGAATTTTTATTTCAGACCCTGCTGTATCATAGGCAATGCAGAGGTGGGGGGAGAAACACTATAGTGGGTGTGCCAGAATAGAAATGAACCTTAAAATATGCTGGGGTGAAACAAGGATTAGAAGAGGATAGCAATTGGCTCTTTATCTGTAAGAGGTTTTTTCCCCCACCCAGAATCAGTCTTGAGAATCTTCCTGCCTTTTCCAAAAATAGAGACCCTCTTATATCCAAAACACTTCAGAGTTATTTCATCTCCTGTTTAACTCCTGCCTAATAATTTCATCTTTCATTTCCTCCTATTGTTCACCCTGGCATGCATCCCATCTATTATAAGCCCCAGATATCATAAAGTAATTTTTTTAGATTTAGGGAGAGGGAAATAAGAATCAGCTGGTTTGAAGTAAGGTTTTTATAGCAGCACAAGTTCTGGAAGTATTGCATAGAGACTGGTATTAAAGAAATAGCTCCACGGGAGGAAACTGAAGTGAGGAGACAAAGCAGCCCTGGCTTTCTCTAAGAGCTGTATTACTGCCAAAGCAAGGGTAATTGCTCCTATTTAGGACTCTAATACAAAATGGTGTTTTGCAGACACTAAGGAGAGATATGAAGTTTTCACAAGCATGAAGTAGCCATTGGATAAATACTCATGAGAGCTTGGCTTTTCCGAAAATCTCCAGCTAATTACTGTACTGAAGTCGCTTGGCTGCAAAGCAGTGTTTTTAGAAAATTAAAATGTCTGTAAATATGG
This sequence comes from Xenops minutus, assembly GCA_035221455.1. Classification (NCBI taxonomy): domain Eukaryota; kingdom Metazoa; phylum Chordata; class Aves; order Passeriformes; family Furnariidae; genus Xenops; species Xenops minutus. The sequence goes on from JAWWEE010000021.1 coordinate 6,771,798, forward strand.
CCTTTGCCTCTGTGTCTGCACGCAGGATGACACAAACTGCAGAGGCCATCAGCTGGATTGGAGTACCTGTTTGACCTCAGGGACTGGGCTCAGTTCACTGCATTGCTATGTGTTGGGCTATTTCCACACCTTCCTTCTTTCCACGGAGAGAAACTACTCTAAGACTTTATATTCTTTTTGTCTTGTGAAGGTGGATCAGAGTATCAAAAATATCAGCAAAACCAGGGCTGGAAGTTCTGTTTGAGAGTGCTGAACGTAGCATTGCAGCTCTGCTAATGAACCCATCTGGATGCCTTTTCTCAGGTAACCTCACCTTCTGCACCAAATGCAGTCCTGACAGGAACTGAAGGTCAAAAAATTTCAGTTTGTGTTTTCTGAAGAATTTCTCATGGAAAGGCTGTAGGAGGGCTGCTGCAGAGGAAAATTCAGGTTTAGAAAGGGAATAAGAACAATAAGGATAAGCAGTGCCTCTACCAGGTCAATCCAAGGTCCAACTTCATTTAACTGTGGGATATCAATACCAGAGATAATGGTGAAGGCATCAGAAAAAGATGGAAGATGCCTCAGAGAGAGTTAGAAAATAAACAACCCATGACGTGCATTGTGGGCTAGCTGATCACAAACTCACATCTTTCTCTTGTCTGTCCAAACTATTGACAATGAGTTGAAGTCTGTTGCAACTTGGTTTAAATGCGTGCTTTCATTTCATACAGAACTACCAGGGAATAAATGTTCTTTCTCCCTGAAGAATTATTAGGGCTAATAACAATGGAGGTGTGACAGCTCTGTTTTACACTAGTTGTCTAAACCTCTTTGAGGGATACAGGAATAAGTTTTCATGAGGCATATGCTGTGATGACTTGCAGATTGATGGTTCAGTGTGCCAATGTGCTGTGTGTTATTAATGACCTCTATTTCCAGCAGCTCCCTAGGACTTGCACTCACTGCACTCTTCTGGCGTAATCCAAAATCTCTTGAATCTTCCAGTACTTTGGTGTGCTTAAGAATAGTGTGCAAGTATGGAGGCCTGGTCCCACAGATATCAATTTTTAAATACTGTTTTGTTCTGGATTAATTGATGTTCACTTGTAGCTGTATTTCAGATTTAATGAACAGTTATGATGATAACCAGGTTCTCACCCTTTATGGAAAGACAGCACTTCATAAATACTGAAATGTGCTATTTCTACATCTGTGCTACTTTCCTATGAACCTGGAAATGAAATTATGTGGCTGCTGTCTTAGGAGTGTAACTATTGAATAGCTCTTGCTAAGGGGTCCATCCGAAATCCATAAACAAGGAAAGGAATTCCATGTGATTGGGAAAAAACAAACATGCCACACAGTGTTTCTGAAGAGAAAAGTGTTTGCTCTTTTATTCTGGTAGTATGAAGACAGAGAACTGCCTAGTAAGAGAAGCAAGAATTGGTGGGTTGTCCCCAGCTGGGGCTCTCTAAGGATCCTTGAGGGTGGAAAATATGAATATGCTGGTCTGAAGATTCATTGAAGCTGTTACGTGGCCCTAAGGCATAGTGGGAACAAATCAGTGCTGAACATATAGAGACCCAGAAAGGTGACCAGAAATTGATATTCTTCTTCAACTCTTCTGTTACTATCCTGTTATAAAGAAGAGGCTGTTCTGAGGCAGCAAAGAGTTAAAAACAAAGACTCTAGACAGATTAAACATTAAATTATTCTGACACTGATTATATTAAACACTTAATTATTTACTAGTGGCACCAGAGAGAGAACATGAATTCTCTAGATCAGAACAAATGCAGTGATGCAGTCCAGGCTATTTTTAATAAAGCCTTGGACACAGTGTGCTGAATCCAGCGTGTCCCATCACTACATGCATCATTTAAAGCTTTTATAAACAGCCATGTTTTTTCAGGAATCAGACGTTAGGCAAGCACTTGGGTAGCACCGTGGAGGAGTGACGTAGCAATGTGATAAACATTCACAGAGATCCAAGCAGAGCCTTGAGAGGGCTGAATGTTTGGGAAAATAGATTATCTGGGACTTGGAAGGCTCTATTGGCTGTGCCAGCGATGTGTAAAAAGCAAATTTCTTGAGCTTCCAAGTTCCCAGAATCCTCCTGAGGTCTGTGCCATTCAAAATAGGAGCAGGTTGCTGGAGAATCCTTTCAGCTGAGGGGTAATGCATTCCTTCTGCTACTTGCAGAAATGCAGCAGTGGCAGAGGAAACTGGCAAAAGTCAGGAGGCAGCTGTACGAGGCAGGATGACACTTCTTCCTCAGTCCCCTGGTGGCTGTGTGAGGATGAGTGGAACTTCCAAGTGCGTGGACTCCTGTCTCCCACAAGGCTGCTGCATTTAAATTTTGCATGCAGGAGTGACAGTGTGAAAATCTTGTCAGAGTTATAGAGGGAGTGATTTTAATGTGCAGAATGTTCTAGTCTATAAGTTGCCCTGTTTTTTAAGTACATGCATCTCTTATGTAACAGGAGTGCAGCTCAGAACCCACTTCCTTGGAGGCATTTCATTGCTGCTTAGAGCTGTTGTGGTGCAGGAGGGGCTGTGGGTATTTGGGGGAGGGCTGTGGTGGTTTAGGTTCCCTATTTTTCATCTTAAATGTGGATTCTGGAGCTGACCTGTAATAAAATACAAAGATGAGCTGTAATGAACTAGTGCAGTTGGTGTGGGACCCTGTATATGTACAACAGAGAGGGAAGCTCTTTGGGAAGTTAACTGTTGTGCATCCTCAAGTACCTCCTTAGAGGAGTCACTGGTGTGTCCTGTAGGAAGGCAGTGCATCAAAAGAGGGAAGAATATTTTGTGTATGAATAGGACAAAACCACCTTGTGTTCCCCATTACTTCTGTGCAGGCGACAAACCCTTTACAGCTGGGATGGGGGTTTTGTTGGTTTAAATGCAGTGGTCAGTGGAGTGGACTCTTATCTCTAATTGAATCAGAGAGGCAAACTGAACCTGGCTGACATCAGAAAATTTGTTGCCTCGCTGACCTACAAATAATATATAACTGCAGCAACAAATGCACTAACCAACCTTTGGAAAAAATTACACAAAATCTAAGCAGTAATTGTATTATTTAAACACAAAAGGGAAATGCAGAATTGATGTTCAGAGTCTGTTCCCAAGTGCCTTTGTCATAATCTGTTACAAGTGCTATGCACTCACTCAACTGATGCAATTCCCATGGATGTCTTGGCAGTTCTTGAGTAACATCATATCCCCAGGGAGCTGAACCTTGCTTCACTGAGGGGGGGAAAATGGCTCTCCCAGGATTCAACAACCCTGTTCCAGTTTATTCATGTACTTTCTAGTGACTTGCTGAGGTCATATGCGTAGACTTACCCAATTCCTGCGTAAAAAAAATTGGCAGACTTCTTTGGAGAGAGCCCATGACTCTGCACTAACTGAGCAGCATCAGACTGCTGAACAGTGCCTCTTGTTTTGACAGCTCACACGATGCTGTGGCTTGTTTCCATATGCTGGAGCAAAGAGAGATGTAAGGCAGAGAAGTAAAAATGGAACAGGGAGAAGGTGCTACCTCTTACCATGCAAAGTCATTCTAAACAATTCATCTGGGATTAGAAAGGTCACATTGTGGAGTAAGTAAATTGAGTCAGCATTGACAGCAGTTCTTTGCTACCAATAGAAAGGAAGAGAACGTTTGTTTCTGAAGTGTTTGTCAGCATTAGTAAGAGATTGGTTGGTGAAAGTGGAGTTTATAACTGTTGGCTTACAAAATGTAATGATCCAAACTATGGAGAGAGAGAGAGGGAATAAGTCAAATAATGAAGATACAGAAAGAGAAATAACAGGAAATCAAATTGCAGAAATGAAAATAGAGCTTAGGGAAGAAGACAAAAGAGAATAGTGAAGAGCATGATCAAACAAAAAAGAAATTAAAAACAAGTTGGAGTGATGCTCCTTTTCCCATCAGATGCTCAGATCAAAATTAAAAACAAGGTGTTTGGAAATAAGGGAATGAATGAAGTGGGGAATTGGGATCCTGTTGTCAAAAGAAGAAAAGCTGTCAAAGATCTCTAGGACAGAGGGATTGGAAAATTTTTTGCCTATACTGTTGTCAGCCACTCTCTTCCCCACGTTTCATTCCTGCAGTATTATGTTGCTACCTGAGTCTGTTGGGAACACTGATGATAATGGAGTAAGGAGAGAGAAGGGCTAAAAGAGCTGAAATTTGACTCTGCATATGAGCAAAGAAATCAGAACTTTTAAAATTTTCTTCCTATTTATTCTCAGCTGAAAGTTACAGAGCTTTAAAAGAAAACAACTGAAATATGATGTAAGTAAAACTTCATCCATTTCTCCCCAAATAAAACATTGCACAATGCCACAGGGCCATACTCCCATCATCTTCTTTCTAATGACTTTTTCAAGCATATGTAGTGTGGAAAATCTCTACAAAAGTCAAAATGGGAATGCTGTGTATCCTGTCATGGCTTTGTTTACATACAAGGAAGTAAGAGCTTACACTAAGAGAACTCTGCTGCTGCCCACAGTCCTTGAAGCAGGTTTCTCTTCAGCTGACATCTGCTGCTGCTGCTTGATGAATCCCATCAGCTCCACTGGCACAGAAACCAAGTCAAAAGTATTTCAAATATGGAGAAGGAAATGGATAATGTGGTAGGCTCAGAGCACATGAAGAGGTTAGCTACCTCCCATCCCATAACCTGGCTTAATTTTAGGAGCCATACAAACATTTGCACCTCTTCAGGCTTTAACAAATAAGTGTCTTTGCTATGATGCAATGGAAAATGTGGCAGTGCTTTACATGGATCCGCCTGAAAGAGCAATGGCCAGGACTGGGATCACTGAGGGCATGGCAGTGATGTCTGGCTGTGCTGCCCCAGTGAAACTGCTTGTGCAGTGGGGCTGGCTCATCATGGAGTGATGTCACCTCAGTGTAGGAGTGTCAGTGACAAAAGGGGTTCTCGCAGGCTCCAGCAAGAAGACCGTGACGACAGAAAAGTAATGGAGCAGTGAGGCAGAAAAGCAAAAACACAGAAGGCTCACAGGAAAAGCAAGTGAGGTATTTCTGTCTGGATATGTGCTGTGGTAATTGACAACAGCCCTTTTGAGAATTAATAAATCCAAATACTGAGTGTGATAGAGGTTTTGAGATCTCTGTTGTCTTAAAATAAAACCGTTGATTGGGGTTTTTTTCAACGAAACCCTCTATTATAAAACCAGACCTTTGTTTGCCCTGCCTCTGGGATAACTGCAAATATACTGAACCTGGCACACAGCAAAGGACTTGTATTTCATGAAAAAAGTTTCAAATGGGAGATGAACTTAACAGAGTCTCTGTCTACTTGAAACCCAGACCACTCAAAAATTCAGCATGTCCTCTGCTTGCCTCTCCTCTCTGTTTTGATACTTATCCACAGCTCTGTGTTCCCTGTTGGTTTCTTTTTGCCAAGTATGAAAACTTTGGCAAAGCTACCAGTGATGCACTAGGACTTTGAAACGGATGGTTATTATTTGGATGCCCTGAAAAGACCATAAACTAAACTTGACTCTTTCTCCATATATTAAGCTCAGCTGCTGCTTCCCTTTCTGATCTAATCTGCAACTGGTCCTTGTCATATCCTGAATACTTCTCCACCTGGGTCTTTCTGTGGCTTCCATAAAAAGTCAGGCGTTCTTAGAGGAGAAATAAAATATGCACATAAATCCAGCATGCTAATCACTAGAGAAGGCTGAATCCTATATCATCCATCTCGTGACAAAGTCTGAGTGGTTGCAGCAATACACCCTCACAGATTGCATCTCGAGAATCTAAGCACCACAAACTTTGCTTTCTGGAATAAACACCACAGTTGAAATGTGAAAATATTTCTGCAGACGCTGCAGTGTCACTGCAGTAAAGAACAAGCAGTGTTACTGATTCAGCTGAAATGCTTCTTGCAGAGCAAGCATCAAAGCGAGGCTGTTTTATCAGTTTACATACTTTGAGCAGGGAGTTTATTTCTTGTGTAATCCTCCCCGAGGCGCTCCAGTGGCTGAGCAGAACCCTTGCCAGAAGCGTCTGCTTCCTGCTCTGTAAATGTAATTTCTGCTCCCTTCCCTCTGTTTCTGGGCTGACTTCTGTGAGTTCTTTGTATGGGCTGTTTCTGAATCTGGTATGTTTTATGAAGAAAATAAGGATTTCCATTTTTAAAGGATTCTTGACTTTGGACAAAAATGGCTGATTTGTTGAGATGACTCTGAGCTCATGATGAAAGTGTGCTGGGACAAGGGATCATTTATTTTCGATGTGCAAGGAGCACACCAGGACCAAAAGCTACTGTGTCTTGCTCAGCTGCAGGTCTGCAGCATTGCACTTGAGCCATCTGTTGTCAGTGGTTCTGGCTGTAAAAGAGCCTTGGTAAAAGCAATGAGCTGTAAGCAGTTTGAGATTGGTTGGTCTCTACCAGCCAGATCTGGCTTTAGACAGCACGCTTTAATGTGAAGCTCCTGCAGCAACATATCCTTGGAGAACTCACTTCTCCTGTTTCTGCATCCTCCTCCTGATATTATAATGGACATATTACAAAAATAACTTATACCATGAACCAGTATTAAGGACTGTAAAAAGTAACTGTACCTTTGCATTGATTCCATGTGTGAACTTCATGGGAGATGCATACCAAGACAAAGTTGAAACTGCTTTAGGATGTAGATCAGGTGGGTTCACTGCTTTCAAGGGTGAAATACCTGCCTTGGGTGGGAGCCAGTTGAAGTTCCAGCAGAGCAAGTGTTCTGTGCATACAGGCTTTTCTCCAGTGTAGTGTTCACAGGTGACTGAATGGCTCGATATTTCTGGTGTCTTGCTAACAGTAAAACCTGAGTAGTGTAGATTGAGTCATGTTAAGAGATCTGATGAGCACCAAGCAGTGTCCAACTCCTGTGTTCTCCTGCCTTGCTCCCAAAACCAGGCTGAGGTTCCCCTTAGATGTTTCAGTTTACACAGGATTAGTGCAGTGGCTCCCAGGAAATGATGCTGAGAAGGGATGTATCTGTGTTACCTTGGTTTCCTGCTTGTGTTGAAGTAGGACTTGTGTTTGATGGTTGAACTTGATTTTAAAGGTCTTTTCCAACCTTAATGATTCTATGCAGCCCTCGGGGTTTGGTTGCTGTGGGATGGGACTGGATCAATATCAGGCACCTCTGGCTCTGCTGACAATTCACTCAGGAGGTGAGAAGGATGTTCCTCATCCCCCTTCTTGGGCTCGAGTCTGTTTTCACCTCTGCTGTTCTCACCCCTACTGCCACCAGAACTGTTTCTTTCCAAAATGAAGCTGCTAACATCAATCTCCATTTTGCTGGCTAAGCCCATAGGGCAGTTTTTAGGAGGGAGAACAAGCGGAGCAATCCTTTTTCTTTTTTCTTTTTGGGACACTTTGTTCCTGTGTATGGGAAGTTGTAAAATTACTGATAATGAGTTAGTTCATTCATAGCTGATGCCAGAAATTACTGCCTTCTGTCAAGGCACTGGACTAGTGAAAAGGAGCTGTGATTGAGGAAAGCTGGGAGTTGCCAGTTCTCTTTAAGTTACAGGGGGTGCTTTCTTGCCTAAAAGTCTTCTCTTCAACCATTTTCCTCAGAGGAGTAGGCAGTCTTGGTCCAGATTGGACTTCGATATTTTTAGTAATTAATAACACTTCTCCACTGCCATTTCTCTGTTGTGGCTTCTCCTGACCAAATATCAAAGGTTATTTTCTGAGCTGTTGTAAATGGTTGACATTTCGGCACCCGTATGGGCTGAGACTTCTGAGAAATATTTTCTAAATGTATTTCCCAGCATCACAGTAATTGTATATTTACTTCTCAAGATGTAAGAAGGTATATTAGTCCATGGAAGAAAATATCCCAAGATTGCAACATGATTCCTGGAACTAAATAGCCATGCTACTTTTATGCTTATAATTTAAATCAAATGAAGTTATGGACAAGTGACAGGATGTCTCTGGTTTCAGCAAAAACTCATTTTGTGTGGTTTTTTTGTATTCAGCGTAAAAAGACAAGATTTAATTTTCTTGAAGAGTTTCCTATTTCGTGTACTTAACATACTTGTGGAAAAACAAATTATCTAGGGCGGTGGATTTTGGTATTAATTCTATTTTCCTGTCTTTGGCTTTAACCAATATCTCTGGAACATCAGGGGATACGTCATGACTGCAGGGAGGGCTGCTCATGGCTGTTTCTGGTTGCAGTCACATCTGGGAATCCAAACAATATTACAGGACATGCTGGAGCACAGATTACTTGCAACAAGGGCACATTGACCCAAACTTCTTTTTTTTGTTACTAGTTTTATTTTTTGTAGGCGTTTTTTAGGCATGATCTTGACTATAAAATGCTGCTAGTTCTTTCCCCCTCTGGTTTGTGGCTTCCCTTCTGAGACTTGCACTGAGGGTCGTAATTAAATTGGGTGGAAGACTGACAAAAGGCAGCTGTTGTAAGGAGGGGGCTCTGCAAGTCAGTCTACTTTCCAGGGTCCTGTGTCCTCTCTCCTTGAGGTATCAGGTAAAGCTGCATGGAAGAAGGAAGCATGTTGTAAAAACCCTGACTCTAAATGCTACTGCTTTCCTTTTCACCTACACCTGGTGGGGAAGAAAGCTTGGGGGACTTTAGGGCAAAATCACTCAGGACACCTGCTCTGGTGTTCTCCTTGCTGCCTTGGAGGAGCCCTGGCTAAGCTGTGAGAGAAGGGCACCTTGTTGTGGTTGCCCCATACAGCTTGCTCCCTCTGTATTTCTAATGCTGATTTTAGATTGATGAACTGTCCTTCAAGGCAGGGCAGGTATCCTGGATAAAACTTTTTCAGCCAGAGCAAAAAAAAAAACCCAAAACACTTAAGTCTTCCCAACCAGGTTGAAGTTCTTTCTGTCCCAGATTTGCTGGTGCCATAGTTCTACCACTCTGCCTTAGGGTTGACAAAGGGCAATGAAATTGTAATGGCAGCTTTAAATTGTGCCATGTTAATTTGATAAACACAACGTATGTAACTCTACCCAGGGCTGTACTTAATGGGATATGATCTAGGAATGAAATGTTTATATATCATAATGTGTTGGTTTCATCCTTTTTAATTTAAGTAGGAATTTTAGAAGACCTCACAAACAAAAAGAAAAAAATACCTGTGGCTCCTTGTGTTATTGAAATTGAAGGGGTTAGGGGAGTTCTGCAGTTTAAAAGAAATTGTAGCATTCTTGGCTGCACTGAGGGGTCTGAAGCTGGGGTCTGCTCTAGTCCCTTCCAGTGTGTTGCAACAGAAGTAGACTCAGAACAGCCAGCCACTGGGGGTGAGGGATTCTGCTGTCACTCCAGCAAACTCTGAGAGACTCTGGGTCCTCCTACAAGCTCTTACTGGGTCCCTGAAGTTGGTTTACACTTCTAGACAGATCTATCCAGCTATGTTGCAAGAAGTGAATGGCTCTTTACCCTTAACAGTCTGCACAGATAAGGACTGTTTGCTACCAGAGAACCTGTTTTTCAGAGTAATGAGGTAAAGCCAACAGGATTGTGACAAGGGCATGCCTTTTCTAGACATTCCTTCAGCCCAGGAGAGCCTGATGCATAGTAGTCAACAGCTCTAACTTTGCTGCAGCAGAATAACCATTCATCTGGGGTACTTCCTGGCGTGTGAGTACTGTACAGTTTTGGGTTTTTTTTGTAGCCTCTGGGAATGGCTTTTAGGTGGAATCATTAGATGTGGTGGAAGTAATTTAATGGTAAAATTTTAGTAGCGTGTGTGCATGCTGTACTCTGGTTGAGAAAGTGATGTGATCCTTATTATTGCACAGGGAGTTGAGGTCCTCCTAAACGTGCCTTGCATATGTTTTTAAGAGAATTAAATTGCAGGACTGGATTATCCCATGGAGAATATGTCTCTGCTTAGAAAACAAGTCAGGGTGTAATGTTACATATACTGTAGAACTTGAGTATGTTGGGTTTGTGCCTCTGGTGACAAGCCTGTTCAGTTATGGGTAGCTTTCTGCATAAATCTCAGTACATATGCCAACAGAGCCACACACTTCAGTGACTGCAGTTGCTGGGTTGTGCTGATATAAATTTAAGCAGGATTTGTCCGTGTAAAAAGAAACTCTGTGTGTATCTAATCAAATTCCACCTTGTTTTATACTCCTGTTCAGCTCTAGTGATTTCTGCAGAGATATGACAAATATCAGCTTTGGCTTTGTCGTGCGGTTTTGCAGGAGGTTTCAGCAGAGCAAGGCTTGCCATTACTCACTGCAGAATTGCTGTCACTAGTAAAAGTTGTTATATTTATGCAGGGAAAGGCATTCAGTAAGAAGCTGGCTGAGCTTTTGTTGTTTTTTGGTGTTTTTTGTTTTCCATGATATTCAGAACAGCACAGTTCACAGAATTAACTGTCCCCCGTTAATGGAATGTGAAGCTGCTGAAAAGCAGCTGAAGGACCAGGATAGCTGGGAAATCTGCAGCCCATTGGCTGCACTAACAATGCTGAGAAACATCTGCCCTGCCAGTCTCTCAGTTCTGCTGGTTACACTTCATTATTTAGAGCAGAGTGAACATTTAAGTTTGGTTTTTTCTTTCTCTGAGAGTAGGTGCAGTAACATTTTTCTTGATGATTTGTACAGATAAGGTAGTGATTCCAAGTGTGTTTCATGATGCAAGATATGCTTTTGGAGACTTTCAGATAATTAAGTGAAGAACACAAAATTGTCTTGCTATTTCATCAATCACTGTAAAATGCTGCTTGTGATTAACATCTCCATTAAAAGTAAACTCTTGAACTGCTAGAGAAAATGTTTCAAGTGTGACATATTGGTACGTTAAAAATAAAGTACTGAGCAGTGCAATGTAGTGCCACAGTCAGTTTGCAGGTTTGATGGTTACAGTGCAGATCAGGCTGGTGATAGTGCTGAACAGCAGAACTGCCTTTTTTCCTTTAAAGAAGTAGTAAAGAAGCAAGCATGTAGAAAATTGTATATTTTCCTATATTTGTAGACTTTGTGCAATGGAAACTAAAACTATTTGTCAGACTTAAATGATGATGAGCAATGAAATGCATACATCTGAAAGTAACATGACATTCTATAATAACTTATTAAATATTTTCAATAAACCATATACAAATGCATAACATCCATTAGAGGGCAGGAGCCTCAGGTTTTTTAATCCCAGTCTGGGAACTTCTCTTTTTGCTTGGAACATGTATTTTGAATTTCCCATTGTGCTATTGACTAGGAGTCACTTTCTGCCCTGACACTAGTGTTGTGAAGACCACTTAGTGGTAGTCTGTAGAGTTAATTAAGGAGCAAAGGTTCTATAGAAGACAGGACTCAGGTACAAGTGTTTGTATGTTGTATATTTGAAACACATGCTCTGGATAGGATTCTTCAGACAATAAACTGTACTGAAGAGCCATCCATCACACAACTTCGCACGTCGCCCAGAATGACACTTGGAGGTCAGTGTGCATTGCTCCAGGAAAGCAGTGCCCTGACCAGGTTGCAAATACAGTCTGCTTGAAGTGAAACAAGAAACATGGTCATGGTTAGAGATGGCAGCATAAAAAAGGAAACTTTGTACTCTATTGCTCTGATTTCGTCTTTGAGAGGGATCAGCTGTGGATTCTTTCATGGTGTGCTCTCCTGCTCCTTTCCAAAGCAACAGCTACCCTGTGTTATCGTGCTCTAGTTGGAGAATGTGACCAGGAGTGATTGTCTGCAGTTTGGGATGAGGAAACCCTTAGGATGGTTGATTCTTCCCGGTGAATACAAAGTGCCCACATTCCTAATCAACTCTTCTAAAACCACTCATGTCCTAGGCTAGTTCTCCAACAGCTGAACAAGCTCTTCATGCATTTGTTGCCTATGTTGGCATATATTCAACGAACAAAATGCAGATAGTTTGGAAAATTTAGCAGAGATGAAAGTAAAATAAATGTGAGTTTAGTTTTGAGCATCTTGACAAGAGTTTGTCTCATCTGAAGGCCTTATTCAGAGCCTGATGGCACCAAAAATGCAATGCCATTAACATATCTCCAACTTTGCTTATTGGTTCATAATAATGGGCTGAGTCTTAGCTGAATGAAGAGCTGCAGCACCCCTTGGATTTGTAGATCTGATCAAGCATAAGATTTGTTTTACAAATAAAATCCAGGAGAGTCTCTGTGTAACTGACTTGGGTAGTTGCATGTTGGAGGGAACATTACTGGCTGGAGTGTCCTCCTGAGGTGTCAAAAAGAGATAACACAGCATATTTCATACAAAAAGCTGTGGTGACAAATAACCATGGAAACGATAACATTTGAGCCTGTCAGGTGGTGAAAGCAGGCTCTTCCCCCCCCCAGTTTCCATTATCACAGCTCCTGTGTGGTGGGTGGAAAGCAGGGGACCAGCCAGCAGGACAACTGTGGGGTGTGAAGGAGCTCAGTTCTGTGAAGCAAAGGGAAGTGCCCTGTGGCATTGCTGTTGTTTCTGCATCCAGGCTGTGTTCTGGGCCGTGCCCTGGAGATCATGGCCATTTTCCCAGCAGCAGGGAGAGGATGTGTGGTTACATGGCTCAGGAATGCTCAGTGCTATCCAACCTTCCAAGGATCGCTTATCCCAAACCTATGAGAGCAAGCGCTAGAGGGGAAAAGAAACCAATTTAAAGGTCCTGGGCATTATTAGGTGAGTGAAAAGAACTTCACTGTTCATTTGCATAGTCCTCTTAATGAAGTGTATTAGCAGGAAATCTGAGGATCTCCTAACCCAGTCACTGTCAAAAGAGCTCTCATCCATCTCATAAAAGAAACAGAGTGAGAACCACAGTCAATCAGAGAAGGGCCAAGGGTGTTGAAAATTAGTTTCAATGGGGATTCACCTTCAAATTTTCTTCTTGCCTCTGAAAGAGACTAGATAGGAGAATGAGGTAATAGTTTTATAGAAAAGAAAAATTAAAAATTAAATAATTAAGGTAAAACTCTTCTCAGATATTGGGCAGCTGATGAATTCCATTGGAGATGGGAAGAACATATACAGAAACGAAGACGTGACCACCATGAGGCCACCAAGAGAGATGAAGAATAGGATACTCTAAAGAGTGGACTCCAAAGGTGCGTGCAAATGTCTTCAGGAAGGTATATAATTCAGGAAAAGGAGCCTAGATAGGATTCATTAGAGAACCAGTCAAATTTTGGGCAAGGCACCAAGAGCAGGCACTAGTGAGGTAGCTCAAGATGCCACCCCTGTGCTATGAAATATCTATCCAAGAGGAAGAGTTGGGCTGCTCACTGAAGCTCTTCTCTAAGCAACAAATGTAGTGAAATTTAGTCATAGTTGCTTGTTTTCCAAGTTATAGTGGCTAATTTTTGTTTGAATTTGGGAAAAAGAATTATATTGGTTACAGACTTTATTTCCTCCCCTGCCAGTCTTCCATGCACACGTTTTCTCCTGGATTCAGAGAGGGAAGGCTTTGCAATGCTTTCTCCTAATGTCTATAGAGTTATTAGGCCTCTCTGTGCATAAGAACTTGTCTTATGCAAGGCACTTCAGGCTTTTTAACATTAATCCAATGACTCCAGCTCAAGTAGAAACTTCCCACTATTATTGGTTCCAAATATCTGTAAGAGCCTAACTTCAAAGTGCTTAAAAAAGGGCACATTTCTAAATAGTTGGACCTTGGAAAGGTCTGTAGAGAGAGAAGGGAGAAAGGCACTTAAGAAGAAAGAAGAGCTGTTAAAATAAGGTCTCAGTTTCTCTGTTTATTTCAAGTGGGAATTGATCTTGAATTGTTTTGGGTTAGATTTTGTTTCTGATTAATCCGTTCCATTTTATCTATGCCCAGAAAAAAAACCAATTTAAGTATTTTGAGTGATATTACAAAACAAACATTTCAATTTGATTCGAAGGAGTTAAACAATATGGTCACACTTGAAGACACTATATTAAAGTGCTGACAGATGTCCAGGTCCACTTTCTTCTATAATTAAAGCCCTACTTGAATAAAATCTGAAAGGTTGTTGCCAGATCTCTTCTTTCAGCCTTCTTTCATTACATTTGAGGTTTGGGTTTTGTATAAACCTTGGCAGAAACTTGAGAATCACAGTAAAATGCAGATTATATTTGACAAATAGAAATGAGCATGGCTGGGCACTTGTGGCCAAGTGCATGTTGGAGGTTTATGACTACTTGCAATGGAAGCTTCAGTCACTGGTCGTGGTGCAATTTGAAAATTAGCTCGTCTCCGTTTTGTCCTCAGAATAAGGATTTTTACAATATGAAATTTAATTTTATTTCTCTTGGAATAGTGTACCCAAAGCTTTCAACACAATTATTTTACTTCTCATTCACTTGGTTTTTGCTATATTTTTCTATCTTTTTGCTACATTTGCTTCAAAATGGTAGTTTTGAAGTAAAATATCGATTATTGTTGTGGATGCTCATTCTAACTACGTGGCTAGGCTGAGATGCTTTGTTCGTGACCACACTTCACAATGTTTCACAGAATAAAATCTATCTGCTGTGCTCTGATTAGAGTCTATTACACGTTTTCTGCTGTATGACTCTGTAGCAAGATCTTATCGGTCAAAGTCACGTTCTATGACTATTATCTTCTATGAAACCCCTGACTGAGGTTTGCTCACCCTTGACTCCTGTTCTAGCTCTGTCAGGAGTGGGAATTCTGTTTATGTGGAGTGCTCCTACTAGTAGTAGAGGCAGCTCTGGGGAACTGTTCCTGAGCAGTTATGCTGTGTATTAAATCAGCTGCTACTACGAAGTTTTTGCATTGAGTGAAAGGTATCTGCAATTCTTCTTTCTGCAAGTGTGGATTAGGTACCGAATATGCCCTCTGTTCCTTGGGGAATGCAAATGACAGGACATCCCTGGAAGGCAAAGTAATAATCACTGAAGTCAGATGGAAAACTTGTTTTATCTGCTGAACAGAAGGATGTCTCAATGGCTTTGTTAGTGCTAAATGCAGTAAGGACAAGAAACACAGGCAGAGTGCTGTGGCAGAGTAGGGAAAGCAGCTGAAAACAGGTCTAGCCTTTTCCACTGATCTCAAAAAAACTTTGGGACAGGTATTTGTGATCTGTCTGATGGTACAAAACTCTAAAACCTTCACAACTGGGATGGACTGGGAGTTCTTGCTGTGATCCTGCACCAAGTCACTGAGGGATATCTGCAGTACGTGATTATCTCTGTGTCACCTTTTATTAAGACTGCAGAGTCTCTGCTCTTCTGAGATTAAATTTTCCCACATGAAGTAGGCTAGGTTGAACACTCTATCCTGAGGTGAACTGTGCTCTTAGGAAACACCCTGTAATTGTACCCAGCCTGCGCTCCTTATTGTTCTGTAGCAGTCACGTGTGCGTGTGCTTTAGTGTAACATGATGGGTTCTGTAAGATCTGTGAAAATTGATAATCACACACTTGCAGGAGGGAAAATGCAATTAATTAGCAGTTTTGAGAATATGATTTACTTGCTGTTAGAGAACTATTTCTGCTAGAAACTACTGTGTTATTTAGTTATTTTAATGCCTGTGCATTCTTAGTGCTTTCAAAGAGAAGGGACATAGTCTTTTCTTCCTTTTCATTCACTAAAAACTTCTAACTGTGGAAGAGGGGTTGGATCATGAATAGGCTGGGGCTGCTCCAGTGTAGTACTACCTTAATGGCTCAATATCTACAACACTGCACATTTACTGCAAATTCATTCACATCCATCCTAGCAAGTGAGGTTATATCTAAAAACTGATTCCTGACTGTAAAGGGAACAAACCCAACTGTCAGTCAATAGAAGTAGAAAAGAAATATTGACATAAGCATAGCATTAATAAGAAGCAAATGTCAGAATTTGTCCTGTAGAGCAGTGTGGGTGCCCACTTGAGGGAAAGGAGTTTCCAGCCCAGTAGGGCTGATGACATGTGGGGGAACACATGCCTTGGAAAGGGAGCAGTGCAGGCTTCTGAGGCCCACAAATGGGATTCCAAACTGGGGGAAGAACTGAGTCTGAATGAGTCCTGATACCTCAGTATTTGGGGTTATAGACTGGTGCTGATAGGGAGTGCCTGCAGGCAATTATGCAAGAAACTGTTGTGTTGAGCAATTAAATAAAAATTGAGTGTTTATTCCTAACACATTTCAGTTAAATTTTATCTCAGATGATTATTTTGGAAATATTTTAAAGCTAATCCATGCTTGATGTTGTCTTAAACTTAAAAACAACCCTCAAAAATACTTGATGGCAGTGCGTTACCCAGACTTACTCTTGTGTTGAGCATTTTAAATTTGCTTTATTGCAGCTTCACTGCAGTTTTATTTTTAGTTAGTTTCTAGTGAGAGTGAGTAAATAGAAGGCCATATCCACGCTTTCTACATAGGTTATCTTAGGCATAATTTTTTTCTTTGCTCCTAATAATAGCTCCTAAGTAATGCTGTAGGTACTGCAGAAAATAAATAGTGCATGCTTAATTTTAGGGGAATTATATAAATATTACAAAATAAATAGAAAGCAGTGGGAGGGAAAAACTGTTGCTTGTTCAGATGTTGAAGGCAGTTTAGGTGAAACACTCTGGGGCTGAGCAGGGAGGCAAAGCCCATCAGCTTACCTAGAACAGGGTTTGTAGGGCATAACTTTGAACCTCTTTTTGGACCGAGGTTGTCCAGGCAGAATCTAGGCTGAGCTTGATTCCCTGCTCCAGAGGAATGCTTAACTGCTGTAGGGGCACACCACAGGCTGTTCTAGTAATCCTGTGTTCTCAGAGAAGCAAATGTTTTGGAGACATGCCAAGCTTAGCTATGTAAATCTCCTCTTAGGAAAGGGAACACCCACAGTAACCAAGTATTTAAAAGCCCGGTCTGAAATCTCAGATAGCACTCAATTTTATTTTTTTTCTTTCATTTTAATTTAAGCAGTCATCTTGTTGCAAATGGAAGGTATTAAACCTTTGGGCAGCTGAAGCCTCTAGGAGTGAAGTTTCCTTCATGCTGTCCTGGCTGCAGGCAGAAAATGAGCCCTTGCTGGAACAGGATTTTCTAGGCTCCTGGGAGTGAAGGAAATCATGCAAAGGGTTGAGTAACCCTGTCTGTGGAGTTGCTAGAGGAAGTATTGGGAAAGTGGAGAGACTCACTTGCTTTAAAATGGTCGTCTTTCACTGCACAGACCTCCTGATGTGCTTGGAGTAGTATCAGCTTGAAATGTAGTGTCAGGATTCTCTAGGCTTTCTCTTTTTTAGTGTGCACTGCTTTTGTGTCACTAGTATATCATACTTTTGCTTGACACCATGTGGGTTTTTTATGCTGCTGCTAATGCTTTGTGGGTGTCTGTTCTGAGTGCTTCTTTTGATGACTGGGTTTTTTTAATTAACTTACATCTGCATGGTAAAATTTCATTTTCAAGGTCAAACCTATTCTACTGGTCATTTTATGGGAGTTGATGAAAAAGAGTCTCTCTTGTAAGCCAAACAAATAATTTGTCCCCTGATACTGTGATTATGTTCTCCCTATTCAAAAAACTTTTGCAACTTTCTTGATGACGCTGATCTGAATGTGCTTTACAGATGGCTCAGGGCTTTGCTGTAAAGCTTGTAAATTATGTAATTAGATTTGTATGAACTGTTCTTCTGGAATAAACTGGAGTCACTTGGCCTTTGAGGGTTTATGCTGGGAAAATGATTTGCATTTTTTTTTGTAGGACTTCAGATGAACAAAGCAATTGAGTGTGTGCTGAACTTTGGTAGATGTGGAAATAGTTTTCTTGGCTATTTTATTGTGTGGTACAGTTCTGCAGTGGAAAACTGCTTGCATGTTCTGTAAGCAATGCAAGAACAATGTGTTTCCATAGTGGGAGTCATTGCCTTTTAGAACCCATAGGCTGAGCATTTCTCTCTCTGCAGTGGCTGACTCGAGCAGGGGCACAGACTGATGTTTTACACTAAGTGACTGGCAATTAGGTGGCTGAAGGTGGGGGGATTCCTCTCTGTCTCTGCTGTTGCTGCGTAGAAGAAGGATTTCAATTGCAAAGGAAGAATGCTGCTCAGTAGGATTAAGAGTGGTACCATTATGGCATAAAGTATCTTCTGAACTGATTATTGAGAGCCAGAGAGATAAACTTCTGGTGAGTTTAATAAGGTAGTGTTCTCCTTTTAAGACTGTCTAACTTCAGCTGAGCCTCTGGAGGTCACCTTCCAGCTAGGAGATTTGTCTGTGGAAGGGGAATGGTGCCCTGAAGTGGAGGGAAAAGATTGTTACCTTGAATAAATGTGCAATAGGCAGGACTATGAGTGCCTTGCAACTGACTGTGGACTTTCATGTGTGCAGCAGACAGCAGAAGCTGAGATAAGGTCTGCTCAGGGCAGGCACACATTTGAGAGGTAAACCAGGATTTAACAATGATGAAGATTGAACACCAGTGCCCCTCACTTTCTTCTGTCACAGCACAATGTAGTCTACATGTAGTCTGCTGTTTCTGTGATTTAAAATCAGCTTCCTCTGCCTCCCCTCCCTCCTCTGCTGTCAATGATGGCATTTTCCAGATCCCTTCCCAGGACTCAACTCACATTCTGATCCTGAGCAGTCCTGCTCTTGGGTTTGCATTAAAGCCTCTGCCTTGGATGGAGATGCTATACAGTAGTTGCTTTATTTACAGGAATGTCTCTGTAATGAGAAATGTCCTTCAGAGTTTCCCTCAAAGGGTAGTCCAGCTGCTGTATTCACATGTCCTGTTCCCTGGGACACCCACAGACAGAGCATATGGGTTTCTCACTTCCCTGAATGAATGTAAATTTTCTTGCAAAGTTCTTAGGTATATTGGGATCTGTGATCATTTTGTGTGGTTTGGAGTGCTGCTCTGCTCTTTGCATTGATGATTCATAGTGGTTCTTTGTGAGCAATGGTAATTCATGATTTATAACGGTATTCAGCACGCAACAATGATTTTCCAAGTGCTCATTCAAGAAAAAAATCCTTAGAAGTGCAAGGAGATGCTCAAACTTCCTGATAGGTTTAAGATTGTCTCCACCATGGCCAAAATAATAAGCTGTAGGTACTGGTAGGAAGATCTGGAGGAGAGATGGGTTTTTTTTCCTGCAAAATTTGACAGAGGCACCCCATAAGCAGTCCAAGAATTCCTGGGGGATAACTGCAATCCTTTATGCACCCTCCTGTAAGCACTGAGCAGGCTGTTGGGCTTCCCCCAACCGTGTCCTCCCTAACTGTGGGAAGTGCCTGTGAAATTCAGACCTGGATCACAGCATCTGTGCTCTGAGCAGTGGGTTTGATCCAGCTTCTGCCTGTGCAAGCTGCAGCTCTTGTTCAGGTCAGACAAATCCAGTGGAGGAGCTGGCTCATAACACTTGAGCACCCTGAGTGCATTATATACTGTGACTTCAGGATGCATCTCCTCCTGCATTTGGATAAAACCAGGTATTTCTGTAGTTCCATCAGTGGTCTTGGGATAGCTTTGCTTCTGACTGCCAGATCAAATGATTTGGGGCTTCTGGACACTGCTAGTGGTTGGGGAAAACTATTGCACACTGATGTCTTGTTGAGGTTGCTCAGTAGTTTCCTTCAACTTGCATTTCTGATAAGGTCTCTTTCTCTTTTTGCTTAATCCCCTTCCCTTGGTACATGAGTTGATGTCAGAATAAAAATGTATAGGTACCCTTTACTCTGTCTCCTTCCTGTCCACTCAGTTGGTGCTAATGCCTTGTCTGAGAGAAGCAGACTCCTCAGGGTGAATAAATACCTCTTTAATAAAGGGGAAAAGTATTTTACTGTCCCTGATGCCCAAGGGCTGTGCTTGCAACAGCAGCAGGCAGTCCCTGCCTGATCCTCTGCCAGCACCTCCTTAGCTCAGTGTTTCCTAGAGGAGAGATTTTGGCTTCAGTGATGTATTACTTGCAGAGATAAGAAATTGTGGCCTTTACTGACTAGGCATAGGAAGTTTCTCTTGTTAAGAATATTTCATTAAAACTTTATCCCTGCGTGCTGCAAACTGTTCTTGTCATAACAGTGTCCAGATGTGACTTTAAAATTGTCTGTATCCATTGGTTTTGATAACCTCCTTTGGCAACTTACCCTCTGTACTCAGCACTGCATTCATTATCATGAGAAGTTCTGCTTGAGTGCCTGGGTCTCTCCTGGTGTGGTTTTGGGGTTTTTTATTAGTGAGAGTCTCAATAAACTCAAATGCCAACTTATTTCATGTCGGCCAGGGCTTTAGGGTTCTTTGGTTGGAGACCAAACAAGTTAAAATAAATCCCAGACATTTTGCCTTATCTCACTGGTGAAACACTGTCTGCAGGAGCTGAATTCATCCTCTTCTTTCTGCTGGTTTAGCCGTTTGTTATTCCCCCTGCTTTTTCCATTCAATGCATCCCAGCCTCCCAGCACAGCAAAACCCTTCTTTCCCATGCTTTGATTGAAACTTCCTCCCATTTCAGCTGTGCTTTACCAAGAATACTTTGTCCTGAGCAGTAAAGACACAGCTCCTCCATGCTGGCTGGTGAAGCCCATGCTGAGAATTCTTGTCTTCATACAATAAGAGCCTTCCTAAGGAAGGCAGTCGGAATGGCACGCACACGTCATCCGCCCTCTGGAAGGCAATGGCATCACTCAGGCTGGGATGATGTCCTTTGTTAATGCACCCTCTGGACCTATTTGCATTCATACTTACAGTGGGAAATTGTAAGGACTTCATGAGAGCTATAACCAATAAAGCTTCTCAGGAGGAGATTCCGGGGGTGGGCTGTGTTGTTTCTGATTTGGGAGGTTGGCATTTTGGGTTTTGCTTGCAAATACTTTACATCAGTCTTGCATTTTTGGTTTTTGTTCTATTTAGAAGGCATATTTTGAGTTCTCCGCAGGATTTTTCTTTACGGCAGTCTAGTGTTACAACCACAGCTAACTTAAAAACTGAAGATTAAACATTTACTTTATGAGCAATCTTTGGTATATTATTTTCCCTTTGTCCTAATGATGTACAAATATCTATAAAAAGGGCTTTTTCTGATTTTTCACTTATCATTATCTTTCAACAATGGTTGCTACTGCTTTTGACCACTTGTTTCATGACCACCTGTTTGTGAGACTGTTTCGTAGCAGGATATTGGTTTGAATGACCTGGATGCTGGCATCCTTCCTGTTCTGACAGAGCTGGAGTTTTAACAACAATCTGTCTCAGTAATGATCCTTACCAGTTCCTGGGGAGCCCTTAAACTGGGCAACTTCCATATCTTCCTGTCACTCCACATCTGTGGCTTGCAGCAGTGCCAAGGGGAGCTGGGTTCAGCAAACCACATACCAACTTCATCCTTGCATATTTGGAGTAGTTTCTGGATATTCTTGTGTCCTACTCTGCTTCTCTGATTAAGTCTTTCTTTTGAAAATCTATTTATGATGCAAATGCTACCCTCTTGCATGTGTTCTTGAATATTTTTCTGTCATTAATTTTCAGTTTTATCCAATACCAGGCCTATTGCTGGAAATTCAATGCCTAGAGATGTAAAATACAGGAACACGAAGGTTTCAATAGTGACTTAAAGCATAAATCCTTGAATTCACATGTTTTGTCTTTCCTGACAAGAAAAGATGACATTAAAGAACAAGAGTAGGTAGGAGTAGAATTAAGGAGTTATGGTTCTGGATTGCTTGATGTGTGGAAGATAAGAACTTCAGATCTTCCCAGATTTCATTGTTCTTCAGTCTATCATGTGTCATTTCAAATGAATCAGCATCCTATCAGTGATGCAGTTTTGCTTCACTATGGCAAGAACAGCATGAGTCAATGGAGTTGAAGTATGGTGCTGTGCAGATAGCAACACTTCAGTCATGTCAGCAGAGAAAAACAGCAAGTGCTGCCCCTGTCAGTCCAAGGCTTGGCTGAAAATCTGCTCAGAGCTGCCTGTTCCTGCCTCTTGCTGTTCTGAGGACTAGGCCAACCCTTTTTGTGCATCCTGGAAGCACTGGCTACTGCCAGTTCTGTTCTGCAATAAAGAAAAGACTTGCTACAGACAGCACTCCAATGCCAGCCATGCCCCTGCCTGAAGCTTTGTTGGTGGCATAGTTGTCCCCCAGGTTGTCCCTGTGGCCACAGGATACTGTTGAGATTGGAGGACACAGTCAGATGCACAGCAGGCAGCCTGTAGCCTGGTGTTGAAGGGGAACAGTGTTTATAGGATTTTAAAAAGACATTTGTTTGATGCATTCAATCCTAAAAACAAAACAAACCAAACAAACAAAAAAACCCCACCCCTAAATACTGCTCCAAAAATGACTGAAGTACTGATTTGTATCAGATTTTTGTCACCACCAGAATTGTATTGCCTATTGGAAAGACCACAAGTCTGAGAATAGACTACCCTAAATTGTGGTCTTGCTTTTGTTATGTGAAGTAATATTCCTGTTTGTTGTAGTTTTATTTCCTATAATTTCAGCTTCAGTAGCTGGGGGGAGGGGAAAGCACACTTTTGTTTTCTGATGATTATAGTATAAGTATGGCATAATACTCTAAAATTTCCCCTGGAGTAAACGGTGCTGTGGCTGTGAGGCACATGTGTCTCATACTTTGGAGTGAACCTCCAAGTATCCAACATGGGAGGGCCCCAATAACCTCACACAGCAGGGAGGCAGAAAATTGGGAAGAGAAACCCTTGGGTTGTCCACGCTAATGACCTCTATCTTCTGCATGCCCTACAAATGGTAAACTCTGTGCATCCCTCTTCCTAAATGACAAAAGAATCTGAACCTTTAATCGTCTTTCTCTAATTACCTTACATCTGTACCTTGCTTGATTTGGGTCTTAATGCAGCAAAGCTTTTTAAGCATTTTAAATGGTTTTCCTTAATCAGATCCTTGGGTTCTAATTTAAATACTCCCAGAGGCCTTTCTTCCCTGTTTTGGACTGTGTTTCCACATTTCCAGGCAGAAGCAAAACATGGTAAAATTTCTGCGTCCTTGGCATGACTCACAGAAACCACTTATCAGAGCTTGACATCATTTTGGCTCTTTTTCTTTAAGTATGCTGGTAATAAAGCTGGTCTGATATGTAGGTTCAGTGAGAACAGACCTTTCCATGGGGCTCAGGACCTGCTGCTGGCACTGCTGAGAATGAGCTCCAGGGTGATCACTGGACATCCAGCTGTGTCCCACTGCCTGCCCTCATTGCTGGGGTGCTCTCCACATCCTCCTGCCTGCTGGGAACTGGCAGCACCTTGCATATGGTCATGAAAGGTCCACCTTTCACCATCTTCCAAAGGGAAGAACTTTGATTCTTTCAGAGTATTTCCTGTAGTTTTCATGCCCACTTCAAAGCTACTTCAGAAACTTGATTTGCTGTTTTGCTACCCAAAGCTTGGTTCTCACCATCCTCCTATGACTGAACCAGCAAAGAGCAACACTTCTCCTGTTCTGCAGCACCTCCCTTTTTATTTGGTGCCAGACTGGTTTTCAGTGGGCTTTGTGTGGTACATTTAGTTCTTACTGCAGGCAAGCATCAAACATATTTAGCCTGTTTCTGCCTTTGTGTATGACCCTCCCATGCTTCTGCCCTCTTTCTCTAGCTAATTTGCTCCTAAGAGTTGCACCCATTCATACTCAAAAAAAGAATCCCAGAAAGGATGCACAGGACTCCTGGCACTTCCAAGCAGTTCCCATATCGCTTCTGTCACTAAGCAATGTTGTTTCCCCCATTTCCATCCCTGTTTTCTCTGCTGAGGCTGCGAGGTAGAGATCCCCCCTCTCTTTTCAAAGGTGGTCATGGTTTTGGCTGAGCCCTGCAGGCTTCTGTGAAATACAGAGTAATATTTACGCTAATTTAGTTAACTATGAGTATTCTCTTGGTGTGTTGCATTGAAGATTTGGTGTTGCTAGGCAGGTTGCTATTGCCAAACACTCCAGTGGTACTGAAGAGCAGTCCCTAACCTTTTAAGAGGGGTAGTTCAGGCAATGTTGAAGAGCATGTCATGATGTGCAGCATACTCCTTCTTTGGTAAAGCCAGATAATTTATGCCCCTATAGAACCTCCTCTGAAGGAGTCTGTGTGCTTTTAAAGGAAGCTTTATGAATCTACTCAGCTTTTATAGAATTGTATGGGTGTTGTCCATGTTTAAAATTTTATTGGTCATCTTCATTGTGACAGAAAATTGAGTTTCCCTTTTATTAGCCTGTAATGGTGGCTGGTATATGTCACACCACTCACAGTAAAAAAAAAAAAAATAAAACAAAGTTTACTTTAAAGTTGGAGACTGCTGTATTTCATATTTCCAGTGCCCCAAGGAAATAGCTTAAAATTGCTTTACTGTTTTTCAAAAAAAAAGGGTTCTGGCTGGATTTGGAACTGAAGTGGGTTGTTGTATCCCTATTTCGCATTAAAGAAGCTAAACTGTAAGGAAGAGCTGCTTCTGCACTTATCACAAATCTGTGGCAAAGAGCCATAGGTTATAAAGTGCAGATGAATTCAGGGAAAGTCTCTCTAATAAAAAGTGTGGAACCAATTTCACTGCCTCTTTGTCCACAGAATGGCCAGTGGGCAAACAAGACAACAAAGGACATCCCCAGATAATTGATACAGGTGAAAAGAACCCTCAGAGTGGCAGTGGCATGCGAAGGTAGCCATGCCCCACATCCAAGAGATGCAGCACATCCCCAGATTTGCAGACTGCAGCTACAGAGCGCAATTTTTACTTTTCCCTCATGTTCAGATTCCCTCTCACACTGGACCCTGTTCCAGCTTATGCTGAAGTTGAAAGCAAAGTCCTGGCTGAAGGCCCCAGGGCAGGTTTTGTCCTTTACTTCTCCAGCCATTGGCCCTTGGGTTGGAAGGAAGGAGTGGCTGCTTCCCACTACTCTGCTCTAGAATGCAGCTGGCACTCTGGCAACCTGGCAGGCTTGGTTTTTGTCTGTCTTTATGGTACTTCACATGTCAGCTCTGCATCTCAGCAGGAAATTTGAGGCGTTACTGTGATATTATAATCATTGCAGGCAAATTGGCAAAGGATTCTGGGCTCAGGAGATGTTTTCTCTTGGGTTTGGCCACTGGTGTCTGCCTGCACGTGTTCTGTTGCCATAATCTTGCCGGAGCGCATTGCAAGTGCCCACCGTTTACTTTTGGGATTCATCAAACTCATCATTAAATTACTTCGTCAGGTTAATTGAAGAAGCAACATGAGTTCAGGTGTTGGGATGAGCTGAGTGATAATCCCTTCTGTGTGTTTTGAAAGCTCATCTCAAAATCAATACGTATGCAGTTATTTTCCCCTTTAAAATAAATATTGCCATAAAGGGCCCAGTCCTTGCTAGCATAGACAGTGCTTCTTGGGCAGTTGTGTGAAGACACCTTTTGGAGGAGGATACAAAAGGACAAACCATAAACCCAAAGAAAAACACTTCTATAAAGCAAGTCAGATTAAAATCAAGCAGGCTGTGGAGGAAATGATGCCTGGTTTAGTGTGCTTTAATTAATCTATTTTAGGTTTGCATCACTAATTAATCTCTTTTATGGTTCACATTACTGCATGCAACTGCGTATTTCCAATGTGATAACTTGTCCTAACTGCTGGCATATCCCTGTAAAATAAATAAGCAGTCCTTTCTGCCTCCAGTTGCTCTCTGTGGATTTCCAACGTTTCAATGAATTCCTTGAAATGCAGAGTAGCTGTGGTGGGAGATGGGACCCTCTGCATGACGGGAAATAACTTTTAAGAGTCATAATGGGGGCTGCTGGCTATTTAAAGGATGGGATCCAATAACATTCCTGAGCAAAAGACTTGCTTTTGGGAATTTTAACTCCTTAAAATCACCCAACTTTTGTGGCCAGTATTTGTGAGAGTCAGTGAAAGCTTTGTCCATACACTGGGGCAGAGGATATGTGATGGCTCTCACCACGGACAGATACATCATGATGCAAGTGAGAGTGAACATGGAAAAGTCAGAACTGATTGTTCTCTTGGATGTTGCTATAATGAAATCCAACTCCTTGCAGTCAGCTGTTTGCACAGCCCTATAAGAATCCAGGGTTGGACAAAGTGCTTTAAAGCTGATCTATTTGCTGTGAAAACAAAACCCTCTGGAGGTCTTGCTTCAACTGCAAATCTATTGGGAGTCTGGTCTTTGACTCCCAGCTGTGTGTGAGGTACAGGAAAGGACTTAGTCTTTCAGCACTGGAATAATCTAACTTCCAAAAGTAAAGGAATCGATGGATTAGACATCACTTTAAGCCTACTCATTGGGGGCTGCCTGTGTCCTAGCAGATGAATGGGACTGTGACTGGATTAAACTCTGACACCCAATATTTTATCAAGGGAGATGGAAAGAGACTGATCAGTCTGGGTAATCTGAATGCAGAGACTGTGATTAATTGAGCAGTAGGAAAAAGGAGGTTTCCATGTTTCTGGTAGGGTCTTAAAGAGGCTTTGCAGATCATCAGGAATCCTTGATATCTAGCTGGAGAGAAGCTGTGAAAAAATCAATTGCTGCTGTGTGAAGGGAGGCCCTTTCAGTGCCAGGGGTGTGCAGCGTGCTGCCTCTGAGAAAGAGTGAAGGGGGAAACAAAGCGTGTGGCTGAGACGCATGACAAATTAAACCTCTGGATAACCCCATGTCAGTAAATCACTTGCCTCAAACACTAGTACCTCATTCCTCAACGTGCCATGAAATCGTGTAAAGGCAGGACTTCACACCCTGTGTATTTGAAGCTGAAGCCTTACTTAAGTGCAGAAAATAGCAGATCTTGGGAAAACTCTGCCAGGCTGTTGTGTACCACGTGGTGTACCTGAGTGTGCTGTCCATTCAAAACATCCTATGGGTAAGGTGAAAGCAGGGGAAAACCTATGCTATGGCTTTTGGGTACAAAGAAAGTTGATCATGTTATCTTGAATCTCCATAGAAAACTGCACCAAGCTCCATCATCAGGGAACCATTCTCTGTTCTGTACCTTTGTGGCAAGCTGGGACCCTTCTGTGCAATGTAAGGTCTTTTTCCAGACCCTCATACATGATAAAATGGTTTAATTGTAAAAAGCTCTCATTAGTTACTAAATAACCAAGATAACTATTGCTATACAGTGGCTATGGGTAATGTAGCATTCCCAATTAAATTATATATATGCTGGAAGTGAGCCAGAAAGAGCACTTTGGGCAACCTTCCCTCTGCCTCCCTGTGCTGTCCCCACTGTGCAGCCCCCCAGAGAGCCCAGGCCAGATGCAGCCCATGTGTTTGGATAGATTTGCTCCTTTGCACTTCCTCTGGTAGGCAGGGCAGAAGTGGAGAAGAATCTCTGTGTATGCACATGAGTATTTTCAGGCACATGAAGGAATTCTGTGCCTCTGTTAACACTGTTTTATTAGAGGACTTAGAGAAGGATGATGAGCTCTGAAACAGGCTCAAAAACTCCAGCAAATTCTTTTGCCTCTTGCATCTTTTTCTGATAGTGGTTGCTCAGAAGTTCCATGTTTGAGGCAGTAAAACGTGACTTCCAGCTGAAGCTGAGTTGTGATGTATTTCTGCTGCAGATTCCTGGGTGTTGCTGCATGGAAACACAGTTCTAGGTAGTTGCACACATTTCCCAAATGGTGTTAAATTTTAAATCCAGATGCAAATTCTGGTGATGCCTGCTGTCCTTCAGGCTCTAAGACCACCACCATCTCCAGACAATTGTGGCCATACATGAACTAAAATGGTGCAAATAGCTGTGCTATTTATCAAGTCTTGCATGAAATTTTGAAACTTGGATGTGTCTGTGAAGCAGGGATGTTGCTACAGGCTGGTGGGAAGGAAAAGGGACGAAGCAGGTGGGCACAGTGTTGGCCAGCTGACCCTGCATGACTGCACTAAAGTGTGACCCATTGTAGGCAAGAGGATTTGGGCAGAGGGATGTCAAGGAAATTGTTCTTTGGGGTTTGCTTCATTTCAGAATGAAAGTTTGACTGTAAACTGGATAAAGTGTTTTACCAGTAGACATCCCTGAATCTACAGGGAAAAGGCAAAGGGGGGAAAATGGGAATATACAGGTCTCTCTCTTAACAGAGTTTGTTGATCAGCAGCAAATAAGTGCAGCCTGTTCTGGAGGGTTGCTTTGGTGCATCAGAGGCAAGCTCCCATCCCTGGGTGTCCCTGCCAGGCTGTAAGTTGAGAGCTCACAACTGCTTCTCCAGTGGGTACCAGAGCAGCCTTCCAGCAGGAATAGCTGTGTTGGGGCTGTGCCTAGAGAGCTGTGAGACTCATGACCTTCAGCTCAGCTCTGGGGTTTGATCTCCTCTCTACTGTGGGAGAAACTCTGTCTGGTTTGTTTTACTCAGTCAGCACAGAAATGTTCACATCTCTTTTTTTCAGTCTGAGACTGTTCTCATCTTTAAGTCTTGCTGAACAAATGAGATATTGTTCACTAGTTCTGAGAGCTTTGTTAGTTAAAAAGAAACCTCCTTTCTCTCTTGTAGAAAAGAAAGTTATTGAAGTAACAACTAGTTTAACACTATCTTGTTTTAAAAAATTTTCTAATAAATGTTTAACACTTTAACAAAGTTCAGTACATGCTCCAGCAGCACTTCATCTGTATTTCCTCTGCTCTTTTTTTAAGCTTGGCATACAAAGTACCATTTAAATACCATGGTGAAAAGGGCAAGCATTCAATTTAATGCCTTTGAAATTATTCTGGAATTAAATCCTGGGCAATATATCTCAGTCGAGCAGTGTTGCATGTAGCCACATGCAGCTAATGAGCCATCAAAGGCAATGCTTTAAATCCTCATGCATACAGTACACAGATCCTTTATTTCTGCTGTCATAACACAAATCATGAACCTTGATTCTAAATCAAACACAGGTAAAAGAAAGAAAGGGGAAAAAAATAAAACAAAAGGAAAAAGGA
Organism: Xenops minutus; assembly: GCA_035221455.1. Lineage (NCBI taxonomy): Eukaryota > Metazoa > Chordata > Aves > Passeriformes > Furnariidae > Xenops > Xenops minutus. Next base: position 6,800,628 of record JAWWEE010000021.1, read on the forward strand.
GGGAGTGACTTTGTGGCTAATTGGAAAGAAATTTGAAACAACAGTGGGGGTTTCTTTCAACACCATTAATCACCTCTGCTGGAACATCCTTCGCAACCCAAGCTTTTTCTTGTCCCTGTTGCTATTTTCCCTCTTTAACATGGCACAAAATGTACATACTGTTTGTTGTTCTCCAAAGCCATTTCTCTCATGCTGTGGTGGAAGGGCTCAGAGTATGGTCTGTCACAGCTCCCTCCAGGCTTGGCAGGGCTGCAGGTTTTCTGCCTTGCTCTGGCACCCCGAACTTACTATTAAGGACACGGCTGATCCTGCCCTGCAGGCTGTGGGGGAGAGATGCTGATGTCTTCTACACTGTCCAGCAGGGCACAGATGAGACCTCAGGGATGCAATGCCATGAACAAAAGAAGCCAGAATGGGAGGGATAAGGATGCTATTTGTGTACAGAGTCAAGACAGGTTCTGCCAGCATTTCCTTCCTCTACCTTGATTTCCCCCAGGCAGGGTAAACATGTGTAACAGCTTTGGATCCATGCTGGTTGCCTCCAGGCTGCTTAATGGCCAGTGTAAAATGAATGATGGCTGTTAGCCAGCTCCATAGCCATGAGCATTCACCTTGCTAAAATCCTTGATAGACCTGGAAGGAGCCTCTGCTGAGGGCTACTCAGGGCTCCTGCTGCCCATGAGCAGAGCATCGGCCCTGGCAATGTGTGGAAGTCACACCAGTGACTTTGGCCACCTTGATTTTCACGGGGACTATGGGGACATCAAAGTAGGTTATTCTGAACCTGTTTTCCATTTGGTGGTTGAGCTATTTCCCAGCAAAACAACTGAATGGGCACTCAGTGTGTGCATTATATCATTATTTTAAATTTAAAGGTGAGAAGTCACTGTGCATAAGGCAGCCTGGTAGCTGTGAAGTGAGGGGCTGTGCACTCCACATATGCCCTTCCCAGTGTCTTTTCTTGGCTGGTTTGTGTTTTGAAGACCTTCATGGGGAGGGTTTTTAAAGACCCATGTCAGATATCCTTTAATTGCATGCTGCTGATGGAAGGTAGAAAATGAAAGTGGGAAGTACCACTGTGTTTGGTGGAAGGTGTTTGTAGGCTCACAGGTAATGCTTGCCTTAAAATGCCCAAGGCAGTTAAAAAGTTGGGAGTAGGGAAAGGTTGTTCTTGCTGGTACATCTGCATCAGTCTGGCATAGAGGAGTTAACCTGCCCTGGGATGTTAGGGATCATCAAACCCAGCCTTAGCCATGGAGGTGTGTTGGGATGCTGTGGCTCAGTGCCTGCACGCTGCTCCCATGTGCTGAGGCCACATGAGCATGTAGATCACGTACACATGTGGGAATGTGCTCATTTGCAGTATTCTCAAGTGGTGAGTGAAGAAGTCCAAGCTGGAATCTCTAACTATGATAATCCTTTCAAAAATAATTAATAATCTAGTAAGCAATAATGAAAAATACTTCAGAGAGTCGAGGAGAGATCTGTACAAGTCCTTCAGTCCTGCTGCATTAACCAGGGTATTCCCAAGCTTTTATTTTTTATCTTTGTAATGCAATTTTTGAGCAAAATTATGTTTGTGCATTCTTATTTTAATGTTATTGTCAGTTCTCACTAATGGAGTGCTTAAGATGTTAAAATGTTTAGCAAGCCTTCAGTTTTCTCTGATTTTGATCCTCAGGCAATGACTCAGATTTCTGAGAGATGTTTAACTTTCTGGCAGAAGAGGCATAGAAAATAAATCAAGCTTTACTATTGCAATTAAAATAGCATTTTCTACTTTAAAGTGTTCTGCCTATGTGTTTATATAGCACACACGAATCTGCAGGGTTTTTTCCTATAGTGGAAATCCTATTCATATATTAAAAAAAAAAAAAAGAGACTGGTCATCTCTGTATTCAGCATGAATTAATGTGATCAACAGATATTTTCCCCATTCCATTGCAAATATTTATAAACTACACACTGCTGCAATTTACTTTGAAATGTGTTTTCTCTCGCAGGGGTTTCCTGTTTGTCAGGGTATTTATCCAACGGGAAAACAGGAATGTGTTAACAGAACAAGCTAGAAGGATACAAATAATCCTCTTTCTGCCCCTCTGTGGGAATAACGTGAAAATTTATAGATCTGGAAAGCTTTCAGGAGTCTGTAATAACTAAGAGCCAAGTCATTCTCTTTGTGCTGATGCCACTTCTTGCTTTGACCTTAACATCCATCAGCTAGGGAGCTGTAGCACCAAGGAGACTGAATCAAATCAGTCATCTGTATTTAAGCCAAATTTGTGGGTGTTTTCTATTAAAATTGCAGTAAAGCAGGAACAAAGGTGCAGAGCCCCTCCAGGGTAACGCTGTTCACAACATATGGCAAAAAAGACACTGTAGTGCCATCATCCTGGGGACTGGGAAGCAGGTGGCTCCTTGTTTTCAGACATTACTGTGAAGTTGCTAGGGTCAAACACAAGATCTATTTGACAGGTTTGTCTTGGGCAGCTAGTGGTGTTCCCATGTGGAATTGCACAGTGTTTCCAGGCCTTGGCAGTGGCCGTCTTTTGCCAAACTGTTTTATGTGGAAGGTGGGTAGTATTTTATGAGAAGTGAAAGCACACTGATAACACAAAAGAGGAGGTTCCAGTGAGCTCCCCTGGCTTATTGAAGCCAACTGATGGAGTGGGGAAAGGAGGAAGGTTAACTCAATCCGGTGGGAAAGCAGAGAGCAGAAAAAGCACTTCAAAGCAAAGGCTGGGCAGGGGTCAGGAGCAGTGTCAGGTCCAAAGAGAAATGGAGAGGGAAAAACCTGAACTCCCAGCGACTTCCCTGACAAAGAGAACAGTGTTGGGCACTAGAAGGAAGAGGGGAGACTGGCTAAAATGGACACACCACAGGGAAAATATTAGAGAAATCTGGGAGAAAAAACTCATTGTAACTTAAAAAATAGGAAAGGGGGGGCAAAAAAAAACAAAAACAAAACCCCAAGCAGGGTGTCTCCTGAAAAATCACTGAAAGCTGTCATGTTGTGTTTTCTGAGTTTTCAGGAAGCAGGTAGGAGCAGAGCTCCTGAAAGTGAGTGGGAGTGTGCGTGCCTTGTAAGAGGAGATGCAAGGTTGGGTTTTAGCATATCTCATTCTTCATACAACTCTGTCATGTAAAGGTCACATGCGAGTCTGTTGTTGTTGGCTTTAGGACTGAAGGTCCAATTCGGACTGGGGCAAAAGTCCCCTGTTCTGTGATATGTTAATAGCCTAAGTTAAAGCTGCAGGACAGAGCCTCGATTCCTTGCTCACATGTAGCCAAAAGTAATCAATAAAACATATTTAAAGACTCATTTGGGATCATAGATCCTATAAAACCTTCTAGAAATGTTTAGTTTGACCAGAGTGTTTTGCCTGAGGATGTGGTGTGGGCATGAAGCAACTGCACCCTACAGCAGTAAATTGGCACACAGGAGCTGAAAAGCTATCTGTTAGAAAATGTCCTTAATAAAATTATGAGTTGTCTAAGGATGGAGGCAAAGCAGCCTCAAGTAAAAAACACAGGGTGGGAAGAATGGATTGTTTTAAACCTGCCTTTGGAGGGAAAGAGGAAATAAGTGCCAAGTGTGACTAAGTGTCACACAAGGGCATATGTTGGCTGTGCTGGGTTAACACCCACACAACTGACTGCTGTGTCCAGATGCCAGGGCTGGTAGGAAGTGGGGCACAGGACCACCTCTGTGGCCACACATGCAGCTTCACAGCAGGAATGCTAAGCATTATTTTCGGGAGAAATCTGACTAGCTGATATCAAAGCAGAGAAGAGGCTCCTACTGACTTGTGCTCAAGCACTGGCCCTTTGCCTGGTTGCTGGCAAGCTGCTTGGCAAGCTCTCGGGGAGTCTGGGTTTATAGGGTCTGCTGGCTCCATGCCTGCAGCCATTCAGCCTGCTCCTGGCTCTGGTATCCACAGGTTGAGCATAGATGTGTCCCAGCAACTCCCTGGGTTGAGGGTACCCAGCTCCATGGTTTCTTTTGGGGAAGCCAACAACTTGGCAACCTCTGCTGTGCCCTCCTGACAGCCTGGGAAGGGGCCTGGGGACACCTGGCTCCCTCTCGGGTTACTGGGAAAAAAGGATGAGTGCCTGGTACCTTAAGTGACCAAAAAATGGGAATCTCAGCTGTTGTCTAATTTGGAAAAACTTAATATTGTTTTGATGTTTTTTTCTCATATCCTGTCGATAGAGAATGTTCTAATTTCTGGTCTTCTCTCCAAAACAGAATGATGATAATTTTATTCCAAACTTCCTATGGGCTAAATTTCAGCCATTCTACAGCCTCCAGAATAATCAGATTTTCTGTTCCATGTCCTTTCTCCAGACCACAGTCTCTGTTTTTCTGTTCTTCTCCAACTGTTCCCGCCACCCTAGAGCAATCCCAAAATACAATAAAATCTTATGGTTAAGAGAAAATTCTGAATTAGGGAGCAAACTGAGAGAGAAAACTTAAATATCTGAGACCAGCAGTTGTGTTATCAATTATTGAAGGAAGAGGGGTCATCAGGGGAGATTGTGGCTTCCCCTCTCCTTGTGATGATTTCTGAGCCAAAATCTCAGATGAGGTCATACTGTCCCCCAATGAAAAGGTGAAACACATAAACAGTCTAGAAAGTGGCTGTTCACCACTGTTTGTCAGGGTATTGGTTGTCAAGAAATCTGCAGTGACAGGAAAGTCAGGAAGGACTTTCTTGGTTCGTTTTGATGTTGTGGAGTGCTAGATACCCACAGCAGGCAAACGTGCTGTGTGCTCAGAACAAGTGCACTGATTCTGGAGATTGCTGGGTGTCTTCAGTCTGGGCAAATGCCCGGGTGGTTTCATCATTCTGGTTCACACAGTATCCCAGCCCAAAAGCTTCAGTTGTCCTCTTGCTGGCCTAAGTGTCCTGGCTGAGCTCAGGCCTCTGCCCTTCCCTGCTAGCAGGGGAAGTGGTAGCATGCTAAGGACACTTGCTTGTGCCCTAGGTGACATTCCTAATCCTGGGGTTAGCAGTCTGGTGTCTGCAATAACTCAGGGCAGTGTGGATTTTGGGAGCTGATGAGGTCTGCACCTTAGACATGCAGCATCTTGGGCTGTTCTGAAAAGTCTCCACTATATCAAAAAAAGAAAGGATTTGATCCAAGAAGGCCCTTCCACATGTCCTTAGTAAATTCAATTATTAAATGCCTTCCATTTCAGGGGCTCCTTTGGGAATTTAAATTAGTAGGTCAGGTTGGTGTGTCATGAGTGCCCATTCTTACATTGCAGCATTATTTTTAATCAAACTGTTAAATAATAATGCTTTTAAAAGAAACAAAACCCACTTCAGAACATTGTGTCCTGAAGTACCCCAAACAATAATGCTGCTCTAAATTCCTGCTCTGTGTGTGGTGAGGAGACCAGGATAAGCACGGGACTTTCTATTATGAGACCTGAGCCCCCACCACTGGTGAGAAATGGAGCAAGAAGGGTGGAAGGGAGTCTATAACAACACAGAGGCAAGGCTGCTGTCTGAAACTGGTGCTTTATATAACCTGGGGTGTCAGCAATATTTTTACTGGGGTTTATTTTAATGGCTCTTAATAGTTACAATGGGTTGGCAGCGGTGGGGCTCACACTCTGCCTTGGAGGGGCAGCCCAGAGCAGGCAGTGGCATTGTGAACATCCACACCCTGCCACCAGCTGTCCCAGCCAGAGGGGACCGTGGCAGCCATTCACCCCCTTGTGCCCTTTGGCTCTTTGCTCTCCCTGCTGAGCCTGGCTGAAAGACCTCCAATTATTTCCAATTCTGGTGACAGTTCTGCGTGAGGTTGGACACCCGTCTGCTGTGTGGGGAGCGAGCCGGACACCTCATTAGGCCACCGAGCTGCCTGTCAGTGCTGGCTGCTCTGTCACAGCAAACCTGGCTGCTGCTGCACAGCCATGGCTCTACATCTCCACTACAGCCACAAGTCATATGCATGGAGGCTGCTGTCCAGAGAGATGGAAGTAGGAAGGGAAGTAGTAAAATCATCCTGTGTGAAGGGTTGCTGGGGTGGTGTCCTATCCCCAAGAAAAAGAACAGTTTTTTAGTACCCACAATTACTGCAACCAAAATCATGGCTAAATAGGTCTCAGGGGACCTGGGAGGAGACAGAAAGGTGTAAATTATCATTGCTTCAAAAATCTTCAGTTCTAGAAAGATTAGCACGTCCTATAGAGTATGGCAGCACTGAGAACAACTATCTTCCTTTTGTACAACATAACTACACCGGGCTGATTTTTGCACTGTAAGGTTATGTGGTACTCACTGAAGTTTGAGATGTTCAAAAGTCAATGGGATTTATGCATCTGTTTTCAGAAGGACCAGAATTTTGCACTCCCCAAGAGCAGACTGCTCATTTCAGAGATGGTTACTCAGGCAGAGCATGATTGCACACCCTGAACTTGGAGGAGTTTTACTTGTAGGTCTCTGTCAATTAGAAGTAGAATGCAAATGTAGTTGTGGTGTACCTGGCTATGAGCACTGTGTATACCTTGACAGGGAGATGTTAATCCCATTTCTGATGGCCTCCAAGCAACTGTGTGCCTGCTTCCAGCAGCTTGCAAAGATGTAGTCACAGATGTTTCAGGAGTCTTCCCTGTTTTTCTAAGGCATCCGATAACACAAATGCCTCTTATGGTTGTCTTGCTCTACATACCCTTGAGCCTCACTAGTTTGCAACTCAAAAGCAGGCAGTAATAAAACACTTCTAGAACAGAAAAGTTTTTTCTCAACCCTGCCAATAAACCCTTGAATCATTTGTACATTGCATTTAATTGATTTCTTTTATTGAAACAAAAAAAGAAATCAAATTCAGCTGGTGTGCTCATATAAGCAAGATGTTGGTGTCACTTCTTTTTCTGCTCTGTGATGCTGCATCTGTCCTTATTCTCCAGGAACGTGCTTCTTGATGCAGCTGAATTTGGGTTGATGGCTGGTTGGTTTTTATGGCCTTCTATTCCAGCAGTTTGGTGCCTGGGGGTAGCAGAAGGTTTCCTGTGGAGACAGGTCCGTGTGACATTCTGTCTGTTCCCTTCTCCCTTCTGTCATTGCCTTCTGCTCCCTCCTCTGTTTCTCCTTTTGTAGTGGCTGTTCAAGGACGGTGGAGCCATTGCTGGTTATGACACACTGGACCCTCAGTCTGGATTGCTGCAGTTCAAGTTCTAGAATTGCTGTGCAGTGCTGAAAGAATGTGAGCAATATTTATGTTATTGTGTATTACAATAGCAGCCGGAGGCCCACAGCAAACAAGGTCCTTTGTGCCTGCTATCCTGCAAACAGAAGCCCTCCACCATGAAAGATCAAAATGCACAAGACAGGCATTGAGTTAGGGAGTGACCAGTCACTGGGAGTTTCCCATTTCTTAGGCAGTCTGGGGACTCTCTATAGAGCTGAAATAATAATGTCCTCTGTCCATGTTGTTTCTAAATCTTTGTCATATGTGAAAAGTTTGTCTATTTTGGTGTTGAGCAACAATAAACAACTTTTTGTTTTACTTTTTCTTTTTATATTCCCTTTTCTCTGAGACTCTGGACATTTGCTTTTTTCTCACTTCCTTTCCTTTATTTAAAGCACAGGATCATAGCAAGTCCATCAATCCAAAACCAGCCATTACACCTTTTTTTCTCTCTTGAGGTATCATTCATGTGTGTAGCAATGTCACCAAGCTCATTAAAGACTGCTTGTTTAAAAATCTGTGTGATTGCTCACATTTGCATCACCAAATGGAAAACTGGCTGAAACTCCTTTCCAAACATCATTGGAAACCTGTGCTTTACCTCCCTATTTTGTTGTGAGGGACCAGACTTAGAGCAGTGTGTCTTCCTTTGAAGAGGTTTTGTCTTTTATGTTGTTCTAGGCTGCAGAGTAGTTTTCTTGAGGGTGGGTTAATGCATTGCAAGACTTGGGGCAGCCCAAAGCTCTGGGGATCTGTAAAAGTCAGATATGAGTTTTACCTCTACAAAAAGCTGCTTTAATGCTCAGCAGAGACTGAAATAAGAAGTGTTTAATACTGCAGAACTCAGTTCACAGGAGCAGAGAGTGGAAGATTGAGGCTAGTTTCAGTCTTTGAGAGACTGCCCTAAGCAGGCTGGAATGGAAGATCATAGAAATTAAAGGATGGCTCTAAAGGGGTGCTGGTCACCCTCCACTGCACACTGAATCTTCAGCTGCAAAAACTCAGGAACCTGAGCATGTTCCCATCCTGAGGAACTGAACTGTAATGTTAAAAAATCACTATCCTTAACACAGAACTTTTGCAGCTCTTACATTCACTATTTCCTGTGCTCTATTCTAAGGTCTTTTGCATCTCACAGCTGCTAACCAGTGAAACAGTAGAAGTGTAGAGAATCTTATAGTTCATTTTTTAATTTGGAGATGTGTTGTCAGCTTAGCAAAAACTGATAAAGCATAAAAGGTAAAACCTTTTCTTGAAGAGACTGGTTTTGTGCTTAAAAAAAAAAAAAGTGTTTGGATTAAAGTAGGTGACCACAGGCACTGGAGCACTTCCAAATATTGGAATCCTGTGTGAGAGAGGGACCCTCTTGCACTGAGAGTAGGGCAAAACCTACAAAGAGTGTATATTTGACCTGTATCCTTCTGGAGACCAGTGATGACAAGGAGTAGTCAGAATTCCCATTCCAGGCACAGCCTCATTCAAGACTCCCTGGGTGAACAAGAGCCATAATTGTTGATTTCACCTGTAAAACAGCTCAGCTGAAGAGCATATTCTTGGCTTGGCTTTCTCCTAGCCTACAGGGTACGGTTCACTTGAGGTAAAGAGCATCAGTCATTGTTCTCTGCCAGCTGAGTGCCTGGGAAGTAGGGTGCACCTGGTTACCAGAAGCCTTTGATGGATCTTTTCCATCAGTTAGAGACTACACGAAGAGCTGCATTCAAATCTGGTGCAGAAAGTGTATGGAAGACATTTGGAAAAGGCTACCTGGCAGTTAATGCTGGTAAACTTTATTTTAAAGCCCTTGATAGGGGGTCCAATGTTGCATTAGTTACAGATGTCATGAGGACAAAACCAAATATCAACAGGTTCTTAGAGTAAGGTAGTAAAGCCTTAGGTACCTTCTGTTACCATAAGGTGGATTTTTGCCTTTGTGGTACCATTACACAAACTGGAAAGTCAGCTTTTGAATAGGATATTTTAAAAAGAAAAAAAGAAAACTCCCCAGCATCTACCAGCAGACTCAACCATACCAATTAAATTTCTACATTATCAGAGATATTTCAATTAAATGTGTATAATTTTGAATATGGTATTGTTCATTTTTCCATGCTTTGGTTGTTTGCTACCTTGTGAGTACCTCACTTTTCCTATGAGAATCAGTATTATGCAGACCTCATACTCACAAGAGCTTTGTTGCAAGAGGTGTCAACTCTTGCAAATAGTTGGTTGCTCTCTGATGAAATTCAGTCACTTGGGTTTTCAGTGGTCAAGTTCAGCCTTTTGTGTGCACACCTGCTCCACTGAGGTCAGTAACTGTTGCACCAGAATATTTAAAAGTGCAGTTCGTCCTCATACAGTAACTTGACTTTTGTATATATTGCTGATATGTAAGTAAAGGGAAAGCTTTTCCTCTTTCTGGATTATTGTTGCTGAAACTGTGTGTTTATTTTTTGAACTAAAACATAGCAAGAGAATGTTTGGCACAAAACTACGATGTGGTCTTGTACCCAAAACGTTTATGATGGGCTTCAATAAGAAGTAGATGTATTTGACTGGGAGTAAAGTTGCAGGGTATGCCCCATGTTAAGCAAGTAGCTCACTTGAACAAAGGCAGTATTTAGAAATGGAACTTTTCAAGATCCTTCTGAGCTTCAAAATCTCTTTTTTGCCTCTGACACTTCTGATGGTATAAAATGTGTTTTTGGAGAACTTGCAAGATGCAACAATATTTAATTTACCTTATGGTTTTGTAGGAAAATAATATTTTACATTTATATTATATATATAACAATTTGTATGAGAATACTTATTCCTTGTATAGCAACATTATTAAAAATGGTACCTTATGAGGTTTTGAAAACTGCTTTTTACCATGTTTTTCCGTGGCTGCTGTTTTATTTCAGATTAGACATAGGAAGAACCCACAACCATGGTTACCTAATGGTACCAGAGGAGCACAATCCTCTTTCACCTTTTATTGCCCAGTTAATGGTAAAGTATGAATCACAGTTATCGCTTGGTTCGCTTTCATTATGATGTATGGGGATTCGGATGTGCGTCTCTGTAATTAATGAGAGGGAGTTACATGGCTAATTCCTTGTGCACTGCTGACATCCTGTCTACAGCTTTGTCCCTGATCTTTTACTTACGTGTCTCAAACAGCCGGTTATTGCATTACATCCTTGTATTATATAAATAAAGCCTTGACCTTTGTCCTTTGCAATATTGGTTCAGAGCAGTTTTAATTCAATTTAGAAAAGAAGCTTGAGTGTTAAAACCATTTGAATCTCCTTACTTACCTTAAACATTGATGGGACTATTTCTGCTTAAGAGAAAGCACTAAGGCTAAGAAATTGCCTTCTAGCTTTTTGTCATTGACAAATGAGTGCATGTTTCTTCACATAGAAACTATGCAGGAAGCCCTTCTGAGCAGGGAGTACACGTACTCCTCTGCATTGCAAAGCAGCATGGGTCAACAGAAATTATTAGCAGTGCAGTATTTTGTTTATTATTTCATCAAACAATTCTGAAACAATAACCCTCCTCAGGCAAGTTCCTTCCCCTGCTACAGGCAAATCTCCAGTAGTTTTCTTATTTTTCCCCATCACCATGTTCTGTAGCTTACTTAGAACTTGTGTCTGTGCATCCTCCCTGATAAATCCACTCTGGCCCCAGAAACATTGCAGTGCACTAAGGCAGAGACCAGCTCATGGGTTTTGGAAACTCTGGTCCTCTCCAGGAAATATTTGATCTCTTTTCCCTATCACCATCCATGTGGTTGTGTTGGTTTTTTCCCAGTGTGTATATCAGAAGGGAGGTAAGCAGGGTGCTTATGTCTTTGAGCATACAAATTCTGATACTGCAGAGCTTCAGTTCCCCACTAAACAAAATGGGGATAAAGGTGCTTAATTATCTTCTGTGGATATTGTGGGATAAATTCATTAGAGATTTGGAGTATTAGAGCTAGACCCAGTCTGGCTTCTATTAAAATCATCATGACCACAATGCCAATAGTTCCTCTGTGCAAATCCTAGCAAAAGTAAATTTTTTATAATGATGGAAATACAGATCCTTTAATTATCCAGGACAACTTAAATTAGCACCACAAAGAACTGCTAGAAGTTGAAACTGCATTATGTGAAACATAATTGATTTTTAATATGTTAGGGCAAAACTGCTGTTAAGAAATGTACAATGTTATTTTCTCCTGTTGGACATTTAGCAATGCTTTAAAGAAACCTGGATGTGATTTATACCATTGATAGAGATTTTGGGGAGCAGAACCCTGAGAGAAACAAGGAAAGAAAAACAGTTTGCTTGAATTTTTCACCCATTGCCACTTCTGCGTTGTCTTGTTTAATTAGAACTGACTTTAAATCAATTTTATATTATTTGTTGATTTTAAATTGAGTACAATTACAAAATCAGAATTAAGAATTTTTAATTTGTATTTTATTTTTCATTTCAGATTTGTCCCATTAGTAGAGAAAAAAAAGATTCCTAGCACACCTCCATAGGTTTCCTTTGGGAGAAGTAAAATAAGCCTTGAGCACTGATAAGCTGACTTATTCCATTTATATTCCCCCTGCCCCTTACTTTTGGGACAATTATGTGTAAGCAGTGATTGCACGAAGCTGCCTGGATTCCCTGTAAATGATACGTCTTTGACATATGGGAGTTTTTGTGAAACATTTAAAGCAAGGTATTCTTCTATGCTTGGCAGAGGAAGGATACAGAGAGCTTTTGTACCTCAGTTGCATCAAATTGAATATTTCTTTAATCACCCTGGAAAAGAATGCACTTGATTGCATTCTGTGAGTTCTGCAGTTATTGGTTTTGGGTAGACCTGGTGGGTAATGAATGACCTGACTCCTCCTCACCGATAACCAACCACTCCCTTGCATCCAGCAGCTCTTCTCCCTTGGGCAAACCTGCTCCACTGGAGTAGTAATTGTGCAATAGTCAAAAGAAAAGAATGTAAGGGAATAGCCCTTAATAACAAAGTTGGCAATCCCCCACAAGGAGTTACTTTCACATAAAAATCTTCTCCAAAGAACTAACGAAGCCTTGCTTCATTTGAAGTCTTAACAGGTAATGGCACAGAAGGTGATTTCCAGGTAAAGATTTTTTTTTATTCCTGAACATAAGGTGAATATTTGCTATTTTAAAACTGACAAAAAGCCCAAACTGTCACAGAATTAGCACCCAGTGCAGAAGTTCAGTGCTTGCGTTTTTCCTTAATAAGATGGTGCTAAAAATGCAGTAACTCTTATATGACAGATTATTAATCCTCCAGAAGGGAGAAACTGATGAAAGCTTGTGACTGTTACTGCATATGGCTACGTGGTGGTATATTTAATTTTGAAGAATATCAAATCTGATCCTTTCTGTGCCCTTTTTCATTTACAGAAAACAGTAAAAATAAGGCCAGAACTTAAATAGAAATATTGTGCTGTCATCAGTTTAGACATTTTACTGGAAAATATTATGAGAATTATTAAGGGGAAAGAACTCATTTCTCCATTTTAGTATGCTCACTTTTCACTCATAAGCTCCAAGATTAAAGTAGTCACTTTAATTAATCTAGTCTCAGCCCTCATCCAAGAAACAGTGGAAAGGAGTCCTGTTCTGCTGGGGCCTTAAATTGGCAGAGTCACAGTGAGTATCAGAAAGCTCAGTGGAATCACAATCCTGAGCCTCAGTTTATGAGCTAATTACCAAATTGACAAATGTAGCTTTTCCAGTGCAGGGCTCATTCTCATGAAATGTGTTTTCTAGCAGTGGTGAAAAAGGAGTTAAACTGCTGCTGATGCCTTCCCTCTGAAGAAGGAGCAATGGTGCCTCTGCAGCCAGCTTTTCCCTTGCTGCTTTGGTGTACAGGGCTCAGCACAGAAGGGATAAGCCTCTCCCAGCAGGCAGAGGAGGTAATGCTGTTAGTCAGGAGCAAGAAATGCTCATCCTGTGTTTGGACCAGCTACTAGAAAGCGATGTGTGACATCCTACCCTGACAGGATGAACATGTCTCATTCTTACAGAGCTCTCCAAGCATGTGGGGGCAGAGTTTTGCCCATCCTATTTTTATTGAATCCCTGTGTTAGAGGCTTTATTTTCACTGTGGTCAGCAAAATCTCTGAACATACGTGTTTGCACGAACAGGTGCAAACATTTGGTTTATTGTCCCCATCTGGATGTGAGGCAGTCCGGGCTGAGAGCTGTGCACTGAGACAGAATAACCAGGGCTCAGTGATGCAAACAAAAGGGGACTTCCCAGCTGCAAGCACTTCACATCTGGTGAGACCCACGCGAGTGCATGGCTGTCTCTGCCCATATGTGTAGATATATCAAATGTAAACATGAATTCAGTTAATTTTCACATGTTTCTTACAGCTTCCCCTGTCTCTGTGGAGGCCTCTCACAGCCCCCCCTCCTTCTTGATCTTCCTGGGAAAGCCTGGATTTATGACAATTTTGACTGTTCTTTGGACTCATACTGAGGTGTCAGAAGTGGGGCAGTGGATTCATCACAGTATCAAGGAGAGAGGGGAGCCAGGCTGGGGGGAAGATTGAGCCTCATCAATCCATGTTGCCATCTTAAGGTATTAGCCACTGCCACAGAGAACAGGGGGCCAGACTGATGGAAAAGGAAGGCTCCTTTAAAGAAGCCCCCAGGAGGTCATAAAATGTCTCTTAAATTGAAAGGAGGGACTTACTTGTCAATCAGTACTTTCCTGCTCACAGTGTCCCTGGCAGGGCTTTCTTAGATGAGTACATGCCTAAATACAGTAGCTGGGATGGGAAGTGATTTGACACTTGCTCTTTTAACCAGAACCAAGGAAGAGGAAAATATCAATGCTTTCTCATACGTGTACTCAATGCACATGTTGTAACTATTTATATTTTTTTTCCTGTGAGCATTTGGGGTCCATTGAAAGCAGCAGCAGCACAGTGCGCTGCTAGCGTAGCATGCAGGCAGTGAAATGTCAGGGGAGGAAAGCAAGGTGGGGAAAAGCTACTTGACTTTGTACATGCATCTCTGAGTGCCAGTGAGGTCTGGGGTGCCCTGCTCTGTGCCAGGGTGTGGTGCTGTGCCGGGGTGGTGGCCACAGGACCAGGCTCTCCTTCCTGTGCGCGGGCGGGCTGGGACAATGGCCCGACCTGGCCGGTGAATCAGAGCTTGGACTCGCCCTGCAATCAGCTCCACAGCGCTCGGAAACGAGCCACCTGCCCTGCTTCCTCTCATTTAACGGGTTTATTTTTAAGTGGAAAAGGCTACGAGCTTTGTTCCTTTTTCTCAGGGACTTTGTGTCCTTTAGACATCCCTGAAGGCTGAGGTGTGGGTATGAGCAGCCCCAGGGACTCTCCTTTGGGGACCACGTCCTGGTATCTCCACTCATCACCAGTCACCAAAGCTGAGACTATTCATGGGAACTGAACTACTGGGCAGCTTGGCAGAACCTCCCGAGGCTCTCTGAGCTTCCTTCTGTCGTGTTCCCAAAGACAACAGCAGAAACTGTTAGCCAAAAAAACCAGGTCCTGGCTCTGCTGAGCCTGTGTTGTCCACACCTGCATCTGGGGACTGGCACGGCGGTCCTTGTGAGCAGTGAGGCTCTCGGGCTGGGAGGCAGCACCATTGCAGTTAGCTTGATCTGGGCTTTCACTGAGATCTACAGTATTGTAGGCTGTAAGCCTGTCTCACTGTCCATTTGTGACCATGCACTCTGACACTTGCACCGTACATTGTATGTGAGAAACCTGGGAAAGGTCTGTCTGTGGACCAGTGGTACTTCCTCCATGGGGTTACTCCCCTCATGAGCAGGATTTGAGGTGCTCCCAGACTGAGAAGCAGCACAAAATAGTCTATCTCAGATACTGCAAATCTGATTTCCAGGAGTATTCCTTCATAAATCAGTTCTGGATACATCGAGGCAGTCTATTGTAGTAGATGCTGCTTTTATTTATTTTGAAGGATTGTGTTGTGTTTGCTCCTCTATTCAGCAATTTCTCAGTCTCCCTCTTACACTTTATTTCTCTGTGGTAAGACAGATTGATCTAAGTCCTGCCTGGGTGCTGCAGGTCTGGATCTGGATCCCAAGTGAAATATCTCTATGGAGTGATGTTGTTCCTGGGACCTGAACTGGTTTCTGTGGCACAGCACCACACTGTGTAGATGTGGTGGTTTCCTCATATGTCTGTCTGGGGATCTCCAGCACATCCTTGCCTTACATGGTGTAGGCATGTCTATGTTTGCAAAGCATCAGTAATTAATAATTAAGTAGGAAACAAAGGACTTCATTTAAGATCCTTTCTTAGAGCAGTTCAAGGTCTATCCATACTTACAGCCCCCTCCTTTTATTCTACTTTTCTATATATATATATACCAATTTGAAGGACCAATTTAGCTATTTTAGCACCTATTAATCCATGTGTTTCAACTTGCTTGCCCATCCTCTTTTTTTCAGGTTGGAATAGCTTCTGTGAGGTGGTTCTTTAACTCTCACTGAACTTTTGCCAAATCAGTAGTGCTCTCAGAGAGGAATGTCAAGTGCTTAAAAACAATTAGTTTTAGTCAGAGAGAGAAAAAATAGCACACCACGTGTCAGAACAAAACCTGTCTGTGTGGTGTTCGGGTGGATTTTAAGCAAAGCTCCACTTAAGGGTTGTGTACATTATACCTCTTTCTGTGGGGAAGGGGAGGAAAAGGGGACTCTCCCAAAGCTGGACAAGATGCACACCTCTTAATTTCACCTCTACAATGGTGTGCATGTAGGTAATTGGAGAGAATGGGACTTAGCTGCACATTCATTTTGACATGATTATCACTGTTTGCAAAGCAAAGCTCTGCAGATGCAAAAGTAAAAACAGACGAGACTGAACCTAAAATACCAAGTCTTGTCAATGCTGTGATCATGGACTCATAGAATCATTTGGGTTGAAAGGGACCTGTAGATCATCTTGTTCCAACCCCACTGACATGGGTAGGGACACCTTCCACTAGACCAGGTTGTTCAAAGCCCCATCCACCCTGACCTTGAACAGTTCCAGGGATGGGGCATCCAAGTTCTTGGATTTTCTGGGCAACCTGTTCCAGTGTCTTACCACCCTCACAGTAAAGAGTTACCTATCTGCTGTACAAAAATCTTGGTGGGTTTTTTAGACATCTCAATCCTTTTACAAGGCCTAAAGTTCTCACTGATGATCAAGCCAGAGGTCTGTGGCACCCATCTAAACTTAACAAATGTACCCTATACTTTTAGTCTTTCCTCTCTTCACCCTATTTTTAAATATCCTTGGAAATCTTTACTTCAGACATTTTTTCAGAAAGAAACTAGCAATATTAATGTAAATCATGTAAATAAGGCATCATTACACAAGGGTAATGTCTGACAATATTCATTGATATTTCTAGCTATAATAGTTTATTTTTCTATTCTTGAATACCTTTTTTTCTTTTTTTTTTTTTTTTTTTTTTTGGACTTTACTCTTTCTTTCTTTCTAATATTTGTCTTCTCCCAGCTGATGAATGTCAGGTTCAACTCTGTTTCTTACATAATTCGAACCATCTTGGCTTTTCTCATTAACTTTCTTATTAGCATAAACACCACCACCTGTACCATTCATCAGGTGAGCAGCAGCATGATGCTGGGAGCTGGGTATATTAGATAACCCATCCATACCCTTGGAACTAAATGCCAGGATGGAAAGATATTGGAAGTTCAGCTTTCAGGACAGGGTTTGGCTTTTTTTCTTCAATTATTTTTCAGGAGTGCAATAAAAAATAACTAAGAAAACTTCTCTTAAGAGGATAACATATAGGTAAGACTGAACTCTGGTTCATCTTGCACAGGGCAAGCAGCAGTGAGAACACGCAGGACTGGAACTATCTTGTTGGTAAAACTGGGTGGAGTTAAATTAAAAGAGGAGTCTTTTACTCAAAGTAATGCAATTTAATACACCAATGTAGATTCTTCAGAATAATATGTTACTGTAATGATAGGCAGGAAAGTACCTTGAAGTTTTAAAGTAGGATGCAGCTCATGCTGGTTTTTGAGTGATAAACAATACAGATTGCACGGAAAAACTATACAAGTACATTATTTCAGCTAGCACAGCAAAACATTTCAGATATAAATTAAAAATAACTGCAGTCTTGTGGTTCTTGTCAGTTATTTATAAGCCTCTTGAAATATTTCCTTATCTGACTTTCTCATAAGAAATTAGGCAATTAGAGTATACATCTGAAACCAGAGGACATCAAATAGTGAATCATTATGGCATCATTACATGGGAAGTAGTAACAAGGGGAAGGCCAAAAGAAAACCCAAAGGTTTTTCAGCTTCAGGAAATCTATTTTTAAATGAAATAAAAGCCTTAAATAAGTTTAACGTAATTTTGAGGAAAAGGCAGCTGCACAATGAAGAGGTACTTGCATTCTGAAACTCAACTTCATGCTATTCAGGATATTTCTAAACAGGAAAGAAATAATTGCCATGTCATTGAACTAGTCATGAATCTTTGTATAGAGGAGTCTTTCATTAGAGAGAAAGAGAAATGTCTGGAAGTCCACTGATTCAGGAGTTTCTGAAAGAGAGGGAAAACAGGAAATGTTTCATATAGATGTGGATAGCATCAATGTATATTCATTCCTTATGAACTTTTACTTTAATTGCATACTATATATATGCTCAGTATTTTATTGATGCATCTATGAAAATATATTGCTGTATAACTGCATCATAAGAAATTCTTTTGAGACCAATATAGCTGGGATTCTGGGTGTTGAATTTTTATTTTGGTTTGGTTTGGGGTTTTTTCACAGTTTAGATATTGGCTTAAGTTCTTCTCTTCTGATTCAGAAGCATCATTTCAAGACATTTAATGTGTTTGGGGTTTGTTTGTTTGTTTTTTCCAGGGTGAAAATTCAAGCTTTCTTTCAAAAGCACTGCATTCCTTACAAATGAGATCAGACATTCAAAATGTGTTCAGCTCTCCTGGAAATCAAAAGGAGGAAGGATCAGGAAGTCTCAGACTTGGTCCTGGTTTGGCAATATTAAGGCAACATTTTTTGACATTGTCTATAGAAAACCTGGTAAGGTCTGCAGAGCATGGCTCCAAAGAGAGCATCCAACAGATGCAGATAAAATGAACCACTGGCCTTCAGGAAAGGAGTTATTGATATCCTATTATGCTTGTGCTCTATAAAAGATGAAATCAGGAAACTGATGGCCACACTTGCCAAAAATTGCAAGCTAATCGCTCCAGGCAGGACTGATGGCTTTGATTGCTGAACTCTTCACACAGTCCTCTTCTCGGGCTGCACTGCTGTTCATCAGAGCAATGGGCCATCATACCTGGGAAATTTTCTGTCATTTAAAAAGGAAAAAATTGTTCTTTTCGCTTTTTAGTTCAATTATTTCTTCTTTTAAATAATTTATGTCAAAGCAGGACAAATTGGGGAGAAAAGACACTATTTGAACAGACTCGGATTTGCTCAAACCTAGTGACTCTTTTAGGGACACCTCTGTATCATGTACCTAGTATTGGTTAGTCCTAAGAACATGATTATCTTTGAGCACGTACCTGAGTATCAACCTGAAGAATGAGACTTGGGAACCTAATATTTTTTTCCAGACCTCAAATGTTCTAGAAGGCAATAAATGGCTAAATTTTCATTTTGCGAAGGATGAGGATACTCTATAAGGCAGTTATCATAGTTCAAGAGATGTCATTCTTGATTTGAGAAATGACAGGGCTGAGAACTGAAAATTTGGGGTAAATGGAGTATAAGGTCACCAGGTCTATATGAAATACAGCTGAAAAATGTATAGGTAATAATAACAGCTGGCAATGACTTGCCACTGTTCACAAAGGACAAGCTATAGCAAATTGAGTCAAGAAAAGGCAATCCTTGGTGTTACTCTGAAAGAAATTTTTAAAATCGATTTTAGTATGTTCAGCTTGAGGTCAGAATAAAACGTGTTTAATTAAAGATATGAACATTTTAGCATCAGTATTTAGCATACTCTTTGTATGGACTCACACCATTTATAAATATGGTGTGAAACTTCTTGGGAACTGAAGACAAAAGAGATGCTGAGCAAGAGGACCAGTAGTTTATTTTCCAGTTTAGAAGTACCAGAGTAGTGGTATTTATTTCTGTTCTTATGTTGTGCCTGCCTTAGAATCTTTTTCTCTCAATAGTTGCATCAGCTTCACTGTGTTTGCTGTATGAAAAGGTCTGTCATGAATTTAAGTGGATAATACTAGCTTGCACATTTTAAGGGCCTGAGAGAAAATGAGGATCCATTATGCAAGGTGCTGTCTAAACACATAGCCAGTACTTTGAGTAAATAAAAGAGGAACAGAGAAGTTCAGCGACATGCAACAAACCATGAGAAGAAGTAACAAACTGGAGTCTGTCCAGCTGCTCTGACATCTAGTCCATTGCCTTTTCCACTGGATATTGCTGTACTGACATCTTGGGCTGTGCAAAAAAAGTATTGGATGATATATACCAAATGGGAGGCTTATCACAGTTGTCTCTATGATGTCTGGCACCAGAAGGATTTAAAAAACAGACATCAAATTAGAAAGGCATAGCCATATCCTGAGTGTGTCTGTTCAATGCAGTAATGTAAAACTGCTTGATTATTGTCAATGAAATCCTCATGCTGCTACTCATCTCCACCTGTCTACATTGAGATCAGTGCCTAGATTTATTTCTTGCTCTCAGTCTCAGGTGTAGCAATTAAAGAAATGTTCTGTATTGCTGAGAACACCAGATGTGTGCAGCGGAGCATCCTATACTGACAAACGTTTTGCTTGTAACAGTTCCTTTGGGTACCACGTTGGCGTCTGGTTTTATTTTTCTGTTTATACTTTATTTTTCTGTTCTGTGGCACTGTTTCCTTGATGTTTTTTTCAGTTTCTTTCCTTGCAGAATGGTTTGGGATAGCATGGATTATGGTACAGTGGCATTAAGAACTGTCTCCTGTTACTGTTTTCAGTTTCTTAAGGTCATTCTAAGCCCTTCCTTTGAATGCCCCTCTATGGATCACTCTGATGTCTTCTTGATGTGTCTCGATGTCTTAACACAGATATGACAAGGTTTCTTCAGGAGCGAGGTGAAAGGAACAAGGCTTTTTAGCCACAGAAGTTGCCAACCTTCTTTCACCTGCATCCTGGAGGTGATGGGCACCTAGAGGGTGGCAGGTGACATTCACTCAAAGTCTGCATTTGTAGATTTTCTTCTCTAATCTAACTTTCAGCTGGTTCTTCACTGCCAAGTGAAACAAGATGCTGAGTTGCAATCTCAGTGCTAGAATTCAGCAGCAGGCATATAATAATGACCTAGAGAAATCTGATCTATTTTTCTCCAGGATATTTTATACCAAATTGAGAGTGCCATGATGGATATTACTAGCTGAGAAGATCCAAAGACTATGTTTATTCCTATAAGTAGGGCCTAAAGTCTTTCCTGATCTCTGCAAGTGATTATATTTCCTTCCTAAAGGATGGAATTTGACTACTTTGGCTGCAGTATGAGCAGTTTTGAATGTCAGTGTGGTGAGTGCTATTTCTTCAAAATAATACAGGCAGTGAAAAAACAGATCTTCACACACTTATTATTTATGAGGAATGTCAGGTGTATCATGATACCATGACCAATGGTATCAGGGTCTAATATGGGAACTCCTTATCTTGCCAAAACCTCATTTATTTAGTTTTTTGAACAACAGTTCAGGTAAAACCATGATAAGCTAAAGATTAAAGCCCTGTCAGATAAAAAGCAGTGCTGCACTATTTCAACTATCCTAGTTTTCAAAAAAGAATGAAATATGCAGTAATTCATGCAGGCAACATAAATATTGAATAACCATTGCAATGGATTGCATAAATAGATACACAAGATGAATAAAAACACATTTGATTAAGTCTTCTGCTGATGGTGCCAGCAGATTACAAGGACTAACCTGTCTACTGCAATGTTACCCATCAAATAGCTATAATTCAAATCTTTCCCTTTTTTTTCCCCTTTCAGAAAAACAACATAGTCATGATAAATAACAGCCTTTAAATCATTTTGTTTCTCTGGAGACTGAACTTGATCTTACCTATCTAATTTCATACACATGAATATTCCCGTTGATTAAGGTAAGACAGTTTTTCACATCCATAAATCATTGTGGGATTTAGAGCCACAAAGTGTCAAATTAATTCCTGACCTCCCTTGGCTACCTGTGCATCCACCTGGCCTGATACCACACGATACAACTTTGGCATAAATTTGGTGTGAGGACTCTTGAAACACAAACAGGAGCCAGGCTCCCACTGATGGTCCACTGAGATGATGTCCCATGCTGTCCTCTGTCCTTCTGCCTTGTAGGGATGAGCAGTTCAAGGGTGGAAGTTAACAGGCATTCCTAACTATGCATGGCATCCTAGTCCTTAATGCTGACACGAACAGACTGTTTCCTAGGAGACAACTCAAAATAAAACAAATTATTTGAGAGATATTCATGTTAAAAAGTACCATGGAGTTCATCTTGACTGAAAACTCCTGTTACCAATTACCTAGCTATGGATTGGGGTTCCAAGATGTGGCAGATGGGATCTATTTCCCTCTTCACCTGTGCGTGGTCAGAAGCCCAAAACCCTTTTTCGTGGGTCACACTTCCAGTTATCTGAGTGCTGCAGAGCCCCTGCATTCCTGCCCTTGCTCCTGGAGGTCCCTGGTTCCTCCTTGTGCCAACCCCAGACAGTGACATCTCCAACAGGCTGGGGATAAGCATGAGTAATGTCAGCAGGAGGTTTCTCGTTCTGTTGTTGCAGATCCAGGGTGGTACAGTGTGCTTCAGGGTCCAAACCCTTGAGACTACAGTTTGTTATCCCCATTGTGCATTTCAGAACTTATAAATCAAGCCTTCTGCTTTGATTAGGTTTCCTCCACCTCCAGTGGCTTTTCAGATTGCATCTAGTGGAAGAAATGCCCATGAGCTGGCTTTAGGGGTGTGCCTCTAGGAAATATATTACCTGAATTAAAATGTGCTAATTCAGAAATACCTTTCCCACCTTTTTGTTGCACTTGTTAGGGAAAAATGCTCCACTTGAACCTCCAGCTAACTGTTCCCTGACAGTTCTGAAGCTGTGCTCTGAATTAACCTGCTCCAAAAGCCAGCAGAGATGACATGTTTGGGGGCCTCATGGGAAAGCAGGGAGATGAAAAGCCTTAGCAAAACTTTGACAAACAACTTGGAATGTTTGACCAACTATGCACAGCTGCTGCTGAATGGAGAATGCAAGCAACATGCCAAACAGAGACAAGAGGGGATCAATGGGGAAGGCAGCTTTGGTATCTGCACTGGACATTTTGCTTTCAGGAAAGGAGAGGAAATATGTTGAATTACCTGTAGGAGGTGTGCCTGCTTTTTCTAATAGATGCACGTGCTTAATTAATTTCTAACCAGTCAGATCCTGTACCAATGTGTGCTGGAATTCCCTCTGAGGTCAGCAGAGATACACCCATGCACAGTGCCCTAATTTGATTGATTACATCCCACCCATTTAAACATGCCTTAAAGACTTGTTTAGAGAGCTGAGCTAAAATACCTCTGCCCCTCCAATTCCCGATTTGAGGTGATAATGTCTCCTCATAAATCCTGGATATGATAGCACCAGCATGACCCATCACTTCATTACACCAGAGCTCTGTAGTGCACTGAGGAGGAGTTTATCTGGTCAGAATGGATCCGGTCCAGGAACAAGTAAAGGAGTTAGGAATCTGATTATTTCTGGGCCAATTCTGTATGAATTACAGCTTCTCAATTTTCCTGATGTCAGCTATTTTTACTTGTTCTATTTTCCCTACCCACACAGGAGGTGAAGTATCTGGCTAGCAGAGACATCTTGATGAGCTGCTGTTGTCAGGAGAGCCAACCTGAAATTTGGATCAGGCTGAGATGAAATGTACCATATTCAGTGTCATTTGGACTACATGTCTGCACTGCTTTAGATGTGAGTGAGAGGGGAAAAGAATTATTTCTTCTATTTTATTTAATACTTAAAATGTTTATTTTTGATTATTTCCTAATGATTTCAAAGATAGCTCTTATTTCTTGGCCTTGCTCTAGCTTGTTTAGTCTGATGTTATAGATCATTTGTTTATTTCTTCCAGGGCATTACTTTTTCCATGTATTTACTGAATGGTTTATATTTGCCTAATGCACATCTTTCCAAAAGACATTCAGACTTAATTCAATGATTGCTGGAATTTCCTATGTTTTCCAAAACATTAAAAATTACATCAGTGTGCCTTAAGCCTCCCCATGCAAAATTCCTGTGCAAGTTCTGCAGACTTGATGGGCTTAGCAGACATGACTCTTGCAGGTACTCACTGAGGTTTTGAAGTATTTAATTGGTCTTGAATGTATTGTGCAACACTGAGATATTTACTGATCCCTTTTGTCTGTGCTGCACATTTAAGTTGTCATTTCCAGGTAGGCTGACACTTGCATAGAGGAACTGTGAACTGTAGTGGTTTTCAGCAGAAAAGAAGATGTTGCTAAGGGGAACTGGTGGGTGTATGTCCTTAACTGCAGTGACAGCTCCTCACTTACAGCTTTTGGCACTTCTCTTTAGTCTACGCCTGTTCTCAAGTTTAGAGGAAGCAAAAAATCTCATTCCACAGAAATGCTTTTAACCTTTTGCAAAATTTTTGTTTACTTATCAAATTTTCATTGGAGTTTTTTTTTCCATTCAAGTTTTCATTTGATTGGGAAGTACTTCTGCAGAGTTTTGTGGAAATGTTAGCTGGGTGTTTTGTCGTGCTCCCTCCCAGGTCATTGCCTGCCTGGTGCCAGCATTCCTGCCCCCTTGGATGTGCATGTTCCTGTGCTGCAAACTTGGAACGGGTGAAAAGTTAATTTCCTTGTTTGTTTAATTTAGTTTCAAATTCTTACCATAATGAAGAGTTAATCCTTTTCATGGAGTTAAGGATCAACATAGAATTTTCACTAGTATTGGTTAACACTAGTGACTAAGTACCAGGTGGCATCTTCAGCACTTCACACAGTTTTTGCTTCAGAAAACTGATTGAAAATGATCCTAATGGTTCATGCTCTGGGGGCTGACAAAGACATGAAGGACATAGTGGGAATCTCGACTGCAGTCTGGACCTCCCTTGCCTGACCTCTGTTACACCACAGAGTTTTTGACTCACAGAACAGGATTTCCTAGAGCCAGCTATTGAGAATAACCTGGGGGAAAATTATGACCCAGCTCCAAAGTGCATTTTGAGGTGCTGTTGTCCAGAGGTGGAGATGTGTAGACCCCATTCCTGCCCCCCTGCTCTTGCTGCCACTGATAGGGATGGGAATCATAGACTCATTAAGGTTGGAAAAGACCTCCAAGATCAGAGTGTCCAACCTTTAGATTGAGTCCACCGAAACAAGTCATTGCCCTAAGAAACTGTGCTGTTAGACTTGTGTCTAGTAATTAAATGGAAGAGCTCTCTTACCCAGCAGCCACATTAACTCAGTTAAATAATTTCTAATCAGGTAGAGGTTTAGATAGAATTCAGAAAAAGTATTTGGATTAAGAAAGGACGCTTTGGCTTCAGAGCTATGTCTTTTCTGTCATGCTGCCTGAGAATGATTTTGTGTGGAGAAGAGTTAGTTGCCAGGCATTTTGCTTGTGGGAAAGTGAAAGATCTTTATCCAGGTGCAAGAGGTAAAAATCGTACTTTATCATGCAAAAACCCAAGCTTCACCAATTCTCCTTTCTATTGGCAAGAAATGGTGTTCAGTGCATGGCCTCCCCTGTACAATACAGGTAGTGGCAGAAGGTATCAATATACCAGAAGGGTGTTTATGTGATGGAGGTGATGGCTCAGACCAGGACAGGCTCAGTTTTCAGCTGAGGGCGAAAGGAAAATCCTCTGGGGGGAAAAAAAAAGATCTGGAGTGTTTTTGTTGTGTTTTCTTCTAAAATAGATGGAAATTACTCCATTCAGAGTCTCGTCCTTTTGTCTGTGGTTCCTTAGTGCCAAGAGCTCCATGTGTATTTTTACAACACACATCCATGCATCTTTGAATTTTTAAATTAATATTTGTCTCTTCTTAAAATTAAACTTGAAGTCATGTATTCTGGAATGATGACAGCCTAAATTTGTTATGAATGCCTAAAATAAGATTTTATATTCGTATTAATAAACTCTTACATAAAAATAACAGTTGAGTATATATTCACTGCCAAAATTCTGAAGAATGTCAATGCACTAAAGGGGGGAAATTACTAACTAGACACCTGGAATTGGAGTTTCTTGAGTAATAAACTAGCTTCTGACAGCTGCAGCCTTTTTTGCAGGTGCAAAAAGAACATTTTCTTCTTTTTATTTTATCTGCTTTACATCACTTAAAGACTAGAGTATTCCAAGCTGGGAAAACATCTGGGAGTTGAAAGGACGGGAAAATTTGCTTATCCTTTTCCATCTTAGGAGTAAAAGGTGTGTGTGGAAAGTCTAAGATTGACCAATTTTGATCTTGAATAACATGGAAGCAAGGAAAAATTAGCTCAGCTGGTTTATTGCTGATATTAGCACTGTTCAGTACACCAGCTGCCTTGAAATGCAAGGAATATTTTGATAATATTTCCTAAAATATTTGGGACACAATGTAGTTCCATTTAAACAATCATGTTCTTCTGGATTTTTTTTTTTCAGAAGCAGCATGACACAAAGCACACATCAAAAAGTTAATCAGGTGACTAAAACCACCATGTCCTGTTTTTTCACAAATCAAATAACAAAATAAGTATTGGGTATACAGTGACGTAAGTGTGGCTATCGTCTGTTCTCTTAGTTAACAGATGCAAATATAAAATACAATCTCAAAGCTACCTGTCCTTGCAATTAAGCATTTATTAGTTGTCAGTCTCTGAGAATAACTCTTAGTCAAGAATATCTGTTAGAAAACACAACTGCAAAGCAAATTAAATTATTTAAATTGTTATTTAAATCACAATTAACAAAACTGATTTAAATCAAAGTGATATAAATCAGTCCGTCCTGCTTTAAAACTAATTAGGGATGTGTCTTGAAAGAATGCTTCTATCAGTGCTCTGACTCAGTGCGTTCTCTCTATCACTCCAGTTTTAATAAATCACAGCAAGGGATGGAATTTTCATTTAGCTCAACAGTCTTGATCTCTGAATTTAAGGCCACTGAAGAATAGATTAACATTTATAATTGCTAAGTTGATCAGTAATGCAAATTAAAACTGGGAATTTCAAAACAAATTAACCTTTGCTGTACATCATGCGGAGACAGACAGACAGTGATATCATTGGGAAGGTTCCCCTTGTCCTTGAAGGGATTTGTCACAAATCACCATCTTTTGTGGTGCCTTACTGCTCTGCAGCCTCTGGGGTCTCAGTGTCCAAAAAATAAACTGTGATATCTGAAAGAACAACATGGACAGTTTGAGGCTGGCAAGTCTCTGCATGGGCTATCGCTGCTCTGCGTTGCTCCAGGCAGACTTGTATATTTGGGGACTAAGATTAGGATGTTTAGGCTAGGGCCAAATGGATTTATAATTAGATATGTGCAGTCCCTGACCTATTAATTGAGGTTCATGGTTCCCTACATCTACCCTTCACGTTTAATGAGACTGTGATTTAAAGCAGTCGAGGGAAGGAGGACCTTCTGTACCCACACTCTTCTCCTTCAATCTGCCCATCCCAGGCTTTGCTGAGAGCCTTTCACTGCTCCATCAAGAGGCAGCTCAGGCTTTCCCCAGAAGCTGCCCCTCTTTGAGATATCACATGAACAGGACAGGACAGTGTGTCAGTGTGGTCTGTATTGCATTTATTTATAAAACTAAGAGCTTAGGTCCCATCTGGAGAAAACTGCCCTATGTGATCAGCACCTGTGTATTTGTCATGCTTTTCCTCAGGCAGAAAAGCAGTCTTAACTGGAGAAGATGGAGTGGATTTTGACAGAACCATGTAGAATCTGAGGTGGTTCAAGACTGTTCCTTCCACGTTCAGACATCAGGGGAGATGTGTAGGGAAAGAGCAGGACAGTCTAAGACTGGACAACGATGGAGGGAATGGAAAGAGTGCTGGTATGAGAGCAAACAGCTTTGGTCTCTTCTCCTGCAGGTACATCAGCTCCTGTGAGGTTCTTATCAATTGATGTAGCTGATGCAAGAACTCCAAGCTTACAGTGTGGTGAGTCCCAAGGAACAGGAAACGAGGTAACTACATTTCCAGCTTGAGCACATATGATGTGCTCCTCATATGGTCCATGGGCTCCCAGAAAATTGCTGTTTTCACATCTGCGGTGCTTTGCCCAAAATGCAAGTTTCCATGAGCAACCTTTCGTACCTGATCTATCAGTGATGACTGAAGTTGAATGCTGAAGAAATATTTCCTTTTTCTCATAGTTTAACTGTGTGCCTCCACAGTCCTTATCAGTCCTGAGAAACCATTGTGGAGTACACGACCCGTTGGTCTGACCCTGTGGAAAATATTAGATGTTGCAGATGTTTATGCACATCCTTTGTGTAACGGTAGAGCTATTGTGTAACTTGTCTTTTTTTTCTGTGAGCAAACTGACATGGGGGAAGCTGGTTATATTATCTTCTGACCACAGAGCTCCAGGAGGATATAAATAGGGAATGGACAGTGGTAGTAAAAGCTTCCTCTGAACACATTTTTTTTTCCCCGTTAAGTTTATAAATAGAAATAAAACTTAAACAAGCTAAACTAAACAGACCGGAATAAACACAGAACTGTGGCAGGTATTGTCATCACTGCTCACGAGTACATGGTTTTTTGGTTAATAAGAAAGCAGAGCTAGGGAGGAACCTTAAAGATGTCCAAACTTGAGCAACGGAAATGCAAAATGTGTTTCTGTGTGGTAGAGCACAGATGAACAGCTTAGATCCTGATCCAGTGGAATATGGCATGGGAGGTGGGGATAGACCTCTCCCTCCTGCCAGGGCCATGCCAGCCTCTTCCAGCTGAGATGTTTCTGGCTTCTGTCATCCAAAGGGTGGTGAAAAGTGGGTGGTAGGTAAAGAGACATCAATGAGGGGGATATTGATGAGGCTGGTGATTAGTCAGCCAAGTTCTCAGAATATATTTCAAAACTTTTGGCAGACAATACAGGGTTGCAGTCTGGAAGAAAAAGGTGCTTGTCTGTCTTGTTCAGTAGATGTTTCCAGCTGCTGTAATCGTATTGGCAGTAGGAGTTAATTAATACCTGGGAAGTTATCTCTTTTTAATACATGTGCAAGATTGTGCAACTTTCATAGACATTCAGTTAAACATGCCCTGCTTGATGTGTTTCATTTTCTCTCATCTCAATAAAATGCAGGTTGTTCAAGATCTCTCCCTTTCCCCATGCTATATTATTTGCTGAACAATTTTTTCTTTTTTGTGCCCTAAGGGGAATGAAGTATTGCACATGGCCTTCTTCCAAGATTAAAACTCTTTAGTATGGTTAGCCTTTCTAGTCCATCTTATTACTGGTATTTATACAGAACTACTGGCAAACCCAAATTTATTGCAATATTTATTGGGCTGAATTTGAGGTTATTTATAATATGGTTAGATGGCTATTTATTAGACATGTCACAGTAGCTGTTCAACATTTCTATAGCTGGCCTAGCTAGGAATATGACATAAACCAGAATTTATTGCATATTACCCAGAAAATGTTACAGGAAGAGTAAATTCTAACAGAGAAAGACATGACCATCAGAGTAATGAAGGGACCAGGAACAAAAAAGCAGTTTTAATCAGCATTTCTCAGCCAGGCTGAGAGTGGGGAATATTTAGGATGTGAGGAAGCCCAGGTGCAGATTTTAAGTTCTCTAAAGTGCAACAGCACTCTGCCTGAGAGCTGACCTTTCCCTCATGAAATGGACATTTTTCATTTAGAGAAGGAAATGAGAATCATCTTCTTTGATTTGTTTTGTGCTGATTAAGTAGAGTTAAAAAGTTCTATAGGGCCATTTTCTCAAGGAACAATTTCATAAAAATCAAGGGTTTCAGAGGCAGGTGTTACTTTGGTGTTCATAATCTTCTGTGTTAAAGTGGTATTGACTAGTTTATTTCACTATGATGGATTCAAATGGCAACATTTTTTCCATATTGGTGTTTTTTAACTCTGTGTTTCTCGGTTGTGAAAGTTTATTGTAACATCGGGACAAAAAGTTTTAGTTTCTCTTAACATCTATGGTGTTTGGATCTTCTCCTTATTTAAATCAGAAAATGAATATATTTATTGAATGTCCCATAAAGAAATCTTGATGAGCCTTGCGTGCAAGGAAGAAGAGACTGTAAGGGCAAAAAAATTCATCCAGATTATTATGAATGTCCTTTAAAAAATAGTTCCCTCTAACCTTCAGAAAGTGGAGACTTTTTTGGGAAAATAACTCATCCATTTTCATATACAGGCACAGACCCTCTTAAAGTATTTCACCAAAAGAAGTCAGTCTTTCTGCTTAACAAATAGCCCCATTTCTGGGGGAGGGTGTGGAGGAGAGAGGAAATGAGGCCATGGAAGCGTTTGCAGCAGTCAGGGTGAATCTGGGCACCCATGGGTTTCCACTGAAGGTGAAGGTGCAGGACAAGAGAGTTGTCCTCCTTTCTCTCATACCTCCTTTTGGCACTTTCTTGTGGCAAAAGAGTGTGCTGAAGCAGCAGAGCCCATCCCAGCCTTTGCCTTTCCAGCCCGAATCAGGTTGTCTATCCAAGTCCCATGGGAATACCTTAATATTCATATTTAGCTGGTCACAGGGTGACAGCTGTTGTGGACCAATAAATACATATTTGTCCCTTGATTCTTGCATGTGGAAAAGCTGAAATACTCCACTCTTCACATACTAGAGCCTCGAATGTCATAGGATGATACATTGAATAACAGAGGGAGATCATGGGGGCAAACTCTTTGTCCAGGTCACAGGTGGATTGCAATAAGTTTTACTGGTGATTTTTAGGAGTGTAGCTGTCAACGAAGCTCAAGCTAATGCTGGTGAGAAATTACAGTGGATAATTCAAGGAGACTACATATTTTCTTAAATTCATTAGCTGCCCATGGAGGGTTGAAGAGAACATAACTAAAAATAATTACATATGAATTATGGAGTTCAAATAGAATGTGTTACTCTGCTTGCACAAAACTTCAAGGGAGACAAATCAGAGAGGTTTATTAGCATATTCTCCTTTTCCAACAAATCTTACAAGGAAGGAAAAACATAATAATGTAAAGGAGCTGAAGATTCATGTTTCCATAATAGCTGTATCTGCACTATCGTACCTGTGAAATTTATTCTCTGTGGGTGGTGATGCTCTTGAATATTTTTCATTTCTCAGTCATTTTTTTCACCCTGTAAGCAGCTCTTTTGAGTATGGTTATTAACCTGCAATCCTCTCTTAGCTAGAACTTTTTTTGGCCACAGTACACCTGGGCACGGGCTCCTGCAGGGGTCAAAGGGCAGCTTGCAAAAGTGATCAGAAATACACTCACAGAAGTTCATTTTTATTTGAGCTCATTCATTCTAATTGTTCTCTCGAGGCTTGATCCAGAGCATGGAGAAATCCAAAGGGGACTCACTGGGCTGTGGGTCAGGTTTTCAGGTCACCTGTACATGGGAAGTGGTGAATAATGAGCAGCACACTGCACAGTTCCAGCTTCTCGGGTCTTACCCTGCTGATGAGGATATTTGGCTGCTGATCTCACCTAGTGCAGTCTCAGGGCTGGGGGAGAGCACGGCCACTCACCCCTTCTGCAGCAAAAGGCACTCACAGACCTAAAGATCAGCAGGTTGGTGTGCCCCAGTAATGCAGCTGACTATGTCCTGATTAACTGGTGCAAATTATGTCCTGGAACATTTTCTCTGTGGAGCTGGCTCTTTTGTTGATGGCAGCGGTCCAAGAAGTTGTTAGAGTCACTGCTGGGACTTGATATGATTACAAATATATTTCTACATGTAATTATGAGTATTGTGATGACTGATTTGTCCCTTCCACTGGTATAAACAGGTTAGGATTAATACCTGTATTTTGCAAACCAAACTACATATATTCAAAACTGTTTAGGATGGTTTGGTTTTTTTCTTCCACTTTTGTTTGCTTGGTTTTTTCCTTAGTAAAATCCTTTAAGCTGGTTTAAAAAGTTTCTTATTGAAGACAGAAGTGTTCTTCCCTCTAGTCTAGGTTAGGCACTTGGATGGGAAATGGGATTTGGAGGTCCTGGCCCACCTTTCTGTGCAACCACATGTGAACCATTTCATGCTGTGGTCCCTTGTTGTCCTACCAAGCTTTTCCCCACTTTACTTGATTTAAAACATGTGTGAGGTGGTTGTTATCTTTTGTATTTTTTTTATGGACACCAGCATGGCATGATCCAAGACCAGAGGTTCTGGATATCACCACAGTAATCATGATAAAGGTTTGAGAGCCTATTGGTCAATTCCAAAATTCCCACCTCTTTCCACAGTGGTGGAAACAGGTCCTTGGTGAACTGCCAGCTTTTACCACTTAGCATCTTCTTCTCCATGTGTCCTCACACTTCCTAGTGTTCCATTACTTTCCATATACTGAGTTCTACTGTTGCCATGATGGATCTGTGAACAGATGTGTAATTCCCAAGTGTAAGACTGCATAGCAGAAAAAGAAATCTTCAAGCCTGGAAACAAAAGAGTTAAAATAAAACTAATTTCTCTTACCTACTTTCCAAAGATGCCAACCTTTCTATATAAACTCCTCTGTCATTAATCTAATAAAGCTCTACTTTGTTCCTAATTTACTACACCCTTCAATAAGCATTGTAATATTTGTGCAGGGCAGGTATATAAATCATTGTGGCCCTTCTCTACTTTTTTTACTTATCTGGCTCTTTCAAGGTCACTAACCTACCTTACAACTTTCATCTGGTTTAAATATCCAGCTATTGCCTTTTACACCTCGCTTTCTTGTTCAGGCCCATTTGGGTATCTGCAGCTGCATCTTCTCAAGTAGCTATTGATCCATGTCTCCTTGCTAAAGGTTACTAACTTCATCAGCAGTAATGATAGAAATTACATGTTAGGGTTCACTCACACCTCTCTTTTAGAAAGAGGGACTTATTTCTGATTTTGTTGTTATTGTCCATCTCTTCTGCTTAGGATATCTAAAACTCAGAGAAAAAATATATTCAGTAAAATGCCCTTATTCTGAAACATGTAGGCTTTCAGTGCTTGGGTCATGCAGAGGGGCTAATGAATCCCTACTGACCTCCAGGAGCCTGAAATGTAGCTGGGAAAGGCCTTAGTCCAGCAGAGCAGTTAAGAATATCCTTATGTACACATATGGCCAGTCCCATTTTCGGTGTGATTTTGTGAGAAGTGCATTTCAGAGTAGAGCATCTCCAGGGACGCTTCTCCTTGCAAGAGCTGTGCAAGATGGGGCTGTAGCAGTTGCAAATGTGAGCACAGTCCAAGGTATCTGGTATTCCTGCACAGGGCAAAGTAATTCTCTTTGTATTGCTTGTGGGGAGGCTGCTGAGGTGCCACTGCTTTGGACTCATAGTGTGGGTTGGCGAGTGTGAGCCTTTGTCCTCTGTAGTCAGTGAACCCGTAGAATGCTTGAGTTTCTTTTGCTGACTGTTTAAGAGAGAATTAAACTATTTAGGAGTGGGCAGAGTAATAATCTGGGTCCTACAGAACCTGACAGCTATGCTTGCTGTGTGATGGGAGATCATCCTGACCTCTGGATTCATCTGTTCCTTGATGCAAGTGTGTTGCTGCCAAAGAATTGTCACCTTATACCAAAAAACACAGGTGAAGTGGAGTTTTGTCATGGTCACCCCCTAAGGAATGAGGCTGGGATAGTTATCACCGTGGTGTTGAAGAAAACACAGCTAGAAGGGACCTGGGTAAGTCACCTCAACCACCCCCACACAAACTGCTCCTGACACGTTTTTCTAAAGTGTTTCTTTAACCCTGTCAGCCGTGGAGATCCCCAGCCCCCTGGGCAATCTCCTCCAGTGCCCAATGACCCCTGCAGCAGGGAAGTTATTCTACTGCTGAACTTAGGTCTCCCTTGCTGCATTTAAACCCATTACTTTTTTTTTGTGCTTTCCCTATGGATGTGGATAACAATTTATTGCCTTCCTCTTTGCATAAGCCTTTTTCATAATTGAAGACTGTTATCATGTCTCCTCTAAGTCTTCTGTGCTCTAGACTAAATAGCCCAGATAGGATAAAAGCTGGAATGGGGTGTCAGGGAGAAGGAGATAGAGGAGGAAATCAGAGCAGGATTAATCCTGCTTTTTGTCCCCACAGAAATGGACTTTTCCTTCAGAAGGACAGGAGTTTGGGAGGGGGAGATATGCTTCTCAGTGCTACTGAAATGTGTACCTGATGGATGGGCTGCTGCCTCTCAATATAAGGAAAAGGGGCTTGGACTGACTCTTCTGAGCTGTGACCCTCCTAATCCAGCCTGTGTGCTTGGGAAATGAAGGCTTTAATTTCTTACATTGCTGAGGAGGGTATCCAGCTCCTGTCAGTTCCTGCAAGATGTACCTGGTTGACCTTCTCTGCATCGTGAAAGCTGTTTCTAGGTGCTGTGGGTGTTCTACAGACAAAAGGATGATATAACACCACCACCATCCAGCAGCTTACCACAAGCCCTGCCAGGGAGCCCTGCCAAGGAGTCCTCTCCTCGGGTGGCAAGGTGCTGTTTCTGTTGGGAGTGTTACGCTCACCACGGCTGTGTGCTTCCCACCCAAGCACAGGATGGAGAGCTGCTCACCACACACACTGCCTACATGTGTTTCACAACTTGATTGCTGTTCATAAAACCAGCACGTGGAACAGGCAAACGCCATCTGATCCAAAATGCCCTGGGGCGTATTATGTCAATGTCACATACATTAAGAAAGTACAGCAAGAGCTCAGAGTGACTTCTTGTGTTCGTAGCCCTTTTGCATTATTCACGTGTGCTGTCAGAGCTGTAGCACGTATGCAGCCATTGCCCTTATAACCTGGGGGAAGTAAAGATGCTTCCCAGCCTGGAGATTTCCAAAAGCAAAAGGTGGAGGATGATGTGGGGAAAAAACTACTTAATGGTCCCAAACAGCTTTCAGTGACACTTTTGCCTTGCTCTAAGCATTCCAAGAACAGCACGTAAGGTGGAGCTGTTTTCCCTAGACTCCTGGTGGCATGGGATCACAGGATTATTTACATCAGAAAAGGACTGGCCTTGAAGAAAGCAAAATATTAGATGCTGTTTGGGACAGCAAGGAAGTCTGTTGCATTTCAAGTGTGTTGCAGGCTAGTTCCAACACTCCCAGTCCCTCTTCCTCCCCCACTTGCTCATCACTCAGCTGTTAAGACTTTCTAGTTCAATTTCACAGCTAAAAACATCTTGACAAAGTGCAATCCAATCCAATTCTTTTTCTCCCCCTCTCCTTTTCCCCGCCCTTCCTTCACAGAGTGACTTTGAAGATGACATTTGTATTTCTGAATTAAAACCACATTTGCCCAATACTGCAAAGGGGGGAGGCAGGGGCAGAAAAGAGAGAAACCCTTTTGTTCTCCTCCTCATGGTTACCCCTCACCTGCCAGGGCCAAGCTCCAAAATAATTTCTAACAGCTGAGGTTAGCTGGGGACACCTAATCCCGGAAAGCTGGCTCTGAATTCCAGCACCAGCACACGGCGTTTGAGTTTCATCAACAACCACTTACATTTAATTCCCCCAAACCTCTGAAGTGTGAGTATATGTACAGGTATGCTCTTATTTAATAAAAAATATTTTTCTTTTCATAAATCTCATCACTGATGGCATCAACACCAGTGAAAATATTAATGTTTTTCTAAGCTCAGGAACTGTCTTGATGTTGCAAAGAGGGATCTTCTGAGTGTACCCTAAACATTCACATCTACAGGATGCTCAAGAGTTGTGATTCTGATCCAAAGGGAGGACTGAGTCCTCTTTCCCTAATTTCTTGTAACAAGAAAAGAGTGCTCAATGCAAATGGAACTGAAAGTATCTTGTTGAGTTTGCTGAGACCTGTCCTGCATTTACAGAAGGGGCACAAGGAGCTTCCTGGCAGCACAGCAGAGAGAGAAGCCTCTTGTGTTCAGCTGATGGGAGGATGTGGCAGCAGTGGGCTCACTCTGAGGGAAATGCACCTTCCCTGGCATGAGAGGGACCAAATGGGACATGTTGGGTAAAACTGCAGTTTTTTTCTTCTTTAGAGTCAGTCAGCAGAGACAATGTGGTTTGTTTTTTTCTCAGGGTAGTTTTAATTTTTTCAAAGAGATTTCCCCATTGGCTGTCAGTACCTGTGACCCCAGGATAAAATTCCAATTCCGTTGCATGACTTACCAGAAAGGAAATTTCCAGCATCTTTACCCTTACTGGTGTTTGCTTTAAGACCATTCACTTTTTATTAAGAAAAAAAATTTGGTTTTGCTAAACAGCCAGTTGAAATGAGTAATGAAAATGTTATTTGCATGGAACAAAGGAAATGTTTTCTTTTAAATTATCTAGTCTTACTAATTGATTACAATGAGACTGCTTGGATGTGTGCAATGCACAGCATCCAGTTCCTCACCCAGTCAGAGCAGAGCTGGTATAAGACAG
Source organism: Xenops minutus (assembly GCA_035221455.1). Lineage (NCBI taxonomy): Eukaryota > Metazoa > Chordata > Aves > Passeriformes > Furnariidae > Xenops > Xenops minutus. The sequence continues at coordinate 6,836,463 of JAWWEE010000021.1, forward strand.
CCCTTGGGAGAAAGTAAGAGTAAAAGGTGTCAGATACTTAGGGCTGACCATCCCATGGAGCCAGCTTAGCCTCCATGAGGAAACAATTTGGGTGTCTGAAAAGAAAATATCCTAAAAATATTAGAAGTTTCTGTGGAAGATGAAACACTAGAGAATACTGATAATTAAAAACATAGACTAGAAATATAACATTATCTAGAGAAAATTCCTCTAAGGAGTAGGTATTTTCTGTTGTTCAGTGCAGACACCACTGAGAGCCTGCTAGCATGGAAAGAACTTGCCACTGATGAAAAGAAATAATATAAATCCACAGTATGCCTGAATTTAAATCAGAAAGGGAAAAAATTAATATAAAGGTTTTCAGTATTACAGTACAATTCTCTTGAGAATCAAAAATCTCATATTTGGAAGTGATTTGACTATAATAGTCTTCAAATATTCATGGCTGAGAATGTTTCCTAAATGCTGTTTCCAAAATAGAAATAGATGTTGCAAGACAGCAACTGTGTCCTGAGCTGATTTCAAAACCATGGCAAATAATGTTGTTTCACATAAACACAGAAGAAAATGTGATATCAGAAATGAAAGGAGGAAAAATCGTCCAGGTCTCTGTGTCAAGGATGGTGAAAAAGAGAGAGAAAAGGCTTCAACAGGAAAGCTGGAAAAGCTGGCTTGGAGAGGCAGTGTCATTCCCAGCTCACCAACCCATCCGTGTGGTTTGTGTGGTTATGAACTATCCTCCCTCTGCTCCAGCAGCTCTCATTGCTGCCTGCTGCCAAGAAGTAGGTCAGAGACCTATTTTTGTTTCTATTCTTCTGTGGCCACATCGTGGTCCCTACACTGGTGAGGAGAAGGGAAAGTCTGAACGGCGGCCGTGGGACCAGACCTGTCCTGCACAGTGCTGGGCTGAGCAGGGTGCCCTGTCCACAGCTCCCTCTGTGCTCAGTGGCAAGGGAGAATAATGATATCTCCAACAGCAGGGATTGCCCCTGGGGGTGCCCATCTCTCTCTGCTTCCTGGAGAAAGATTTTAAGGGAATGAGAGGCTTAGTCTATGGTTAAACACCTAAACTTAGCAGGATGAATCTGAGCCAAAGCAGGTGTAACGTGCCAGCCCCATCCAGTGAGCCAGCATCCAAACAGTGCAGAAGGTGTTGGTATTAGCTCTCAGTGGTCTGGGTCAGAGGGGCCTTGCACACCCTGGTGCTGCTGTTGCTGAGCTGGGGATGGACAGGGACACAGGCAGAAGCAGGAAGGGGGGGATGAAGCAGAAGGAATTGTGCTATGACTGAATGTGTAGTGCTCCTGGGCTGAGAGCTGCCTGCTTCTCCTGCTGTCCCCCAGGGCTAGTGATTTTATCACCTCTGCTTGTAACACACTTCTTTCCTCTCCAGGTACCAGCTACCCTCTCCCCTTCCTCCCCCCTTCCTCTCAAACTGTCCAAGTGGTTAACAAAATTCCCTTCAGTAATTGTTTTCAACTTGTACTTCCCTTTGAAGTTAGCTAGAAGAAGTGTCAGGAAGCTGCTCTGATTTTCCTGCAATATCACCTAGGAATCCTAAAAAACCATAATAATTTGACCTGAAGATACTATCTCTCCTTATGGAGTTGCCTTATTCATATCTCTGTGTTACCAAAATCCTCTTCTTGCTGCCTCACCCCTCTCTTGTCAGTGCCAAGCATAGTCTGGTGGGGACGATGGTTTTGCCATCCTGGAGACCCATGACCTTTGGAGGACAAGTGATCCATCTCTCTGTGGGAGACTTGGCATTTTTCCACTGGTCAACAAAACACTGTCCTCAAGTGAATAGTTTTACAAGCAGCAAAGAGCAGCCAGTGCTCCTGCCTCAGGGAATGGCACTGCCCTAAAACTCTATGGTTTGTCACCAGTGAGGTGAGTTGCAGGAGGCGCCAAGAAAGAACGTCAATTGTAATGTGTCCCTCTCATTACATTTCCCTAAAATATCTGCAGGGTTCACTCCAATGCTGCGCTGCTTTATCGGAGGGAATTGCATTCCCTGTGACAGGAAAAAACAGCAAAGCGGTTGCCTCGTCATTCTGCCTCTAGCAGGGCTTGGGTCCAGCTTTTCAAACCGATTTTTCCCTTTTCACAGTGCATCTGTCAAGATCCCATTCTGGAAAAGAAGATCAGAGCAAATGGGGGCTGAGGAGAACAAAAGCTGACCCAAACCTTTGACCTAAACTTAACATAAAGCCAAATGAAACCTTAGAGGTTTGTAAATGTTCGTGAAACATTTCCACCTCCTGCTCCCCTCTCCTTTATCTTTGGTTTCTTTATGCTTCTAAACTTACTGTTTCTAATTGAAAGTCTAATGTAAAGCCCCACTAAATTAATGGAAATACTTTCACCGATTTTAGTACCTTTTGATTCAGCCTCCCAAAGAAAGAAATAATTTCTTTAATCAAAGTGTCTTTAAACTTAAGAGAAAAGAAAACCTGAAAAGAGATAAGGAAAAGCAGAGGTCAAATGCAATTTTCCAGCTAGCAGCACATGTTCTTGATCTGAACCACGCCCATAAAATTGCTATGGATATTGTTAATGCAGGGAAAAAACAATCACTCTACAGAAACAGAGAATTGCTGAGTTAACAGTGAACTGCTTTAATAAGCTATAGTGTCTGTTTGCAAAAACTAGAAGTTTTGGCATTCTTAATTATCAGTTTGTGCTGTAGAATCGTATCCCTGGTGATCAGCTGGCATTTATCACCTGAAGTTTCCATTTGTATGCATGAGATTGAGTCTTTCCCTTTGTACCAAATTTGCAGCCAAAATGTCCATCACCTGAAAACTTTATTAGGAAAATAACTCTGCTACTGATACCGCTTTTAACATTCTAGGTGTCTCTTTCCAGAAGGGGGTAGAAATGTGCTAGAGGGTTTAATAACACCTGAGCTTCCCTGAGTGAAGCATTAGTTGGTCAGAATAAGAACATTCTTGTTGGAGTTATATTCTGGATTTATACATGAGGGACTCGAGGAAGGTTGGTGAAACCACCTCAAAAATTAAGCTGTGGCTTTTCTGGGAAAGTTGTTACACTCTCTTTTGGCATTGACCGTCCCAATGGATTGGTGTTGCCAGTTCAAAGCTTGGTCTCTAAAGTACTGACCTGTCTCAGGCTCCTATTTTGCACATACAAATTGAGTGTTTCCTGCGTGCAGAGTGGTGTGGCTGCATATTTTACTTGTGAATACATGCAAAGCTTATCTAGGGAATTATTTCCCAATATTTGTGGAACAGGCAATTTTGGCATTCACAGTCACAGGGTAGATGGACACAGAACTGTGTGTGCACCACAGGTTGTTACTCGGTCTTCATGGAAAACACAGATGTGGGGAATGGCCCTTGGGAAGATGCTTCTAATAAGCAGCTACTACTTGGTCACAATGTTTCTATAAATGAGTGTTATTTTATTGTTTCTTACATGCATATTTTACACAGCATAGTTCTGAGGGGTTTTTTCTCATTCTCTCTTTTTCATCATTTTCTTTTTGTAGCCTCTTTGTTTTTTTCCCCCATCTCTGCTCCTAGATTTTCTGTATCTGAACTGTCTGGTCTGTGCAGCAATACACTCAGTCTCTCACAGTGCCTGACAGCAGTGAGGGCACCTTGTTGGGAGACCTCTGATCAAAATGCTTGCTTGCCTTCAGAGCTTCTACTGTGACTTTGTCTTTGGAGATTTGGATGGTCCTGTCCATGCACTAACCACTGTTCAACCCCTGAAAGGAAATAAAGACCTTGACCCAAAGGTGCTGGTGGAGGTTCATGGAGGTTCAGTGTAGGGTGGAGCAAATCCTCTGGACAGAGAGATGAGGCACAGAAAAAATGATCCTATTTGCTTTTTTCTAGCTCAAGTTAGAAGGGGAAAATTCTGTGTATTGGCCCAGTGACAAATCTATTTTGACTGTCAAAACTTAAAGACTTTCTTTTTGTCCCAACACATCTTGGATCCACTTTTTCATTGGCTGCAATGGCTCCACTGGTGTGGTTTCTGTAAATACTTCATCTATCTGTTTCTAGAAAAATACAGGGCATGAATTACTGGAAATGAAGCAAAATGTACCAGACATAAACTCAGCGCATCCTCTGTAGCTCATATTCTCTGAAGACCCATTTGTCCTTTTCCTCCTTTCAGATATTTCCTCTCTTCTTTCTGGCCTGTTCTTGTTATTTGTTTCCTCAGCCATTTGTTATACAACCCTTGGCAAAATACCAGGGAAATCTTCCTGACCATGAACTGGGAAGATGGGAAGAGCTTTTTTAGGGGAACAACAACAGTTTTTTAACTTGGGAGAGCTGAAAACGACACAAGCACAAATATTGTCTTTTCTGAGACAAAGTTAGTGAGAACAGTGATGTGCCTTCTTGGACTCAGCTATGCAACTGATGGAGCTTGTCCTGTTGGGATTTTCTTTGTTTTTCAAAAGGTTTAAGGTGTGATTTCTCCCTGTGAAATATGCCTCGCTGATGTGACAGTGGTCAAGTAGGCAGTGATGGAGGGATGGACTGAGGTTTCTGTCTGGTGGGAACCGAGCTCCATAGGGGTGTTGGGTCTTCTCATGCAGATGTGGAGATGCCTCTCTGGCTACAGGCAGGCAGCCCAGACAGTCATTAAAACAAGCAAACTGCATGCTTTCATCTCTCCTGAGTCCACAGCTTCCTCAGCCCAGACGAGATGGCCTTAGACCCAGTCTGAACCTCCATAAACTTTTCACTTTTGCAGTTTCACCAAGTCTGACTTTGTGCTGGGGTTGTTCTGACATTCATTTGCTTCAGGGCTGTTGGGTTCCTCTCTGTCTCCTCTCCAGCTGAAAGTTTATAGCTGAGCTGTGCAAGCATGTCCTGAATTCAGAGCAAACTGAAGGAAAGGCAGCTCCAGCTGCAGCTCACAGCCTGCCAGAGAGACTCCCCTGGCAGGTCTCCGACAAGCCTGTTACTACAAGTTCGCCCCAACCAGCAGTCCTGGCCAAAGCAAAAATTTGCATGAAGTTCATATTAGTTCAACATTAGCACATGTTGCCAAAAATTCAGTAGCTCCTTCTCACTGCTTGAATCTTGGTTGAAAGATTTATGTGCACTTGCCATGCAGCCTCTCTGAGAAAGTTGTGAAGGTGGGCAAGCATTTAGTTTTCACAAATATCACAGTACAGGTGAGTTGCACAATGCTTTCTGGAAGAACTGAAGATTTTAAGTCTTAATACATAGTTGCCATCTCTGCGAGATGTAATAACATCCAGATTAACTTCCAAAACAGCATAGGACATAGGAAAAGTAGTTTTATATAGTAATTTTCATTTCCACTCACTGAATGAGTGAGGTCTTATACCAATTGAATAAACCAATATTTATAAAGCTTTTCTTTTCAGATAGTTTCTAATGCTTTGACTGTATGCATTAAAATACATTTCAAGTGTTTTAAATTAATTAAAATCTATTCAAAAGTACTTTCTCTCCCTAAGGCACTCTGTGCATTATAGTTTCTGTAATACCTTCAGCTGCTGCAGAGACCTCACAGAGCTGAGAATGTTCATGCTAAATAGATTTTGTATTTTGTTTCTTAAGTTTGCCAAAAGATTTTTGCTCAAAATAAGAGAGAAAAAAAAAACACGTCATTCAAATTTCTGAGAAAAATTGGTTGAAAAATCTCTAATTTAGTTTCTTTTTTAATCTGGAAACTGAATCAAATTTCAGTGGGTTTTTAGTGAATGGCATTATGCAAATATGAGCAACATAGCTGACATTTTCTGTCCTCTCCTGATTTATTGTAGATTATCAAGGATGAAATATTTTGTTGGATGAATTCTGTATAGCCTGGATTAAGAGTAATGAACCAACCCCAGTCCTTGACTGGATCTGGAGTGAGGCAGTGGCTTCTACAGCTCCCCACTAATTTCTGCAGAGCAAAAGGCAGTGCTGTACCCAGTGACCTGGTCTGGTACTTGTTCACACACTGCTTAGGGATGTACCCCCAGCACCAATACCCCAGCAAAGCCCATTCCCATCCTGCTACAAAGGGCTTGGCAAGGAGGAAGCAAAACTCCTCCCCAGTGTCACACAGAACCAACAGTGGCTTCGTGTGGATGTCTGTGGGAAGGGGCATCCGTGGGAAGGAGTGGCTGCTGCCCAGCCTAGGAATGGGAAGCATGTCCTCAGTGGGAGGCAGCGCTCACAGGGCTCCCAGCTCTCACCATTGAGCATTGTTCAGAACAAACGTAGATGCTGTATATGAATGTAAAGCTTAATTTGTGGTTTTTACACCCACCACATTTCTCAGAGTTGACATTTTCTAGAACTTTAGGACCTTTTCATCTCCAGGCTGTTCTTTTCTTTTGGTTTTTTTTTTTCTTCATTTTACAGGAAGCTAACAGCCCATGTTTTTTCTTCAACATAATAAAACAGCATGCAAACAAATCAACCCACGCTTGAACCAAAGCAGCTGTGTAATGCTGTCCTCCCCTCAAAGGTGTATAAACCTGGAGAGCAGTGGGGACACATGCTCTGCTGGTACAACACAAGTACAGCTGCACCATGACATTGCTTGGGTGGATACTGAGAAGTCTCGAGGAATTCCCTGGAGAAATATGAAGATGGGGGGAAAAAAAAGCCTGCTTCACCCACTGTTCCACTTTGTGCCCAAGAGTGAGAACAAAGTGATTTATTTTTCAGAAATTCCTTAGGCTAGCTGTGACTGAATGGCACACGAGCTGTTTCTTGCTCCTGATGGTGCCCAGAATGTTCAGGACATTTTCCAGGTGGAAGAAAGTTAGAGCTAAAGAGAGAGGAAGAAGATTCAAGGCAGAAGTTTTTTGTATTAGTGCAGTCTTTTTCATTCTAAAATTTCAGCTCTATGTGATGACTTTGTAGTTTAAAACAAAAAAAAAAAATTTGTTCTCTCTTAGGTGTGCTGAAAACTCCTTGGTCCTCCTACTCTGTGGCAGAAGATGCTGCATTAAGACTTGTACAAGGCTTTGACGTGAGGTATGTAATGCTCACCTCTGAAAATCATACTAATATTTTCTCTGAGGATGAATAAAAGATGGGCCAGTCACCCTTTCTCACCCTCCTCTACCAGCCAGAATGGTGGATCTGGGTACACGAAGCAACAAAACCAGACAGAACCAGCTGTAAAAAAGCAGTAGTGGCCCCAGACAGGTGTTGATGGACATTCTCCATTGGCTGAAAGTTTCAAGGACACTTTAATTTTCAAATCTATTTTCCACTGGACACGTACATGTGAAGGCAGGTAGCAGATATAGAGGTTGGCACGAGAATATCCACCAAAGTGCCTGATTTTTGTTGTAGACCATAATTATAATAGCACACACTTTGGACTGACAGCATTTCTCAGCAACAGAGTACTTTAGAAATATTAATATCATGTCAGCTATTTCTGTTGAATATTGGCTTATTCAGCAGGTGATGTGAGCCAATATTATCATTTTTTTATGGACAACAAAACAGAGAGACAGTTTAAGTGACCCACCTAAGGTCAAGCAGTACGCCCAAGAGAAAACCTAGTAAAGCTTGGGGATGACTGCCTTCCACTGATCAGGGAACGTCTGCAATACTTCTGAGAAACTAATGTCTGTGCACCCATGATAAATTAGGTATTATACTATCTTAGGTTACTTGTTCACCAGTCTGAGGGACATATTCACTGCATGGTGTTGCAAAGGCCAGCAGGACATGGTGCTTTAGACAGCAACAGCCAGGTTCTGCAAAACATTGCCATGTTCCTACATGTGTAAGTGCCATGGATTTCAGTTTCTTAAAGGGGAGCTGAATCTTCAGCAGTTAATCAATAGAAATAGTGAGGAGCTTGTGATTTGGCAAAAATGGCCAAAGTTTTGACTCTTTTAACCTTGTGTCCTCACTGTTGGGCCTTTGCCATTCCATGAGCTGAAAGGGATTCATACTGATGGGACTGTTGCCCAGCTTGGGGCAGAGGTGACATGATGAGGAACAGAAGTTGTATGTTCATGCAGTTTGTACAGCAACAAGGTGACAGCATCTCTGAAACTGAACACTGACGTTGCAGGTGTCTTAGGAAACTAATCATCCCTTAGACAGTTGAATACATTTCAGGGGAAAAAAAAGTTTACATTGAAAAATTGGCTAATAATAGGGCTAATGTATGTAGGGGGAAAGAAGCCAGGCCTTTTATTCCCAGACTTTCTTCTCTTGTATCACATTATGAATGCCATTCAAGTAAGCAACCTCTGAAGAATAGTTCTGATTGTTAACTAATTATGTTTCAACAAAACTAAGTAGGGTCTCAGATTTTGCTTGGCTTGGATGTTTATAAGTTATGTAATAAAGCAAGAGAATCATTCAACATTGATTTACTTGTTTATTTTGCTATAAGAAATTATATTTTTACTGGAATGGAATTAAACAAAGGTTTATTTCCTCATATTCCCCATAGCCTTTTATACACTACTAATATAGCAATATTCATAAATCATATCAGAGTTCTCAAGTTTCTTTAGCAGTGACCTAGGCAAGAAACCCTTAACAACTTGCTGAGAGACTTTGAAATTAAGTTCAGCTGTAATATCATCATGACTAATTTATGGCAAGTTTGGTTGCTACAAAGATACATTTAAAGGAACTAAAGTACATGGTGAGGATAAGATAAAACATGGGTTTAGTATCATGTAGTTATTCCACTAGAAAGATTTATTCTATGTTTCATTACTTTATTGAACATGGTAAACCAGTCTGTTCCCTGGGAGAGAGGAAATTTTAGATAATGAAACATCTAAATACTAGGCCTTCAACCAAGCAAAACAGGGAAAATGCTAGATAAGAAATTAAACTTTATATAGCTATTGAAGGACTCTTCCTTTTGACATCAGATACAGTTATGTTTGTGAACATTCACATAGACATGCTACTCTCTCTGTATACATGTGTATATATAAATATACACATGCTTATACTTGCATACAGCCTCCACTTTAGAACAGACATAATAAATATCATAAGGCTGATACAGACATTATCTGGTGCAATTGGAGCCACGTTTCTGAAATGCCCTGTATCCCTCAATCCCATTTTCGTCCCACTGCAACTTTTGAACTTCCTGCAAGGCTCATTAGGGCAAATTGAGATTGATGACAAAGTGCAACATTTTGAAATTATTAAAGGTATTTGTTTTTCCTTTAATTTCTTTTACCACAGAATGAAAAGGATGAAAAACGATTCTTTTTTTATGGTAATTATATGTCTGACTTCTCAAATTTTATGCAGGCAGAAAACTTCCTCTGAACTCTGTGTGTGTTGGGACCCAGCTCTTAACTGTCTTGCTTTATCCCATTTCAGCATTGCCATCACCTCTTGTCTGAGATGTGGATTTTCATTCTGTCCTTGCTGGGTAAGACCAATGAATCATTTCAGGCAGAATTTAAGCTAAAATATTTCTTGGTATATCTTTTCATGCTCCTAATTGATGTTGAACCTTCTAGGATACCTAGTTTCTGAAGGTGACCTTCTTCAGGACTTCTTGACCTTTCTAACCTCTTTTTCATCTACAGCCAAGGATCTAAGCCACAACTGAACCATCAAGGGCCAAGCCTCCCAAGATCATCCTCTTCCCAGACACTCTGTGTAGTGATATCTTGGAAAAAGTTTTTCACCCAGAAGGTGGTTGGGCACTGGAAGAGGCTTCCCAGGGAAGTGGTCACAGTACAAAGCCTGTCTTAGGTCAAGAAGTGTTTGGACAATGGTCTCAGGCACATGGTGGGATTCTTGAGGTGTCCTGTGTAGGGCCAGGAGTTGAACCCAGTGATCCTGATGGGTCCCTCCCAACTCAGCATATTCTATGATTCTGAGCAAAATGAGTCGCAGTTAAACTCATTGCACACGTCCATTACTTGGGAGTAGCATCCGGATTTCTGTAAATCCAGCATGGGAATTTATCCATCCCAGCCTCCAACAACAGTGAATTACCTGGTGACTGGTGTAATTTGGAACCATACACAGCCATAATGGGAAAGTACTGTGGTTTCCCTCAATGTAATATAGCGGTTATTGCTGATAGTTACTGCCTTTGTGAAGTATTAACGTGTGGTTCTAGTGCAGTCATGTAGCAAAATTATTGGGGCCTGCAGAACGTTACTTAGCAACACTTCCTAATGGTGAGGTGGTAACGAAGGAATGGAGTAAAAGAAATACAGAGAGTATTTGAGTCATAAAATAAACTGTGGTGTGATGTGAGCAAGCTGTTCTGAAGATAATGATGTTGTCTATTTCTCTTTTTGCCATGTGGATAGGGTAGAAGGACTTTAAGAGCTGATTTGAAGCAATGTACATGAAATATCTAAGTAACAGAAACAAGCACTACATTATTTTTTTTTTCTTTATCATTGCTGCCGCCTGGGAAAAGCCTCAGAGTTGTTGGGCTTTTGAAGATCCTCTCTGTGTCACTTCCAACCCATCCTGAGGCACTGGCTGGCCAATTAAAACAATCTCTGCTCTGGAAAGCAATTTTGTCAGAGTTAAGAATGAAGTCTTCTTTCTATTACATCTATTGTCCCATTCACTCATTTGTGTAACTACTCCAATGTTAATCAAGTGCCTGTAGGCACATCTCTAAAAAAGGGGAAGGCCATAAAAATAAGGGCAGACGTATCTAGCTATAGATGAACCTTCCACATGTTGCAGATCTGTCTTGGACACTTATCTTGGTTTATCTCCACCTTTTTAAATTGGAAAGCTCACAAAAATCCATCTCCTGTGAGGTTTCCAAGGTTTCTTGATTTCATTTGGGTCAAAACTGCCACAAAAGGATGCATTTCTCAGAGCACTTCTGAGCTGCTGCCAGGAACAGGGAGTGCTGGACTGTGCCACTAAAAAAAAAAAAAAAAAGAAAAAAAAGTTTTCTTTGAAAAGTCACCAAATTTTATAAGCTTCAAAATTGGCCTAGTTCAGTCTTGGGCATGATTAAAGAGCTGCTCTGATTTATTGGTGTCAAACAAAGTATGTTTGTGTAGAACATTATTTTGTAATGGAAAAAGTGTCAGTGGAAGTGCTGCCTATCAGCACTGCTTGGGCTGGGCGAGGACTGAGCCTTAAACTATAAGAGTCTCTAAAGCTGGAGAAAAGGAAGACTGCTAAAAATGTTCTGCCTAGAAGGCCCTCTCGTAGGTTCCCAGGTAAAGGTGGCTCTGAAGGCAACTTCAACAACATCTGGGGTTCTGGTAATTACATTATAGCTGACAATTGCCTGCTTTGCATCTCACCCTGGCACTGAAAAGCAAATGGACGCAAGTTTCTCTTTCTTATTCTACCAGGAATGCTGAGCCGTGAATATGAAGTGAAGGCTTGGGGAATGTTCAACAGAAGAAACTTTCCATATACATGAATTTAATAAGAAAAACAATATTCTCCAGTTGGTAACATAGTTGCTTCCTGCTGTCCTTTAATTTTGTGCTTTTTCTTTTCCCTTGTAAATGACAAAATAATTTTATTTTGACTGTGTTTTTGTTCTTGCACATTGCCTTACCCAGAGCAATGCTCTACCAGAGCATCCTCACCCGAACATGTCTACCAGGAATTGCCCAGAGAGAAATGGAAAATGAAATGTAAGTGATGAAGGGGAGCCAAGCCTGCTGTTAATAACCCAGTTTGTTTCAGACATACTTGCCCCACCAAAGCAAAGAAAATCATCATCCTTCTGAGATGCTTTTAATAGGAGAACCCCTGTGCAAAGGGAGACCTTATTGAAACAGCTCCTCATGCCCTTCCTGAAACCACCAAGTTCATTTTTCTCCAAAACATGCAACTGAGGTGACTTTTGGCTTTAAATCTGATTTATGACCCTTTGAGATGCCATTGACGTTACAGCTCAGGCCCTTAACAGGACAAAATTAGTAGCAAATATAAATTTAATTTGGTGAACCTAGCATAAAAACAATATGGAAAAATCAACACTGACAGGGAAATGCTAACATGAAAAACTATACTGGAATCAGACAGAGTCCTCTTCCCCCCTACAAAGTTCTTCTAGCAGATGTTCTGCCTGTCCCACTTTGGGGCAACTACTCTTGATCTAAATGCTCCAGACATTAAAAAAGGTGGTCCTAATTTTGTAGTGCTTATTTTGGGTAAATAAAATTGTCTTTTGTCTTAAAATGTTTGATGATTATTTAAAAGCAACTTGATGAATAGAAGACCGTGTACTCCCACTTGGGGCAATTGTGCTTTTGGAGTGATTCATAATAATTAATCTTTGTCTAAGTGGAATGCATTAATTTCTCCTACTGCAGATGACTGTACTTCTGTTTCTTATCCTAAGTTAGATGGTTCTGCTCCAGAGGCATATTTGCTGATTAAATTGGACCACGACCGGGTACTTAGGTTATGTCACTGTTATCCAAACGATCTTTTAAAGAACACAGAGTACTTGTTTTTGCTGCTCTCGTGCACTCCACATTTAATCACGGATCTTTGTAGCTTGTTATTTCTAGAATTCAGATTACTGTGACTTAAAAGTCTCTCTGTCCTTGCCAGTGCTCAGTGACATAAAATAAACCCGCATATTAGGAAAAGAACCACAAAACTTGTCAAGCTGCGCTGAGGGATGGAAAGAAAGAGTGAGTATGTTTTTTGTTGATCTGGAAACTCTGTCTGCTGCACAGCTATTAAGGGAAACGATATAATATGTTGATATTATCCTTGTAGCCAGAACTTTATTACTGAGAGTGCTGTTACCCACGGCAGTACCCACGGGGAGGGGGTGCCTGCCAAGGGTGGGGTCCCAGGGTGTGCATGAGATGGAGATGCACAGCTGGATTTGGATCATGCCCCAAAGAACACACGAGTGTCAGTGGGCAGCGGGAGGGGGAACGAGGCAGGGGGAGCGATTCCCCACCACCAAACCCCAGCTCAGAATTGCATTTGCTTCTCCTGACCCTGCTGTGGGGCACCCAAGACCCCGGGGGTCGCTTGTGGCTGGTCCTCAGCCCTTGGGGGCTGCTGGGCCACTATTGCAAAGCAGGGTGCCTGTTGCCATTTTCCTCCCACTACCTCCTCCTTCTTGTTCAGCAGCGACTGCGTCGGGATGCAGACAGAACTGGCACAGCCTCGACGGACTCCAGTGCTCCAAGTTCCTTTTTTAGTAAAATCGCTTTGTCTCGAAAGTGCTGTGGAGCAAAGCCTGCTCACCCCGCTGCCCCCCTCCCTGCTCTCGCCCCGCTGGAGGTGCCAGACTGACGTGCCAGAAATGCTCCTCATCCCCAGGGATGGAGCATCCCAGGGCCCCGCAGCCCGTACCCCATACCCCAGTCCAGCATTGGGTTTCCTCAGGACATACAGCTTGTCCTGCTGCCCCCACAGGTCCCTCTCTGGTGAGGGCTGGTGGCAGCATTGCTCCTTTGTTCGTTTTTAAACGTGGCATCCAAGGAATGGACAGAAACCAACAACTCATTTTGGTTTTGGCCTGGGATAACAAATAGCTTGCATGCGGCTGTAAAACACTACACTTGGGCAGGGTTTCACTGGCTGCAGGATGAAGGGCTCTGCACAATGTCATTCGTTTCCTCCATACCCGGGTTTGCCTTTTCCTTGCTGTTCCTGCACAGCCCACTCTGGTGCTGCTGGGGCATGGCCAGGGTGCCAGGGAGGAAAATTACATGAAGTGGTGACTGGGGGCAAGTTCCATAACCTGTCACGGAGTTTGGTTACAGTCCATTCCCTTTTCTGATGCCTTCTGGATTCAGACAGGGCTCTGGCCCTGACTCTTTGCCAGTGTTTCACCACATGCCCAATTTCCTTGTCCAGACACCTCCTCCAGGTCAGATGATAGTCAAGCTGCCCTCAGTGGAAATGCCCAAGGAAGGGAGAGTGAGGAGTGGGTGGGTGGACAGGGACCAGAACAAGGTAAAAGGGGTTTTGGTTGGAGTAAAGCAGTCAGGAAGATGCTGGGAGCTAATGAGCTGCTAACTAGACTAATTAGGAATGTGTTCAGATAAATAAAGTGAGAATTAAGCAGGAGAGATGGTTGGAGGCTGGGTGTGGAGATTCACAAGGACATAAAAAAGGAACGTTAAATGGGAATGGTGCAGGACTTTTGGGGTTGCAGGTAAGAAGGGGCAAACTTAGATTCAAAAGTTTAATGAACTGACATTGCCTATCAGGATGCTGTTTACCTCAGTGACTGATTGGAGCTCAGTGCTCCTGGTTCAGCTTTGAGCTCAGGCAAAGGGTCCCTGTCTCTGCCTTACCAGTGGCCACCTTCATCTCTGCCAGAATATGGAGCATGTGCCTGTACACACACTGTCTGTGTGGCTGCAGGTATGATAAGAAGTATGAGGGGATGACTCTAATTTGGGGAAATTGTGTGCTGTATGGTAATAAAATCCTTGGTGACATGACAAGGAATGGCTGGGTGTTGAGGCAGGTTTTGTATTTATATTTTTTCTATTTTTATTTCTATAGGTCTCCTGCCATGCTGGGTGGCTCAGCTGTAGTGCCACATCCTGGTAGAAGCATGTTATCTTTCAAATTCCTCTTCCTACGTAATGGGACTTCAGGGCAAGGCAAGATGTTCCCATGATTAAGGTCTCATATATTTGAATGCCCTCCTGATGAACTGGGTTCATTTTCCTGTTACCCAAGCTAAACTCTTTCAGGATTTTTACTTCTGTGGTTTTGGCTAAGGATTGGGTTTTTTGCAGATTTTGCATATTCCCAGTTGAATATTTAATGAGAGATGGATCTTACATGAACAGCGTAAAGGCCCCTGACAAACAAGTTGTCTGGACAGTTTGGACACCCCAAAATTTGCAAAACTTTTTTGTTATTTCTCACCCCTTCCTATTCTCACAATACGTGATTTAGCTGCAGGACTACTTATGTGGATTTTGGCTGAGCCACTGATGAGAAGGACAGAAAACACATGAGGATACGAACAATTTTCTCTTATGTGCTCAAGTAACAGGCAGCAAGCAAGGCATGATGCAATGCAGCAAGTAGAAAACCAAACGTAAAATCATTAAAATGTATCCTCTGCTCTTTGCAAATGAGGGACAGAAAAGTCCTAGGAAAATCTTTGGGAATTTAGCTGCTTGTCCTGAACTCCTGTTAGTGTGAAGAGTTCATGTGAATCCTTGTACTTTTGTGTAGATGAAGTCCCATTTCTGCCTCTCATCTGACATTGGATCATATTTATTTTGACACGAGGTGTTATGTTGCACTGTAAATAAAATAGTCAGTCACTGACAGAATAACTTCTACTTGCCTTGAGGGATGGTGATGTTACTGGGTCCTGTATTAGAGGCTGAAGATGGCTGATCTGTTTCTACATCTCTGAACCCTGCTGGGAACCTGAACTGTTAACCTGAACTCTCATTTTTTATGTGTTTTCTACTAAAACAGTTTTAAAGCATCTCTGTTACTGTGAATTCTTGCTTATTTGTCATAAAGGAGGAAAAAAATGCCGAATGGGAATTAACAAGAGGGTTTTCTTTGTGACTTCAGATGCTCATTAGAAGGTTTACAATCGGGCTTTGGGAAAGCTTTCCTTGAATTATTTTAAGGTTCTAATGATAAAAACCTTGGGGAGGTCATGCACATGGGGGATTTAATACCCATTCAGAACCATCTGGCATTAGATTACATGCAGGGAAAGAACAAAATCTGGCAGTAGTATTCATCTCCATTAACCCAGAATACAGGCTATATGATTGTGGCAGAGAAAATACTCTCACTCTTTCACTGGGAAGAGTTCCTAATAGACCTAGGCTAAATTGGCTTATAAAACCAAAGACTTCTTGAAGTGTGGATCTGCCCTCTCACTGAATTCATTTGCTTTGGCTTTTAGTATGTATTTCATTTCTCTTTAACCTTGACAACCAGTACGTTATGGTTTAAATATTGCTAGGTTGAAGGACTGTGTTTGCAGCTCCTAACTTGGTCTGTGAGTGCAGTCTCAGTAATGTAAGCAAAGGACTGCACTAGAGCCTGTTTCGTGTTGTTCCTGCCTCTTCTCAAGAGCATCACTGAATGCACAGTCCTGGTGACATCCTTAGCAAAACTCCCACTGATCTCAGTGGTGACAAGGTAACCTCCCCTCGAACATTCCTCCAAGACCCTGAAGCAGCTATCTGCTTAAGCATGTTGTTTAACCTGAAGCAACTGACCAGTGAGGGTGCTTGGTGCAAACCCAGTTAAGAGAGCGAACAATGCTGGGGAGATCATCCCTTCTCAGCCAGATTAACTGCCTTTCACCCTCACTGCTGGGCAGGCCCTCTTCAGCCTCCTGTGCTGCTATTACTTCTGTGTCATTTTCATCTTGTCATGCTCCATCAGGCTTCTCCAGAGAGGGTTTCTCTCTGCCCTCCAGTTTTTTGTCTCCTCTTCCCTCCTCTCCCAGCTTGCCACAGTCAGCTCCTCACCTTCAGCCAATGTTATGATTCACTTACTACATGGAAAGCAAAAACATATGGAAGACAAGATAAAGGCCATTTATCTCGAAGTCTGTTGAGATGTGAACATCTCACATTAAGGCTTCAGTTCAGCCAGGCTTTCCTGCACGTGTTGCTGTCATCTCTTTCCACCAGAACAGAAATGGACCCCTGCGCCAGCCAAAACAATCCTTTTAACTTGTCATCTGCTTTGTACTCAACATGGCCCTGCATACAGAACATTCAAAGAAAAACAGAAAAAATTAATCTTGTTATGTCTTTTCCTTTGTTCTGAGAAGCCACCTGTGCCAGCTTTCCCTTTGGAGACTCCTATCTGCTGAAGGAAATTGCTGTCACCCTGAGATAGGGTTGAGTTTGGTAAATGCAATGTGCATCAAGCTTGGCAAAGGAAAGCTTGTTCTATATTCATTAATTAAATGCTTCTCCCGGAGCGACTGAGAGAGGATCATGGAACAGTTTGTGTTGGAAGGAATATAAAAATCCTCTTGTTCCAACTCCCCTGCCATGGGCAGGGACACCTTCCACTACATCATGTTGCTCAAAGCCCCATCCAGCCTGGCCTTGTGTTATTATAATCGATGATATTATTCAATTAATATCTGCTTAAAGGAAGGGAGAGGATGGAGTCCAGTAGTGCCAGCTGTGCAGCCAGGTGAGGGGCACCAAGCACAGCATGTGACCCAGCACTCTGCTCCGAGGTGTCCCAATGCTTCCCCAGCTGAGGAGGATCTCAAGCATGTAACCAGGTATTTAATGCTCCTTATCTGATATTGTCTCCCTGCTTCCTCTCTGCAGCCCCCAGCAACAAAAGAAAATGACAGCCCACTTAGTCTGGGGCGAAAGCCTTCATCTTTCACACTCCTGGAGAATTAAGAAATAGGGATCCTCTGAGACATGGCTCTGGTGGATGCAATGGTCCTGCAATCTCTCCTGGTACCTTTCTGCTTTCTTCCTTGGGTTTGAGTCACATTTGCTCATGGATTTATGCTGCAGTTGGAAACCAGAACCCAGGACAGCCTGTTCTCTGGCTTCATGTTATAAACATAAATACTCACACAGACATTTGTATCTGGTTCTTTCTATCAGCACAAGGGTTTTATTGCCTCTCTAAAATGGTCCTGAAGGGGAGCAAAAGACTGGTAACAAAAGAAAATGCTCAAGCAGGAACAGGAACACAAAGGAGCAAGGGACAGGAGGCTGCCATGAGACCAGGCAAGCAAGAGCAAGCAATTAATGGCAAGCATCAAAAGGGCTGTTGAAAGCTGCCTGCTTTCCTGTGAGGGTTCATCTTTTGAGTAGGAGCTGCCATCAGATTGCATCAGAGTCACTCTGGTCTGAAGTGCATTTTTAACATGGAAAAAACTTTTTCCCATCTCCAGTTTTGAACTTTGTAGAATGAGTTGCTAAGTTAATGACAGGCCTTTAAATTAGCTCGTTGTGGAGCAGTGAAGCGAGTAATGTGGAAAAAAGATGCAGGCAATTATGTTTTAAATAAACACCCACCGTGTTTTTAGAAACTACCTGAAAAGAGAATTCAGCAGTGTAAAATCCATCTTTCAAACAAGTTATCCCAGCTCTCCTGTGTGAGCAACTATGAGCCAGAGGGTTTGTGAAGTGTGGGAATCACTGAGTAATTCCAGTCAGGCAGTACCAAGCCCTCAGCTGCTTTCCCAGAGTCCTCATGAAATCCTTGTATTCGGGTCCTGGTTTTACTGCTATCTTGCCCCCAATATGCTCAAAGTCTTTTGCCTATGTGAGACCCCACATGCTGAACAAGACAAGGCAAATGAGGAAGTGGGCAAGGGTGGAGCAAAAAATTATTGAGAGGTTAGCAAAGGTTTGGAAAAGCCCAGACTGTCACCCTGCTATCTACTGATTCTGGACTGGGCTGAGAGTAAATGTCTTTCATATCCTGTCAGCTGCAGCCATCCTGAAGCAGTCAGGGTGCTTCGCTTGCGTAGGCAATGCTATTGCCATCTTTCAATTACTGCTCTTGGAGAACTGCTCGAACTCTCATATTTTGAATGATTCCAGCTGTTCTCCACTCCTTCAGAGATATCATCAGAAAGTAGTCACTTACACTGAGATTACTTTAGTGATATCAAAGGGCGTGGAAGAAGGCTGCTAATTAGTAAACCCTCAAGGTATGAAGATATAAATAGCCCTGGAGCGGTGAGAACAGATCCAAATCTGCAGCCTAACATTATCTTGGGATAAAAGCATTACATATAGGCTGGTTCCACTAGAGAAGAGTGATTGAACATTCCTGTTGAGCTGAACAGCAGGGCTTGTTTTGATTGATAAAGCTCCTTTTCGGATTGTGCAGCATATTATCAATTTATTGAGCCACCTGCCAAGACTGAGCCAGGAGCAGCAGCAACAAGAACTTAGTCTGGAATGAGCAATCATTTTGAAGGGAAATTTCTGGCTTGTACTTTTACTTATTTAAATAAATTAAATAACAAATAAAAGAGTACCTATCCCAAATTCCTCTGCCAAAAGCCAAAAATGTTGTGGGGCTCCAGCCAAAGGCAGAGACTGTGATAAGCAGACGAAATTCACCAACTGAGCATTTGACAGAAAAGAGAGCCTATCCTACCCCTTGTGGTCATGGAAAAGGAGAAACATCAGGGCTGGGAGAGATGGAAATTGCAGCAATGTCCATTCTTGATCTCCTTGCATACTCAGGAGCCACAGCCCTCATCTCACAGCTCTGGTGACAGTTTATTCTCTGTTCATTCCAGCACAACTGCAGCTGACAAACCAGCTGCTCAGGAGTGGCCATCCTCTATTTTGACATCATTTACTGTACTCCTCCACACTTTCTGTAAGGATTATTTAAGGGGCTTTTTTTAGTCCTGTGCTGAGTCTTTTGAACACAACACAAACCAGCTGCTTGGAGTGACTTGACAGCGCTATCACCCTGTGATATATGTAGAGATCTTGGTTTTAAAGTGAAGGCTGTCTTAAGGGAAGAGGAGAAAAAACACAGAAGGTAAACCAAGCTTCCCTTCAAAATACCAGCCCAGCCAGAAATGTGGAATTGCACAGCTGTTCCTAAGGGCAGGATGGGAGCACTGTACATCAGGAGCACTTCTGCAGGACCACACAAGTTTACTGCTGTTCCTAAAGCCCAGCCTTGCAACTGCCAGATTGTTTGAGATGGTGGTACCTGGGAAGTATTATGAGTGTGTGTTGCATCATGAGAACACTATTTGCACTTAATTACGCATCTCCCTACCCAATAAAATGAACCAGACAGATGCTGCATCTACAAAGTGAGAAAGAAACACTTTTCAAATGGAATCTGAAAGCCAGAAGCCTAAAAGCAGCCTTCAGACAATCTCAGCAATGGAGATGCTCACACTATTGCACATTTTAGGCCAGTTAATGTTGGTTTTCTCTGTAGCAACAATTCCCACGTATCCTAATGCAGCTAACATTATCCTTAATTGAAACAAGTTGTCTTGCACTCCTTTCTCCTTTTGCTGGAAGGCCGGTGGAGAGATCCTGACATCCCTTCTCTCCCTTGGTCTTTCTCTCTGAGTCCATCTCTGGGCCAAAAGTCTGGATGTTATCTCCTGCCAGGTGTTCTGGAGGGTGCTGATCATAACAGCCATACCCAAAGCGTGTTAGGACTCCTTGCCAGAATTATCCTGCCTCTGTGTTTGAGGCAGTAGATTAATAGGCACCAGCTGGGCTAATTGATCTTCTAAGGCAGACTGCTCTTCCAGGGATGGACAATGGGCAGGCAGGAAAGCCTCCCAGTAGCCTTGCTGGCCCACAGCACAGAACTGCAGCATCACCCTGCCGTGTTTAAGCAGAGCAGATCCCCTGTAAACACACACAGCTGGTAGGTGGATGCAGATCCATCACCAGTTAACACCCGCCTGAATTAAAGCCCAGTCTGTTTATTTCTTGGAATGGCTGGAAGACAAGGTATTTCTGTTTCATAGGGCAGTCCCAGGGTGTGCTTATAACAAATGTGCAAACCAGTCTTTTTTAAGCAATTCATTGAAAGCATCAGTGTCCAGGAGCACTTCTGGCTTGGGCTCATTACTCACGGACTTGCTGTTGTGTGTACTTTGGGGCTTTGCGCTTTTATCCTCCCCTCATTTACACGTCAAATCCCCCATCCCCTGCCATGTAATCCAAGACAGGAAATTTCTCTTCTGTTTACATTAGGCCATGGTAATGCAGTAACTAATCTGGCACAAGCCTGGGCTGCTGTAAGGGGGTGATCCTTTTCCCACCATCTCCCTCACACTGGCTCTCCAATTCAAATGGTTTGGGCTTTAATTCTGTAGTTACTTTAAAGAAGTCCCAGAAGGTATAAGGGAAAAGTATGTTTATCAGATGTGATATAGCTGAGTGAATAAAGTGAATGGTCCTGTACTCATAGAAAATGCAAATTTATCAAGGAAAGTTTCAGTTTACCAGGTTCAACAATTTTGCAGATAGTGATTATTGTCTTGGCTGAGAATGGAGTTCCTCCATATTTTGTGCTGCCTGTCTCAGTGGAGCCCACTTGACACAAAGTTTGAGTTCCTGCAGATCACAAACTGCCTCTGCCCAGCTCCTCTGTATGATGGCTTTCAGTGCAAAACGAGCTCTCTTCTGTGGTTTCACTTTAAAACTTTCCTAACTAAATCTGCCACTTATTTAGGCACATTCTGGGTTTATAAACAGGAGAAGGAAAATATATCCGAGCCAAGTGACACTTTGACACCCTTCAAAATTTCCAGTGTCTTTTCAGATGGATGTGTGAGTTCATTCTGTAGATAAATCATTAGCACTTTTTCATATATTTTCATTTTAATATGTATTAGGGCTCCAATAACACATCAGAATGCCTAAAAAACCCCCAAAACCCTCCTCACCCAACAAACAAAAACACCCCCCAATCAATAGTTTAGCTTTCCTGTTTACTTTGGCGCGTGGTTTAAACACATTCTTCTAAACACACCAAGGCTAGTTGGTGTCTTGCCTATTTGGCACATTCAGGAAACATACATGTCTAGCTTTGCAGCTGAAATGTGAGTCATTATTGCAATTAAATGTTTATATGCTGAGAAACACAGTGCCTTTATATAACACAAAGCATTGTTGACAATGCATATTAAATACTACATATTCAATGCATATTGAATAATATTAGTCAAAAAAATGTTTCTTTTGTAACAATTGTAATTAGTTTTTGTATAATTCTAGGAAGTTATTCCACACTCTCAGTTTTAAATGTGTTTCCAATTTTAATGAAGTGTCTGGTTTAATGATGTGTCTGTTTTAATGACGTGAATCCCGGTCAGAAAAAGCTTCTTTACATGGAGATGAGAAGAGGGGGTTTTTCCTCCCAAATCTTCAGGAACTATGTCCTGTGACCAAGTTCCCCTGTGAGGCAATAGCTCAGGTTTCCTTCTCTTCTGGAAAAAACACTATGAAGATCATCTCATGGATATCACAGCTTTTCAGCTCTCTCCAGAATATGGTAAGCTGGACAGTAGGTGGAAGTTTCCATGATTAAATTCCTTTCAGAATTGGGAAACTGATATTCATTCACATTCAAGGCTTTTTAATCTGATTGTGTGTCATCTGGACATTTAATTATTCAATAAGCTGTGCTGGCCAAGGAACGTAAAATGGAATGGCTGCAAAATAGTTGTGGTGTGAGATGGTCCCTATAATTGATGTTGCTTTTGTGCAAATTTTCTCACAACTTTTTGGCATTGAATTAATTCTGGTTTTCACATTAATAGCCAAGTAGTATTCAGCTGCACAAGATCTCTTACCTTGCATTAAGCATATTTTTTATTGTGAGGGGAAGGACCTGCTATACTTCAAAGTGAGTTTAATTCAGCTGCTACATGGGGAAAGCCTTGCCAAAATGAAAGCTATTTTGGTGGCTTGAACAAAAGAAAAATAATTGAGATTTCGTGGAAAACTCTTTGGATCCTGCTGGAGCTGGGAAGCTGGAAATGTCTGTCTCTGCAGGACTCTCTTGGACGTCACTTCTGGTTACAAATGTGCCCAAGTATTCTGTGGAGCCGGGCCCTCAAAGCATGCAGTAACACCCACGCACTTCCACAGACTATCCAGGGACAGAAACACTTTCCAGTTTTCCCCCGGAGAAACTCATCCTGTCCTTGCCTTGCCAAGAGGCTCAACCTCAACAGCAAAGACAACTCTGCCCACATGAAGGGATAGACATGGTAAAGCTCACTCAGCACTGCTGGTGTGGGAGGAACAAACCCCAGTGTGCCTGTTGGGGAACATCTGAGGTGCTGGATTTTCCTCTGGCTGCAGGATGCAACTGAATCATTCCCGTATTCTTGTTTTATTAGTGTTATTCCAGCCAGAATCTGTGGGCATCTCATCCTAAATTATCTGCATACAGACAGAGCAATGGAAGGAGTTCTTTAGAGGGTATAGTCTTTTCTTAAAGCAAGAATAAATGTGAGTCTCCTCTGAGCTAGGAGAAATATTTATTAGATGTGCATGAGCATGTGTGTTGCTCTGGGATCAGGCAAGAAAATGACTCTTAACTCATGTTGCAGGTATGAGGGAGGATGGAGAGCAGCTGGCTCCTGCCTGGATGCTCTGATTGAACAACAAAATGGGTTAGGTCAGGGTTTTCCTCACTCATGCTTTTTGAGTCACTCGGTCAGAGCTGGCCTGCAGCCTGCAGCATTGTGGATGGAGGTGGAGGTTTTGCTGCTCTGTGAGGCTCAGCAAGCTGGGGATGGTCTGACTGGCCAGCAGGACAGAAAACATCCCATGGCTTAGGGCTGCTTGCTGAAAATCTCATCACAAAGCAAACCTCGAGTCCTGCTCAAAAAGATATGATGCATCTGCTTGCTTAAATTTGTTCTCTCCATTGTCTCAGACAAATGGCCTGTGCCTTGAGTGCATGCCTGGAAAGAAGGGTGCATCCTGACTGCCCAAAGCCCTGGTTTGCTCCATGTGCAGCGTACTCACTTCTCTGTGGCACTCAAATGATGCCATGCTTCCAGCCTGGCCTGAAACCTCCAGTCTCCATGGCTGGGTGAATTGAGTGTGGTTTTGCTGTAGCAGATTGTAGGATGAAGTCTCCCTGATTGCCAGTTCAACAGTGCTGCTCCATGGCAGCAGAACAGGTGTTGGCATCAGCAGTGGAACCACGCTGTGCCCAGCCCCAGCATCAGCCTCGCTTCGCCAGGAGCCAGGAGAACCTGGACTGGCCAAAATCCACTTGGCTTTGAGTGTTTCCAGGGAGGATTTTATGTACCCACTCAGTTTCTGCCTGCCTGCTGGCCAATATAACCTGAAGGTAGATAAATCCAGCCTACATTGGCTTCAACAGGTATTTTGTCTAAAGTTTCTGTCAATTTTTTTAGAGAACACTCGTGTGAAATTTTCTTTTTCCATTTGAAAGAAAAGAAAAATGTGTGCATTCAAAGCTGCAGAAGACATTCAAGAAATGCAAGATCATCATTTCAGGCGGGCTGAGCAGTGCGACCAAGTGAAATCATTTATAGCATCTCTTTTGTTATTTGAGTGGATTTAAATTGTAGACTTTCACTAAACAATTTTGAGTAAAGAAATCTTTCCTAGGTAACTTCCAATTTATTCCATTGTTTTTTCAGTCAGTATTGCTATGCTCTGCCAAACATCAGTGCAGTTGTGTGACTACAGTGAGACACTTTTAGCTAGATAAACCAATGCTTTTTCATAACACTGCAAAAAATGCATATAAATAAATAGATTCAGAGACAATTTGTCCAACGAGAATCTATAGCACAGAGGGGATTCTGGAGTCATCTTCAAAGTATATGTTGATGTTTTTTAAATGGCCTATGAATGTGTCTCTAGTTTGTAAGGAGTCCAGAGGGACTTTTGATATAATAGATTTGGGTTATTAAATTACTGTTGGAAATGTAGAGCTGACCTCCAGTGGCAAATATTTCTGTGAAAACACTGGCAAACATTTAATTTAGTGAACTTTCCTCTATTGTTTCTTCTCTAAGATCAAAATAAACAAGAAAAATATATTGGATGGAGCAAGGAAACACAATAACCTTATTTTGTTGCATTTTCTGATAAGCAATACAGTCTAACTGCTAATAAATACTGGACACATCTACTTTTAGCAGATGCTCTAAGTTCAAGATGCCTTTGAGGCTGCACGTAAAATGGGATGAAATTGCCATCCCTTTTCTGCTGATTTAGACTAGAACTGGTGAGAAACATCAGCACACCATTGAGCAACACTGACCGACAGGAACGTGCCAGATTCAATAGAGCTGTGACAGGAAGAGGTTCCTGGGGACAGAGTTTTGGCTCAGGAAGGCAGTGAGTGGCAGGGGGGCGATGCAGGAGATGAACACCCAGAGCTGAAATGAGCCTGGTTTGCAGACCTGCACAGGGGTTTCTGTCTCCCAGCTGCCATCCCAACAGCCAAATTATACTGGCAGGAGCTCTAATCTGGTGAATGCTTCACTTTTTATACAAATTAAGCAATTCCAGCAGGAGGGAGCAAAAAAAAAAATAAAAAAATAAAAGCCTGTAATGAGCAGAAAAAGGACTTGGACCTGAGCCTCTTGCACTGAGAGGAGTACTCTCATGTGTATTTTTGAAATTAAAAAGACTCCTTTGATTTTGACCATTAATAAGCCCAGCCCAAAGAGTCCAGGTGATGGATTTTTTTGGTGCTTTCAGGCACAGGGAATTTTAATTCAGCAATTTAGTAATGGCCTGGAAATTTAAGGCATTTTCATTATGATCTCTTAAAATTCCAGACTGAGGGTACTAGCACAAAATCTTAGCAGAAACCATTGCCCTACTGTATGTGACACTTGTTTGAAGTTTCCCATGTGACAAGCTGGCTGTCTCCAGCAGTGCTCAGCTTCTCCAGGACCTTGTGCTGGAGAAACACATCTCTGGATCCCCTGGGTACCCTTTAAGGCAAAATCCTACATCTGGCATTTTTCCTGGGCAGAATGGCCCCCAGGTCCAGTTCCTTAAACCCAAAACTTCGTGCTAGAATAGTTACATGCCTCCATGCATTTTGTGAGAGCTGATCAACCCCCTCACACCCCGCCCCCCCCCCCCAAAAAAAAAAAAGTGATAAAAAAACAAGGGAGACCAGAATAGCAGAGATATGTTTTAAGCACAGGAAACATTATTTTTAAACAGCTTGAGGGGGTTAAATCAACAAAATTCTAAACTCTTCTCAGCAGACCTCATTCCCTTGGAAGCACAAGATCTGGACAGCATCCCCAGATCACACATCCTGCTTTCTGATCCATGGCTCCTCAGATGTGCCTGTGGAGTGGCTTTTAGCAGACTGACCCCTTTTCACACCTGGTTTCTGGTGTTATAGCTCAGTCCAGGTCATCCAGCAGTAGTCATGGAATAGAGTCATAGAATCAATAAGGTTGGACAAGACCTCTAAAATCATTGAGTCCTGCCATAACTCTTCATGCTATGTACCTAGACTTTCCACTGAAAAAACCCCAAACCTCTCCTTGATATTTCATGTTAGCACACTGCAAGAAAGCTGAGAAACCAGAAATACAAATTATAATGCCAAAAAATGATTACAATGTAAAATAAATGTCGGCAGTGCGGGTGGTGGGAGGAACATGAAGGTCTGCAAGGCAAAGCTAAGATCACTGTTATTTGTACTGTATTTCCTTGTAGTGGGAAATGCTGAGATAAATCTTAAAACAAAATAATAAAACATGACCCAGGTCAGATCCCTGAATCCTGATGTTCCTGATGTGTGGGAAACAGAACAGCATCTGTCATGCACCCAAGAGTCCTCTCTGTCATGCAAGAGTCCTCTCCCTTGCAGCAAGGTACTCAGCAGTTTTGTGGTCATGAATTAAAGCCCTGCCATTCTGCAGATGTAAGCACAATGTATTGACACGTCCGGGGCGCTGGGGTTTACAGTCACTTTACTGCTTTCTGCTCAGCACAGGA
This sequence comes from Xenops minutus, assembly GCA_035221455.1. NCBI lineage: Eukaryota > Metazoa > Chordata > Aves > Passeriformes > Furnariidae > Xenops > Xenops minutus. The sequence goes on from JAWWEE010000021.1 coordinate 6,862,867, forward strand.
GAACACGCAATTTGCTCATTGTTTTGCCATGTGCTCCATAGCATTAGGAGGAGTGATCATTGATAAAATGGTAATAACTAGGGGGAGGGTAGTGCAGCCCTGCTTTCTCGCTTCAGCTTGCCAAGATTTGGGGAGCTGACTAAGCACTGTCCAGGCTGGGAGTGGACAGAGAACAGATCTGGTTATCTTATATACTGAGTGGAAATACCCCGAGGGGAACTGCAACCTGAAACTAGCTCAAGTGGTTTGGCACAAAATGTGATAAAACGTTCACATCAATAGCATCACCCATGAGATGCAAAACAAAGGCCATGCTATTGTATGGAGTCTTTCTTCCCTCCAGGCAGAAATGGATCTTGCTTCCTCACTGCTTGCCAGCTACCCAATTTGTTTAGTAATTGTTTGACTTCATGCTGATGAAGGAACGGTAAAACTGAACCAGAGCTTCAGAACACAGTTCAAACAGCAAGATAAAAAGGATGGATAGCCATGTCCAGAAGTGAAATATGAAAACGCTGATAAATGAGACCTAAGTTCCTAAATGGCAAGAAAGCAACACATGGAATGGATAAAAACTGAAGTGAAACATAAGGGGTTAGCACTACATGGCCTTGCTCATCATGTGTTGCTGATTTTCTGGACATTTGAGGGAAAGTTTTCAGGATTGCAATTCTGCATCACTGGTGGAAACATTGCCCTTTGTGCTCCAGAGCCAGCCTGGAACTCTGACTCTTTGGGCACACTGCCACCCTCACTGGAGATGGGCCACGTTTTGGAGCATGAACAGGTTGGGCTTTATGAAGTCGACGGGAATTCTAGGAATTTTTTCTAGTCTCTTCTACTGTTTTTATAGTGAAATTTAATTTTTTCTTGAATTTACTGGCAGTTCTTACCAGTTTTGATCTCTTTAATAGGGAGGGCTAAAGGGAGTTAGCACCTCTGTAGGAGGGAGGGCTGTCTGAAGGGGTACACAGGTGTCTGGTGGGTTCAGGACATGTTCTATAAGGCATAGAGAAAGTGGTGCAATCGAAACACTAAAAAGGGTATTAATGTTCTTCTCTGTGTATTTCTGAGCCTGGCAGCAGTGGAAAGTGAGGATCCATGGGCTCCTAGTTGCGATGATCAATGTGATGCAACAGCTCTTATTGTTCTGCAGAGAAGCAAACTGAGTCATTTTATAATTTATGCCCAGACAGAGCTGTGGTTGTCCATGTGGCACAGCAGCTTCTTCTGAAGGCCATGGATGTCAGTGGGAGTGCCTCTTGGGCACGGGATTATTCAAAACAACCCATACAAGCAGTAATCCCAAGACCAGAGGGCACTTCCATATTATATTCCATTGAGTCACACATTCAGAGCTTAAAGACTAGAGGGAACCATTAGATTATCCATACCAGCCCACTCATACCTCAGGCTGTTTAACCTCTCCCATCCATCCCTGCATGAAGCAAGAAGCCTGTGTTTGACTTGCATGTGTCTGCCAGGAAGGCATCCGATCTGGATTTAAAGACACCAGGAAACAGATGATCCACCATTTCATTGGGTAGTTCATTTCAAAACTTAAACCTCCTCCCTCTGAAAATGCAATGCCTCATTTCTCGTGTGAATTTGTCTGGCTTCAGTCCCCTCCACAGTCATTTTTGCTGTCTTCCATCATTATTAAATAGTCTTTACATGCCTAGTATTTTCTCCCCAAAGTTTCTTCTTCCCTAAAGCCCAAACCTTTCTAAATCTTCTTCAAAAGAACAAGCCCTGTAAGTGTGTGCAAGCATTTCCCTAGAGCTCGAGTCACTGCACATCCTTTCCAGTAAAACACTCCCAGGCTTTCTACAGACACCTGTGTTCTTGTGGTGTTGCACCACTGTCCCCCCTGCTCCTGCATACCCAGGACAGGTTCTGTCCTCCTGGCAGCGCATCTTGGGACCATGCAAGTCCTTTTTTGCTGTAACTTCCTGCTGGAGATGCATGAAATCCCATCCCTGTCACGAGCTGTCTGCATTGGGTTTGGCCATGACAAAAGTAATTTTACCTCTGCAAAGCAAACAATCCACATGTCAGATGTTCCATGCCTACCATGATGTGAATTCTCACTTTGTGCCCAGATGTTATCAGCAATATCTTTTACCTCTAATCAGAAGTTTCTAATCAGCTTTCTTACATTTTTTTTAACCAAAACAACATGCAAATATGCATCAAAACAGTATGCTCTCGTGAGTGTGTGTTCTAAAAATATTTTTTTAGTAACAGGAAAGGACTTGAAAACCTTGAGCCAAGGGAGTTCTTTGTATTTTTTCTTTTAATTCTGTCCTTATTTTGACAGTTACATCTCTATCTGCTCCATAGTCTGCTGCACAGGGAGCAGCTCCACCCCAATCTGGAGTTGGTTCCGAGGTTATGAAAATTTACTCACCGATTCACTCTATGCACTGTGGCTTTTGAGAAATGGATTCATTTAAAAGTTTAATTACTGGAGATTAAATATATGACAGTAGAGGTAGACTGGAACATAATACTGAGGATCAGCCAACCTTGAACCTGCATTTTTGACTTGCTCAGCAACACCCCATCAGATTTGTCGAACCATCAGATTTGCCTATGTTCATTTCAGGCTGGTGTTTGCAGGAGCTGGTGCTTTCTTCTGTGATTTATGTGATGTTGGAGGATTATGTTAAAAGTATTGAAGTCTGCATCTCCTTTTCTCAGCTTTGAAAAATTGCCCAGCTATGGATTAAATAAAGTTAATATTATATACATAGTGGCCCTTTATAAAATTTTTTTAAAGATGCTTCTCCAGTTTTATTTTGCTAACAAAAGCATGACATACATGGGTCAAAGCCCACTTTCAGCTTTATTGTGTCATAAAAAAATATGATAGTTGATGGAGAAGAACAGAAATATGTAATGAAAATAATAATAAAAAAAAGGAGCTGAGCCAATAAAATCCCAGAAGGCAGAAATGAGAGCTGTAAAATGAAAGGAAAAAAAAGTTTTAAAACTATTTTAATTAAATTTTGTAATAAGCTCAAAAAATTACCTATTCTGACTATGAGGAAGGAATCTGTGACAAGCCAAGCATCTTTTTTTTCCCCAGACTGCTACTGACTGTGGATGAATCTCATCCATCCGCTTGCTTGACGGCTTGCTGGCTCTGGGAGCACTCATGTCTCAGACTCCAGCCAGTTCCCACCCAGGAATATTTTGCACATGTCCATCCTTCTCTCCCAGGATGTGCATCAAGTGTATTAGCGGATTTGCAAACAAATATCCACCTGCATCTGCTGCAGAGATTGGGAAGTGTGTGTGTGTGGCTAAGCCTGCTCCCTCAGGGCACAGAATTGATGGAGCAGCTCCTTGACCCTGTGCATCTCTTGCACCTGATGGAGCTGGAGGAGCTCCAAAGGTGCATTTGGAAACATCTCCTCCTCAGGATCACAGAGTGACATAGAGATAGTACCTTGTTCATTCACTACAAAAGACCAGCTGGAACTGGGCCACTCCCTGCAGATTTCTACCCAAGCTGAACCCAATTACTGAGGTGCTTCATCTGCCCAGATGATGTAAATTCCTGCAGGGGAGCAACCCCCAGCTCCCTCTCTCTTTGTAGGTGTTCTGCAGGGAGCCCAGCAAGTAAGTGGGCACCCTCTGGGCACCAGCGTGGTTACTCAGGAGGAGGTAGAGGAAGGACATAAACTTTCAGTGAGCTGTCCTGGTTGTTTCCCCACTGTCAGTGTGGGTGTGTGCTGGTTCTCCTTGGTGTGGATGGTTTGTCACCCTCTCAGACCAAGGCTGGCTGCCCTTGCTGCTCCTGGACATGCATTACTTTGTCCTTCTACTGACACTGGCAGGGCAATTGCAAGCAGATAGGAGGTTTGTAGAGCGTCTTTAGCTGCTCCTCTGTTTCTTGTTCAGTTTTAGCTGGGTGTCTCTGTGCCATTCTTTTCTTGCTTCTTCTGAAAATATAGGGCTGGCAGTTGGTGTAGATGCATGTTGTTGTACCCCCATCAATTTCATTAGCCTGCACTGATTTAAATCAATACAGGACAGCCTTTAGGAAAAAAAAACCCCTACAATAAAGCCAGAATAGATTTATCAGGCTGTGGAAAGTTGCATGCTCTGGCACACATCAGTGGTGGCATTAGGTTGGATCAGGGGTAGAAAGGACTGTCAGGCCCTTCTTTTTAAAGCTGGTTCATGTGCCACCACCATGGGGACACAGATGTCCCTCGTGCTCTGCCTGTATGTTATGCACCCCTTGAATACTACTGCATGGTTTTCTGGGTCTGAAACTGAAAATGCCTGAGTTCTTTTGACATTTTCCATCAGTCAAGCTAGCAGCTAATTTTGAGAAACGAGGGCTCTACTGCTGTACCTCTGGATCTCAGGACACTTCTCTCCAACAGAAGCACTTCTAGAGACAACAACATACCACAGCTGTAATTTTGCAAGGAGTAACAGCAGCACCCCACTGTTGCATCAGGAAGAGCTCTTTCATGTGGTGAGGTTGGCACCAACCCCACTGCTCGATTGGAGGTGACACGTCATTATGAAGCACCAAATGCATGGAAATAAATGGGTGTTTTTCCCTACCCAGCAGGGCAGGGTTGGGCAGCCAGGACAGTCTCCAGGCTGGGGGCCTCCCAGCAAGCTGGACCCCAGCAACAGACATGACTTTTAGGGTTATTTTTAATGCATTTCATCTTCTTGCTGTAGGTTTTGGCATACATATCTCTTCAAGACTCTTGCACGCTGCTCAGTCCAGCACAAATTGCTGGATGGTGACCATTTTTGCTGGGGTGGCCCCTGCTCACACACAGAGCCTGTGCAGAGGATGCAAGATCACACCTGCACTCTTCATGGCTAAGGAGAGCATGAACTTGAGGCATACTAAGGACAGCTGAAAATAATTAATTGTTAAGTGATCTGGTGGAAACTAGCCCTTAAAAACTGTTTGATTTGTGTGAATAAGTTTCCTCAGAATTGCACTCAAATGTTGATGTGATGAACAATAACACTTTTTTCCATAGTTCTGTGGTCTTTATATTGGCATGTTTTGAGCCAATTTTTAAAATTCACATTGATATGCCAAGGAAAACTTCCTCAACAAACATAGTTCCTGCATCTGTGCAGTAGTAGGTTTTCAAAGTTAAACATCCCTGCTGTTTCACATTTTTTTTAGATGCCAGCAGTGATTAGACATTACCATGGGCTAATTGCTAGTACAATTTTAGTTTTTACCTTCCAGCCGCCTTGAAATTTCCAGCTGCAACAACAGGAACAAACCCCATGCTCTCAGCAAATACAAATTAGTGAAAAGCAAAACAAAACTGGTTTTTCTTGTGTTTTGGTTGCAGCTGTTTATCCCAAAATTGGAGAGCTGCTTACCTCCCCTCCATTTGAACCTTATAAACAGACATTACCCTGGTCTGAGGCAACACATATTCAATGTCAGCCCAGAGCTCAGCAAAGGCACCTTCTCTGCTCAGAGAGAAATACTCATGCTGTATCTCAAGGATTTTCTTTTAATGCAAGGGATGCTGAACTCTCTGGTTAAAGGATTTTTGAGATTTTTACTTTTTCATGTCTTGCATAGTATTGTTAAAACCAAATTCTTGGATACTATTGTTACAACCAAATTTATGCAAACAGGACTGTTCTCCTGCTGTAATTACTGCATGTATACCTGGACATCAGCAGACAGGACTGCAGACACCTCAGGGGAACAGCTGAATTTTAAATACCATCATGCTGTAAGCACTGCTCCTTAGCCCCTGACTGCGGCACATAAACCAGAGTCTGGAAATTATATGTACTTCATTTTGTATTTCATGCGCAGTGTTTTAAAAAAAGCCCCCAAAATGCAAAAAGCATGCAGACACATGCCCAGACTGATGCCTCTTTGGGGCAGCTTTGCTCAGAGTTAATGACTATCTCCCCAGAATGGATTTCTATGTTAAGGGAGACGCTTGTTCTTAGGGCAGAGGTGCCTGGACAGCAGGATGTGTGACCTCCCTTTGGCAGAGCAGCTGTAGGTGACACGACAAGTGTTTCCAGCCTGCCCTGGCTTCAGACAGCTCTCCTGACCCAGGCATTGGCACCTGAAAGAGCAAGGAATCACCTCACTGCCTTTCCCAAATTTTGGCATGCCATTATTAGAATCAGATGCTGGAACATGTGCTGATTCTGGAGAGCCTACATCATGCCTGCGGATGTTTGCTAATCCCAAATTTCAGAGCCTCCCTGGTCTTGCCAGAACATCAAAGCCTGGCGGAACGTTTCAGTGCAGATGAGGAAATTACAGCAGGGCAGTACGTGGCAGGTAATGGATTAGGGTCTCTTAGAGGAGCGAATGTTTGGCCCAGGCAAATGATAGGTAATTATGAACAGTATGGGACTTGAGATGGTTCCAGGATTAATTTATACCTAGCTGCTTATTCTCTTGTCAGCATCTCCTCTGCCCTTCCCCTGTATTCCCTACAGGCAGTAGTACAAGGGGGTGAACGGCTGCTCCAGGGGAGAACCTGCCGCCTGTCTCCTCTCCTTCCCATTCTGGGTCTGCCTCCAGGAGCTGCTGGGCTCAGACTCTGGAGGCTGTCTGCTCTGGTTTTAGCAATTCTTCATCTTGCCTGTTATAAAAACATATGGCAAATCAGTCCTTCTGCCCTGCTTTATGGGGACAAATCCCCAGGCAGAGATCAGCACGTGAGCTCAGGCACACACGTACTCCCACAAATGCTGGTGAATGTTAAAACAAAAGCAGGAATAAGGAACGAAATCTGAAGCCACCCCAGTAAATTCTGTTTTAAAAGCATTTATTTGAGCAGTTGTAAAAAGATGTTTAAATAGTCTGGGCTGGTTTCAGCTAATTCTAGGAATAGCCTTGAAACAAAATACAGAGTTGCTATTTACTGGGCATGGACAAAGTGAAGGCAGCTTGACAAGGAAGGGATTTGGATGGTTAGACTGCTTGGGCTGGGGGCACTGTAGTAACTTGCCCTTTTTATCTCCAGATATAACCAGAGACAATAATATGCCTCTTGAAAAGCTGTTTGAAGTGCTCAAGTGCTGGTGAAAGCAGGGTGGGCCTGCAGTGTGGGCTCTCCTTTCCTCCTAGCTCAGCAGGTATGAATTGGGCCACTTGGACAACAATGGCCACTGCAAAGAGAAGGTCACACTTGCAGTGTACAAATCTATAATGGCTGATTGCAGAGCAGTCTCTGTGCTGCTGGAGTTAAGGCACAATGTGGTATTTCTTGCTGCATTTTCCATCTAGTGTGACTTCTAATAACAACCAAAGTAGTGCTACTACTTTTGGTCTCTTATCTCCACTTATCTTAAGCTACCTCTGCTCCCACATCTCCAAAACCCCTTGCCCTTTGTGGACTCTTAAAAATTAACAGGCCCTTCAAAGCCATGTAATTTACCTACAAAAACCTTCAGCAGAGCTTCTCAGCCCTGGTCCTGGGATGTGACACAAGTACTGTAAATGCTAAGTGGAAGGCTCTGTTCTGCTTGCCCATGGGAATTCCTTGGCCATATAAAGATTTAAGATTTGCTGTCCAGTCCAGGTACCTTTTGATTTTGGTTGCTGTGGCTGTGTTAGTCACACAGGGGAAGAGACAACATATTTCACTGAAGCTGCTGGGAATAGACTGTGGCCAGGAAATGAGAAACCGTGTCTGTCCCTCACCTGCATTTTCATTGCTTTCCTCCCTCCACACTCCAATCTCTCCTAACACATCAGGAGGCAGCCTCGGGAAACCATTTGTGTGTGTGCTGTGCTCTCCCTGCAGACTGGATCATACCTCACTACCATTATTAGCAAGTAAATTTATTTCCTTAGTAAAAAATGGGAAGGCTCATACTGCAGTACTGATGGCTCTAAAGCTTTGACCAGTAGGTCATTCCATTATCTGCACCCCACAGAACCAGCTATGCTCTTTGTTGCTTTTCTTCCTCTCTTTTTTTCATGAGCAAGAAATAAGAAACTGTCCTTTCCCCTACTTCCCTCATTAGGACTTTAATAACAGAAAGCACATTTTTGGCAATTAAAGTTAGCAGTCATCAGCATTTCTTTTTTTTTTTTTTTCCAAACAAGTCTGAACCTTTGCAGCAACCTCAACAAAATGGAGGGGTTTTTTTCCCCCTTTCTTTTTTTGGAATTTTAAAAAAAGAAAGTCTGTGCCTCTGTGTAATGTTCTTGATTAGAACAACTAACTTTCTATACAGTTAGCAAAATTAAGGAGTTTACAGTTTTTCCAGCTGTTTTCTGTGATGCAACATAAACAGTAAGAGTGATAGCCTGCCTTGGAAGTGCTCTGTGCAAGCCACACAATTGGATTCCAGCGTGATAAGGTTAGGTTATGCTGTCTGCTGCTGCTTGTTGTTCTTCTCGAATTTCTGAGTCAGCAAAAGCAGCGGGGAGAAAACATGCAGATATCTTACCATCACCCATTTTCATTCCTTCCCCATGCCAGGAGGAATGCGATAAAATTGATATAGGGACGTGGGGAGTTACCGAGGAAGTTTTTGTGGTTTCTAGAGGGCTTTGCATTGTGGGGGAAAAGCATTTCCAGAAACAAAAACTTGCAGAATAAGGGAGCTTTCATGACTGTGTGTAAGGTGAGCTGTGCAAAGTAGGGTCACATCCATCAACACAGTAGCCACAAGTTGCTTGGGTCAGCCCTTGCTGTGAAATGCTTTGTGGATGAATGTGGCCATGGGTGCTCTGCCCATGCTCTGGTCAGACATGTGGCAGCCCTGGTCTCAAGTGAGACTGGTTTTTATCCATGTGCATAAATGACTCTCTGCAGAAGGTACAAAACATGTGATTCCCTCCCCATCATGTGGAAGTGGGGTGGACAGTGAGCTGGAGGCAGGCACAGGATGAGAGGAGCAAAAGGAGGCTGTGTACTATCAGAGCTGGTTTGATGCTATTGACCCTCTAAGAGTTGGGGGTAACAGTGGAGCTGGAGCAAATATAGCAGCATGCATGAAGCCAAAATACCACCGAGAAATTGTGTTCAAATGGTGAGAAAACACCAGATTTGGGTGGTAAGCAGGAGATTTGAGTATCTGAGCTAATACCTGCACTGATGCTGATATGTGGTCTTGATATGGGAGTCAGCTAGTGGAAAGTTCAATCAATCATGTCCACAAGTGCTGTGATTGCACATGCTGATGAAGCATGAGTGTAGCCAAGGAACTGAGCTGAAACACCTCTGAAAATAGATAAACCTTTCTAAAAATCAGAATCCACTTGAGAGCATCCTGAAGAGGGAAAAACAATCAACAAAGTGAGCCCATCTTTTGTCCTAGGATTGCTCTTTCCAAAACAGCCAGAGGAAAGCCATGGACGCTCTGCACCTTCAGCTCCCATGGCAACACACAAGCCCAAGAGGTGTCTGCAGGTCTGGACATCACATACCTGCAGAAGCTGCAGCTGGAAAGGAATGTTTTTGTGAATACTGTTATTTCATTGTTGAGCTTCAAGTGGAAAAATCAAGTGAAAGATGGCAATGCTGCAAGCATCTAATTCCATTTCTGGGTTACACTTTATCCTTCCATGATCTCTTCAACTGGTGAGAAATGACAGGATCTGATGCTGCTTTTGTGCCAAGGGAAATCATCTTAGTCTGAACATAGCCTTCCAAAGAGACTTTTAGTGAATTGCGGTTTCTTTTTCCCTCCGCTGACATGCAACAAGCCCTCTCCTGCCTCCCCCACGCCTGTTTCTTTCTATGGCTGCAACGTCTGGTCATGCCCTGCTCCACGGAGAAGCAGCCAGGCATGTCAGAAATGTTTATAGCTGTTGTTGCCAAGATACAAGAGGAGGCTCATCAGTCCCTGTGCCAAGCTATGCTACTGAGAGTACACTGAGTGAGGGGCTGCAAATGTGCAGGCTGATGGGTCCCTTGGTAATGAGAGGGCTGGGGGCAACAAGCACCGTTTTCTCAGCAATTTCGAGTCACTCCTTTAGACCCACTGAACTAGAAGACAACCTGATGCTGATGATGGGTAACCATGCAGCTGAGAACAGAGCAATAGCTCCAGTGCTTTGATCTAGCTGGGATACTGGCACTGATCAATGTTCTCAAATGAATTGTGAAGGGAAGGATTCGGCAATGATGCTCTTTGCAGTCTTTGCCTCCAAAATGTCCAGTTCTTGTTGGCTCAATGGCTTCAGAAAAAAGAAAACAATATGAAGATCTGGGAGAAAAACAGGCTTTCCATTCCCAAAGATTTTCTAGATTTAAGAGATTTTTCTCTTCTGCATCAACAGAAGCTCAAGGCCTCCCAAAAGTTTCTGTAGAAAAAGATTGAAAGAGCCTATTCAGGAATAATAGAGAGCCTGAGGGCAAGACCAGTTGCGTGGGCTTTGGGAGGTGCTGCTTGCTCTGAGTCACCACGGAGGCTCTTAAATTTGATTGTCCCACATTCCTGAGGAGCTGCCCAAGAAGTAGGCAATTCCTTACTCCAAATTGAGTGTCTCTTGGCTTTTGCTGAGGAATACTGTCCAGGAGCTGAGAAACCTTTCCCAACAAAAGTCTCATCAACATCCATACATTCTCACAAAGTCTTTTGGTGAGCTGACATCTTTCAGTGTAGATGTTTCGCTGGCAAAGTCCCAGCCTCTCCTAAATACAACACTCTAAGAGGCTTAGCAGGAATATAAACACCAACTTCGATGAAAGAAAGATGTTAAAAAAAATACTCTAATATTGTCTCTCAGACTTTAATGGTACTTTCATGGCATCATCATGTAAGGCAATACAGCAGTTTCCTTCTAGACTGCTCAAGCTTTCCTGTATCTGGAGGACTGAGTTTTGTGGCTAATTGAGAGATGCCTTTGGACAGAAACCCCCTGATTCCTCAAATATCCTTATTCACCTGGCCTCACATCCCTGTTCCATGCATAGTTCATCAGATGAATGTATTTAGCCTGTTAGCAGCTATTCAGGGGAAACTCACTTGTAGATAAGTTTCTTGGAAAAACTCCCACAGCTTTTTCAGAAATGCATAGCTATAGGTGATCTGTCACTGAACCTTTTCAAGTTAGTTTGGAATAAACTCTATTATAAATGAAGGATTCTTGTAGTGTTACTGGAACAGTGTTGTTAACCTGCCACCTTACTGCTGTTCTGCCCATAACTTCAAGCTTCTTAAAGTGTTCAAGCTTGCCTAAAAACCTCTACATATCTTTTTCAATATACAATTTTTAATTTTCATGGTTGGGTTCATCCTGGGTTTATACATGACCTTCGAGACTCTATATCTGAAAAACTAAATAGAAAAATCCCTGATACATTTTGTTCATTCTCTGGGTTTATTTTTTTCTTAAAGAAAAAGAGTTGATCCTAAATGCCTGGCTGTTGTGAAAGACTAATAGTGACCAAGGTTGTGTTGTTTGTATCACCTTTTTATCAAAAAGAAACATGTACTACATTAAAAGCCATAGTGTTTAAAATGAAACTTTGTATTATTACCATGGAAAATAGAAAGGGAAGCATTATTGCAAATACAATTCACTGGGAGAAATACCTGATATTGGAAGTCTCCCGTCAAATTGCTACACAAGTTGATAATAGAATTATTAATATAGAGATAAAAGAAAGTGCAGTGTATTAAATGGGATACAAAAAAAAATCATCAGGCAAAAAGCAGTTAGCACTTTTGAGCATGTTCTTCAGGGACAAGGTAAGAGAACCTAAGGATGGAAAACCTCACTCAGTGATGCTTTGAATAGGCGTGGGCAGAGGAAATAGAAATTGCCAATGCTGGAATACTCTTAGGAGCCATTAAAGGGACACACATCGTTGGTGTGTCACCCTGGGACCGTGAGCAAGGGACCTGCCCCACTGGGGACAATGGCAGATCTCTCCACGGACAAGAGCAGGGTTGTGCCCTGGCAGAGCAAGTTTTGCCGATTGAACTGTTCCTTTTTCCTTTCTGAATTATTGTTTGTTAGTATCTCCTTCCTGCAGAGGCCCCTGGGCTTTGGCTCGACTGGCACAGGGTGGGTTTGTAAGCCAGTTCCTTTTCTAGCAGAACGTGAGGCCTCTTGGCTGTTGCTGTCATAAAGTCCTGTACAAACTGGTACCAACTCTCCTGCTAACCAAAGTCTGATCTCTCCTTCCAGTGAGGAGTAGCTGAACTTTGAGACCATTTATTAGCTTTGGCAAGCTTAAATTTCTTTAATCTTCCAATAAGTCTCTTTTCCCCCTCCAAATGACTCTGGATCCTTTACTAGAAGGATGTTGCAAATCACTCCAGAAGCTGGGGGGAAGGAAGTGAAGACACTCATCCAACTGCTCAGCATGCATCTGAAATACCTCTTTTGCTCCAACCAATATCAAGGATGTTTTCACAAATTGCATTCCATGTTTTTAGGAAATGGACATAAATTTAATAGCTTCCTTAATCTTAATTTTTTTTTTTTTTTTTACTCCCTCATATGGGTGCATGTGTTCCTCAACTCTATACTGTAACTGCATGGACACCTGTAGAAACTTGGCCTTGAATGTACTCGTGGCCTCTTGGCAGCCCTTCTCCAGTTTATCTGGGATTGAAACAGCAGTAATTGACTTTCAGGAAAGGACTAGTAATTTCCCTTTCCAAGCTGAGTGCCAGATTCTGACAGGACACAAATACCTGTGCTGGAAGAAGAACAAGGCTTAAACTTGTCTGTCATCTAGAGATGTGGTGTGAGAGAGACAGGCAGGGCAGGACGTTTCTCTTTCCCTGGTGGGGTTATATATAAAATGTTGCTCTTTTCTCTGTTTAGAGCATGATAGTCCAGGCTCCATTTGCTCCAAAAGCAGAATACAAGGAGCTGTAGCTCTGGCAGCAGCACTCGCACCCCAGGATGAAAGGCAGGATCAGCCCTTAGTGCTGGCCAATGCCTGACTCCACAGGAGAAATGGGCCTGGCACCACTTTATGCCAGCAGGAGTGGATCAGACTGCTTGGCTGTAAAATGCTCTCCAGTGTCTGTTCTATCTGCAGGTGGTGGTGACAAGCAGCTCCCTGGCTGTGCATTAAACCCAGCATCCCTCTTCGTGCTATTAAATGTATTCTTCTGGGCTGAGTAAATTACCACTGGTCATCTGTAAAACACATTTATGTGGCTGGGTTTCTGTAGACAAAGATGGGTTAGCTCTAGCTACCCTCCCAGTTTAGCCCCAGGGTCGGTTTCTGCTGTGGATGTCTCCAGTGAGGAACAGCATTCCAGAGCGAACAAAAGGCAAGAGAAGCATTTTTGGTCTGTGTTATCCATTAGTGGCTGGAAGCTTGTGCCAAACCAATTCTTATTGTTACAGTTGATTTGTGTGTAGATATCAATGGCTATACCTCTGAGAGCAAGGGAATTCTGTATATAGGAACCCATGTCCAATGGCTCACGTTTTTATGGTTTTCCATGCACTGCACTGGGTATTGCACATTATTAATACATATGCTATCTGATTGCTAAAACCCGGGGGAATACATTTGCTTTTCCTCATTCCTAGGGCTTGCAAAAGTACATTCATATGTTCCAATTTTTGCTTGGTTACTGTCGTTATTGACTTCATTGGACTATTCACAGTATTGCATTAGATATACAGGTTTTTTGGAAGGATCAGAATCTTATTCCGACTTTTTTTTTTTTTTAATAAAAAAAAAAAGGAAAGTAAACTGTTAATCTTGGGACAGATACAATTCTGTTGTTCTGTGTCCCTACAGTGCTTAGCTGCAGATTCCTCAGCCACGATTCCTGTACCTGTGTACTGCAAATATTTAAGGAATAACTACAAAATAAATGTATGCCAAGGCAATGGATCATGGAGGGACATACACTCTATCCTCCTGAACAAAGATACAGATTAAGAGCTCCTTTAGACACCTAACGCTACTCACTGCACTGGAGTCTTGCATCATTGTTACCCTGAAATGAATACACTGAAAAATTTAGTAAACATTAATAAAGTTGACAAGTTCTTCATGGTGTCAGTAATTTTTCTAATTTTTCAAAGTAATTCAAGGAAAACAAAGCACGAAAACCTTTTCTATTGGCAAGGGTCTCTTAGCTTTAGGAATCAAAATTACCTTCTAGCAACAGCTAATACTTGGCAAACAAATGTCTACTGAGCCCGTTTGCTGGAACTCTTTATGCCTTGCTCTCAGTCCTTATGAGAAGTATATTGCTAACATAGCACTCATCTAATTCAAAGCTGGGAGTGAAGCCATTGTGTACAGCAGAAGGTATGAGTGGGGGAAATCCAAAGTTATTATTTTCCAGGCCATATTTGTTTTTAAATCCGAGACATGCTGCAATCTGGTTATTCCAAAGGGGGACAGGAAAAGGAAAATTTCTCAAGAAGAATTTTTATGAACCATGAAGATAAATCACCTTTTCCAGAGCTGAGTTAGCAGTAGTCAAAGAAGCCATAATTCCTGAGCAGGGAAGGAACTCTGTGTAACCCCTGCTCTCCGTGCTGGCCATGCTGCACCCACAGAGCGCTGGTTTAAAAGCTCAGTTCCTCCAGTACCCAGGGGATTCCTGGTGAAACGGAGCTCTAATGACATCTGAAGTTACTGCTATTAAAAGCAAGCCTGCAGTTTAAAGTTGGCAGGGCATGAAACTTTTCTGATTAGAGGAAGAGCAACAGATAACAAGATAAAGGTATCTGCCAGAGCTGGCTGACAATACTTGCAGAGCACAGAGGAGAAATGGGGAACTGTGCTGCTGTGAAAACCCCTCATTTCATCTGCCCTCTAACATTTCAGCTGAGTGATGTCCCTGCTTCACACGTGCAGTTTAACCACTGAAAGGCCAAGCAGAGACTGTGCTCGCTTCTGCCCATCCAGCTGGGCTTGAATTTGGTGCCCGTAGGAGCCAAATGCAAACAGCCCTCTGAGAGCAATTTACAGAGACATCTTAGACTGCCAGTGTTGTTTGCTCCTAATCTGCAGTGCTCCAAAGCTCCGGGAAGAGGCTGAGCCTTTGGGACTGGAGAGCATCACTGCAGGAGGGTCCAAGCCTCTCCCAGTGCTCCCACCCATCCCAGTCTGTTCCTGCTGTGGGACAGCATTTGAATGGACACATTATCTTTTACAACTGGGCAAAGGGGCCCCTTCTCCTGGAAGAGATCTCCTGGGGAGGTATTTCATCTACCATCCAATCCCTTCCTGCTGGCTAAACTCGGTCAAAAGGCACTGTGGGATTAACCCTTGGAGGTCTGATTCCATGACTTTGGTCAGGAATGGCTTTGCAGATTTTAGGCACAAGATCATGTCTTTGATTTTGGTCTCTGGTGTCCGCAGCTGAAAATGGGATCTAAAGTGCCAAAAAAAATCAGGGCAAGTATAGAGAATAGAAATGTGTAACTCATCTAAGGTACTAGACAGTGACAGACTATATAAAATGTTATTGTTCAACAAACACTGTCTCTAATAAACTCCATTTACTAGTGTTAGCAGCTTGGCAACTTGGAAACCCCAAACTACGGTTAAGTAAGGAAACAAAAAGCAGAGCCATATGATGATACCCATAAACTACGCAGCTGGTTTCTGTTTTGAAAGATATTCTATTTTCCATATTAAATAAAGCTGCTTAGAGTGCAAGAAAACCCCATATGTCTTTCTGGAAAATGAGAGCCAAGTTCCAAACTGAAAAATCCCCGGCCATGTACAGCCATTAAAAATAAAAGCGTGCTTTTTCTCTAACTAGCTACTGTAACTCTAGAGATGAACCCACCTTGGTGGAGTGAAGAGTGGGAGAGCCTGCTGCTTCTCTTCCCAGGAGACCCTTGGAACTTGGGAAATGCTCCAGTGGGGGCTGTGGTGCACAATATCCCCATGATATGTATGTAAGGCCAGGTCCTGCATCCCTACCTGCCACAGGTTTCAGTAAGAAGGGAAAAACCTCAGTGTTTTGCATGAAAAATCTATAATCCTTTATAAGAATCTGACCTTCTCTACCATCTTTTTTGATGCAGTTTGACCTCATATACTCATCTCTGGTTACACCTAAGATTTCTGATGATTTATGGAGCCGTAAAAATATTGCCATACTTTATAAATCTTATATACTTCTGTGAAATGAAGATATATGAAGTACTGCTGCATTTGTTTAGAAATATTTAAAGCATCCCCTAATTAAATCTTCAGTTCAGCTACTGATGGCAGCAAAAGAGACGGCTGCTAATTCTGCCTTTGGTTTGGCCAGTCTCCTCTAGTATTTCACTTTCAGTGCTTGTCTGCTTTTTGAGAATTCTGTTACATGCAAAGTCCTGGAAAGCACCCAGTTCTCTGTCTTGCAATGAGCAAACTAGACAGCCTCTGACAAAATAAAACTGCGGCATTGGCCTATCACCACTACCAAGAATTGGTTCTGTCTGTGCATATGGGTTATATGTACCTGTGACCAGGTAAAAGTCACTTAAGTCCTCTTAGGATGTTTTTTTATATATATATTTGTAAGCATATTTATAGCTCTGCCATGGACTGGTAAAGTTTTTCATCTGCTGTGCTGGATTTTGTACATACACAAGTTGTGGACCCAGGGACACCCTTACAGGGGTGGTATTTTGGTGTCCTGGACTTCTGAGATAGGCTGGAGAGGTCAGATAGAAACATTTGTCTAAACCTATAGATGTCTCATTCATCTCTGGAGGTTGGAAGAGTCACCTGCAAAATTCTTATCCAGTTGTGGTTTGGATTTTGAACATTTCTAATCTTCCTGTGCTGTTTTCATTTGAACTTTCAGGTTTGCAGCCACCTTTCCTGGCAGTACCAGGGTTCACAAAGGACATATGATGTGGTAGCCCCAGTCATTGCTTTTTCGGTGGGGAATGTGTCTATAAACAGCTGTTCTTGTGGAATCTGTCAGCAGTTTTAAACACATCCAAATGATGTTTTACTGAGGGTTTTATAAAAGAATTTTGAACATAGAACATCATCTTCTATCATACGCTTTCATAAATAGCCTTTGAAGAATAACAAAACAATTTAAGCTGCAACACTTAAATTTGCAAAGCAGTTTTGGCACACTGAATAGCTTTAGAGAGCAAATCTTTCCAGAGGTGAGGATATAAGTAATAGCACATTTATACATATGTGCATTTATATGGCAGAGATTAAAAAAAAAAGGTCAGAGGAAGCTGTTGGCATTGCCCATCAAAGCTGGAGACTCTGGGTGAAGTGATGTTCCTTCCATGCAATTTTACCCACTGCTTTGTACAGCACAGCTCTCCAAAGCCCTTTGCAGAACTATAGTATCACTCACCTTGTGCTTACAAACTATGAGGAGTCAACAAATCCATAGGGAAGGTGGTGAGGAGTCTGTGGCTGCAGGATTCATCCTGTGCATGCTCTGGCTGGGTGCTGAAGGGTGGTTGAAGCAAGACTGTGGATGTTTACTTGGTGAAGGGCTGGTTTAAGTTAACAAACCTGACACCCTCAAAACACAGTACATGGTGGAAGATACAAAACAGCATCTGCAGGGTTGGAAAGTGGAAAAGGCAGGATGGGAAGGAAAGAGAACAGACTCCTAAGGCAACTGGATAAAAAGCTGTACAGAAACTTTGTAGTAAGAGACAAGTCTGTGTTCAGAACTGGCAATGGGGTTGGGGGAGATAAAGATGAAACATTTCTTTCTATCTCACAGTGAGGAGATAAGGGCAAGGTGAGCAAGCTGCTATTTTCAGGAGGAGGGCCCCATTTTCTGGATCTCCCCATCTGCCCAGGGGTCACATGAGCACTTCAGTCTCAAAGAGGAGGTGAGTGATGTTTTCAGCTCCAGTGAAGAAGAAACGAGAAGGGATTCACTGGAGTGTGCAGGACTAGAACTGCAAGTCTGGAGACAGAAAATCTTGCTAATTACAGATCAGGTTATTTATGAAGTGTGGGGCTTCATCTTGCAGGAGCCAGTGGTGAGACAAGCAGCTCTAATCCTAGAGAAATGCCTCCTGAGAGCCAGCAGCCTGAGAGATAAGCAGAGAGAGATCCCAAGAAAGGAAGAACATGAGTTAAACAGAGGAAGCAAAAGGCAAACAGAAGCCGTCTAGAGGCATGAGCATCTTGGGTCGCAGTATATCCTGTGGAGAGGCCATGGAAAAGTGGTCCATCTCTGAGCTACTGGGCAAAGGGTGGGGAGAGGAGCTTTACTTTGTTCCAAAGCTTCAGTGACTGCAAGAACTAGAAAAAGAAGATGAAAAGAAGTGGAAAGGAAGAGGTTTGCAGTGTGAATTTGTCAGATCCAGACTCAATAAATCCACGGGACAGGAGAGGACTGCCAACCATTTGTCTGCATTTGCATGTACGTTATTGAATGAACAACTTCTTCCCTGCCAGCTGGACTGTCATCTGATGAGCAGAAAAAATCAGGATGCAAAAATATAATAAAACGTTCTGAGTGCAGGGGGAAAATGCAGGCTGGTGATAAGAACCTTCCAGAGCAGGCGATGTTACCATTTGGGCTGTATGAGAGCTGCTGGCAGTCACCTCCAGCAGTGCAGGAGGAGGCATGGACGTGGCTGCAACACAACACCACTGATCCACCCAGCTTAAGCACAGGGCAATGGGGGCACAAGGCTTTGGCAGGCCTTATTCTGCAGAAATGGATGGATTGAGGGAGAGTTTTATTTAGTCTCGATGGAGCCATTAAATAATGAACTGGCAAACTTTCAAAGCAGAGTCATTAATGCACCCATAAAAACCAACATAGACTGGATCAGCAGCCACATAAAGGAAAGAACAACTTCTAGGAAAAGTAAAGAGTGGCTTATCTAAATGGAGGAACCACTTAGCCAAAGCTTTTCACCACTATCAGTGCTTCAGGATGGGCCAGCTTGTCTGCCTGGAGCAAAGCATTCAAAACCAAGAGCAGCTGCTGGAACTCTCAGCCAGGCAGGAGCAACACCACCAGCCAGTTCAGGGGAGCTGGCTTTCTGAAAGATGAGCAGTAAAGAGCTGTGCCCAAAAGCCTGAAGATTAATTTTCCACAGATTCAGAACCCTGTGTCAGCCTCCTGTTTTCATTGTTGGGATGGATGTATAAACCAGCTTCAGATGCAGGGAGGTTGGAAGAGACATTTAATATTTTAGAGTATTAAGACCATAGGAAATCAAAATGGATCAAAAGAGGGAACTTTCTGGTTGTAACACAGACTACTGCACTGACAGTCCAAAGATTAATTCTGCTCTGACCCAGCCATGCACTTGCCCTCTCCCTGGCCACTCCTGTGTCTCCTCTCAAAGGGAGGCCTCCCTCTGGCATCCAGGTCTCTCCTGCAAGTCCATTGAATGTGCTGACACATCCCACATATTCTCTTTGAGAAAGTTGCCTCAACAGCCACTCAAGGAGACCCTGCAGCTCTGAGGAATATGAAATGTGTCTCTTCAGGCCCCTCTATTCCCCTCTGTGCCTTCCAAAATTTGATGTCTTTATGAAACCATGGCATGGGCTACAGCTTATTTTAAATGAAAGAAATATTATAGATATGACTCATGTTTTTCAGGAAAACTGAAAAAAAAACCTCCTGTGAAAGTGAGAACCTGATCAGAAAAGAAATGGGAATTCACTCATAGGGTTCACATAGGACTGAACCCAAACCCTTTAAATATGAAAGTGTCTGTGCAAACCCACCAGGGACTTTACCTTTCTCTTGAACTCCATTTGAATAAGAACATGGACATTGTTTTTGAAACTGCTAGGCTGATGAGTTTCCCTCAGCACAGGAAAAGTGGTGATATATTTAAGACATGTCTTTTCTTTCAGAGAAGTCCTAGAAATTGTGAGGCTTGGGAAGAATACTTGGTCAAGCCCCAGCTGAAAAAGGACCAGACCTGTGGAGACTGCCAAGTGTGGCATAACTGCATGGAACAACACTGTCAGGCACCAAGGAGTCTGACAGAGAACAAAGAGTTTGGTGAGAGGGAAAAGTAGGCGAGTAATGAATATACAGGTCTGGTAGGAAGGAAGGGAGCAGATTGAACTGAGAGGCTTCAGTGTATAGCAGGTAACAGGAGAGCTTTGGGGAGAGCTCAACACGTATTGGAAGTGTTTTCATATGTCTGATCCAGACTGAGTGACCCCATAAGGCAGCTGGCATCTTTGGTAGGATCCAATGGTAATGTTGTTTGAAGAGAAAAGAGCAGTGGCCAAGTTTCAGAAGCGTGGGTTCACAGAGCACTTGCACCTGCAGCCTGCTATATTACACATGCCGCCCCTGTAAGCACAGAAGCAGATTAAATGCAGACCTTAGGTGTACTCTTGGCTCGTGTGCTTCCAGGCAAATGGTCGGCACTTTTTTAAAGACATTGCAATGTGTTGTAAGTATACAGCCTCGCTTTCATCATGCCTTCAACCACATCTTTTTCATAAAGGGTTTATTTCACTACTTGACTGACATCTAACCCAATCCTTATGACAGAAGGGGTACAGGTTGTAAATGACTGTACCGACCATAATGACCTTGCTCCATTACCCCTCATTTGCACAGCCCTTCCTGCCACAGCTGTGATATTACCAGGCTGGGACTTCACAATCTCAATTTTCACTGTGAGCACGCCAAGATGGTTTTTCAATACTGTGCTTTAATCATGCGGCATCTTTTAGCATGAGTGGAAACATGGCTCTAAAACCCTGGCGCAGTATACATCATGATTAAAAGACCACCTTACCATTCTTCTGCTAAAATAGGCACGTTCTGAACTGGGACAAATATTGGAGATCTCACTTCTGGGAAGCCGGTCTGAGCATCTGAGTTGTACCAGATATTATTCATTCTTCGTATCCTTGCTTACTTATTCTGTTTGTTCTTTCCAGCGTGCATTCCCTGCTGCATTAACGCTATGATGCTAGTTAAAATTGCTTCATCATTTGTCTATTGAATTAAAAGATCATCAGGGCATTAAAGTGTTATTTAGTAGCTGCTGTTTACACAGATTGGTCATTAAAGATTCCAAGCTCCATTTAGCTCAGAGCTTACAAAGCAACTCATTAAGCTAAGACTGCAAGGCCCCCATTCAGCAAAGCAGCTAGAACGTGCTCACATACCATTAAATTCCGTGAGTTTTAGGCTCATCATTTTGACTTCTGCCATTCTCTTCATTGAACATTGCAACTGTTTCTAGTGTTTATTTGGAAGGGTATATTTTTTGAAGCCACAAAAAATCCTTAAAATATCATCAAAGTCAGAGAGTTGAAGGCTATTTTAGAAACCAAGGTCCATCCAGCTGTACTGTGGAAATTTATTTATAGTATTTGTATGTACAAGCTTTATACTCATGAGTGAAACTCACAGTGTGGTCTGTGCATTTCCGTTTGAGAAGCAACAAGGAGGCAATGACTGGGATACACCTTGACCAAGGCTGACTCAAGTGTTACCTTTCTGCAAGGCTGAAAAAATTAAACCCAGTCACTGAACACCTGCATCACTCATTTATTATGTTATTCAATAGAGCTTTTTGTGTTGACTTCTTTGTTTCTCTGTCTCTATTGATGCTGTCGTAGATTAATTGGCACTACTGCAAATGTTCACAGCTGTCTACAAGATGTTGGTGAGTGCATTGTGTCAGTCAAGCATGCTATCACCAGGGAGATGAATTTATTTCATTCTTCAGGGAGACAGTTCTGTAATGTGACCTAATAAAATAAAATCTTTCAGCAAGTGTTGAGAGCGTATCCATCAGTCTTCAGGTTAAACCAAAAAAGCTAAGCTTGTGTTGATACTTTGTCATTGTAACAGTTATGCACTGAAGTTTTAATAAAGTGGTCATGAGACAAATCTTGTTACATACTATAAGCAAGGTTCCTATTTAGCTTGGGATGTACAGAGTTCTTACCTACATGTCTTCAGTGTGGCCACAGAGGGGGTGAGTTTACATGTTTTATCTTTGTATGCATATGTACACAGGTGTGACTTGTCAGAACCATAAAGCAGCATTATGTCTGCAGGGTAAGGGGATTATTATTCACTTAGACATTTACACAAAATGACTCCAAGTTGTGCTTAAATTCACTGCTGTTCTTTTGTACCTTGCACTGGCTGAAGCAGTTGTTTACAGTCACTCCAGATTCAGACCTTTATATACATATATTTATATACATCTAGGCTGACTCAGTAAACCCACAAGTCAAACTGGCAGTGCCCCTGCTCATAGTAAAGAAGTGTTGTCTCTTTAGATCGTGCTTGCAGGTGTGATGGGGCGGGGGCAGCCTGGCCAGCAGGCAATTGGCAATGCTGCCCACCTGTAGCCCCTCAGTGCCCTTTGCAAACCAACTCTAGCAGGCAAGTGGGATCTTTTCAGACTGAAAAGGAAGATAAAGGTGTTTTCAATTTGTGATTAATGTAAGCCCAGCTGTTTCCCCTGAGAGGGGAGGTTAAGAAAATAAGCTGATGGTTGTGGTGGCTCTTTTTGGTTGGAAGGTGACCTGTGGCACGTGAGGCTGGGGAAAAGAGGTGCTCCTATGTTCCCAGGAGAAAGTTCAGCACTCAGGTTATCTCGTGTCCTTTCTTGCACAAAGACAGAAGATCTACACATGCATGTTCATCCCAGGTAATGAATTTGTATATATATTTTAACTTAAAAGTGTTGATTGAGTTAGAATACTTAGCCCTATTTTGCTCTTCTAACGAGTCTTTACAGAAAGTTTTGGGTTGCGCTTCCTGAAAAAGTGTGTTTCTGTTTTTTTTGCTATTAGCTTTCCATAACAAAGGCAGTATAATATATCCTGTTTAATGTTATATTGACTTACCATAACAGCCTGCCTGTTAAGTGCAGCTAGAATGGAGTCATTACACCCTCTATCAAGTTTCATAAAGTAGTAACCTTCAGTTATGTCTACAGAGACTTGTTTTTCAGATGACAGAATAATTTATCTAAGAACACTAACCAGATTCATTTTGATTTTGTTCTATGATCAGAAAGAACTGACATAGCCAGAGTAAAAGCATTTGACCAGGGATGAGATTTTTACTTTTTAAAGGCTAGCCTAAAATGCCTTTATAGCATTTGTTCTATGAGCCCCCTGCTTAAAAGCATGTTAGAGGGTTACTGTAGTATTTTCTTGACTTATGAATATTATTTGATATGACAGTGTATCAATGTCAGGTGCTGGTATGCTCTCAGGATTTCTAATTTTTTCTTGGAAATAAATAGAAAACCTGGGCTATGTGTGTAAGTTGAAAAAAGTATGAAAAAGGAAAAGGAAATTGGGTCATCAAAACCATTTTACTTTATTTTTTAATGCAAGTCTGAAGAATAATTCCTTCAAAATAGTGGTTTCCTGAAGGCAATAAATCTTTCTCCTTTGGCAACCTGTCTTAACTTTTCCTAGCTTTGAGCTATTAATTCAAAATATGTTCTCTTAATAACATTCAGTTGTGACTTTTTAGCCCTCACAAGAGAGAGATGTGTAGCTGTGTCAGTAGCCTGTGCTTGGCAGAAATTTCCACATGTGTGACTTCTGTAGTAGCTGTGACTCACAAACTCAGGGCTATTTCACAGCCCTCCTGAGCAAGCTGTGCTGATGCACTGTGTTACTGAAAATTGGAGAGGGAGAAGGATGTTTGTGGGACAGTTGGAAAAGGTGGACTTCAAAATAAATTACATGACCTGGAAATATGCCCTTTTCATTAAAACCGTGACTGTTGCAAAAGCAATTGAATCCCCATACCATGTGTGGATGTTTTAGTGCTTTGCACAGGAGAAGCACTGCAGGGAGACATTTTGATGGTCCCACTAAAGAAGCAGCAGAACTTCTGCTGCAAAAGACAGGACACAAAAGGCCCTTGGGAACAGGAGAGCAAGGCTGTGTTTGCACTGCAATGGGCAGCACGGATGTCCCACAAATGGGTGAAGGTGCCTGACTGCAAAGGCAGAAGGCTGGCCCTCGAGGTGCCACCTTCATCATGTCAGCTGTCCCTTGTCCATGCATGTCCATCCTTTTAAGTTCTGAGAGCATGCAGACAAGGAACTACTGTTTTATTTTTCAACATGCGAGAAGTGCTGATATTAAGTATATAGGTGCTGCAATGCCAAACCTAAGTCAGGAGCTTGCTGTGCTGTAACAGTTAAGGTGACAGGCTCAACAGGAGTCAAAGAAAAGTTAAAAATGAACAAAAGCAAATAAAGATATTTGAGTATTCCAACGTTAGGCTGTAAACAAATAATTGAATGCATGAGGTGAGAGAAGAATGTTCCCCAGCACATCTTGAGAATAATTATTGATTAGTGGTATAATAATTTACACAATACTGCTGGGGACAGGATTTGACTAGAAGGGACATTAATCTCTTGGTCTTGTTCTTTGTCTTCTGAAGTAGAAAGAAAATTGATCAAATGGCTTAATACATGCTAAACAATCATATTTCAAGTTCAGACATTTGTATTGCTGTCACATGTAATTATTGCTTATGGTATTGATTTCTTTGAAGATCTTCTATTCCGAGTTAACAGTCCTCTTGTATTGACCTACTTTAAATCTTTGGTTTAGATTCTCAGCTGCCATGCAGCAGCTGGCGTGCCATCTGAAAATCTACCTGCTTTCTTCATGGACCCTATGGATTAATGGCAGAAAGGTCCCCAGTTCTCAATTACATTGGCACTCCTTCTCGTGGTTTAAAGGGAAAGGGGTGAGGAAGGCAGGGTACTTGGTGTTCTTAGCCTGTCTTCTTTTGTTGTTGAAAGCAGGGAAGTTTGAGTCCCCACCCCCATGGGACTTCATTAATACTTCTCCCAGGTGAACTTAGCCCCACACAAAAGGGTTCTTTGTATTTTGTCTTTAACCAGCTCTTTGTTCAGGCAGATATCCAGGGCAGTAGGAAAAAAGTCAATATTCTCTGTTGAATCAGTGGCTTTTTCCTGCTATAAGTTTCAAAAGAGAGTTTCAGAGACAAAATGGTTACAACTGGCCATAGAAATAATTACATGCATGTAATTATTTGTGTGTATATATATGTATACATGAGTAAAAAATACACAATTTATATTGAAAAATGTAAGTTTTCTTTGAAGAAGAAAACTAGACATTAGGGGAATTTTTTCATTTAAAAACTAAAATAAAATCACCCAAAACACAAAAAAAGCCACAAGGGCTTTGCCCAAATGGATATAGGCCTTACAGAGCTGAGCAATTGCAATTCTTATTTACAGTACCTGGTAAGATGAAAATAGCCAGAAGTTGCCCTCATGCCCCTTGACCTGACACCAACATTTTTGCTATGTGGCTGTGGATGAAGGGAGAAATGCAGAATTCTCTTAATCCAGGCATGTTTTCCAGAGGGTAGAAGTTAATGGTGTGTTTAGGAGCATCTGTACCTGTGAGTTGCTGCTGGCAGAATTCCCACTGCTTGTCCTGTGAGATGCCTTGGGACCCCCACCACCCACAGCTCTGGGTGCAGTTTTCCTGCTCTTCTGAACCATTGTGTGTAGGTCATGTGTTAACTGGATAAATTCTGTTCATTTATCTTCTTGCCCCTCTATTGATAATTAATATCCCAAAGATCCCTGTACTGGTTATAACTTCTGGAGAGAGACGGAAAATAGGCAGCTTTAATATGAGCTTCTTTTAAGGCTTGCAAGAACAGAGGACAGGTACTGTGCCCTGCAGAGCTGCCTGGTGCCATCGTGGCTCCTGTCACTGTGATATCTGAGCACCTGTGATTTCAAGATAGTTATTCTACTAATACAGAAGGTAGAGAAATGCTCCTGTCCTCATTTTAACAGTGTGGCATTAAAGCAGTGGAAGCTGCATCCAGATTCATCAAAATATTTCAGTGCCAGATTAAGGACAGAACAATGATAGAATGTTTTGGGTTAGAAGGGACCTTAAAGATCGTGTAGTTCCAACTCCCTTGCAGTGGGCAGGGACACCTTCCACTAGACCAGGTCACTCAAAGTCCTGTATGGCCTGGCTTTGGATATTTCCAGGGATGCAGCATCTCCACCTTCTCTGGGCAACTTGTATGATAATGAATACAGCAGTTTAATTATGAGACTGGTGTCCTGCATGCCAGACCAAGCTTCTTTCTCTAAAACAATTCATAAGTGATTGTTTTACACTGTAGGTGTTGCAGTGAGGTTCCTCTTCCCCAGTGCAGTCATTTTTCTGAACAAATATTTTTTTTTCCTTGGGTAAACTTGTGTCATATGAAAGCGGAAGGACGAAAAAGAAAAGTGCTATTGCTAGGCTAATTTTAACTTCAGAGTTTGAATAGACTGAAATCCTTCTGGAAAGACCCTCTACACTTGAGGATGGGAAAGTTTTTTTAGTACTTTTTCCTTCCTCCCATTGAGAGAATGGTGTGACAACCTTCCTAGGCAACCATCGTGGGTTTTTATGCTAATCCAGCACTGAACTGAGGCCCATCAGTGGTATATCTTATTCTAAAAACCAAGAAGGAAAGGAGGAAAAATAAATTTTAAAAAGACTCAAACAACTTGCTTTTACATCATCTCACCAGAATGTAAACTAAAGTGAATCTTTGATGTTACATGCACAGATGTTGTAGCTGACACATTTCATGGCAGGCACCAAGCGAGAAGTGACGGAATGGCAGGAAGTTGAGTAGACCACAAATATCCAACGCTACAGGGATGGCCTAAAGCAGCAACCTACACAAACACAGGGATCTCACTCCATTGCTAATTAAAGCAGTGCTTTCCAAGGTTCCACAGAAAATCAGTGCTGTACGTGAGATTCTGATTTTTTTGGTTGTGGTTATTGATGCTAAAGTAGAATTTGGGGTCAAGGTGGAGGCATCTGCCCAAAGAGAGATGCACTTATTGCAGTCTGCCTGCATGCAATAACCTGTGGTATCTGGGTGCTTTTGCAAGAGTTGCAGATTTTTGGATCATCAAAGAGTTAACATATGTCAGTTGTTTGCCTGTAGATTAAACTAATATTTTATGAGCTGGAGTGATACTCCTATTTCACAATTTATTATGCTTCTGCTCTTGGAGTATCAGAAAGTAGGAAGGATGTCTTCCTCTTGCCACACAAATAAACTTCTGCAAGAGTTATTTTAAAGGGTATTTGGACTTAATCATGGACTCCTGACTACATGTTTTATGCTAAGTCTTAACACTGAGTTTAAATCAACCAGTTCTCATTAGTTACATTCATATTTCAGGTCTGGGATTTGAATGTGCAGTGTTATAGAACAGGTGTGTTGTAAAGGGGTCAAAGTAGGAAACCCAGTCTAAAGGACAGTGTTGCATGAGACATAAGAGAAATTATGAATGCTTATATTCAGGAGAATGCACCAAAAAGAGCCAACAAACCAATAATACCCAAAACGTTCCTTTATGGGCCAGCACAGCTTGGCTGCAAAATGACTGCATGTGTTTGCACAGTCATCACATGAAAATGTATGTTCCACCTTCATGTTGTTTATCTAATTCCCCTTTTAAATCCCAAGCAGCTTTGGGAACAGTACCTTGTACCATGTTAGCAGCAGTGATCCATCCTCTGAATGACTTCTGGGGACACTGCTTGAGCTTACAAGCTTAAAATTCTTACTGCACTCGCTGATGCAGCAAACACCAGTGGAAAAGTCTGGCTGGAACAAGCTCATTTTGAATGCAATAATAATGCTTTCAGGTGATTTTTATTTTTCTCATGCTCTTCTCCCCACTGCCTGTGTGCTTCCCAGTGTACTGCTGGGATGAGATGCCAGCATGCTGGATAGGGAAAATCCAGTGTTAAACCCACAGAAGGGTAAGTTGTTACATATGATGGATGCAGTAGGATTCTACTGAGTGCATCCATAATACTATTGCCATTGTCTTCAGTACACTCCTTTAGCTTTTGATGGGTTTGATGTTGACAGTGGATTGTTCCAATTTCTCCAGACTTCAAAAAAAAAGCTCAGGATGGTATGAGAATGCCCAAAGTATTTGGACCTAAATATTACAAAAATGTGTATAAAAAGATACGTGCAATCTGTCAAGAGATGTAGCACAATAGCTGTTAAATGTTACCAATTTATCACCAATATTAGTATCTCTGTGTGGGGGAATATGTTTCATATCTGTGCTGCTGGGGGTGTTCCCAGTGGGGAGTCAGAGGGGACATGCTTGGGACAGTGCACTGTTTCTAATCAGCTATGCAAGTGTTGGTGAATGGCAGCAGATTTATCATCTGAAATTATTCCCTTCAAGTAGTTTCTTTATTATAATACCAGGAAACTAGTCTCTTTTTTGTAAGTGCTTTATTGAAATCATCTGGCTATACTTCACCTAATAAAACAGTAGTCTATGGCTGCTGGACTTCCTGTGAGAAAGAAGAATTAAACAGATATGCACAGATCCTATAAAGGGAATGGGAGTTGTATCAATTGCTGTAGCAGAATGGAAAATACGTTGAATCCAGGTGTCAGTGGGTATGGGATAGTTTAAGCACAGGGCAGGTCGCTGGAGCCACATCCACTTTCCCCAGCTGAAGGTGGCGTGTTTGTGTAGCAGTTGCTCAGGTACTCGAGACAAACCAAGCAGGAACACTGGTGCAAATGTTTTAGCAGTTATTTCCCTTTCAGTCAGCAAAAGCAACGTTTGAAGGTTGTTCTGGGCGGAAACCCTTCCAAGTGAGAGGCTTGAAAGCCCATTGTCTACTGTTCACTCAGGGCATCTTGCAGAGAAAAACTTGGTGCACCAAAGGGTGCTTCAGATACGTGCATGTTGAGCCACCTTGGATGGTGGTGAGAGCTCTCTTCCTAGTGCCATTAGTAAAATTTAGGTCTGTATGGGGGAAAACCTTGGTTCTTGTTTGCTCTGCATATGCTATTGCAGTTGCCTTGTTGCTGTAATATCTAACGGGTCACTAATCATGTACTAAGTGACATGCCTAATACAACCCTGTGTGCTTTTCACGGGGCAAATCTCTACTGTTTTGATTTTTAGACAGGGTTTGTTGTTTGCTTGTTTGTTTTCCTGAAATTTGTTTGTTGCTGTGTCCTGCAGGAAAGAGACCTGGTTAAAAACATATTAGTTCTCTCCAAGAGAACTTCTTTTCAATGGTCAAGAAAGAAAGGCAGTAAAATAAATTTGTCATTGTTTTAATGCAGATGATTTCTTTCTTTACACCCTGAAGACAGATGGGGGGGAATTTATTTTATTTTTCCAAGAGCCAGCAAATGAATTTTAAAAAACATGAACTTGGTCTAGCTGAGCATTCTCCTCTCTGTTACCTGGTGGATCAAGTGAAAATGTTTGTAAGAAGGAAATAAATTCATAGAAGACCAAAATGATGAAGACTGTGAGACCATGAGGAGACCAGGCTGCAAGGCAGACTGATATGGGAAAATGTAGTGTCTGGCAGCAAGATAACAGGGCTTGTGGTGTCTGTGGCCAGATTGGTTTTGATGAATGACCAGCTTAGTGGTGTTGTCTCTATGACTCACTTCTTAGCTATCCAAAGAGGTCCCAACTAAACTGTGCTTGCTATTTTGCCCTCAACAGTTTTCTCTCTCCCACTGTGAATTCGTGGCTGAAAGGCACTTGAATTAGCTCTGTCCAGGGTAAAATTTTGGTTTGGAAGAGACTTGTTTTATATCAGAAACATATTTTTCTTGTTTGAAAGAAAATAATTTCCCAAAGTCTTTGGTAACATCGATCTTAAACAATCGATAGATAATGCGGTGCGCTGTCTCCAACCAGTACTTGTCTTCAAAGGCAGGAGCACTTAAAATCTAGCAATGATTGGGTCATTCCCTCATTTGCACCTTTCCGGAGACGCATACATTAGCAGTCAGCCTGGAAATGTCATGTGGTCGTGGATTCCTGCTTTGAGCTGATTTTTGTCTTATTTATCCCTTGCTCAAGCCGGGCTGGCAGCTGCCTTGGGACCTGATTACTTAATGCAGCGGTTCCCAGGCAGGGAGAGCAACCTTCCTGGCAAGCGGGTCACTGAGGAGGGACGAGTTCAGAGGGGTGCCTGTGACTTCCCAGCAACGCAGAGAATAGTGGATAAAAGGCTTGCCTCTTTGGATGCTGGAAAGAGATACCTCTCTTTTTTGCCTGTGACTGCTTTGAAGGAGTTGGGCTCGATGATCCTTGTGGGTCCCTTCCAACTCAGAGTATTCTATGATTCTCTGAAATGAAAAAAGGGAGGGGAAATAAAAAAGCCTTTCCTGTGCTACAAAGCCCTGTGAGAGTGATGGATCCTGTGAAAATACTTGTGTCTGGTGGATCTGTCTAGAGGTTTAATGGTTTGCCTGCATGAGGATATTCATGTGACATAATCCAGGGTGGAAGTGTGAATTTAAAAGGGCTGTACTGACTTGTCGTTACAGTAAGACAGCTTCAATTCTGGATAAAGGTGTCTGCCCAGAGGTCTGATGCAGTCTTAACTCATCAGCTGTGAACTTGGAGTGATTTTTGCCAAGTGTCCCTGCATAGCTGAGGGGAGGAAAGATGGATAAGCAGACAAAGGAAAGTGCTTAAGATTCCTTTCTCATCAGTTGTATTAATTTTGGGAGTTTCCTCAAGCCAAATCCCCTCCCACCCTTCAGCCTCTGTCCTGGTGGCCTTTTCCTTTTCCCTGGCCCAGAAGGTCCCCTTCATCCTGCTCACCCTGTATACGTTGCACTTGTAGAATTGCATGGACCTTTTTATGGTTAACTTGCAGTCCCTTATGCCCCTTTGTGAATATTGCACATAATTTTTCATATTCTTGAACTATGTCCACAAGCCTTTGAGTGCCAGTATAAATCTGATTTTTTTTCCTTCCCCTGATTGCGCAGAGTTGGTTTCTGATTTGTAAGGGTTAGGAGAAATGTACTGCAGTCCAGCTGTGAGCTGTAAGCCCTGTGTGTTTTTATCTGACTTTATTCAATAGCACCCCTCAGTAATACTTACAGTGCCTTGCAGTGGGCTTCCAAACTGACTTCTACACACACAAACAGGCAAGACAGGCAAGACAAACTATCTGTGAAGAACTATAAGCTCTTATATCTAACTGCAGCCTAATACCCCAAGCTACTTAGGACAGAAAGGCAGGTAGGACCCTAGAGCTAAAGCAGTCACGGTGTTTTTATGGGTTGTTTTTGTCCTGTTGAAGTCAAAAGTAATTTTTGGCATATGGGTGACATCTGAGGATCAAGGACCAGAGATGGCAGAGCTGACATGGGGTCTGCTGCTCAGAGAACAGTCTCTGGCCAGAGAGGAGGGCCCTGATTCTGAGCCTGGGAAGAATCAGCCTCTTGCACACTACAATGCTCCATCAAAGAAAGATGTCAGGGCTGGGGTTCTTTTCAAGACTACTCCCAAACAGCTATTTATGAGTCTGCTCATGAGAAGGACACATTTGGCGGTGTCTGTAGCAAATGCCTTAACTTCAAGCAAGTTATGAATTTAAGTTTCTATTAATATCCACCCTTCACTAGCTCAAGTCACTGACAGTGGGAACAGGCCCTGAATTAGCCTGAGTGACGAGTGAAGCAGTTTCCCTTTTTCTTTTTTTTTTTTTTTTAAATCTTATTGTGTGGGAAAAATCTTATTGTTTTGGGGAAAACATTAAACAGTAGACATGGATTAGTAACTAGCTTTGCTGTTTTGAGCCTTTCCTGACATCTTCCTGCATTTTGTCTGAGCTTTTGTTTTTACTGAAATCAAGGGATGCTGTATTTCTCTCTGACTTGTGGTTTGCAAAAATGAGGGTACAGAGCTTTTTCAGACACCATCACTTGTGCAAGGGGTGCTGGAACACAGGTTCCAGTGAAGCTCACTGAAAATGCAGCCTCTGCTTGGGCTCAGCCTACCAAGAGCAATCACACTGCAGTGGCTGGAACAACTGGAATGGGGAAAGTTTCTGGACTTGGAAAAAGAGTTCTGGGAAGAAATAGTCAATTATGGCTTTTGGTGTAGGCTCATGACTGGGAGTCTGGCATTCGTAAGGGAGTTTCTTCTTTTCAGTGCATTTTGGAGATAGGTCTCCTCCTTTTGTGTTGCTCCCTCTGTTTTGTCTCTTTATCCATCTAGAGATGGCAGTAGACCGTATTTTGAATGATGAAAATTGCACCCTTCTTTGTACTGTAAAAATTCCAATTCTGTTTAGGGAAAATTATCTCTCTTTTTCAAATGTGCCCAGTTACAATTTTGTGTCTCTGCTATGGGTTTGGTACACAGGAGCTCACAAAACATGCTGCTCCATCCTCACCATCTGTCATTGGTACTGTATGTGTCACTCTCTATTTGTGCCTTGGTGTTGGCTCTGTCCCCCGGTCTTCAGATAACAACACATGTATTCCCTGTCACAGGCATGGTCAATATCCTTCCCACCAGTTAGTTCCACTTAAATGCCTCTGAAACACTTGCAGAATAGGCAAGTGTCTCCTATTTTGTATCCCTTTGGACTAGAATTAGGTTTTTCCCTGACTGATTTCTTATCTCTGGCTCATTACATTCATTTTTTTGCTACCACCTCTTTTCTTCTCATCTCTGTTTCTTATAGAGAAAAATTTCTCACCATACATTGCTTGGAATATAATTGAAATATTATGCTCCAATCCTACTCTAGGGTTCTGATGTCAGACCCTTTTTCTTGGATTGGGAATACATAAATGGTGGATTTCAGGATTCAGGTGACTCTTAGAGCATATAGGACCATGTGGGTATTTGGCTGTTAAGTGGCTGATCTGGGAGGTGGTGTGGTAGAAGAGGGAAGCTGGTCCCTCAGGCAAGGGAGATATCCTTTCTTATCTTTATTTAATTAAGGTGGGTCTGATTTTAAACATGCTGAAGTCTAGTGAGCCCTCAGGATGAGGATGTGAAGTGACTTGTAGCTGAGCCTTTTCTTTCCCCACTTTTTGTTCAACTAGTTCCAGCTCACACATTGTTTCTTTGCCTGAAAGAAAAGCTCTTGTTACACCCCTGGAACACACAGTGTGGGTGGCTTTGGGAAGCAATGCCTGCTTGGTCCCAAGTCAGACAGGGATGTGGGAAGTAGCGATAGTAAATGTTTGTTTTAAAGCAGAGATCCTGGGTATTATTTCCTTCCTTTCTATTCTCTTAAGTGGGGGTGAATAACACAAATCCAGTGAAAATGTATCATGCAACCAAGGAATATCCTGCAATGTGCTCTCAGACCTTGAGTTTGAAAACTGTTGGCATTTCACTGTTCCTCTTGGGAATTCTACAACAAAGCAGTCTCCACTGGAATATCTTGAATAAGTTGGTGAGTGAAATTGCTGTGACAAGGCAGTTTCTGTCCCCAGGGCAGGCTGCCCTCTGGCTCTGTGGGATGATGGAGCTGCTACCTGGAGCACGACGGCCAGAAGGTGCTGGGCTGGCCTCCATGCAGCTGGATCTGCTCCAGTCCCCTCCTTCCCTCCAAGGGAAAGGGGAATTTTAGAGGGATGTCATGTGGGGGTCGGATCAGCTCACACTCTACAGATCTTCTGCACTTGCTGCCCTGGGAAGCTGTGTTACATGGAGGTGGTGTACAGTCATCTTTGCTTCCTTTGCCCCAGTTTTGCACCCCGTAGCTCATCCTGACCCTCACCTCTGCCCCAGCTCTACTTCATGACCTTGTTTTGTTCTCTTTGACGTGTTCCCAAGTACGCTTTAATTGATTCTGCCGCCTTCTGTCTGTCAGTCTGCTGGCTACTGTTCATCTATTCTTTATGTACAAACAGAAATAAACAGTTCAAAAGTGGTACAACTCCAGGTCAGAGCTCAGCTAATGCCTTCATCTTCAAAGGCTTTGGCTATCTGGACAAAGAGCTGCTAGTCATGCTTACCTTGAGATGTTTTGGCAATGGGGCAGATATTTCTGCCTGCTGGCCAGGATCCTGGGTTTTCCCCCTTGGGTTCAAAGGCAGGGCTGTTACCTCCAGAGCTGCTCAACACTTGGAAATTATTTCGTGAATCATTTTCCCTCTGTGCAAGATCTTTGTTGCTGGAATGAAATAATCAATTTCACTTGTTTTTTTTCCGAGAAGAGGGTAGTTGTCTGGGCGTTGTACATGCATTTGGTGGGAGGCCATTCTCTGTGCTGTTTCAAAGAGGTAATTATAATCATAGCTTATAAATCACTGAGGAGGTATAGGACTGTCCTCTCATAATGCAGCTTTTTGCAAATAAGTGGTGATTATTTACTTCCTGATGGTGCAATTGTATCTGGTCTGAACTTACCATTCAGATTGCATGCTGCTGTGATTATGGATTTGCCTCTCTGAGGCTGCCAGACAGGTCCAAGGAAGTATGTGTGGCCTGACCTCTAGCAGAGGCCCTCCACTTGTTGTTTCTAGCCCCTTAGTCCCATTCCCAAGCTGTGGTATTGCTAAGGCAAAGTTTACCACCTGAACTATCTCGGCAGGGCAGAGGACAGTCATGCTGTGGTACAGTTTATCCTGGGGAGGATATTTTGGACAGTTTGTTTAACGAAGTGTCAGTGACATTTTGAGGGGATTCACAAGGTTATAGCCAAAATACAGTGGCTTCAGTGGTGTATTAATAGACTCATAACTACTAATGACATTTCAAGGATTAGACACAACATCACTCAAGTTTGAATTTGAGGTCTGGGAGCAAGCTGGCGGAGATCAGTTCTAGTTGTGAAATATCTGCAATTGTTAGAGTATTGTAAAAGGGGTTGACTCTGAGATGAAAAATGATGGTGGCTTACACAAAAGAATAGTGCCAAGAAAAAAAGCTGAACTGTTTTGTTCACAATATTTCCTCCCCTTATAAACAGAGGAAGCAGTGGCTTTGGAATTAACAACACTTATTGCAACAACAATGCTACCTATCTTTTCAACAGGTCAAAATACTGCAGGAATAGTAATTTATTGCTCTCTGTGAAATTGGCAGCAAAGGCAACCATGAGTCAGGTCTTGTTAAACCCAGGACAGGGGAGGTCCTCCCTTTGGCTATGGGTCCCCACAGAGCAGTTCCCCCCTCTGCCCATCGCAGGCTCCTGTTCCTGTCCCATGTTCCCAAGCTATTTGGCCACAAAGCAAGCACGGCAGAGACCTCTTTGACTAAAATTGTTCTGAGTTTCACTGAATAATTAAAAAAAGGATGAAAGGAAGCCTGGAATGTGTTGGTTAGGATGTTCACTTGGAAGAGGAGATACTGGGATCCAGGCCCTAGAAATCACATGGTATTGTTTAAACACCAAGTAAATACCCAGGTTAGGCTGTCAGATCATGCTCTGATGACAAGGTACCCAAATACTTTGTTATCTTTAGCTATCTAAATAGATGTTTATTTAAATTTGGTATGGTCCTAGTGAGATTCTTCTAAAGCATCCAGGACCCCTGAAACACCAGCTGTATGTTTAGGTAGCTTCAGTGTCTTTCTGCCATGAGTTTTCTGAAGTTTCTCTGATGGCCACAGTGTTTAGGGATGATATTTAAATCCACTATTTGAATTTCAGAGAGATCTGACATCTGATTTAACCCTATTACAATCACAGCTTGTGTATTCCTCAAGGAGCTGTCGTCAGATATGTCCAACTTCAGGGATTTCCAGTTCTGGGTAGAGACAATACATTTTTCCCCTACACTTGATGATCCTCTTTATTTGCCCGTATGCTCCATCCAGCCTGGTCACTTGCTGTTGCTGCCTGATGTTGGGTACCCAAGTTACCCATTCCAGCATCTGGGACTCAACGTCTTGTGCTCAGGTGTATTATTTGAAGTGCCGAGTTGCCTCAGTCCATCTCTGAAGCAATTCTTGTGTCTGTAGCTTCATGCAGGCAGAAAGCTGATGGAGACATGGTTGAGCGAGGAGGATGTGAGTGTCTGCTGTGTATGATTTTGCCAGCATTGTGAAATCAAGCCTTGCAAAGTGAGTGCTGTAATTGTGCCTCATTGTGAAATCAAGCATAATATGCCCACATTCATGCTTTGTGTTCTGATGGAAAGGGCACTCACCAATACATTTGGAACTGGGAGATGCACACAAAGCCAGGAAGAAACTTTTCTTAACCTTAGCACCTCTGTAATTTTTTTGCATTCAGTTGTATATAATCCAGAAAGGAAACTTCTCCATGGGGAGAGGTGGTATGTTCAATCTTACCTATAATTGCGTATTTCTAAATGTTAAGAAGGGAGTATACACCCTCCAAAACACCTGCATTTTTTAGGTGCACATTACAGTGTGAATGAAATATTCAAACAATTCAGATTGTTTTACTTTGCCTTCAATTATCCTGGCTCATGAAAAGTTGTTGTAAATTAAAGTGAGCTGGTAATAATCCTCCAAGTATCCATCAGTGCTCCAAGCAGAACCAAAATAGGCTTTAATGGCTCATACACACTGTGTGCCTCTCTGTGTGACAACATGAGTTGAGTTTCGCTGTGTTATGATCTGTCTTGGTGTGTCAGTAAGTATTGGGACCTGGAGACAGGTAAATCTTTCCTCAAAATAGATAGCCAATGTGAAAGAAAAGGAGCCAGACAAACTGTAAGCAGTTGCTGTAACTCTTCATACTCACCGAGTCAGAGGATGGAAAAGGTGTTTTGGGGTACATTAAAATCACAATTATGTTGTAGTCCATCTGCTAGTTCTGATCTATTAAGTAATGTTGTTCTTCATGAAGTCTCACTCTTTTTACTCCTTTTGTGTCTCCAATCTTGTCACTTTACCAAGGGGAGGTTCTGGCTTTTGTGCCCTGTACCCCTCCTGCCAATGGCCCAGGTCTGCTACCACTGCCTTCTGGTTTGAGATGAAGGCTCCTCTTACACTGAGCTCCCACAGAGTCAGACATAGGTACCTCCTTTTCTACTCCCTTGGCTTGGGGTAATATTCTTGTAGCTAGATTTTAAAATTCACTAGTGTGTCTAATGATGCCTAAAAGAGAGCTTTTGGGGCACACTGACTCTTTCAAAATTGGTTTATTTGCCTGTGTGACTAGAAGGGGACTGAGCTCCTCTTGAAGAAGCAGAGCAAAGCAAACTCCCATTTAACCTCCTAAAAAGATTTAGCTCCTTGACTTCAAATGCAAAAAAAAAAAAGAAAAGTTTCATATAAATGCATCCTTTACCAAAACTTGTTCACCATTAAAACTTATCTCTGAACTTGCAATTGCAGAATTTGATGTTGTAAGCATAGTAGAGCCATATAGCACATAGTTTAAAGCAATTTACAGTACTGAGAATCTAATAAAGGTAGCTGACAAGATAATTGCCAAATTATATGAATGCATTACCACCAGTTGCACACAAGTGCTCTTTAATTATTTTTTGGCATCTGAGGAAAGGAAGAGGAATGCTGAGTTAATAGACAACATGTAATCCATCTGTGTTTGTTTTGGTGCATCCTGGATTTGTGGAAGATACCGACACGAGATGTTGCCTGGGGTACAATGACCTTTGTGCACAGGAAAAAAATTGCCACTCGCTAGGCTAATAGTGTAAAACAAGAGAGTTGCTTGTCTTTGGATTATGACCCGGTCACCTAAAGCATGTGGGAAAAATGTGTTCAGATAAAGGCTACAAAATTGTTAACACTTTTAATTATGTTTAGATTACAAAGCATTATACAACTAGCAGTGTCCATGTTATTGAAAACCTTATCAGCTGCCATTCAGTGAATGCCCCCACTAATAACGTGCTTCGTGGAATTTCTGCATGTATTTGTGCTTGGTGTTTGTCCAGCCACATCTCGGGGATTTACTTCTGAGGCATCCATCTGATCCTAATCCCAGCCAACAATAGCCATTTTATTCTATTATACTCTATCACACAGTAATTAAAGAAATTATTTCCATGCTATCATTATTATTGTCTGTGGATACATCACAGATGAAAATAGGAAAAATATTTCTTGTTGAGACAGTCGTCTGCGGTATTATTCAGCCATTTGTCTGTTATGCTGTCTTGATCCATTTAGAAAATGACTTCAAGTCACAGTGATATGGAACTCTTTAATAGCATCATTGTCTGATTTCATTCTCTCAATTTTTTTTTTTAAATTAAGTCAGGAGTCTGTTCTGTGAGGGATGAAAGTAAAATGATCTTCATTTACAATGCCCCGTTCAAAGCTTGCTGCTTCAGATGGTAGAAACAAAGGTCTTAATGAAAACTGACTTAATTTAGAATAGGAAATATCGGTTATGTGTTTCTTATGGATAGGACAGATAGATGGATAATTCTCCTTGGAGAAGACTGCTCACTGGCAGTGCAGAATACCAGGATTGTGTCCACATAGCTCTCCCTGATTAACCTGTTCAGCATCCCCAAAGTGCTCTGTGGAACCAAACCTGAAAACCTGAGTGGGAAGTTTGGTTCTGCAGAAGGCATCAGCCAGGCTGGGGAGTCAGTGCTAGTGTTCAGCCTCGTCCTTTTAGTGTGCTGGGAAGGGAACACAGCTGTAGAGAGTGGGAAGGCATGGAGAGGAGCTTGGAGGAGAGGCAGTCAGTCTTGTGGCTATGCCGTGACCTCGAGCAGAGCACTCTCCCTGTCTGTAAGGAAAGAATGAGATAGTGAACACTCAGGGCTGGAGATACCTGGCACAGCTTTGTTGGACGTGTTCTGATACCTGACACAACCAGGTTCTTGGGGAGAATAAAAGCTCCAATAAGCTGCACAGAGCAGGGAAGTGATGACAGACAGTAGATATCTGCTCACTGAGAACTCATTGGAAATCCTTTTCTCTCAGAATCCAAAAGCTTGGACTGTTTTACGGCCCCAATCTATTAATCTAGGTTTCCAAATGAAAGCTTCCAAGAAAAACAAAGGCTTGTCCTGAGGTGCTATTTGAAAGCCCTGATTTTGACTTGTGGGCATGGGAAGACACTTGGAAAAAGCTTTGGGTGGTGATGATTGTTCAACAGACGTCAGGAGGCTGCACCTTTTTTTTTTTTCCCCTTCCCCCCACCTTCTTTATTTCATTTTTGGTTTTTGCTTTTTTTTTTCCTCTTTTGAACTTCTTGGTTGTTTTTTCTAGCAGTGCAAGGCAATCACTTCTTCAGTCACTTGTGTCACGCTCTTTGGAGACACGTAGAATTTGAGATTGAGAAGGCTAAAAGAATTGTAGGTTTTCAGGTAGTTGTAAAACCTGGAAGAAAATAAAAACTCATTCAGAGGATTTGTGCCCACCATTCCAGCAGGTGGTAACCCCAGAAGCCAGCACAGCCTTCAAGCAGACACACTATACATCTGCTCTCCCTGGGACAAGTTCCCAGCAGCTGGCTTCGCTGGGCATGCAGATTCACTGCTTCTGCCTGTGCTACCTGAAAGCAGATGTTTCTATCACACAGCAGTTGTCTGACTTGGTGTGCATACAACAGCACTGCCAAAACAGCTGGATCAGCTCAGAGTGCTGATGGGACAAGGTATCACACAGCCTTTTGTCCCAGGTGAGGTTACCACAATCATCAGACTCCATACAAGGGAGCTTCTGATGGCAATGTAATTGTTTTGGCTTAAAACATTTGTTTTTGAAGGTATGGGACTTCCATGCAGGTCTTCTATTTGTGCTCTGAGTCAGGCCTGTGGTTACAGCTGTGGCCATCCCATCTGTTCTCATTAGTTACTCATAATCATCCCTCTGGTCTGACCTCCAGATTTACCTCTGGTTTAAGCCCAGGGTTCATTTGCAAGTTAATTGACTACCAAGGTGCTTTTCCTGGATAGGAATTTTGAGACCAGTTTCTTACTCAGTTTTGCTGTTTCCTGCTCGTATCCAATGTCCACTGCCAATGTTGGCATCAATGGGAAATCTTCCTCCATGTGTTTGGCAATATTAGAGCAAAGCCTGCAGCTCTCAAAGCAGCATACATCTTTTGGGGGGATGGCAAAGGGATGTTGTCAAGAGCATCATATTAGCATTGTCTCCAGCACAGAATAGCTCAACCTTACATTAACTTTTTTTGCTCAGAAATGCATGTCTGAGGAGCATAATCTGGTTTTCCAACAGTATTGATCCTTTGGGGTACTTGAACGTGTGCACCACCTGGATACAAGCATACAATGAATAATATAATTGCAGAAGCTTTACCAGCACATAGATACTGTAGTGATCTTGGTCTTCAAGTACTGTCTTAAGAGTTGTTTTGAAGGCATGCTGTCTTCTGCCATCATTTTGGTTTGCAGGCTCATCAGGTGGAGCTGTGCTTTGGTTGATGGGGAACACTGTAAGAGCACTTTTTCACCCTTACAAAGAACTAATTCCCATCAATTTTCGTTATTTCTCTGTGGTTTTAGTCAATCAAAAACTAAGACAAAGATGTCCTCAGTGTGCAAAAATTTGTTGAGGGTGGGAAAAATAATTACAAAAAATCTTCACAATTATTTTAAAGATTACTTAAGTCTTCCCACATACAATTTCTATGTTCAGAAATCCTTCAAGTATGTTTTCACTCATGCTTTAAATAATCCATACATGTCACCAAATTCTGTTTCAATTTTGCTTTCTCTTTTTAAATAAAAAATAGGATAAGATAAAGGCCATGTTTTCTCAGCAATTTTGTGTATCTTTAGTTTTAAACAACTTTCCAATTATGAGTAAATAACTTCTCATCGTATTTTTCTTATCTCGTGGGGTCTCTGAATTATATTTCACTCTTGTCCAGTTAAGAATTTAAAAACACTTTATTAAAACCTGCTTAAAACAAAGGGTGTGAGTGTTTCTCTCAGACGTAAAGGACTGTAAATTTATGCTGCTGTTATTTCTGAAGGGTTGTGAGTCACTTTGTTCAAGCACTGCAATGGTCCTGAGGTCTGTGAAATCTCTAGTGCATGTAAAGTTAAACCTGGATAAGTGGTTGTGGCATCTGGACTTTGGTTTCAGGAATATATTTTGTAAATGTAAATATTGTCTCTCATTAGTATGCTTCAATATTTGCTTAAAATGCTGTTTGTGTGAATTTTCAAGCAGAAAGATTTGCTAGCAGATTATGCTTGGAGAGCACCAAAACTGAAGCAAACTCGTTTTCAGGGTAGGAAAAAAGAAACACAAGGTACTGCAGACAGTAGCCATCCAGTTTTCACTGACAGTATTTGCATTTCAATGCATTTGTGATTAAAAAAAAATATTACAGATTACAGAGCACAATAAGTGCTGGGCTAGGGTCTCTCCTTGACTTCGAGGAGAGAGCGAGTATGAAGACTCCCTTGCTCTCATAATTTATTTTTCTGTTTACCATTCATGATACTTTAAGTAGTTATGCTGCTAGCAGGTAGAATAACAACTGATTAAAGCTATTTCTATTTAGCTGTAACTAATAAGCATAAATATTTATTCTGTAGTTATCAGTAAAATATATTTTTCTGTAAGTACCAATAACAAACCAATCCCCTAATTACGACAAAAACCAGCTGGTGACATTCACAGTAACATTTCCCTTTGACAGATAACTTAGCAGAGAACAGTACTATTTTCATTTGGACCCTTCCAAAGAAACAGGAGAATAGGAAGGGAGTTTTAAAATTGTATTCTACATGCACAATAACTCCCACATTGTTTTCTGTCCAAGATTATAAGCAATGTTTATTTGAGAGGCTTTAGATTTATTAATATTTCAAATGCTGTAGGGAATGATTAAAGATATTGAGCATTAATCTTGTGGTGGTACATCTGAGGCACTTCCAGCTTGTGCCCCACAAACCAAACCCTGTGCAAGCACTGAAGTCTGTAACCCTTCTGCTGCTCCCAGATCGTTTGGTAAAATTTTCATCAAATACCCAGCTCTTTTTGATGTCTGCCTATGTGGTGCCTGTCAAGAGCTGGAAAGATGGATTGGTGTTGGATAACTACTGTTTGGATCCAAAAGGCTTTTAATAGCTGTGTTACGATCCCTAGAAACTGCTGTTCCTTAACTGTAGTTAATGAATATGTGTTAGTGAGGAGAACAAAATAGAGTCAGGGAGGGCTGAACTCTTCCAAATGGTTTGTCAATCCTAAACACAGGATCGATTCTACTCTAAACTTCATCCAGCAGTTTACAGATTGATATGTGAAAGGGGGTGATAGGAAGATATGGCTTATGGTCAGCCCTTGTCTCATGCTTTTGAGAACAAGCAGACTCAAATTCAAAGCATCTGTTGCAAAGCTAAATGAAGTCTAGTTTGAATTTATTTCTAGAAAAGTTGTCCATCGGGACATTGCTGCAGTAAGTTGAATATTTATTTCTGCTGTGAGACACAATCTGCTGTGTGGTTTTGATTTCTGAATGTCTGTGGGCCAAATCTCAGTTGCTCTCAATGGGTATAGTTGTTCTCCCTTCTTTTGTTATGGAAATTTTTGCTTGAGATCTCAAACTGTGGGAAAGATAATGTTTTGGGCTTTTTTTTTTTTTTTATTATTATTTTGTGAGAAGATAACTTTGGATGGATTCATTTTTTGATGGATTTTGGGTTTTCTCCTTGTGGAGACAAGGTCAAACTACAAGTAGAATACATGCAGAAGTGATGTTCTCCTGTGTCTGGTAAAAAGCCTAATTTAAATAGTTTCCTTGATTTTTAAAAAAAATAATGGACTGTTCCACTGAAAGTTATTCTTTTGTTTTGCTCAAGTTTCTGTTCCTATGGGCACAATAGTATTTCATTAACAACCTAAACATTTTCATTCAAAATGGTGCCACTGCTCCTTGTTGGAAGTTTGAGGACTTCCTCCTCCAACCCTTCCCTGTGGGCCAGGCTCCCTGGCTGAATTGGTATCCATTATGGAGAGGAACATAAACTCTTCCTTTGGCTGGTTTCAAATGACAGAGATTTGGGCTTGGGAGGTCTTTTGAGTGTGTTGTTGGGATTTTATGTTGTTGGATTTTGGTGAGGCTTTTTTGGTGTTTATTTGGGGGTTTTTTTAGGAAGAAAATATTTTAATTTTGACATTTCTAGCTGTGATGTACTTTTTATCAAAGTTCACAGTAGGCTCTTTTGCTCAGTAATCACTTTTCCCTTGAGAGAAGGATTATATATGGGGCTACTTCCATGACTTCCCAAAACATCTCCACAAAGCTTCTCCAGTGTCATTTATTGCATATTGGAGAAGGTTTTTGTGGAAACAGGGGCATGCAGGAAGAGCAGGTAGATATATCCCTTTATGCACCCCATTGCTGGTGCCCCACTCTCTGTGGTTCTCAATGTGACAGTGGTGAGATACCTTTATAATGTTATCATTTTAATGCAGAGGGTTTAGGTTTTTCCAGGATTTTCAGCCGTTATGTCTCAGCTCGTTGTCTAGCTACTTCATGCATGAAATAATTCATGTGGTTTGGACATCTATTCAGGAGAAGGCTTAAAGTTTAACTTTTAAACTGTTCAGTTTGTGTATGAGAAATTTTTTCCCACTAGCTTTACTTTGGGCTATTAGCCATAGCTGTATCTGGGCCAAGCTATTTCATGAAGGATCAAGAATTTACTGAGTACATGTGTTCATTTTCTTTCCCCTGAGACTACCTTTCTCCTGGAAAAGAAACTTCCCACTGAAATGGCCTTGACACTATGCACAACACTTCCTCTCCTCCCCGTACTCATCCTCTTGGGTTTTTCAGAAAACCAGCAGGGTAGCATACAAAACTGCAAGTAAAATGCAACTTTACAGTTATGTAACTCATGGATAAAACTCCCAATTTAAATTAATAAATGTAAACGTTGGACATGTGCCAGGAGACAGAATAGAACTGGTCAGCAACTCAGTTGATATGCAGAAATCTTTCCTGCTTCGTTAGCGTTGATACGGTGTGCTGCTCTGAGCTTTAGAAACTTGGAAACAAATTTCTATTCACAGAGGGTGAAAACTGGAAAATTCAAACTGAGACCTCTGCCAGCTGCTTGCTTTTTCCAGACCCTCAATAGCCATTAGATGT
The DNA here is from genome assembly GCA_035221455.1 of Xenops minutus. Lineage (NCBI taxonomy): Eukaryota > Metazoa > Chordata > Aves > Passeriformes > Furnariidae > Xenops > Xenops minutus. The sequence goes on from JAWWEE010000021.1 coordinate 6,906,606, forward strand.
AGCCAGGCTGCAGAGCTGGATGTCTCTTACTTGACAGGATGTATCTATCACCAGATTTTATTATGGGTTATAGTTGTCACTTTTTCAGAATAGATGGGAGCCACAGTTTAACAAATGTTGGAAAGGGTGGGAGAGGCTGAGAGATGGTTCAGCTCATGGGGTGACTACAGGGATGCATCTGGGGGAGGTACATGAGAGATTTTCCTTGGTAAATCCACAATCAGGGGTGCTTTCAGTGCAGACATGAGCCCTAAAGACTGTTGTGTGTTGGAAAAGTTCATTTCTACTGGATGAGGCTGTACAGCAAACATCTTGTAAAACTGCCTTCCTTGCTTCTCAAACACAGTTCCTTCTAATATTTTCCTTAAAGCTTTTCGTGAATACTTGTCCTGACATGGGATACTGGATTGATTGCTTAGTTCTAGAGACACAATGGCATTTGCAGTTGGGTCTGACTTGATGTAGTGATTTATCAGTGTAAGACATTTGTCCTACTTCTTGAGAAGATGAAAGTGTCAGCTGAGTGAAAATAAGATTAAACCAGATGCATTTGTAAAGAGGTGTTTCTTGGACACTGATGTCTGTATGCAGGGTGCTCAAATCTTGCTCTGAGCTGTGAACCCACTTCATGCTGATTTTTTTTTTTTTAAAGCAGACAAATTGAACATATTCTGAGTTTCAACATAAGATCAAGTACCCAGGAAGAACACAATAGTCTTCAATCCACTGATTTTTCTAACTTCATCCTCCAAAATCCTGCCTTTTGCCACTAGAGTTTCCCAGGAAACGTAGCCTTGCAGTAGAGCCAGTTAGGGTCTGTGAATTATTTACTGTTTAAGATTGCCCAGTTTGAAGCAGATTTTTCAGCAAGAGTGGAGGGCTCCAGCTGCTTAGGTCTTTTAAGAAGCCTTAAACTTGACAACCAGAAATCATGTAAGCAACTTACTCATTATACCTGAAACTCTTGGCTGTTGTTTAGTCCTTGGAATTCACACCAGTTTCCTGTTTCTGTTCAGGCTGTGCATGGCTACAGCAGGGGAACAGAAACTCTACTTCTCCACAGCCATCCTTGGTGTGCCTCCTGGGTCCTCACACTGTGGTGTTTGCACAGCTCTCAGGTGCAGCTGGTTGTCATCTGCCTTTTCTCTTTCCTAAGCAAAAATTGTACAAGTTTCTCTGCTGGTTTTAATAGGGTACTCTGTTAGTGCTAATGAAAAGGAAATTGCTGAAGAATATGGATGTGAAGCAGAAGTTTTCATGGGTTTGGGTTTTATCTTAGTTGGCTAGACATTTTGGACTGAAAGCTTGGTAGAAATGAATTTTACCTTTAAAATAAACAGTCTCACTTTTTGTATAGCTGTTAGCTGCATCCTCTGTGCCTTGGATCTCCAGGGGCTCTTGTGTTTTGAGTCTCAGTCACAGAGTGTGACTGGCCGAGGACTGAGATCTACAGGTCAGAATCCCTACAGTAATTCTACCTTCTCCTCCAACTGATTGCCAGGCAGGATGCAGATGTTCTCATGTTCCCCTACTTGTTGATATCAGGACATCAGTTTGGAGGTTATTGCCTGTGGCAAATTCTCCAAGTGTGTTCCAAGTTGCTGGTCTAATTTTTCAGGAATCTCAGTGTAATGTCACTGGAGTTTGAAATCAGTAAGCTTCCTTGTTTTGTCCTGTGGGGATGGGGATTGCAAATCCTATCCATAGATTAAGAAACAAACAAAATCACCCAGAACTGCTTCAATTGCAAATGCTACATAAACATTCTGTATAAGAATGTGATAGGCGAAGCAGAATAAGTCACTGCAAATTGCAGAGTTCGTATTTGGTATTCAGCTTCCAGCAAGAATAGAAATTCGATGGTTTTACCCATTATTTTGTTGAAGACTGTCACTAAAAATGATAAAAATGACAAGATGACAAGACCACATGTGCACTTAAGGGAGGAAAAACAAAAGTGCAGGATAATTCAATCCGTAGATTTAATTTTCATGCTCTTTCAGTCTCTAAGGGCTTGCATGACTGACAACTCTAATAGCAAAAATCTGGATCCGAGGGTCTTCCTTCACTGACCCAGTAAACCTTTGCCAAGTCATGATGGCTGCCTGATGCACAGCCTGAGTGTCAGCTGAAGAAAGAGAAACACCTGGGATTCAAGAGCTGAAAAAGACATTTTAAAAAGGAAATACAAGATGAAGTGGAAGAAGGTCACAGGCAAAGAGCAATGACTGGAGTAGCTAAAGCTAGTAGTATGGAGGAACAGACATTGTTAGAGATGAGATTGTTCCTGCCTTGCGGATCATACAGATTTCCAGCCTGGGTTTTCACAGAATCACAGAATATTCTGAGTTGAAAGGGATTCACAAAGTCATTGAGTCCAACTCTTAAGTGAATGGCCCATACAGGGATCAACCCCACAACCTTGGTGTTATTAACACCATGCTCTAACCAACTGAGCTAATGTCAGGATTTTGTCACTCTTGATACTGTGCTGTTGTGATACTCCTCGCTCAGGACTGGATCTTCTCTGAACATCCATCATGCAGCAGTTCTCTAACTCTGAAAGGGTACCAGCTTCACCTGGGTGTGCCAGGTGAAGGATGCACCAGAGAGCACCAGTGGGCTGCAAGGAGAAAGACTCTGTTGCCAACTGGGAATGCCACAGAGCTCATCTGTAGATTTGAGCTCCTATATAATGTGATTTCCAGCAAACCTTTAATGGAGTTCATGATTATGGCTGACTAGCATTCTTATGTCGCTTTTATCTGGATCTCTCTTGTCTCACCCCATAAAAAGTTGGTTTTATGAAGATGTGGAGTAGCCTACTGCACAAGTGACACATCACCTCCTGAAATCTAATAGAGCTGTCATCCTCGTGTTGCTGTTGTATCTGTGAAAGCGATCAGCTGAACATCTGTCCCTCTGTATTTTATGCATTACAAACCACTCTGCCAACTCCCTCCACCCAGCCAGGTTCCCGGAAATGCTGCTTTTTAAATGCTTTTAGAGTGGGAGGAAAGAGGGAGTGTTTTTTTCATTTTTCAGTCAGCTGCATCTGATAAAACAACAATTTGTAGTGCTGGGTAACCCCAAACATGTAAAAGCTGATTTGCAAGCCATGCTGCAGTATTATAAAAAGGACTGGAGCTCTTCAAAACTCATTCGATTGGAATCACATTGGGCCCAAATTTGGCAAGAAAACCACCTAATTTCAGTGCTGAAATCTGTAACAAACTGGAAGTAATTCTCCATTAGCATGGAGTTCATATAAATCAAGGCTTCTGCTTCCAAAACTGAATTACCCACAACAGCACAAGCTATTGTTGCTTTTAGGAGCAGACATCCAAACCCAAGCATGTCCAACTCCAGGTGTTCAATGTTGTAATGGAGACCAGGGTTCTTTTGAGACATTTGGACAAGTTAAACAGCACATTAAGCTTTCCTGAAAAATTTGGTCCTCTCTTGAAAAGGATTTTAACTCTTTAAAAAAAAAAAAACTGACATCTTCTGATTCTGAATATTTTTAGAAAGTCCATTTTATGACAGAATCCTTGTATTTGGCTTGATGATGCCCACAGGAAGGAATTGTAAAATGCTCCTAAGCCTGGACCAGCAGCAGAAGGCTGGAGAAAGCAGTGATGAAACAGGGAGCAGGAAGGGGAGCAGACTGCCAGAGGAGCTTCCTTCATCACTTGCACCTCAAACAGAATTTCATCTCCTTCTAGAATGAAGAGCTGAGTAGGTTGTTATTAAAATCAATGAGATTTCATAGAATTAGCTGTAAGCTGGCAAACACAAAATAACTGACAGGGTTTTTTTGTCCTTCTTTTCATGGGTTTTTTTACCTAAACAGCAGCAGGTGTTTTGAGCTGCCCTGTCAGCATTTCCATATGGGTCAGAAACTAAATCAGTTAATAAACACTGAAAAGAAGTAATTAATTACACCTGCAGTACTTCTTTCTCTTTGCTGATACTGCATCTATTTTCATTTTTGGGCTGTACCTGCCTGTGAGACAGTTTCCACATTAGCATCCCTGACTTTCTGTTTACAAGTTGGTGTGAGTGAAGGGTGAACATTCTTTGCTATCCTTAATTCTAAATTTATGGTGTGTTGTAGGGTTTTTTTACCAGAAATATCTTTGCTTACACATTGCTGGAGAGTCAAAGATGCTGTATGTTTAGTACACTGCAATTGGGACAGACATGGGATATGGAGTATCTGAGAGTTCATCTTGAGGGAAAAGTCACAGTGCAGCTAGTTTATTAGCTGTGATGGCTCTTGATTTCTTGAGAAGCTCACCCTATTACACCTGCCAGAAAAACTGTCTCCTGGAAAAGCTAAGGCAGTTTATCTCAACAAATACTTGGGTATAACATAAAGTACACTTGCTGGCTGTGCACTTGTAATCGAAATGGGATAAGATGTGTGTGTGCCTGATTATGTGCTACTGATAAACTCATAATCAAAGAAGTAAAACCCTTTTGAAGATCAAAGGAACTGTTGTTCATGTGTACAAAATATCTAATTACTAGCAATGGACTACATTGTCTTGCAGCATCAAATACAATCAGTGAAAGAAACAGGAGTGGTTGAGATGGATGGAAAGATGGGGCTTTAGTGCTCTCTTCTCTGGCCTTGGGCACTCTGACCCAATGTTAGGAGTAAAATATATGTTGTTGCAGCCAGCATACCTCCAGTTCCTCTTCCAGACTGAGTTTTCAGTCAACTGGAGAGACCTAGGAGGAACAGTGAAACTGTCAGACATGTTTTGTTATGGAAAGTTATCCTGTCTTCTGGAGAGAAAAGAAAGCTGTACTTTCTCCCTCTGCTTCTCATTTTCCCGTTGCAGACATGGCCAAGAACCAGGAAAAAAAAAATCATACTTAGCTATGACATGTCTCATCCTTATATTTTCTAGTATTTTTCACGTTGCGGGGTTTAGCCTTCGTTCTAGTCCTAACATACTTTCTAGTGTAACCATTAAGAGCTCTCAGTGCTCCCTCTTCCTTGGAGGACATAGTCTCAGCATCCCCCACCAGGACCATAACCCTGTCTGTCTCCTGATGTTTGGGGGACAAAGGGAATTTTTGTAGACTCAGGGCACACAGTTCAAGGAGTCCCTGAGACAAAAGTAGCTGTGTGCCAAGATCAGTGCTGATGGGGTGTGGAGGAGTTTGATTAATATGATGAAACTTAAGCTGCGTCTGCCACAGGCTGGTACTTAAACACAAAAAAAGAAAGTTCTAACAAGATAGATGTTTGAGAAACGCTATAGGTGGCCTCATGGTGTCTGGGGCATAGGGAGGAGAATGCTTCTGCACAGGTCAGATATTATGTTGCTGGTAGATATTGAAAAGCATGAGAAAAAGAATAATTTGAATATCTGGCAACAGGAACTTCCACCAGACCCACCTCAATGGCAACCAGAGCGCGGGTTTTCCAATCTGAAGCAGGTCAGGTGCACTAACATAACTAATCCTTCCCTCCCACATGCTCCATTCTAGGTGAAATCATCTGTGCTTGTCAACACCTGCAGGAATCGTGGTGTAAAGGGTCTGTACAGTGATTTCAGTCTCATCCAGGGTATACAGTGACCATGCTCCCTTCCTCTCACCTCCTCCCTTTTCCATATATTTCAGCAATGGATTTCCCAGACCACTTCTGTCCATGTAATAAGGCATGCTGTCACTCTTGTTCGCCTGCCAGAGAAACTGGGTAACACCTGAAAATCTGAAGGGGAAGAAAAGAACTATTTGATTATAGGTGATTTCCCAACAAAGAATTTTAGAACAAGTGAGTCAAAAGCATATTTTGAGGAGGAGGGAGGTTCAGTAGGGAACTGTATGCTGCAAATTTTGACTGCTCTAAGACTTTTCTGTTTATAAGAAATGCTTCATAGAATCATAGCACAGCTCAGGTTGGAAGGGACCTTGAAAAATCATCTGGTCCAACCTTGTCATGAAGAAAAAATGTGCTTATAAGAATGTTCTGGTCTTGCTATTTCCTGGGCATGTTGGATTGTGCCTTCATTTTGCCGAGGCCAGATGGTGTCATTCTGATAAAGCAGAGTGGGAAATGGGGCTGGTAGGCCACTTCTCTCCTATTAGTTTTCACATGCTCCATGTAACCAAAAACTGAAGCATGATCTGTTGGCACGAGATTAACTGAACTAAGGGCGTACAAAGAACTTTTTCGAATACTTGACATTTTAGTCTCAACCATGGTTTACATCTGAAGTATTTTGAAGGTTTATTTTGATTAGAATCTGAATAGTCATTTTTGATTAGCAGTCTGCATAGATCAGAAATGATATTGCAAATCTGAAGCCACACAGATTGCCAAAAGTAACACGCTATCTTTGCTTACTCAGGTTTTCAGTGCTGAACTTATTTGAAGTGGAGCTGAACCATAGAATATTTGTTTGCTTTGCAACTGTTGTCTACCCATCTGCTTTAGGTTTTGCTTGATTTCAAGAAGGGTTGGATTGTTTTGGCTTTTTGTTTTTTATTAAAGACATTGGGTGCATTAATCCTCTGAAAAATCAAAACGCCCTCAAGATTAATTACAGATATGGGTCAGCTATTTGTTGCATTCTACCCATATGAAACAGGTGTTTGGGTTGGCAAGTCACCCAGAGGCAAAGGAAGGACTTCATAGATGAGAAGCAGCCCTGTGACTTTTTTTTTTGAGTTTATGGTGAAACTGAGCTTTACACATTCTCCAGGAGTCAATTACTTCAAATGTTGTGTTCTGCAAACAATTCTTACTGGAATGGTTTCATAGAATCACGAAACAATTGAGGTTGGAAAGAAAATTTTCAGGTCATTTAGACCAATCCCTCTACTAAACAGGACCATCTGCCTTTGTTTTCATCATAGCCACCCATGAGGTAGCTGGAGAAAGCAATTAGATGTACCTATGCTCAGATCTCTCCAGGCTGAAGAAATGCCATTCTCAGTCTGTCCTGTCCTCCAGCCCCTGCCTGTCTTGGTCAGAGCATATTTGTGTCCTTCTTGACTGCAGTACTTCAGGGGCAGCCTTCCTGTGGGAATACAGGGTAATCTCTTCCCCTGACCTGCTGGCCAAGTTCTTGCAGTCTGGAGCAGTAGGCTGATGTTTGGTGCACTGCTGGCTCACACTCAATTTCTGTCCACCTCCTCCCCACCAACTTCTCTGCAAAGCTGCTTTCTCTTTGGATAATCTGCAGCACACATAGGGATTACCCATTCAGATGCTGGAGTTTGCACTGGACTTTGTGGAATTGCATGAGGTTTCTGCCAGTTGACTTTACCTCCGAGCCATGATGTAGTTGAACAGAGCCCTGTCCTCTGGCCTATGAGCCATTCCCACCAATTTAGTGACTCTGCTGAAGCTGCAGTCCACCCCACTGGACAAGCTAATGTCGCTAAACACAGCAAGCCCCAGTATCAAACTGAGAGGAGCTCCACTGGTGATCAGTCACCGACTGAGTTTCAAGTCACTCCTCACTTTCCTCCAAGCCTGGCAGCCCACCTGTTTGTTCCATACATCTCTGCATGTCCCCTGAAAGCGTGGCTTGGGTTAGAGGAGAATGCAGGCAAGTTCTGGGGAGATGAAATGGGAAGGTAGTAAATTCACAGTTAGGACAAACACCTTTTGCTAATGGCTTTCAATGGGAGGTGGTGAGCTCAGCGTTTTCCCTGGGGGAATTCTCCAGTAGCATATTTCAGTGTTTCTGAGACTTGGACCCCGGGTTTGTTTTCCTAAGATCTACTTGGCAAATGAATAATGCTTCCAGCAGCCAACAGTGCTGCAAATTTGATACAGCAGGGAGCCCTCTCATTAGGTAGAAGGGACTCAGACTGAGTGGTTAAACCCAAGCACAGGAGTCCCAGTCCAGGGCTGCAGAAGGCCACTCTTAAGAAGAGTTCGTTTGCCATATGCTGACAGATGACTGTCTTTTTCTCAACAACTAAACTCTTGTTTAGCTTTATTTAAAATGTTTACTTCTCTGTTGGGATTTCAATAAAAGCCCCTTGTCTTGTAGCAGCAGCAGCAAGTCGTCCAGGACAAGAATAGGGTCTGTAAAACTGTCCTCGTTTTGTGCTTGTAAAGCTCTTTGAGAGAGAGTGCACTACCCATCCTGTGTTTTGCTTTTGGAAGGAAGTTAAACATACATTATTTAAGTTATTTGTGTTATTGTTAGATCATGGGGACAAAGGGGCTCACTGGTAGCAAGCGTAAAATAGTTGAAATATATGCCCCTATGATTCTTTTTCTGAAAAACTAAACAAAAGAAATGCCCAAATCAGGGAAGGGGAGGGGGGTGGAAAGTGAGGATTGGTTGTTATGTTTTGAGCTGCCTTGGTTTATAGGTTGCACTTTTCCTTTTGAGCTCCTATCAGCTTAATGTACCTCAGGCTACCTCTGGTCCCCAGAAATAAGGCCACTTATTCAGTTTCTCTAACAGAGGTGTTGCCTTTTGAAAATTGAATTCTGCAGCCAGATCACTGCTATAAGAGTCCACTGAGGAGGAGTGTTCCAGCACAGTAGTGTGCAATTGCTCCTGCTTCCTGGTGGCTTTTCCCTCTGTTACTGCACAGCAATCACCTCCCTGTCACTGAACAAGTGCTACAGCAGCTCTGGACAAGAATAGAAACCTGTATTTTAAATTTCTATTTACCTTTTCTGTTTCAAGATTTAAATGCTGATGAGTAGTGAAAAAAGCAAGGCTCAAGGCTAAGGCAGCTCTTGAGCCCGTGAATGCTGCAGATGCAGCCTCTGGTACCTTTGGGTGCACTCTGTGCTCAGTTTCTGCAACTTCCACAACTTCTACAGCTCCCACAGCATCCAGCGCGAGTGCAAGGTTTAATTCATCCCTTCTCCCTGATGTCTGAAGAGGAGGGAGCCACTGAGGCAAAACCTGCGGGTCCTTCTCCCCCACTGGTGTTGACTAAATCATGTGAGAGGGATTAAGGAGACCAGTGAAGCATTTTAACCCTGCTCTCACCGCAAGAGCAGTGGGGACCTGGCATGTTTGCTTAACAACCAGGCATGTGTATCAAAGAGTCTGGTACATGAGAGGGGGAGCGAGGCGGAGTTTGACAAACAGCCCTTAATCCAGTTAGCTCTTGATGCTGATGATGGGGCCACAACGTGGAACTAAGGGGTGTTTGCTCCAGGATTTCCTTTACGTGACGTGTTCCCTCTGGACACCGAGCACTAAGGGCCTTTTGCTGTTTTAGGAAGGCAGCAGTGCTGCAGCAGATTTGTGCAGTGCTCCCACAGCCTTTCCCACTCCTCCCTGGAGCTTTCTGAAACCCCTCTGCCTTTTGATAGTGGCCCAGCTCCCCAGTTCAGTGCCTCCTCTTTGTGCGGGCACCATGGAGTCCAGGCTGGAGGGAGATAATACTTCCTGAAGTGCTCATTTATCCCAGCGGGAGAGAGGCGGCTCGCAGCATCCACACGGGTTATTAAGCTGCATTGGAAAGAAAGAGCAAACTGCAGAGTTGTATTAGTTTATGTATTATCAGCATTTGTAAGGTACCTGTTGCCTCAGTAACGAGGAACAATGTATATAGCTTTGACCAGGTGAAATCACCCTCTGGTCAGAGAAATAAAAAATTCATGGCCTTCCCTCTGGAGCCACTCCTCCAGTGCTTGGAGAGGGGGGCTTATGAGACAGGAGAAACTGAGCTGGTTGTTATGATCATACAATCCGGGTTTCTGTTCATTCACTGCTCCCAGGAACCCTGCAGAGCTGCTAACAAGCTGTGTGTATATTGAGAGCACATAGGGATATCCTGGAGGCAGGGGGGACAGAGGGGTGCTCAAGCTCACGTAATCCAAAACCTGCACAGATCCTTTCAGTGCAGTGGGCTGGGGGTTATCCTGAGCTGTCCTTTAGGTGTCCCTCCTGCCTTCATCTCCAGAGCACTGGCTGGGGAGCACACCGGTGGTGCTTCTCCTGATCCCATTCACCTTGGGAACTGGGTTGTTTCAGCATGACAGGAGTGACAGGGTCTGGTGTTTGTATGGCAATTGCATGTGCTGCCATGTCCTCACTTCTCGGGACTTAGTGTTTTATCATTAAATGGGAATTGTTGCACTGCCCTACCTCAAAAGCTACCACAGGTCTCACAGCCAGCCATTGCTCCTCTAATGTGGGGCTGAATGAATGAATAGGATTCTCCTGCTGTTTGTGTCATGGGGTAGTCTGAGGGCATCATGCTGGGCACTGGGAGCTCAGCACTGGCACAGTATTCCTACTGGTTATCCCATTCCTGGAGCAGGGAGCCTGGCTGAGTACGTGGCCCTCTGGACTTTCAGATGCTTTACTTGATATTTTCCTTATGGAAGAATAGTCTGCTCTGTATAAATAGTATAACAACATAAACATTGCGCTCAGCATGACAACCAAGAAAAATACTGCAAGGTCACCTTACAGGCTGAGATGGGTTCAGAAGACAATGCTGACTTTGTGTCAGATTTGGGGGAGAGACATTGCTCAGGTCCTGGCAGTTGTAGGAGATAAAGCAGTACTTTCTATCACACATGGGTCAGCTAGTATGGGCTTGCTCCTTGAATTTATTCTATATGCTGGCTAATGACAATACAGTTATTGTTCTTACACCTGTTTGCAGAGGGAAATGAACTGATGACAGAATTTTAGTGCCTCTCCATGAGGCAAATGGGTCAGGTTTCTTTATTTTTGCCACTTAGTGCTGTACATCTGGTCTCACAAATCTGAGCTGCAACCCAAGATATATACAGGCAATTCAGACCTTTGTTTTGTCATCTTCTAAAAGACAATAAAGTAAGTCATTAAAATCTCCACCAGAGTGAAATAAGAGGTGAGATTCTGATAGTTGTAAACCAGGCTGTCAGCTAAGGGGAATCTAATTACTTGTGGCACTGCAGGGTTTTGCTGCAGGATCACGTCACAAGTGGCAGCCAGCAGCACAAAACTTACTTTGCTGTGGCTTGACACTTGTCACAATTGTTATACAAACAGTAGAAACTCATCATCTACTACTGTTTTGTGTTTCTATCACTCTCTTCATTGCATCAGAAGAGATTTATCTTCAGTCTCTATCAGCCACCGCAATGACTGCTGGCACTGTTACTTTGGCTGCAATTTTAATTGTCTATAGATGCTGCACTGATCTTTCTGACACTGAAAGATTTAACAGTGGAGTTAAGCTCCAGAATCGATGTTAACAAGTCTTCATTTTGGACTATTTTATTTAATAAAGTCCCATAGCTCCTAGGGGTGACTTATAAAACTGACCTTTACTGACTGGAAAACCAGAAAATCAGCAAATACATTTCTTCAGAAAGTAATGGATCCTTCGTGATGGGGAATCACCATGGCACCTAAGTCATGGCCACAGCTTTACCTGTCCCAAAGAATTATTGTTCTACCTTTTGAATAGGTGATTTATTGCCCTGTGAAGGACAGAATAAAACCAAACTTCTTGTTCAGTACACATTAAGATGTGGCAGTAGAGACAAAAGCAGCTGATTACTTGCAGTGCAGAGCCTCTTCCCATGTCTAGCTGAACTGACAGTGTAGTTTTAAATGTTCCAAGTAATAGGAGTCTGAACCAAATGTTGTAAAAGATATGGTATGGAACAGCCAGGCTTTTATGAAGACATGGCTGGCTAGCCTAACAGGGATTCCTTGGCTTAACAACCCTGCAACAATGTGCAATGAGTTGTGTGGCTTTGAGTTCAATGTGAAGGTTTCTGCTTTAAAAAGTAAAGGGAAAAAAAAGTAATTGCATTGGCATTCTCTTTCAGCAGACAACGTGCCATTGGGACCGTGCTCCCCCGTGAAAATGCCATAGAGACAATCTGTCTGCTCCTACCCATCACATTGCTTTCCGTGCCAGTGGTGACAGGGCACTTCCATCCATACGCAAAAGCCGGGCTGCTGGCTGCAGTGGTATTTGCAAAGGTGAAATCACGCAGCTGTTACAAAAGCTTGCTCACTCCTGATCAGAAAAGTCGATGAGCATTTTACAGATGATGGGTTTGGGCAGCAGTTCTGAGGTGACTCTGCTCTGCTTTCTCTTGCCCTGTGATTTGACTGCTGGAGATGCAGTGTGTACTTCATAGTAAATGGTGTAATAAAGGGTTATTAAATGATACAAGTGCATTAAGAAGTGCTATCCACAAATCAGTATAAAATATTCCAGGCTATTATAAGGCTCTATTACAAGAAAATGGAAGGATTTTGCATCAGTTGATTAACCAGTTATGAAACTGCCACTTATTAAACTTTCAAGTGACATATTAAATGTGTAGTTGTAAATGAAAGGTGACTAGGCCATTTATTGCAAAACAAATGGATTGATATGATAAAAAGGGGACTGTGCTTTTGTGTGGGTATACTGCCAAGAGGAATAGGAAGAGCAGTCCCAAAAATGAGAATGCCATGATGTGCTTTTACTTCAAAACACAGTCCTGAATCTGCCCTGTTAGAAAAATCTATCGCTGGGACTTGAGTGAAGTATTATCTAACCATCTGAGACACAGCCCTATAATTCATGGGTCATTGACACAGTAGAGAAGATCAGTTCTGGCTATTGTAGCAGCAGAGGGACTCTTAATCCATGGATTATTAACGTGGAAAATTGAAGGGGCTGTTACAGGCTTGTGGTTTATTAGACTATTGTGGATTTAGGGAGCTTTAATTTGAAGATTATGGGCACAATGGAGTGCAACAGATCCCTTGACAATGTCAGTGGCAAGGCTTTTGTACAGGGGAAAGCTTCTGCCTGAATTCTGGCCTTCCCCATCCCACAGGATACTGCTTAGGAAAACACTTATGGGGCTGTAATCACCTTTGAAACTCATTTGATCAAAGCAACTCAGAAACACCCTTCTCTGAAGATAGCGTTCCCTGAGCCCTCTAGTCTGGAAATTACTTCGTTCTAGCCAGGCTTTTCTTGCCAGCACTTGATTTGCATCCCCTGTTGCTGCTTTGTCTTGCAAAAATTTGATGTGTGACATCATTGGTCTCATGGATATTTTGCAGAACAAGTAAGCTGAATGTATGTTATGTGTCAGAGAAGGATCAAGGAATGAAACCTTGGGCCTCCACTAGCAACAGCTTTAGGAAATACTCTCTGCCCCTGATCACCACCTCAGGGGCACTGAGTGAGCTTATCTCTGCTTCCCATCCACCTTCAAGAACTAACAGAGATGTGAGGAGTTTGTGTGTATGGAGAGATACAGTGAGGGTTGAATGCAACCAAAGACAACCAGCCTGCTCTGAAAGCCCACCAGGGAGAGTTTCTCCCCTGCCCAAACATTTTGCCTGTTGCATGTTCTCCTTTTACCCTCTTGTGTCCCAGAAGCAGGGAAGGGAAATGGAGTTCATTGAAGGAAACACTGCACTAATGGTTGGGGTTAAAGGGTGGCGAGGTAGACTCAGAGCTGGGATTGGGGTGAACTCTGTAACTACAGCGATGTCTGAGAATAAAAATGGTTTGCCCTTGGAGGGCACAAGCCTCCATTACTGGCAGTGTCTGAGGGCAGGTAAAACATCTGCTGAGAAGGTCCACTGCAGAGCACAGGCATGAGCTGGGCAACCTTCCTGCTCGACACTATGATTCATTTGCAATAATAGAGGAGGAGCTGTAAATAGACTAGCACAGAGTGGCTGGTTGGATCAAGGGCCTTGGCATGTCTTCTGTGCACATGCTCAGCTTGGTGTGTCTGTGCCTGCACAGGTCAGATTTGTGTCCCTGCCATGAATGTCTGCAGCTGGGGGTGGACTGACGCGAGCAGGGAGAAAAGCCAAAACACCATCTGTCTCAGGCATTGTTTGGTTTGTTGTGCTCTTGTCCAGAAAAAGCACGATTTGGTCATGGAGCTTCTTGCTGCTGGAAGCTGAGGAAGCCAAAGCATGAATGGGATCAAAAGGAACTACACAAACCCAGGGCTAGCAGCTCATGAATGGCTTTTGAATGATTTCTCAGACACAACACTGAGACCAAGATTTTTTGAAACAGGGAGGACAACAGTAAGAACAGCCATGCTTGTCCTCTTCTCTAGGCTATTTCCCAAAGGTGGGTGCTGCCTACTGCTTCTATTTGGTTTTATTTTAGGGCTGGACAAAACCTTAAACCTTTCCCAGGAGGGAAAGGGAGAAGGCAACTATACAAAATAAACTGCAGCGTATGTGAATTGGGGAATGGGAAGAGAAAAGGAGGTGGGGAGCTCTCCCAGGACAAGACAGATGAACTGGATGCTCCTGTATCCTTGCCCAGTGTCAGTGGGATAGAGTCACAGGCAGTACAGGATGGAGGTCACAGCATGAGGACAGGCTTAAGTAAGCAAAGCTCTGTTTCTCCTGTTTGTCTCTACTTTGCAAGAGGGTGGTGCTGGAGGAGAAAGCATGTGCAGGACTTCAGAAACCAACTCAGGAATTTCTAGGAGCAGCCTTGGGCACTGGGGCAATCCCTATCCTCTGATGCTCCCCTGTGTACCAAAGCCTTGGTATATACAAAAATCCCAGCAGTCACATAGGGTCCTGATTAAATTGTAAAATTGCTTGAGATATATCACTATCTTGAATCATTATTTTAATTGAAAAATATATATTTACTTGAAATAAGCTCTTGTTTCTCAACTATGCTTATGTTACACAGATAGTTTGGTTTATATTTAAATAGAAAATGTTTAATATTCAGCCTGGGAATACTTATTTAGCACAAATAACTATTTCTTTAATATTAATTTCCACTTCAAGTATTTACATTTTCTTGCTTTCCCTCCCTTGCCCTCTTCCATTCCTTTCCCCACCAAAATTTACTTATATTTCCCATGGAATATATGTGGTTTAGAGTAATGCAAAACAAATGATGGATTGAGTGTATTTGCAATGCCCTTTGAAAACTGTCCCAGTGTCCAAATACTGCTTAGTTTTATTCCTCTAAGTGTTCTCTGCTTACTGCTGCAACATGTCATCTACACAGCCAGGAAGTTGTACAAGATATACAAGATTCAAGCCAACAGGATAAAATCCAACTGATCTTTTAGCCAGCTTTTGAAATTAATAGAATTTTGTGACCCAGAACTCCAGAAATTAATATTATCTGAGTGGCCAAACACAGATGGTCCACATGAAGTTTTTTGTGTAACTTCTAATTTGACATGAAATATTTTATATTATGTTAAAATATACTGTGATTCTGAGCCCTATGCAATTTAAGAAAGCACATATGGTTGTAAAGGAACAAAGACCTTCTGCAAAGTGTTGGTTAAGGACTATGGCTGGGTTTAAGCAGCTTTCAGAAGTTGGGTAGCCAAAGACGCCTGATTTTTGGGGAAGCACTGTATGTGCAACTCCATGAAATGGGAGTGCACCCTTTAATGGTGCTGTGCTGGACACCTGCAAGGGGTTTCAAAAACTTTGATTACTCTGACATCCTGAACTCTGAAGTAGTGGGAACCTTTCCATTGATTTCAGCAGATATCTCCCACAAGGATGCAAGAAAATGCTTGTCTTAATGTTAGCAGGAGTTTTTAGGTTACAAAACAGCCGAAGGTCAGAACTTCAGTTTCTTTGGGGCATGCTGAATGAACAATAGCTGAATAACTTTATTTGGATTTGCAGTGACTGATTATGCTCCCTCAAGATATTCTCACTATCACTTATTCTTCCAGCTCTGCCCAATGAAGTGGCTGAAGTTTAGTAAACAGCTGGAGTGGAAGGGGTGTGGGAGGTAAAAACCCTGTAAAACTGAGGTAGGTAAGAGGTTCTTCTGGTGAGAATATGAAGGAAGGAAAGACAGTGTGTTCCTGGAGCTCCAGGCATCACATTCCCTGTGAGATGATTGGGAAACAATGCATATTTTGGTCACTTGGTTGCTAACGTTCAGAGAAGAATTATATCCCCATTTTAAGTGTTTTGCCAGCAGACGAAGCTTTCCTAGAGAACTCTATAAAAGAGTGGTCCTGTTTGACACTCACGTTCAGAGGGGATTCCTGGGGTTAGTATGAAAGACTCCCCACTGTGTGCAGTGAATAGGGGCTCCCATTACCATTGTCGTATAAAACACTGAAACTTGTCTCCGTGGGTGCGGGGGAATACCGCTGCCTGGAAAATGTCACCAAATTGCTCCAACTCAGGACACTGCTCTCCTCTGTCTTGTGGCTTTCCTGTACCCAAGGTCACACGGAGAACCAACAGGAGACTGCTGATACTGACTCAGAGCAAGCCTGGCCACTTCCTCTCCTCACCTTTGCCAGGATGACGATCTCTGTCATGAAAAGCCAAGGTGGGGATTTCTTCCTTCACTTGATCAAAGCAGTCCAACTACATCCTTTTGGAGCTTTATATATTAGCATCACATAACATCCCTTTTCACTTAACTACTCCATTCATTATCCATCCAAATGGAACCTGGCAGCCTTCTCTGTATTCAACTTTTTTTGGATCAGTAGTTATATCTGTTGTTGGTCCAGGAAACATCAGCTTTCATCTGAACTCTCCCTCGCAAAGACCTTTTCCTTTCAAACCAAAATTTTTGTTTAAATATTTAAGCATTTATTTATTTAAGTAGCAAACCCATGCATCCTCTACTCCTGTTGAATTTCACTAGACTGAATTTCTCTGGCTTTGCTTGTTGTCTTATGGCCCAGCAGATAACATCCTAATGGCCTGTACAGAAACCCAGCAGGATGTATCCTTGAGAGAAAATGGACTATATCTGGATTTCTCAATGGTCCTTCATTTCCAGATGTTACTCAGAGAAATGTTATGCCTCTGATGGAACAAATACAGCTGTTTCTTTGCAGGTACTACATCCACAAGGAAAGATCTTCCATGTTCCCTTGTCTTGTATCAAAAGTTTCTAGTGTTTCCTATAGGAACAGTAAGTTCTGTGTTTATTAGTCCAATAAATGGCTGTCATTTAATGCTCCAACCAATCCTCCTAGTAATTACAATCAGCAGGGTTCCCATGCTGTGCATCAGTGATGGTTCGTGAACTTGCTTCAGTAACTTCCCATGAGTCATCAGTCGAGTTGACACAGCTGAAGTAGACAAGTCAAACTAAAATTACTTAGTTTTGTTGGGGGATTTTTAAGCCTGGTTTCCTAAAGAGATTTCCCCCATCACACTCTAAGTCAGACTCTACCTGAATACATTGTTAAGTTTCACCCAAATTTGACAGACAGCTAGATCTGTCAGCAACAGCAAGATAAGCAGCTGAGGAGAGATTAAATTCATGCCCCCCAATCAGGAACAAAAGTTGTCCTGTAATCTCAAGTAAATCTCCAAATCCCACAAACTACTCATAGGAAAAGTATTCCTGCTATAGGAGAGGTTCTGATTTGAGCGTGTGTTACTACCCAGAGACTGGCCCAACCCTGAGCCAGGGAGCCAAAGGAAACAAGGCTTTGCAGCTTCTGTTGCTCACAGATTGGCTTCCTGTTAAACTCTTTTCTAACTTCACTGTCAGAGATGCGTGTCAGCTTTTGGACTTTTGTTTTAAATGCAAAAAGGTGTTTTTTCCATTAAATATTGTGCAACTGTGCTGGGAGGTGCATTGCCAGTGCTTTAGTAATAATTCCTGAGCATGGGTGGGAAATGGAACCTGAGGGCAGGGGGCACAGAAAGCTTTGCTGCATTAGAAAGGGTGGCAACCTGAGAACATCTCTGTGTGGGACCACAGTTTTACATAAAATAAAAACACAGATGTGCCAGATTTATGTGACATGGTGCAATGTTTCCATGATCCCAGAACTCTGCCTGGGCCATTTATGTTTGGACCATAATGGTCCTCTGATGAAGTAGTGAGTTTCTGACAGGTCTCAAGCCTGTTGCATGGCAGGGAACAGGTGGGGGCTGGTTTTCATCTCTGACCTCATGACCACTGGCACAGCTCATCACTGCTGAGAAAAAGTGCTGGAGCTGAGCCTGCCCTTTCAGGTGTGAAGTTCTCCTCTCCAAGTCTGCACAAGCATTTCCTGCTCAGTGTTAAAGAAGGAAAGCAGCAA
Organism: Xenops minutus; assembly: GCA_035221455.1. Taxonomy (NCBI): domain Eukaryota; kingdom Metazoa; phylum Chordata; class Aves; order Passeriformes; family Furnariidae; genus Xenops; species Xenops minutus. The sequence goes on from JAWWEE010000021.1 coordinate 6,924,601, forward strand.
TGCCATATAGGCCCTGGGTGCCACTGCCCACATGAGGACACTGGTTCTGATGATAAATGTTTCAAAGGTCGTTCATGTCTGGCAAAGGTGAACAGCAATACATTAAACTTTTCAGAATCCTCCATCTATCTCCTTTTTTCAGCTGACTTGTTTGCTGGAGTGTCTCACTCCTGATCCTTCCTGATGAGGCAGGTAATCACTGGGTTTGACATTTTCTAAATAAGAAGAGCTAATGCAGAGGAAACTACACCTGTTGAAACAAATTCGGAGAGAAAGAGGCACGCAGAGCAATTCTCAAAAGTCTCCTGAGGTGTCCTGCTCCCCTTGGCATCAAGCATTGAACAGATTCCAGTAAGTGTTCTATTCACATCTTTGCAAACCTAAATCCCTCTGTCTGGTACTAAATCATCTACCCATGGTTACAGAAGGAATTTGAAGTATTGCATGGAACTCATCCTTCTCCAGCAACAAAACCGGTGTTCAGTTGCTGGCCTTTACATCTCATGTGCTCCATTCTAGAGAGTTTGCCAGCTGGACACCTTTCAGCTGCCAAATTACTTGTGGAGGGAAATTCTCACTCTGCTTTGCATCAGGAACAAGTCTATATACATACATATATGTATATTAGTATAGGTAAGCGTGTGTGTGCATATATATACACACACATATATACATAGTGTGTGTATGCATATGTGCGTAAAAACTATGTTTACAGTACTAAGAAAATAAATTCTCATCCTGAAGAGAATTATGCCTGTTGCCAGTGGCTCATGAAAACTCTTGAAGTGCAAGTGCTAGGTTGCACTACATTTCTCCTAAAACTTACGATGGTAAATCAATACTACTAAATTCTGAGTAGCTTTTCTCTTTTTTAACTTACTTAATTTTGCTGGTAAACTCCCTCCCACCAGAAGCTCATCTGGGACTGCTTACTTAAATTTATTTTGCTTAAAACAGGAACTGAGCTTTAAAACCATTACTAATAAACAGTTTATCTTTTACTGTGAGGCATCCAGTGTAAGTCATAAATTATTGTCCATTTAATTAAAGACACTCACCTTTCCAGCTGTTGCTCTAATCAGCTCAATCTAGAGCAAATAAATTCAGTGTTTTGCCAGTACTGTCACAGACTTTGGTGCAGGCACAAGGAGTGTCAGGGCTCCTTCCCTCATCACCCCAGGTGTTACTGGGTCCTGTTACTGGGAGCTGATTTGTAGAGGCCTTGAGACATTCTTGAACTTCTGGGGACTCTGCCTCTCTGCCAGCAGGTTGTCCAAGGCTGACCACCACAGCGAGCCCAGTTCTTGTCTTTATTTTTTTCTTATTCTCCTTGAATCCAAAAGTGGACCTGTGAGAAATTAAAGTAACTTAGCCATTGCTACCCTGGAACAGCATGTCTTCCATTGATGTAGCCAGCAACTTGCTCAATGACCCTTCAAGCTAACCCATATACAAGATCATTTTCTATGAAATGGAGTGGGATGTTTCAGGCAGCTGGTTGGAGAGAGAAGCAGCCTGTCTGTGTTAACCATAAGAGGTGGGGGGAATAAATCTCATTTTCACTTCTTTCTACAGCTGACTCGCTCTGAACTTCCTGAGTTCAGGAGTAACGAAACAAGTTTATGGAAAACTATTCTACTGAGAGTTATGATATATAAATAGGAAGATACCACGTTGACCCAAGAAATCACCCATGAAGCTTGTTCAAGAGACTTCAGGAGAAATGAGATGAGAAACAGAAGATACAGGTAGCTGGAAATGTCTGGGTTGGTAAAATTCACACCACTTTTAGAGTGACCTGCAAAAGAGGGGACAGTGGATTAACCTTTGTTTATAGAGATGTGTCAAAGGTGTGCATTCTTCTTCCCTGCATCTCACCTTTGGCAGACTTCTGTTCCCAGTCCTGGCATGCTTGAGTGGCATCTGATGTGATTCAAAGGAGGGTAAGGGAGAGCATGTGATGTCTGCAGATAGGAGAAACCAAAATAAGGCAATAATTACAGGTAGCTAGGTATTATTCTGAAATAATACAGAATTTGACCAGCCAACTGTCTCTGTATACTGCTCTTTGTTAGGCCTCAGAAAGCTGTCTTGATCCTCTGTGCATGAGGGCAGACAGAGGATTAAATACTCCTTCTGCCATGTCTTTTCAAGCATTTGACCCGTCTCTGCTGACCAAGGAGCTGCCCTTCAGTGACTGTATCATCTGCCCAGTGACATCACTGCTGGTTTGCCATTAGATAACACTCCTCAGAAAGGGAAATTTAATCTATTTGATTACTTTTTCTCAGTGATTGGGGGGGGGGGGGGAAATACAAACAGGGAAATTTTGCAAGGCCAGAGTTTGTTTTTACTTATGACATCCTTCAAAACAAAGGTTGACCTTGTGCTCAGAGAACTCCTTGTAGGGCTAAGGTTCAAAAATGAAAGTAGCAGCCCAGCAGAAGTGTGAAGTAGTAGATGTGACTGGGAGTTTTATAGCAAGCTGGGGGCTATGATAAATCTAAATTGTTAGGAGAATACATGAGGGTTTGGGTGCTGGCTATTTTGGATTAGTTTCTCACTGTATGAATTTTTTACGTTACTACTGCAGTTGAATGGTTTGTTTTTTATTCTTTATGAAAGAAAACCTTTTTAAGTTGGAGAGAGGTGGAAGAGAAGGATGAAGGCAGCCTAGGAGGGTGTCCTCAGCTCCTCCCTTCTTAAAGGTAGATGTCCTCAGAGGCACTTGACCTGGTTTGGGGGTTTTTTATTGCCCTTGGCAGCTCTGCCCACAGCCAATTCGTGTTGAGGCAGGACCACTAACTCTAAAGCCTGAGGGACCATGGTGGGCCAGGAACATTCTCTGCAGAACAGCACCTTCATGCACTGCAGCAAAACTGGAGCTGGTGCCACTTGACTGCATTGGGTCCTGTGTTTGTGGATTTAACCTCATTTTCTGCTACAGGCCTCCTGGTATGTAAGAAAGCAAATTCAAGCATGTCACTGTGTTCAGTGAGGCAGCAAACTTGGAGGGGGGAAAATTCTCCTTCTGCAGTTCATGGTGTTCTTCTAAACTATTTATAAATAGGTCTGCTGTAGCCAGTGTTTGCATTTGGACGGCTTCACTGTTCTCGTTTTCAAGGCTTCTCTCAGATCTGAAAGTAAAGGTCGGATTGACTCCCCTCATTTGAAATAAAGAGTGGAAGAAAGTTAACCCTGTAAGCAGGTGGCTCTAATGCAGTAATTCCCAGGAAAATGAGTGTGTTCTCCTTTCCCCTTGGCTCCATTTTCATTTCCCTGCCCTCTTCATTAGCTGATGATAGTTCTAACTTCCTGCATCCTTTTAAAGAGATCCCCCCGCACATCATCTGGGATTCATGAAATGCAGAGCTCTGGTAAGCAGCACAAATCACACGCTTCTGGCCTGCACTTGCCAGCAGCCCTGGATAAGCTTTCAGCTAAGTTTATGCTTCACCTCCCTCCACTCTACAGAACAATAACATATGGCTCCATTTTCTCCAAAAAAACTTGCACCGAACCCCAACAATCTATTTCATGAAGGATTATTTTTTGCTGATTGAGAGGCTTTTGGAGATGACAGGCATCTGATCTCATCTTAAGCCTTAAATTGCAGTAAATCCTGTATTTGTTTACTTTTTACTTCAACCAAATAGGATATTATCCTGCCTCTGACTTAACACTTTCTATGCTTGCCTCAGCTGAGTGTTGCATGCCAAAGGCATTATTCTCTGCCATCACTGGACAAGGAACTGCACAGAGCCACCAATTCATGTATGACACAGCTAAAACACTAAATAAGATTGTGGCTCATAAGGCACAGAGAATGAGAACCAGTCTGTTAATCAGCTTTTAAGTTGTACTACATACATGTGCCAAACATTTTGCTTCTACGTGGGGCACCTGAAGGACAGGTAAAACATTGAAACAGCCTGAAATACTGTGTTGTGTGTATGGGCAAAGGATGTGTTGTCTCATATCTTCCAGATGTTGGTATCCAAAGCTGGGAGTATGAAAGGTCTCCGAGTATTTGCTTGAGGTCACAACCTACACCTGAATGAAGAAAACATGTCTTTGAATAAGAGTGTGCAAAAATTCACTTCTGAAATAGAAAACACTTGCTTTTGCTTTTCTTGTTTTGTTAAATAATCAAGTGCACCTTATCCTTCTATATCCCCAGGACATGTCTAGCAGCCTTCTGCAGAATAGATTATCTTTGACTCAAATAGTACATTTATTTTGAGCTGAGTTACAAATAAATAGAGGTTTCTTGGTGTTCTGAATGCAAGGAATGTAACTGGTAGATAGGTACATTATGAACATTACCAAAGAAGACTTAAAAGACTAAATACTGTTTTATTGCCTATTTAAGACTTCAGGATGAAATGTTTGTATAAAAGAAAGTGCATTATCCCAAGACAGTGGTTTTATTTCTGCTGTTACTTAACACAGTGTTACAAAGACTCAGGAGGGTATCTATAAACTCTCTGACTGAGCTATAAATTAAGGCCCAGATTAACCTCTCCCACTAAATCCCAGTCACTGGGGCAAGGCACTCCTCTTCAAGAAGGTGTTCGGGGTGAATAGGCTAGAAGTGGTCTGATCAATATATAGCTACTTCATATGTATTTTTACTGATGTATATTTTTTCTTACCCCACAGAAAGGTGTGCATGTGTAATTTCTTCTAGCACAGAAGCATTGAATAATTAATTACCACCGTTCTCCTTGGATGTGTTCAGCTGCTGCTTGTTCTGAATTTCCCATGGGCTCTGAGGGGTGTTTTCTGTGCAGGCAGTAGCTTTGCCCTGGCAAAAAAGTGTTCGCTCTCTGCTCAGAAATCTAATTTTCTTCGCTGTTGTGTGAAAAATTGCATGGCATTCTTGTCACATAATTCCTTTTCTAATTTTCCTGTGTTTTGCACTCTCACAATTATCTTTGGCACAGCAATTATTATTGTACCAGCTGTAATGCTTGTAATAGGTGATCCTAATGAAACCTTGGTAGGTGTCTTGTGAAATTCCAGCACTGGTGAATATGGACCCCACCAGAGCTTTTATTATGGATTTTGCTAATTTGTTTGGGTATGCATGTGAAGGCTTTGATGCGATTTACCTCACATACTATAGCCAAGTAAATTGCCATATTTATTAACCTCTGGACCATGATCTTTTCTCTAGAAAAGTGCAGTCTAGGGCTGATGTTTAGGGATGAGTTTCTTCACTGCGTGTTTTTTTAACTGCTTGGCACCTCAGCTGATGACCCAGGTTTTAGTTTTATACATCACTGAAAAAAAGAATTCTTACAGAGCCCTGTTAATGAGAACTAGCTTTGTATTTCAACAACTGTTTTAATTGCATCAAATAATTTATTTTGATACATTGTAATTTCAAATTTTTTTAAGCTCTATTTTAAGTATAGAAACTAGTCATATATTGTGGGGGTTTTTTTCACGGAGACCTTAAAGTTGAATTTGATTTTGTATTTCTTTCATTTACACTGGTAAAATGTCATACACTAAGTAATTCACACACACATTAACATACGATTTGCTGACTAGTAATTACTTTGTCATCCTTACTTCCTCAGGCTATTTTCAGCTTTAAGCCACTGCTAATCCATGACCTTAGTGCTTTTGTCTCCAGGTCTGAATTATATAAGTATTATGGAACAAGAATTGAAATGAACTACTCTTGGCTTTATTGTACAATAATAGTTGGCTGATTGGCTTTTCTATTGCCACTGACTAGAATAATAAAGCAACTTTAATTTCTTTATGGGAGGATCATAATAATTTTCTTTTTTTTCTTTTTTCTTTTTTTTTCTAAGTGTGGCAAGGCCATAGAAGAAATATTTCTAAGGGGAAAGTGAAAATGGAAGAAAATACCAACTGTCTGCTTTGCTGGGTGTTCAGAATTGCTGCCAAGTGGACACAAAAGCAACTGAAGCAGGAATGTACCCTGCACTCCGCAGTGGCCACTGAAATGGTAATTGAATAAAATCCGCTAAGAGGAAAAAAAACCAAAAAGCACTTTGGTCATGGAGCTGAAATGTAAAAGTAGCAGCCTTATAAGGACCTTTTTGTAGTGTGCCTCCTCAAACTCTTTTTCCTTCCATGAGACTATCCAAAAAGCAGAACACTTGTAGAATGTCAGGTTTCCTTTTGGATGCAGGACAGCAGCATCGCATGGCATGGTCACATCTCCAACAGGCTGGGCATTTTGCTACCGCTCTTGTTCTGGGCAAGCTGTCTCATTTGAAATGCTATCTCTAAGCTGCTTTTGTTCATTTGCTTACTTTCTTGAAAGGTTATAATCAAAAGGCCAGACTTTAGGAAGAATTTGGCTCCCTTGTATGATACTGGTTTCTAAGTGGGATGTAAATAAGGGGTCACATTTTCCAAAGGGAGAACTGCCCCACCATCAGTGCTGTGAGAAATCTGCTTTGCAGTTCCATGGCTGTATTTAGGGGGAAACATTGCTGACAGGCTGAGTCAGTGGCCCAAATTCTCCTCCCTTTATCCATATAACCACATGAAAGCTTGTGCCTCCTATCCACAGAGTGTGCATGAATAATTTGCTTGGCATGGGACTGGAGCTAGCTAGCACAATAACTATGCTTTTGTAGGCTCCATATGTCCCTTGCCTTGGAGCTTTTCAGATGATACAAAACTCTGGTACTGTGACTAAAATGGGAAAAGCTTGGGCAATGACTTCAGAAGAAATTGGGAGTGACCTAAAGCTCATGAAAGGACTCTTGGCTTCAATGGTGTTGACCTAAGTCCATCAAACTTACAAGTTGCATCCAGACCCTATGGAGATCCTGGAATGACCCCTGCAGTCTGCAGAGATGTTTTTAAACCCTCCAAGGGAGTCCCAATTTCCAAACGCTTCAGAAACACCAGACTCTCCAACTGTACTTTTTGAAATATGGTCAAGAAATTAGTGCACACATATTGCCTATCCCTCTCCTCCTCTTTGTACTGAACATTTTTGGTGTAGGAGAGTTCAGTAACGGAAGCGTAAACCTTCTGTTTACATCTATAAACAAGATAAGGTACAAATTGCTGCAATACAAACTTCCTTGCTCTGGCCCTCCGCTGACCTCAGCTATAAATGACAAGGAGCCTCCTTTCTCACAGTTGCAGGAGTCTCTAGTCTCTAGGACAAAGTTTAAACCAGCAAATATGCTTGCAAAATCTTCTGTGTGAATTTTTCCAACTGCTGTGCTATTCACACACTGCCCGGGGCCAGGGGGCTCGTGCCTGTGACATGAGGGACATATTTGGATATACCCACACTAGCAGGGTGCTCCAGACACCTCCAGCTGCAGGGTGAGCATTGGGTGCATTTGTACCCACCTCCTGAAATCGAGAAACAAACTATATACACTTTTGCTGAAGGGTTTGGATAGAGATGGGCACATTTGTACCATGTTTTAGACTGACAGGAGACATCCATGTCTCATGTCTTCTCCTGGAAGCTCTTTGCTGGGTCAAATAAATTGGTTGCAAAATATCTAAGATTCTGCCAAGTAAACATAAGTATAATTAGATTAAAAAGCTACTCATGCATTGTCTTATTTTTATAGATTTCAATGGGTGCAGAAAGAAGAGCTGCCAATAAGACAAGAGCTGGTTCCAAGCACGGGAACCCAATTCCTTGGTGACCTGGACAGATGACACATGGCCTGAGGGAAGGACACAAGGAGAGGGCTGGGGCATGAGAAAAATCTTAGGGAATGGGGCAGAAAAGTAAAAAAGGACTCTTGTCCTTGACAACTGTAATTATATCTCCATGCCCTGAGAGATCTCACAGCCACCAGCAGTTCTACACACACATGCCATTGAGACTGTGGTGAGTGTTCTTAATCGGAATTTGTTAATCTGGGATTTCCAGGGCCACGTCTGCTCTGGGTGAGCAGTGGAAGCTAAACCATCATGTTTGGTAATAAATCAGAAATTAGGGCAGTGCAAGGTTGAGCCTTCGAACAACACCAGCACTGTATTTACACAAGGGCGAGAGTTACACTGATGTTTCTACCTCCCCAGGCAGGACTTGCATCCCTCTCATCCTGGAGCAGCTCAGCAGAGGGGCAGAAGGACACCTCTGGAGCAGAGCACCCAACTGCAGATCCCTGGAAGATGGACTGGTGCTCAGGTATGGCCCTGCTGTAACTTTCCCTGTCACCATTGAACAGTCACCATCAGCATGCCCTGGAGACAGCATGAAATGGCCCTAACAGAGCCAGGGGAGCAGCTCCTGTGTGTTTCAACATTGTAGAAGCTCTTCTTTTGTTCCTTGTGCTACGCTGCAGGAAAGTGTGTGAGGGATAGCTGCAAGAGAGAAGGGCCATGGGGATGGTTCTTGGTCAGAGCTGTTAATGATGCTGCCAAAGCAGCAGAGAGGTGGTGACACTGGATCCCTCCTGATGGTCTCAGTGGAACGAGGTCAGATCCTGAACACTGCTGGCTCCTGGCCCAGAGGCCTATTTTCTATACATAATGGTGTTCAAAAAATTCCGTGCAGTCAATTAGATACCGCTGTCCTAAACCAGATGTTTTTATGTATACATAACCAGGGCTACAAAGTTACATTCTCAATGTTCAGAGGGGTTAATGAATTCACAGAATGAAGCAGGATAACACACGTTTATTTTAATGAGCCCAGTACTACCATCTGTTTGAGGGGTTTCTCTTTTGGTGTTTGGTTGACTTGTGGGTGCTGGGAGATGCCAGCATGGCTCACAAGCTATGACAGCTCTAGGAGTTTCAGCCATTGGCCTCCCTGTCCTGCTGCTGTAGAAACAAAAACATACCCTTTGTTAGTAAATGAAATGGCTCAGATTTGGACAATTTTGTTTTAACTGTGGGCTTTGACTTACAAAGAGCCATGGGCAGGAACTTGTTATGAAAACAGCAGAGTGAAAGAATGCTGCTGGTGTGTATGAGTTTCCCCTCTCCCTGTAACAAATGCTACTCTTAGCTGGCTGGTTGGTGTGGAGTAATGCATTAACTGAGTGTGATAAGGCAGGGGAACTCTGATACCAGCTCTGTTCTCAGCCCTGTGTTTGCTCTGCAGTTAGCACAAAGGGGTCTTGGTCCCTCGGTAGGCCCTGTCATGTCAAAGCAATGTCAGTTAAGTCAACAAATCTCCTCATGTTACAGTCATTTCCAAGTTGTGCTTCCTCCCTTTAAAAATTCTGGATGGAAATGTTAGGGATATTTAGGAATTAAGCTGATAAAACATGGGGAGAAAACATGGAAACAGCTGGCTCACAAACATGAGCCTGATTCCCGTCACCAGCATTTGGTAATGTTATTTATGTCGTAATATATACAGAAAGCAGAGAGCTCTAAAAAATATGACATATATATCCCAGCATTCATGTGTTGTAGGACAGGAAATCATCTCCTCAGCAGAGTTGCCATATCTCCAGGTCTACAAGATGTGCTATGCACGTTTCCTCAGGTCTACCATGCACTTGCAAGCTCCAGCATGGTCATGGTTATCTGGAGGACCCAAATAGTCCAAATCCTCTAAAAAAATTTGGGTAACTCTTCTGGCAGGGAAAGAAATGTCAGACTGGGTATATGGGAGCTCTATTCCTAGTGTCATCAAATTCAGCCTGATATTGTAGGTAATAGTGCTATAATCCTTACTGCAGACTGATCACGCTTGGTTTCAGAAGTTGGGTGTATGAAATCAACATCGAGATTACTGGCAGGTTGTTTATTCGTACTGGCATCTTGATGGATCCTGTCCTGGCTCATCCCTCCTTGCAACAAAAAGGCAAAGTAAGGCTTGGCTGAAAAGTCTTGGGGGTTTTGATGACTGACCCATGTTTTTGTGTTCTTAGAGTTGACAAAATTAGCTGCTTGTTTCATTGAACGAAAACAGATAAAAAGAAATACCTACTCGTGCAATGAACAATTCATCAGTGAAAGAAGCTGCTACAGGATAGTATTTGGGATGAAAACTGCATAGCGTTAGTCTGAACAAGTCAATCTGCTACCTATCAGGGAAGGGATTTCTGCTGGCATTTTTTTCTCTATTCAGGAAAAAAAACTAAGACAGAAAACCCCCTCCTCTTATCACTGTCTGTATTTGGAAACAGCCTACATTTTAAGTAATTAAAACTGATGTTCCTGACAAACATTTTCCTCCAAAGAAATAGTCTATTGTAAATGTAAACTCTCAAGATCCTTCCAGGCATACCAGCACGACGGTCTCCTAAAAATTCTTCCCAAGCCATCTGGTGCCTTATCTTTGTAGCCAAGCCATACAATAACTTTAAAAGAGGATTGTTGCTAGCAGGGTTTAGTCTCAGGACTACAGATTCTCTTGGAAGTATCACAGCTCACTCTGAACCCCTCAGACAGGCAGCTCTGGCTGTGTGAATTCTCCCCTACTTTCTAAAATGACCCCAAACGTCCAGCTGTGGCTCGCTGGGGAGATCCCTCGTGTGTTTGCAAAGGGAGTGAAGGAGTTACAGGGAGAAGCTGGAGACTTCCAAAGAGGGATTTACACTCCATTAATTCTCTCTCCGGCATCCCAGCCGGAGTGGCACGACATGAATGTGGTTAGGAAGGCTGCAGCCAATTCACATCATTCTTGTAGCTCTCCCCGCACCTGCAAGGGGAACTATGGATTCCAGGTTTGCTCCTGCACAGCCTTTGCAATCAAAAAAAGGTATTTAGTGAGTGAGAAGGCAGGAAGGTGTAGAGCAGAGGTGTCTGATGGAAACAGCTGGGAAGGAAAGGATAACTGTTTCAGCTTTGCAGATCATCTAGAGTTTGCTCTCCCTTGGTTGCATCCTGCTACTTCTGTGGCTGCTCCTTAACACCTCACCTAAGCTCCATTATTTATGAAACACTGAATTCTTACTGTTAAGTCCCCTATTTTGGTTGCAAAAGTAGAGCTTGACAGTGCAGCTAAGTAACAAGGGCAAGGGTGCAGGCACCTGACAGCAAAGCTGTAATCTGGGCACAAAGGAGAGGGAGGGAATCCTGTGTTAGGTGTGCCCACCTGTTACAGGTGTGTGACAGCCATCGTGAAAAACAGGTAGGATGTTGCAGAATGTGCAGCTGAAAATAGAACTTGCTCCCCACTCACTCATCCAGGGCAAATAGCTGGGGAGAGACCAAATCTCTTTTCAGATTTTTGTCACGTGTTTATATGCCAAGTCTTCACCACTAACCATCCCTAGTCTGTTCCTTATTAATGCTGCTTTCAGGGGAAGTGAGGAAACTGGGTGCAAGAGTGTAGGAACAAGTGTAGGAGGAGAGCTGCTTCCTCAGCACATCCTGCACTCAGCAAGTTGGAGACTGCAGACAAATCTACAGCATTGCATTTAGCATGGGGGAGCAATCCCACATGGCTGCTCTGGTGCACATTCTGGCTGTGGTAATGATGTGATGCCAGCAGCAGTACCAGCTGATGGAACTGCCATTAGATTATCTTCTCCATTCCTGTGCCCATCTGTTCTGGCAACCCACAGCTACCTGGGCAGCATTTAAAAACACTCTGGTTTTGGGTACTGCAACTTATTGAGCAGAGACATTTTTCAAAGTCAGAAAGAAATGGGTTTTTTGCTGTTGCATCTTGGTAGCAAAATACTGGGTGTTCTATATGCTTGTCAGATGGATGCTAATGAACATGATGTGATGCTGTAAAAGCTGCTAGAAATGACAGAGATTCTGCACTTTTCCAAGTCAGTGGAAGTTTCAGTGATGAGTTTTGACAGGAGCTGGATTAGGCCCACTTTTTAGCCATTGACAATTTTTTTTTATGGTTTTATAACCAGTAGAGACTTTCTACCACTATACAAACACAACAACATTGCAAAGACCTCCCCCAGGGAGGTGTCTTTGCTTTTAGTTGGGTACGTTGTGACACCCCAAAGGAAATCAGTGTAGGGAAAAAGAACTTGGTATCTGTAAAATTGTTTAGCTTTTCCCCTACTCTAATGGATATTTGTATTTTATTATCTCTGGAGACAATCTACTATTTGGGGAAAGAATGAAAACAACCCTCCTAAAATAGAGTTTTACAGTTTAATGATCCCTGCACTGAAATATTACATTGTACACTCAGGCTGCATGAAAGCTTGAGAGGGAGAGTGGAACTATCACAGGGTCAGAGCTCCATGACCCTGTGTCCTTTGCCAAATCTACCATCTCAGTCTCCTCTTCATAAGGTGGTGGTGACACCTCACAGAGATGTTATGATAGTTAGTGTATATAATAAAAGTACACAGCTCGAGGGATAAAGCTTTTTGTACCTGCAGAACTTCCAACATTCCCAGGTTGCCTTTTGGTGTGGGATTACAGAACATCTGCTCTGTTTAGTCCACCTAGTATTACTGTTAATGTTTTGGCAAAGGCACCTGGAACACAGCACAGATGCACATGTACATAATATCAAAAGTCAAAAGGAGCATATTCAGGTCCTATTTGATTTATAGTGTGTCAAACACAACAGACAAACCAATACAATATTTACGTTGATAGCTTAATTTGCACAAGAATGGGAAGATCCAGAATTAAGTGTTTCTCAGCTACTTAAGGATCTGTCCCAGACTGCCATCAGTAATAAAAAGGGGGATGGGACCTCTTAAATGCTTGTCAGGCTAGAGGAACTGCTAGGCTGCAGTGAAACCCAGAAGCTACTGGGCTACTCTGAGCATTTTCCACGTGGCAGATAAGAGGTGTAAGGAAAAGGAACAGTGTGTGAACAGTCTGCAGCAGTGCTGGGAGCCAGGGGAGGGGTAAGCTGGAACCAGCATTTTTAAGTGGAGAGCCTCAAGGGATCATTATGTCCATCCTGCTGACCTGAAGACAAAAATCCCACACATTTGCAGCGTCTACGTGGGCGCTTTGCTGTTCCTCCCACCCAGTCCCTAGTTCCCACTCATGTATCTGTTTTTCAGGGTCAGAGTTGTTTCTGAGGCAAACTGAGAGCCAGCTTCTTCACATGTGAGCAGAGCAGTACAAGATACTTGTTTGTTTTCCCTCCTTCACCTTCTGTTCCCAAATGGGTGGTTCCCCACCCAGGCAAGGAGCAGGGATGATGTCTGCAAGAACACGGCTATACTTGTGTTTCCACTGTGCTCCCCCTTGCACCTCCGTGCAGTGATGGATGGTTCCCACAGGACACACACAACTCCTGCTGCAACACACTGGCTGGGAAGACATCAGAGCTGCAGTTTGACCCAGGACCAAGTTGAAGGAGTTTGGGTCTGATTTGCCCCTGTGACCTTGGATTAGCCACTTCAGTGTGCACATCTCAGTATCAGGGGAGCAGGATGGGACTGATGGCTCTGCAGCATCCTGGCACACCACATCTCCCTCAGCCACTGGCCCAAAATGGGGACCAGGATATGGACCCATGGAGGCCAAGCTGTGATAGCAGTGCTGTGCTGGTATTGCTGGGAATGACAGGTCACACTTTCCAGCCTCTATGGGTCAGAGGAACAAACACCCAAACCACTCATCAATTCAGCCCTTGATGGCAGGAGCGCACTACTTGGGGGAAGAACAGAACCCCATGGAGGAAGCAGGAGCTTAAATGGCTGCTGTAGATGTGTTAAACTGTATATTCAAATCCTTTTAACAAGGATCAAAAAGAGTTGGCTTGGAACAGATAACAAGTCTCAAAATTAAGTATACACCAAGAACTTGTCTCAGTCCCTCCAAAAAAATGTGAAAGACTTCAAACATCTTTAAAATCCAGCTGTAATAGAATTACTGAAAATGGCCTTTAAGGAGAAGCCTTTACATGAGCAGAACAGCTTCCTAAACAGAGAGAAAGGCAGCCCAAAGTATCCTTGCTACCAGAATCAGCAGATGAGTGAGTGAGGCAGTCAGCTGTTTGAATGGAATGAAATCTTTCACTTTCTGACCACACAGATTAGACACAAGGAGAAAATGTTGGCTGTTTTCAGTTATCTTGTGGTATTGAGGAGCAACCATCAAAGGGAAACCGTCTGCCTTCTGGGATAATTGTTGGGCAAGCAAGAAGATGCAGCAGATAAAGGAAGATGAGGCTTACCCGAAGAGGCTGAGCCACAAAGAACAAAGATTAGTACTGGGGATGGCCTCACCTATAGGGAAAAGGAAATTGTAACCAAGAGGAAAAGCAGTGCAAAACCTTGAAGAAATTTGGGTTCTTCAAGTGTATTCTTGCTGCAGTGTGCACTGCCTTACATTTCTTACTGAAGTTTTGCTGTTGTGAACAAGTTCTCATTTTGTAGTTTATAGAAGCATCATCTGCAGCTCAACTTTTGCAGTATTTATGTAGGCAAAACTCCCAGAGTTTTAAGGGGATTTTTCCATTGGTAGGTATGGGCTCTTAGGGCTTACTTTCGACTGGGTGAGGACTTGGAGTCTGTGCAATTACCATACCGTAAGTATTAATAGAGCCTTCCTAATAGGAAAGTTATTTGAATTTAAGATTGTAGCTTAGTTTCTCTAAACTCCACATGATCTATTTACTTACGCTACAGCTTTTCTTCTGCACTTCCTAATCTCCAGCTATAAAGATTCAAAATGCTGCACAACATACAACGAGTGTGTATTGATGGAAATGGCTCTGGAAATCATGCCATGCTGCTAGAGTATGTTTAGCAACATTGCAAAGCCAGGACTTGATCCTAGAAGCCTTTAGTTCACTCCCAAGTCTGCCCTATCACTGAGTTTCAATTAGTCCCATAAGTCAGCTCCCTGCTTTTGAGTGATGGACTCATTCTGTTTTGTGCTTTCCCTCGTGCTGGTAGTTTCAGATGAGCAGGTGAGCCTGTGAGGATGTTCCACAAGACAGTCTTGCTCCATTCAGCTCAGTGCAAGGATTCGTACCCAACCAAGCCACAGGTATGTGCTGCCACTTCTTGCCCCATGCCAGCTCCTGAGTTCCTCTGAACCTCACCCCAGAGCCAAATTAACTGGTTACCTTGTAGAAAACTAAAGAGAAAAAAAAAAACACGAAGCTTTGATAGGTCTCCCTGTGATAGTGAGCAGAAGTGAGGCAGCTCCCACCAGCACCTGACGTGGCACAGGGGGATGCTGAGGCTGAGGGGCGCCTGTGAAATGGGGATGCCCTGGGGCGCTCTGCAGTCCAGATAAACCAGCAGTAGACCTGTTTCCCAACACCATCCCGATCCAAGCATGAGGAGATGAGTGAAGGCTGCACCCCTCTCCCCCCAGGACACTGGCAGGACTAGCTCCACGTAAGCCTCCTCCCCTCCCCTCTGACTCAGCTCTAATACTATGCTCAGCTTCTCACTCTCTCCTTCCTCAGGCAACTCAATTCACTTTTCTTCACTCCCCCTTTGCTGACCGACTGCTTGATATGGCCCAGCACGCCCAACTGGCAGCACCGGCTCACCCCAGCACTCCTGGGCTCCGTCCCCACACCCACCTGAGCGTGGTTACAGCCTCCCCTTCCCCTGCCATGATTTCTGGGGCCATATCCCAAGCCCAGGCATTCTGTATCTGTCTCCCTCTGTAGAGTGAGAGTTTTGGGGTACATATAGAAATTTTGGGAAGGTGCTGGAAGACTGTCAGATTCAGTGTGCTCCCACTAGCCTGGTGGAGCAGCACGGCAGCTCAGCAAGCAGATGTTACTCCTGTTATCAGTCAAGTCATTTGCTTGATGAGACAAAGAGAGAAGAAAAGAATCAGGGTGAGGAAACACACCTGGAAGCTTGGGCTGCTGTGGGATGGTATTATGAGATTCCCCTTTTTGTTCACGCAGCAGCCCAAAGATCTATGTGGCTTTTCTGACTCAGTCGGGACACAAAATGGTATGGGATGGATGGATGGAGATTCCATGTTCTTTCATGCTGAGCCAGGAAAGGCCATACAAGCCAGGGGTGTGTGGCAGGCTTTGCAGAATGAAGTTATTTTAGAATAGTTTGGTCTCGCTCTTCTTTTGAGGATTTCTTTCTTAATGTGTGAGGATGAGCACACAACCGGCTGCAAGGACAGGCAGATGTTACCATGCAGGCTCTTTGCAGCATGACAAGCAAATCTGGTGGTCCAGGTTCACTCCTAAGCAGGTGAGTGCATGGAGACACAACCATGTTTGTTTTTGGGCAAACTTGCTGCTGGCAGTAGATGGCACACACCAGAACGGGCACATCACTGCTTCTACAAACCCACAGTGAAAACAGGGAGACAACTCTGCTCCCCAGAACTCAGGGGCCATCAGGCTGCTCACACCAGCCCTAAGGCTGGGCACAGAGAGAAGACCCAACACTGCTGTCAGAGATGACTGCACATGAGGCAATGCCACTCTGGAAGTGTCTGAGCTTTGTCAACACCCCCTCAGCCAATATGGAGAGTTCTCTTATTGTAAGAATACAAGACTTTAATTAAACCTGGTTTATAAATGTGGGCACGATGCCATACGGGGAGGTTATGTGCTATTACACCTTGCCCTAAGGGTGTCCTGACTTGGATCTCCACACTCCTGGAGATTCCTGCACTGCTGAGGGCCTGCCTCACAGCCCTCTGACCCCGGCCAGCCAGCTGCAGGGTTGAAGACACATGGTTTTACAGGTGGTGCTTTGCTTACTCTGACTTTTATATTCATCATATAAAAATAATAATTTACTGCTAACAGTTGAGGTTTGTAGGACTTCACCAGTTGTTTAGAAGAGCCATGAGGTGCTGTTTTCCCCAGAAGTAGATTCTGAATTGATTTTTATTTTCAAGCTTTCCCTTACTGCAGCAAATATTGGCATTTCTGTTGTCCCAAAGTTGAGTGAAGAAAATACAGAACTCTGAAATTTGCTACGGAAGTGCAATTTGAACTTCCAAACAAATACCTATTTTCTTTTGCCTCACCTACAGGCTTTAAAGATTTACAACCTTTGAAACCAAGGTTTGGGGTTTTGGTTTGAGGAAGGGATAGAAGACAATGCTTAATTACATTCAGCTCTAAAGGATGTCTTAACTTTTTACAGAAAACTTTCAGTGTAGAACAAAACTCAGATAAGGAAATACTCTTTCTTTTCCCTTAGGTTGCCTGAAAACTGCACAACATAAATATGACCCTAAACGAAAGTTGCTTCAATTGCTTCTTATCTGAGAAATGCAGAAGAAAACAACTGTTGTAAGAAGTGTCACATGGGGGATTCTTCGATTACTCGTCCACTTCTTCGCGCTGCCGTGGAAAAAAAAAAAAAAGGAAGAACATCAATTATGTAAGAAAACTCATCTCTCCTCCCGGTGAGTGACTAAAAGTGGCTCTTCCCCCAGCAGAGAGCAGGCAGCTGCCGGTGCCGCTCTGCCCGGGCCACTTGGCGATTTTAAAGCCTCTTGGCAGGAGCCGGCGGGGAGCGACTCCCCTCGCCCGCCCCGTCCAGCCACAGCCATGGCCGGTCCTGGCCAAACCCGGCGACTTCGCCAGCTTCTCGGGAATGAAAGTGACATGTTGGGAAGGAGGGGAGTGGGGGAGAAGAGGAAGGGCTGTCCCTGCCAAGGGCGGGATCTTTGCTGCTGCTTGATCTATGGAGCCCGCCCCCTTAAATTGACTCCCGGGAGCGCCCCGTCCACCAGCCCGACGGGGGGAGAGGCGGAAAGCGAGGGAGAGCAGGCAGGCGGGCGGGCGGGCGGCTCCCCCGTGCCGTGCCGTGCCGTGCCGTCGGTCCCGGTCCGGTCCCGGTCCCGTCCCGGCCCCCGCGCACCATGCGCGGCCCCCCGCGCCCCGCGCCCCGCCGGCCCGCCCGCCCCTAACGCCGCCCGGCGCCGCAGCCGCTCCGGGGGCGGGGAGCGGCACAGGGGCGAAGGAGAAGGGAGAGAAGAACGAGGGAAAGGGACGGAGGAGGAGGAGGAGAAGCGGAGCGCGGGGAAGGTGCTCCTCCGAGGACAGCGCGCAGCACCATGCAGCTGGCGCCGCTGGCGCTGGCACTCACCACGCTCTTCATCGACGGCTTGAGGGCGGGAGCGAGGAGGCAGAAGCTGCACCCCAGGCAAGGTAAGGGGGTGCTCGGGGAGGGGCGGGGCGCTGGGGACGGGGGGGGGTGCTGGGCTCGGCCACCCCGCTCAGCGACATGTGCATCCCTGTCCCCTCGCAGCCCAGCTGCTGGAGAAGCTCAGCGAGTACGAGATCGTGACTCCTACCCGTGTGAATGAGTTCGGCGAGCCCTTCCCCACCGACGTGCACTTCAGGCGGCGCCGGCGGAGCACCAGCGCTGCCCCCGACGCCTGGACCGCGGCCGCCGCCGCCTCCCCCAAGGCGCACTACAGGCTGTCCGCCTTCGGACAGCAGTTCCTCTTCAACCTGACGGCCAGCTCGGCCTTCATCGCCCCGCTCTTCACCGTCAGCCTCCTAGGAGAGCCCGCCGCCGAGCAGCGGCGCCTCTTCGCCGAGGCGGCCGATGCCGACGTGAGGCACTGCTTCTACCGGGGCCACGTCAATGCCCGCCCGCGGCTCACCGCCGTCATCAGCCTCTGCTCCGGGATGGTGAGACCCGCATCCTGCATCTCCTGCATCCCGCATCCTGCATC
Organism: Xenops minutus; assembly: GCA_035221455.1. Taxonomy (NCBI): domain Eukaryota; kingdom Metazoa; phylum Chordata; class Aves; order Passeriformes; family Furnariidae; genus Xenops; species Xenops minutus. The sequence continues at coordinate 6,943,111 of JAWWEE010000021.1, forward strand.
CCGCTCCCAGCCGGGCCCCGCCGGCGCCCAGGGGAGGCACGCCGGGGCGGAAGCGAGGAGGAGGAGGAGGAGCGGGTTAGGGAGGGTGGGCACAGCCGTGGGACCGGCCCCTTCCCTCGGCAGCGGCTGGGCAGCTCCGCCTCGTCCCGCTCGGGGTGCTCGCCCACCCCGCGCTCATTATTGCGTCGGGTTCCGGGATGAGCCCCTCCTGCTCCGCGGGTTTTTGGGGGAAAAAGTGCCACCCAGCGGCACCCCGGGGGGCGATCCGTGGGCTGGCCCCGGGCACGGACACCCTCCTGCCCCCGGAGTGCCGGGAGGGTTGATGGGGGGCTCCAGCAGCGCTGGCCCCGGAGCCACCCCGCACCCCGGGGCAGGCAGAGCCCGCTCCCTGGCACCCCAGCCTGGTGCCCTCTGGTCCAGAGATGCTGGCCCCGGGATGAGCACAAGCTTCCCTGCAGGGCTGACTCTTCTGTCTGCCCTGGTGCCTTTCAGCCAGTCCCAAGGGCACCCCAGAAGTCTCTGCTGGCTCTGCCTGCTCCAGCAGCTCCCCTGGGTGCATGTGTTCACCTGGACTTGGGGGGGTGTGTGTGGCTGGACACACAGTATCCCAGTCTGGGATGGTTGTAGTGTGGCTTTTCCCTTGGATATCTTTTATTTGCCCACTGAATCCTTAACGTTTGTTATGTGTGACTAGGAGTCTTGTCCTCTCATAAGTGGGGCTGGACACTGTTCTCTCATCCTTACACATAAGTTTAAAGCCTGTCTTAGGGAGAGCTGCTGTGTGAAACCAGCACATGATGGGGTCGTACTGGGACTGTCCAGCATGTTGCAGCACTATTGCCCCTCAGGCAAGAGTGGCTTGGAAATGGCCCTGGCGTAGGGATGGGGTCTGGCAGATGTGCCCCTCTCGTGCTCCCTGCCTGTGATTAGTAATTGCCTTTCTGTAAGCTGCAGTGGGATGACTGCAGGGAGCAGTGCAGCCCAGCGTGGGTGCAAGTGGTGTGACCAAAGCTGGAGCTGCAGCCTGTGCCCTCGCAGGGGTCGCTGCAGAACTGGGCAGGCACACACCCTCCCTGGGTAGCTGCTCCTCTTGTGGGGTAGTGCTGCTCGGTGGTTTGTCATCGCCCAAAGCTGACCACCTGTTCCTCTCTGGTCCCTCTCAGCTAGGCACGTTCAAGTCTGACGATGGGGACTATTTTGTAGAGCCGCTGCTATCACTTGAAGAACAGGAGTATGAAGAAGAACACACTAAACCACATCTTGTCTACCGACACCGGACACCTCCAACCAACCCTTCAGGGGACAGGCAGACTTGCGATACTCCAGGTACTCATTTTGTTACTGCCCTTGATGACTTGGCTCTTACCAGTGCCATTTGCAGCTAAAAGGCAGTAGGTTTGTGTGGGACAGAAGGGATGTGGAGTTGAGGGACCCCTCCAGAAACGATGTCGTGTGTGCTAGGACTGGGCTTATGATAGTAAGACTGTCCTGGAGAGATGTGGTGCGCCTGTGCTTTCTAGTAATCAGTTATAAGGAAGTTGTGGTCAGGAAAAATGTTCCAGTTTCCCTTTCATCACTGCCGTAAGGCTGGCAAGAGATCATTTGAGCTGTCTTGCCTTAAATATCCCATGAACATCTAAACTTGTTTTGTGTTCTCTTCTTCATGTAATTCCTAACCATCCTAATCTGATTTGCTCTCTGTCTGATACTCTGTTTCTGTCCTTTGAATGACATCCTGTCTTGTCTTGCTGTGCTCCTGGTCTCCTCTCCCAGAATCTGGCTGTTGCAATGTCTTTTTCTTGCAGAAATGAGAAGGTCCTAACACCAACCCTGACAGTTCTTTCCTTATTAATCACTTTTCCATGGTTCATTTTCAAAGGCTTTTTTTTATCTTGTGGCCCTTCCTCCACCAGCACCATCTCCATGACCTCCTCACTCCCTCTTTCTAGTCCTTGCACATATGAAAGAGCACGGGCCTTTTTATCTCCCCTTCACGTGCCTTGATGAGCAATAGCCTTGCTCCTACTGTCCCTATTATCTGCAGTGGCCTCCTGCTGCTCTCTGCTTCCTTGACTTCCTGATGTTCGCAACTAATCCTCTTCTTTGGCAGCAAATAGCTAAATTTTCTCTGAAGAAGCTTATTCCTTTAGTCTCCTGTTTCACCTGCTGTTTTGCCCTCCTCCTTTGGCCTGCAGCTAGATCTGCAGGAGCTCTGAAGCCTAAACAGAGTAGACCTTGACTGGGTCCGCTTGCATGGGCTGCAAGCTGCTCATATGCTGCCGAGTAGGTGGAGTTGCTCAGGGAGTGAAGGCATCACTGGAGGAGAAGCGTGGTGCCAAAAGTAGGCTGCATTTAGCACATGTGACTTGTTTGGCACCCATGACTGTGGGTCATGGCTGTGCTGTTGAGCTGTTGGTCTGTTCAGGTTGCACTGATCATGCTAAGTCAGAAGATGCTCTGATACTCTGTGACCAGCCAGAGCACTAGCAACATATGTTTCTTCTAGAAGACGTGTGGATTCAAGTCCACATGCAAGCATATGTGCTGAGGTACAATGGTACCCACACATGAGGCTGTCAATGTTTGTTCTTCCAAGGGTTGCTGCTGGACTATGCCATTCTGGTTTCTCTCTTCCAGCTGTTTCTGCTCCCTTCTTTGAGATCAGATGCAGGAGACTCAGAACAGTTGGAAAGAAACACGGAATCTGGCACATTGCATCAGTAGCCCTTGGAGGAACGGAGCAGCAGATCACAGGACTCATTGAATCAAAGGTAGCTGGGAGGGCTCTGTCTGTTGCTTGTGGACCTCACTGTGCTGCTCTAACAGTGTGCTGTATCTCACCCCGCTGTATTGTAGCTTCCACTTAGGGTATTATTCTTCTGGATTGTGATTTATAAGAATAGTACTCTATCTGCTGTATTACCTACATGCTGTATATTTCCTCCTCCTCTTTTCCAACATACTTTTGTTTTCTTGCTCCTCTCAGTTGCTTCATGCAGTGGAGAGAGGTGGTCTCACTTCTCAAATATAGGCTTAAAGGTTCATGATAGGCATGACAGTCGTATTTGTCCTCCTGTCTCCTTTCCCTCCATCTCTCCTTCTTCTTTTTACCATTGTCCAAGCTTTTGAAAGGGAATGATGCTATGGTCATACATGTATGATGAACAAATCCTGGTCATTTCATTTAGGGAGTGAGTTCAAGGCAGCTTGGGCAATACTAAACCTTGATGTCCTCTCTGAGTTTATGGTAAGAGAAGGCATTTCACATGTCTTTGGAGCAGTTGTGAACATGCAAAATCTAGAAGCACTCACTGTTTTGAACAGGGTGTATCTCTCATTCCTACCAGAGAAGAGTGGTTTCATGAGAGTTCAGGAGTTAGTCATAGCTGTAGGATGTTGTGTGACTCCAGTCTTTTGTCAGAAGAAAGTGTGAAATGGTGCATTTGCATTGCAGGTTTCTGGCAGGGTTGGAAATTTGTTCAGAGGAAATTCATGTGCGGGAAATCTGAGGTACCCACCCTGCAGTGAGCGAGGCAGCTCACGTTGCCAGGCAGTGGTACTATTAAAAATTACTTTCTGATAGACTTCTTCCTGCTTCCTGGAAATGATTAATAAGCAACATGCTGGTGTGCCCTTGCCATGATGATGTAATTCTAGACTTCTTGCAATATCCAGGAAAGTTTCCCTTGTGAATTCATTGACAGATTGAGTAAAAGCTTTCATTTCCAACAGTCTGCCTGGTCTTACTTTTAGTTTTCAGCGTACTCAGGTCAGCTTAGAAAAACAGGTATTTGCTTTTGTTAAATTTTAATTAGCAGTTTCTGATAGCAGTTTCAGGTCCTCTGACATACAAGATACTCTGCAGATGTTCTGAAAAAAGACCTTTTTCCTCTGAACACTGATGGATATCAAATGCAAACGGTGCTCTGCAGATGAACTTTCATAGCACAGCACTGAGGTCTCTGGCAATGCACTTCAGCTGTCTGGCATATAGCTCAGCTGCTGCAATAAAAACTTTTGACAAAGTTTTCCTTGGGGTAACAGGTTAATGTAGTTTCAGTCATAGGAAATGGTGCAATTTCTTCTCCTTCCCTTCTTTTAGTTAGTGCCGTGAATCAATTTGTCATCTGGCCGAGGGTCTGGCAGAATAATTAGTTGTGTTTTAGTGAATAGCCCTGCCGGGATGAAGGCTTGGCCGGGCTGACAGCGTGATGTCACTAGGTGCAGCGCCGCTACCACCCATCGCTTCGTGATAGCAGGCTCTTCCGATCCAGGTTATTAAATATCCGCTTTTTTGAGGTGGAGGAGGAAGAGAAAAGAAATTGTGATCCTAAAAAAAGCAAAGAAGGAAGCGGCTCATTGGGAAGCAGGAGCACGGAGCTTTCCTGCGCCCCGTGGAGGAACAGTCTGAGTGCAGTGATAAAAGGCGTGTCGCTGCATCCTGTGGTGCGGAGGGAGCTGTGTCCGTGTGCCGGCTGCCCTCGGGAGGGCTGGCAGCAGCTCTCCACACCCCCCTTCCACTATGACCTTCCACCAGGGGCAGGGTACTGAGTCCTACCCACTGGTTTCCCTGTGAAACCCTCAGGGTTTGGTCTTGCGGAGAGATGTCCAGCTCTAGGTGCTAACGGGACAGCTCCTCTGGTCATCACCTGAATAAACCTCTTCAGGCCTCCTCTTGCTTTGTGTCTTGTGTCCCTTTCTGCTACTTCTCCTTTCTTCTTATTTCCTGTGTTTTCTGTCATTGATGTATATGTATGTATATTTTGGTTCTTGGGTTTTCTGGAGCTCTTCTCTTCCAGTTTTATGGGGTTTTGTCATAGTTTTCCTTTTAGTGAATCTTACCCAGTCATTCTGCCTTTTGGCTGCCCCTTTTTCTGAGGCAGATGGGGCCTCCACATGCCTGGTGGCAATGAGCCACAATTCCCCTGTGTCCCTGTGTCCATGGGTAAATTGTGAGAATTGGGCTTTTTTCTTGCCCTGCTTCTGCTGCCTGCACAGCTCCTGCTCCAAACTTCACAAATTCCTTGCAGCATTTACTGTGAACCTGGTGTGGAATTGTTGAATGAACTTTATTAGGCAGCTCCTTCTTTGTTCCTACTGCCTTCATTTTGCTGATCTATGCTTCCCATTTCCTTTCCAGCTTCATTAGTTAAATGCCTCCTTGTTCTTTCCTCATTTTTCATAATTCTTTTATATTCAAGACCCACCTGGGGCAGAGATGAATAAGCCAAGGACTGAATGTATAGAGAGTGCTAGCTGCTGTTATGACTTGCTGCTGGTCAGCTGTGCCAGTCCCAAGGCTGGTGTTCGATGTGGGCTCTGGGGCTGCATGTGAGGATCTTGAACAAATTCCTTGCTCCTTAATGAGAGCATTTAAAGCAGGAATATCCACCATGGGCGAAACTCCTCAGGCAGAAGCAGCAATAACACTGATGGTGCCAAACTAGTAGGAAGATGATTAGAGCTGTTTCTGTTTCTGGAGGGGAGCCAAGGTGCTGTAGCCAGCAAAGAGGCCTTCCAGCAATTCATGCTGAGGTGGTGAGGTTGTGGAAGTGGGCTCATTTGAGTGCAGGACAGAGCAGGTCTTACCTGCACCACACTGGCTGTGCCCCCATTGCTGCTGGCAGAGGTGGGAAAACCTGGTGAGTCACCTGCTCAGGCTGCTTTCCAAAAACCACCAAGTACTACCAGCACAGATGGCTGCAGGGCACGACCTGCAGGCTTAGCACATCCCAGTACCTGCCAGAAAGGGATGCAAAAGGGTCTCAGATTTGCAGCTGCTGTTTAGTTGTGGTGATAAAGCAGTTTGATTACTAGGAGAGGCAGTACATGTGTGGCAAGGTACAGAAGCTCCACAAAGGGAAGCCCCATGTGCTGAGAAGGTTTCTCTAAAAGGCACTAGAGAAACCAGCAGCATGAACCAAGTCTTGCTTCTGAGCTAGTGTGACACTGATGCAATCAGTAATGTGTCACTGATTTTTTTTCAGTTGCATTAATGAGTAATTTGTAATAGATTACTCTTTCATAGTAACTTTAATAACCTTTCCCTCTGAACGTGACACTGGGGAACCACCAGAGCAGAGGAGTGTTCCCCTGTGTCTTGAGCAACCAAATGCCTGGTGCTGCCAGCTCAATGACTGTGATCCTGTTTCCGCTTGATAATTAGCACCAGCCTGCTCAGCCCATACAGATGGTTGTCATCTCTCTCCTAATGCCACCCAGCTGCATGGGAAGTCATTGGTGAGCCTGTGGCATAAGCAGGAGATGGTCCCATCACTGTGTTCCTCTGTGCTTGGGAAGGGGTGGCCATGTTGAGGTTGCCAAGATTTGTTAGAGTGTTATGAGGAGAGCCAGGGGAGGATGTGTTGGGGATCTGGCACTGTGCCTGACTTTGTCCCTTTCCATGGTGCAGGAAGGGGGTGAGATCTTGTGCCTGCTCGAGCTGTGGTTCAACGTGTGTACCCAGTGTTAGAACTGGCAATGGAGCATAATGAGGCCACTGGTTGAAAATTTCCTGCTTCTTCTACAGACCCTTTATATGTGTTACATTCTTATTTTATGGCAGTTTTGAGGCAGAAACGTTGAATTCCTTTTCCACAGGATTCGATGTTTGTACTCTTGTGAGTGGTCCATGGTGAGGTCACAGATCCTTTGCAGTCGGGATGTTGGTCTAGAGCCCTTTTGTATTTTTGCTGTTTCTTTTGGACTGTTTGTCTTGCTTCCAACTGTGTCCCTTTTTTTGTTTTTTAACTCCTTCATCGAGCAGAATTTCATATTCTAGGTGTCTGGTTTCCAGGCAGGACTTCAGGCAAATTCTGTACTGCTGGGTGTCATGTAACCCTGGGGTTACAGAATATCTGCAGGGAGGTTTTCCTAAACCTTTGCTTCCATGTTGAGCAATCCTTGAGCTCTTTCAAAAATCTGTTTAAGCTGTCAGCTTTGCTTTTGGCCTCAGGGTAAAAGAGTGACTCTGTTCTTTCCCTCAAAGAAGTTTCTCATCTTAAGGAAGCGAGTTGTAATTTTTAGTCAGATAGTAATTATTTCAGGTTTCCTTCCCTCCCAAAAACAGCAAAGAAGAGTTACGTCACAAGTCTCATATGCCAATGTAATTAGTTCTATTTCTGACATCCTATTGAGGTAAAAGCACAGTAAGAGCCAACTAGTACTTGGTCAAACGGGCCTGGGATGTCCAGCACAAGCTTTTCCCATGCTGAGTTGGGGAAGGGATCAGTCTGTAATGTTTGTGGTATCTTGTGATTTTGGCAAGTGAAAGAAGGTAATAGACTGACCTTCAGTTAAAAAAGTGATCACAGTCAATGGTACAGCTCCTATAACTGGTTTTGGTTTAAAATTCCTCAGCATGAGTTATAAGCAAGGTGCATGTATTTTGTTGTTACTCTTAGTGTTGAAAATGTATCAAGCATCCATCTAACACCCTAAAGGTGTAAGGCTAAGATTGTGACTAAACAAATTATTATTGATTGGTTATTGTTTTGCAACTTAAACATGGTAAGTGAACTGAGTTTGATTATTCTCCTGAAATCAAAACAGACATACTTGCAATTTTGCATCTACTTTTACCTCATCTTTGTGGACATTCACTGAATAAGGGCAGATGAGAGAAGCAGGAAGGGATCACTTTGATGTTTTCTGTCTCCTCCCTTTGGCCTATACTAAAACTAAACAGGCTGACTATTCTGTGACTTATTTTCCCACATGCCTGTGTTGTCATTACCAGCACTCCTGTGGCCAATTGCCGGGCAATTTCTTCCTAATGGGACATTTTTTCTTACCTTTTGTCTGTACAAAAGGTAAGTGTCTGTACAATGCTGTGATCTCAGTGTTGTTCTGGTTGGCATGGTACCTCATAGGTATAACCAGACAGAGGTGTGGGTAACATGTTGGTGTACTTGCGACTCTTACATGTTACAAGTTGCCTTAAGAGCAAGTGTGGGAGTTCATGGGCTCAAATGCCTTGCAAGGCAGGAATTTGGCTCATCAAGTGTCACCTCTAGAGCTCTGCAGGCAAATAGGTTCCATCAGCCCAGGCAGTGCCAAAGGCAGCCGCTCTGGCTGTTTTGCTGATGTGTGCTGAAAAGCCACCAGAGTAGGGCAGTGTGCCTGTGTTCGTACCTGTTTGACCCACAGCCTGGCTCAGATAAGTGTCTGCTCACAGGTGAAACACTGGGATGTACTTTAGAAAACAGTCCCTTGTGGTGTCAGGGTAAATTTCAGGGGCATTTTGACATGCAATTTTGTTACCTATTCTACAGGGCTGTTGGGGTTTTTTTCCTAAATCAGTAGATTATGGAAGTGGTTTCAGTAATTTTCAGCACTGTGTGTTGTACCAGTTCAGTGGTGCTTTTGTGCCTTGTAGTTGTGAGGTGCACTTATTTATTTTGCCTGTAAGGTGATCTTGAATCATTTTCTGCCACATGCTCAGCTAACCTGTTAGTAATTCCTTTCCTAAAGAGACAATTTATTGTTTTGTTCATTAATCTAGTTTCTGTCTTCTGTGCAAGAATTGATAACTTTCACATACAACTTTTTACCTTAGGCAGAAAAAATGTCTTTTAGGCTGGAATGCATTCTGATAGTCATCATCAGGAAAGGAAGTGTCTAGAGTATGTGTGGCCTTTGGTGTTTGCATGGTATAAACCAGAGAATATTTTATTACTGAGAGAAGCTGCTTGGTGCAAACTGCAAGTCGATGGTTCTCAAGTGTTCCAGTTCAAGTGACAAGAAGAAAGGCAGAGTCACCCTGAAGGACATCAGGCTTCAGTATCACCTTGAGCTTTGGCACCTCCAAGACTGAGGTGTCTATAGCCAAAGCCACCACAGGCTGCAGTGGGTGAATGGGGGCGGAACTGTTGATTTTTGCGCCAGTGATGCTTCATGCCAATCTGAACTGTTTGTGGCTCTGTAGCCTTGCTTTCTGGCCTTAATATGTTTACATATTGCAGACACAAATTCCAGGCTCAGGGCTTGACACATGGGACTGACTTCAGCAGCAGGTGCTCCTGGACATGGACCTGTCTGAGAATCTGAACAGTGCTCCAGCTGGGCATTTAGGAAACCACTTACTAAAGTGCATGTGCAAAGCTCAAAGTGAAGGAAGGCAAGAAAGTTAACAAGCAGCAATGCCTGGTTCATGAGGGCTTTTCATCCATCTATGCAAGTATTTTTCTTAGTAGCAAAGAAGAGTTCTTTGTAGGAGCAAAGATTTTGATCCTACTGTAACAGCTTGGGAGGGAAATCTTCTGAGCCCAGACTGCTTCCTAATTCAAAGGAAAGTACGAACAACATGGGGAAATCAAAGCTTCCTTTCTTTGTATTGCTCTAAGAATGACACTTGTGAAAGTGTTGGTATTTTACTGCATTGCAAATAATTCCAACCATGAAAGCTTGGATCTGTTCAGTTTTGTGCAGTTCTTGCTGATGAAGGTTGAAACCTCAGTTGATCTCTGTTGAGTGAGTTCAGATTAATTTGCAGTTGAACACTTTCTGGTTTGCAGATTAGAAGAATTGAGCAAACTTCCACCCTTAGTGTAGAATATCTTCCTCTTTTGCTGGCCTGGATCCTTCATTTCCCTTCCAATGTAGATTGTTATCTTGCTTCTATCAATAAAATCTCTTTTCCCTTTCCATGTATAGCAGCAGCTCTTGTTGCACAGTCAAGGAGTAATCCTGCTCATAGAACTGGTCATATCAGTATGACACAGTAAGGCAGTGGCTGGCCCCCCATTATGTTTCCATCCCTGGCTATTGTCTGAACAGGTTGAGAAGCTGCTGGCAGAGAAGATGTGTTAAGCTCTGGGTGATGTTGGCTACAACAGCACCCCCACAGTAACCGAGGTGAGAATTTGACCTCGTGTAAATCCATCTGAGATATGCCTGGAGATATATTGAAAGGTAGATAGAGATATATTGATAGAGAATTAAAACAGGGCCAGGGCTAGAAAGATTCTTTGGACCAGCTTTAGGACCTGTTTGTGTCCTAAAGAGGAGCCAGTTTCCATCCCATTTCCTGGCAAGCAGAACCTAAAAATGTGGTTCGATTTCAGCCAGTCTGATCTCCGCATGAAGGAAAATCCATTTTGCCTCTCCCCTCTGTTTTCCAAGTGATGGCAGTCACTGCAGCAGCTGCTGTTGTACCAGCTACAGGCAGCAAATTCCAGCCAGCCACTGCAACTGGAACTTGTATGGAAGTATTTGGGCAGGGTTTGCTGCTGGGGCTCCTGCTCAAGTTGAGGGAGATGGGTCACATGCTGACTGATTGCCCGGAGGGAGCTCGGCTGAATTTTGATCTGCTTTATGGAGGTGTGCAATAAATAATTAACTTCCAAATGATAGTTTTATCATCTGCACAGCTGGGTCAGAGCAGGTCTAGGAGTGTTGTGGGCCAACCACTGAGCAGCAAACTTTGTTAAAAATCCTAGGTCACACATTGAGAAAAGTTATGCTAATAAGTTGGTTTGAAAGGATCACGCTCCTTTTCTAGCAGGGAGATGTTGTTAATGTTGTTAGCTCAAGAAATAGATTTCTTTCCCCCCTCTCTTGCTTTCTCTCTCTCTTCTACATTTTTTTCCCTGCTATGTGCAGCTCTTATGAACTTGGAGCTGAACTGGAATTGCTTGAATTGTTACATGTCTTATTTAATTGTGCAAATTGCTTTCTAGTCCAAGGACAAGTTAATGTAGAAATGGAAGGGATTAGAACTGTTGGGATAAGCTATCGTTCCTTCTTTTAATTTTTGATTTTAGTGTAACAATAGCTACTATTTTAAAAGCAGTTCCTGACTCTGCCCTGTCACCCTTCCATACAGGTGAAGTAGTCATGTAGGGTCAGAGTTTTCCCTGCCCTCTTTCTTGTGATAGATCCAAAGTATATTAACCAGCAGGAATCATCCATAAGCCAGCTGAGTGGGGTCTGGGCTGAGGCTTCTTGCACAAGCAAAAACAAATGGCAGGAGTGGGAAGGTGCCATCAGGAAGCAATATCCCTGTCACAGAATTTGGTCTCCTTTGTAAGTCCCACATTACAAAGAAGAAACCAAGATGAAAAAGAATTGATACATCTGTAGGTCTGTTTAAAAAACAGTGGCAATAACATAGATTGTCTTAGTAAAGCATGCAGTAAAATGGACATTATTCCATCAGCCTTTATCCACCTCTCAAGTGAAAATGAACTGTTGAATCAGTGCATGGGTTCATCCAATACTTGAATTATTGATCTGTAGTTTGTGTGGTTTAAAGGGTTTGTCTGCTTATTGGGGTTTGGGGTTTCTGCAAATTAAAAAAAAAAATGTTTTGTTCCTTAAACCCATCCAATTACTGCCATGTGTAGGTAGATGTTTTTCAGGTCATTGCAGTGATTGAGAGCTTGCCAAGCAAACCATTTTTCTTCCTGATTTCTGTTAATATTTTAACACAATAGAAAAAAAAAAAAGAAAAACAAGGTGGGAAAATATCACACTCTATTTTTTGGTGGTGTGTGTAGCAGTAGGAAGCTGTAGTTGTAAAATTGCAGTTTTCTTGTATAATATGAGAAATTTTCACTTTTGCCTGATGAAAGGGCAGCACATTGCACCATTCAGTCTGAGCACTGCTGTCGTGGCCACCGTAACAGAGCAGGATATCATCAGCATCAGGCACATGAAGTACTGGCAGTGCCTGTGTGCTCCCATTAATGTGGGGGTTTTGTTAATGGGTGGAGGGCAGTGCACAGCCATTAGTGTTTAATTTTTTACAGGTGAATGTGCACCATCTCTGAGTGTAGTTATATGCAGGAAAGATGGGTGGAGATAACAGCTCACTACTATCAAAGTCCAGGCGTGGCTTTATGTGCACTGGATCCCCATCCCTTGTGCCTGGTTTTCCAGTAACCAGGCTGGCAAACACCTGTCCAAATAACATGCTCCAAATGCTGGAGTGACTTCGTGCCTGGAAAAAAATACGATGTTTTTGAAGGGGTGATTTGTCTGACTTGATTTGTGTGCTGCATGGGGGAAGAACACTGGTGCTGTACCGACACTTGGCAACATCAGGTTAATGATTGGACTTGATGATCTTAGGGGTCTTTTCCAGCCTAAATGACTCCATGACACTGTGCCAGAACTCTGCAACAAAAAGGAAGGTAGTTTTTCCTCTGTGCTGGGCGTACCTGGCCATGTTGGACTCTGATTTTTGTGCATGGTGGGTCAGGTCAGGGTTCTCGGAACCAGATGTGAGCTTTCATGTGGACCCTTCTGTGTTATGAGTGGATTTGTTTTGTTGTTTTTTGGTTTGTTTTCTTTTTACTGTGTGATACCAGCTGCAGGATTGCAGTGCGAGCCTGGTGATTATCGATTAATTTCTTTTATATACCTTCTGTGTAATAGGTGTCTGCAAAGAATCCTTTGCACTTCCCTCTTTTTTTGCCATCCAACCTCCCTCTCTGCTAGGCAGGCCAGAGGAGAAGGCACCTGAGCCTTGTGGTCCCATTTGGGGCTCTGTGGAGCCGTGGTAGCAGATGGGGCAGAGTTCTGCCTTCGCACCACAAACTCACTGGACCCTGTTGAGCATCTCCTCATCCACAACACATTTTTCCTTGAGCCCTTGCTCCTTTTGGAAGTTAGTTATTTAAAAGGGAAATTTAAGTGGCTGGCTGAGGGGCTGAGGTTAGCAGTTTCTCCTCAGTCTGGTCCTTTTCTCACCTATAAGTTATTTGTATGCATAGTTGGCTTCCCACACTGATTGGCACCGAATGAGTTGGGATAATGTCATGGTTGCCCACCAAGCCTTGCCAGCATGAGAGCACAACCTTGCCAACACAAGGGCATTGATTAGAGCAGAGGAACTAGGGCAATCCAATTATAACCACAAATGCCATTGGCTTTCTCAAATTCTTACTCAAATAACTGCGGACTCTTGGCTGTATTAAGGTGGTCTGGACTACATCAAGAAGGAGGAATTTATAGGACTTGGGTAGTTCACAGTAAACAGGATTTAATTCTTAAATTCTCTTGCCTATTTACACGTGGGGCAAAAGGAAAGTATTTTTCACGTAGTTAGAAGCTGGCTGCTTCTTTTTGCCTGACGTGATAATAGAGAATGTATTTCTTTTTTTTTTTTTTTTTTAAATTATTACAAATATTCCTAAAAGGAAACTACTCAGGAAAAATAATAAGAAGTTTCCTATCATTTCAATCTTGTTTGAGCATTGAATATTCCTTTGTTCCCTAATATTATGCTTCCTCTAACCTACTCAGTGGGTCAGATAAGGAAATGTGATATTTTTCTCCACCATGACGAAATTAAACTAAAGCTACAAAGACTGTGAGGGTTGTAGCCTGGAGTTGTAGATGAGTAGTTCAGATCTGGCTTTATATTAAATGCAGAAAAGAACAGTCTCTCATGGATGAATCACATTCAATTAGCTACTTCCTATGATGAACTGATTAAAAATTAAGTGGCATCAAATAAGACTGATTTTGCCCTTACATTTAAATAATGCTATAATTACATACTAATCAGATGGTAAATCTTAATTGTACATGTTCCATATGTTTTATTTGCGTGTTCTCCCTCTTCACTTTGTCGTCTTTGTATCAGCATGGAGTATATTTTCAGTCTGCTTTTATGTTTGGCCTAATTGAATATCAAAAGCAGTATATGTGAAACTTCCTGAATCCTATTCTTTTGCCAGTGGCAGCTGTGCTATTAGATGACCTTTACCATTCCTGTAGCACAGAATAATAAAGGGAGGGGGGGAACTGAAGCCCAGCCGTGTTATTGTTAGAGACAGAAATAAATCATATATAATTGCTTCACTATGAAGGCCAAATCCTGCCGTCCTTCATGCCTGAGTTAGAAATACAGGATTTGGACCTTTGTTTCCTGTGGTTTCCTGGCCACCTTGGACGTGCCCAGAATCCTCACGCTGCTGCTGTGGTGGCTAATTACCATCACCAGGCTCCATCCCTCCTGCACGGGCATGGAGACAGCTCTGCTGCAGGGAAGCCTGGTGGGAATGTCCGCCTCTAAGTGCCACTGGCTTCCCCAAGATGACTTTAAAAATTAAGCCTTAGAAGTTGGATTACATGGCGGGCTTCCACAGAGCGCTTCTGTTTCAGTTAGCTGCCTGTTTGGAACAAGCCTGCTAACTCTTTGTTGAAGGAGTAGTAGGTATTTTGACATAACATAACATACATGTGGTATTAATTTTATTCACTCCAGAATGTACTTTGTTTTTATCTGCTTTTTAACCATAGACCATGAACACAGTCACAAAAAGAACAAGCGGAAACACTGGAGAAGACAGTGGGCAGAAAGCAGCATATTATCTGATGTGGAGATGTTGAAACACAGCCTGGAGGTGAATTCTTTCTCTGGCGATAGCAACAAGACCGGGACCATCGGTGAGAAGAAGAGCCACAAGCGAATGAAGCGGTTTCTCTCCTACCCTCGGTTTGTGGAGGTGATGGTGGTAGCTGACAGCAGGATGGTTGCCTACCATGGAGCCAACCTACAGCACTACGTCTTGACACTGATGTCAATAGTGAGTGTTCAACCAGGGGGAGAAGGTTCACCCACAAATCATTCTCTAGTGGTCACAGAACCCTTTCTGCTGTGTTCATATGCCTATTAGTTTGTCTTGGCTAGGCACGGAGATAATGCTGCAGTAGAAGTTGGTAAAACCTGGCTGGGAAACATTGATTCAAGTCTTTTTTCCCAGACCCACCACATTTCCTAATCCTTCCCACACCTCTCCCAGCTTTCTGAACACCAGGCAGCATGAGAAATATCACTGGCTCATTAGTCCACATGCTGTACTCTTTATTTAAGCCCATGTGAAATAGCAGCTGAATTAAAAAGGTACTTTGTGCCTTCCAGGGGACTGATAGGCTTGGTAGGTTGTTCAGTTGCCTGACTCCCCTTGCTCTTGCAAGTAGAAAGAGCCTGTGGCCACCTTGAGCCTTGGCATGGTTCTAAAGCTGGCTTTCCAGGCTGAGGACAAGTGTTTTAGCAGCTGCTGGTGCTAGGATGCAGTAGTGCAGTCCCCAAACAGGCAGCTCTGTAGAGGCAGAATGACTGGAAGGGAGTATCGTCCATAGTTGTGTCACTGGAGGGGGATGTTCATCATATTTGAGGTTAGAAATGCAGTGAATATTTGGTCTAAAACCATCTATGTCAAAATTAGCTGCTTGAGAGAGGAAGTTGCTTTTGACAGTCTTGGTTGATGGTCTTTGAATGTCAGATGAGAATGATCCTGTAATTTGGTGAAATGTGTGATAAAGCAAAAGGAAATACTGGATTTCTGTGATACCAGCAGGTTTGTTTCATTCTAAAATTGTGCTTCGAGCAGGAGGTCTCTTCAAGTAACATCAGAGCACTGACCGGGGCAGAAGAGCTCAGGAGAAAAACAGTTGCAAAATGGAAAATGTGTTTGTGTTGTCTTAATTGTTTGTTTCCTTGAATGTAAGCAGTAATTTTGAATATTGCTTTTTGAAACAGGTGGCTTCTATCTACAAAGACCCAAGCATTGGAAATTTAATTAATATTGTTATTGTGAAATTGGTCGTGATACATAATGAGCAGGTAATGGAAATTATTTTCTTCACCTTCTGTTTGACAATGGCATTTGTAGTGAGCATTGTGGTGAATAATTAAAATACCTGCTTTCTGTGTGTTGCTTATCAGGATGGTCCTGCAATATCTTACAATGCCCAGACAACATTAAAAAACTTTTGCCAGTGGCAGCAATCCCAGAACCACCCAGAAGGAAGTCACCTTCAACATGATACAGCTGTGCTTGTAACCAGGTGTGGTGAATATTCTCATGAAAACTGTAGCTAGTCGTGTGGCAGAGGCTGTGAGTGTGTAATATATCCAGCTATGGGAAATGTTCAGGTTTTGGTGGGGGTGAAAGGACATTTGCAGTTGTGGAAGCAGTGTAATTGTGAATAGAATTGGAATGATGTGTCCGCCATAGCAATAGATGACTTTTAAAGGTTCAGAACTGGCTAAGGTCTGCCCATGGGTTTGGCTTAAGATGAAAATCTCTGACTATGATAGGGGGTTAGCTTGGGCTCTGTATGATGTGGCAAACCAGGGTGAGAGGGTCCTTTAGAGGACCAAGAGTTGGTTTTGGCTGCTGTTGTTATTGTACTTGTACATTAACTCATTGCTGCATTGAAAATTAATGTGTCAGGTCTGTTCTGCTTTCAGACAGGATATTTGTAGAGCGCACAACAAATGTGATACTCTGGGTAAGGAAAACCTTTTCTTTGTCCTTTAGCAACTTTTTTTGTAGTGACAATGTTAGTTGCCTGTGCTGAACCACGGGTGACATTTCTTTTTCTATTGTAAATCTTTTTGTTCTCTCCTAGGTCTGGCAGAGCTGGGCACAGTCTGTGACCCATACAGAAGCTGTTCAATTAGTGAGGATAACGGACTGAGCACTGCTTTCACAATAGCACATGAACTTGGCCATGTGTATGTTTTATGTAAATACATTTACATTTAAATAGCCCAAGATTTATGCTAACTAGGGCTTGCCAGCCAGTCTGGGAACCTGCTGAGCCTAGTTGTTTGAGAGGAGATAAATATACTTAGGTAGAAGATGCACCATCGAGGAAGATGGAACTCTAGAGTAATCTGAAGCCTATCTGAGAGAAGCAAGACCAGCAGGGCCACATTTTGGGAAGGATGAATGATAGGGTACCCCAAGCAGCAACAAGCAAGGAGACCTAACAAAATGTCCCTTATTACTATGTCTTCTCACATCTACATGTGGATGTCAGCAGAATCTGCCCCAGCAGATGTCCTGGCCAACCCACTGGGACTGTCCAGGAGTTTGACTGGAACTAGGAGGTGCTGGGCACCTTGGGGAGGTGATGAGGATGTATAAGTGAGCCTGACCCACCTCCTGAACTATTTCATCAGGGAAAATTTTGGGCTGCTGGACATCCCCAAAAGAGATGCTGTCATTCAAGATACACCTCCTCCAGTGTAAATTTCTTCTGATTCTGACTTTTTTTTAGACCAGTAGTGTCCATCTTAGATCACATAGTCCTTTACCCCGAACCTACAACCCTTAGGCAGCTGGTTCTGTCCCAAACCATCACACGCCTGATTTGCAGTGGAGGTCTGTAGGTGTGGGATGGATGAGTACGTGGGAACAGATCTCTCATTGTTTTAAACTCCATTTTTCTTCATGGAGGGCTGGCTGAGACACTATTTTTAACCACAGTAGTATTTGTTTAAATGACACTTCCTGACGGAAAGTCCTCCCAAGGGTTGGTATTCCCCACACCTAACCTGTGGCTAATTCCTTCACTAATACTGCCTAGAGCTGCTGGAGGGGTTAGCAGTGCTCCTGAGCAGGAAACACCTCTGTGCTCTTTTACAGAGAGCAGAGTGAAAAGGTGGTTTGTTGGAGGTAATCTTAATGGAATATAAACTCCCCAGACTTGGAACACAGGATCACACCAGGTCATTTCCCCTTCTCCACTTCAAACAGCACAGCATTTTAAGCCATTCTGTCTCCATTAGCGTATTTACCACATTCTTCAAGATGTCATGTGCTGCAAACTTTGGATGAGTTTCTGTTGATATTGACACTTGGTGGCATTTTGTAAACCAGCCACATAAGTAATAGGAGCCAAGTCTATCCCTGGTGTGACCCTATTTAGGCAACAGCATGGCACAAAGTATTCAAATGTGTTAGAAAACATTTCACATCCAACACAGGGTATTGCCTGTGTGCACGAGGGTCTTCAGCCAGCAGTGGTTGGTGGGCTCAAGTCATTCATCTCCTTCAGAAACTTACTCCTGGTTCTGTGGCTCAGCTCCAGAGTATTTGCCATTTTTGTGAAGGTAGAGACAGACTCCAGCCTGTCTGCAGGATAGCGACCATCAGCTGAAAAGGAAACTGCAGCTCAATGGCATCTTGCTCCAGGCTCCCTTGAGGACTAGCCTGGCTAAATATATGCAGTCACGGTGTGCAGAGCTTAGCAGGGTGCTGCTTTTTGTAGATGAGTGCTGGGAACCCTGTTTGAGCAATGTTTGTTGATACTTGTGAATATGTGCATATTAATACTTTTATTCTGTAATATCTGTCAGCAGCATATCTAGGAAAAATTCTTGGGTTTTCTTGCATTTAGTTCACACTGTTGCTCTTGCTATGCTAAATACTTGACCTTTGCCTCTTAAATGAGTCTGCTTTTTGCTGCTCTTTTTCTGTTAGATTTAACATGCCACATGATGACAATCATAAGTGCAAGGAAGATGGAGGTAAAAATCAACAGCATGTCATGGCACCAACACTGAACTTCTACACCAATCCCTGGATGTGGTCAAAATGCAGTAGGAAATACATCACTGAATTTCTGGAGTAAGGCTTTGCATATGCATGTGTTGGGCTGTTTTTACATGTGCATGTGTCTCAGGGAGAGTTGTTCTGTTATTCTGAAGTCCTAGTGTGCAGCATTTGGAGGAAACCAGAGGGATTTGTGTGTGCACACATCCTTTACATAGAGCAGGAATGCACCCCTGGCATCCAGTCCCTGCCAGTTCAGCCTCATGATAAGCTGGCAAGGACTGGCCTCTCAATGGGGAAGAATAAGTCTTCCCCCATGGATATTGCTTTTAAGGAATGTGTGTTCTCCTCAAACCTGAAGAGTGACTTTTCCAAGCCCTGTGGCCCAGATACGGAGCTGTGTTTTAGAAGGCAGATTGAATCTGCCTTTCTGCTCCACAGGTCAAGATAAAGCCCTGGCACTAATCCATGGTGGGAACACTGTTCCAGGAGCCCAGGGATCAGTTTGATGCACAGTGATCACCCATTTTGCTGCGAGGTCTTCCTGTGTGTTGTGATGTGGAACAGAACAAGAGCCACGATGGTGTTTTGGCAAATCCAGGAGCTCAGTCCTGTGGGCAGTTCTGCTTATCAATGATTTTTCTTTCTGAATTCTTTATAAAAACGTACCAGTGCTTGCTCAACAACTAAATGCAGGTTGTGCACGTTCAGAAATGCTTTTGCCAGGGTAGCTGACTGTGCTGTGGTGAGTGGTTGCTGTCACAGCACAGGAGTGGTGGTGGATGGGTAACATACCCCTCTGTGCCTGAGTTTGCAGTAGCTCTTGTAGTGCTTGTTAAATATGGCAAATGTGGTGTGTGGCTGCCCTAATGCTAATTTGGGCGAACACCGATGGGATTTAATCTCACCAGCTGCTGTTTAACACCATTTCTCTGATTTGTGTTGTAGCACTGGTTATGGGGAGTGTTTGCTTGATGAACCTTCATCAAGAACTTACACATTGCCTCAGCAGCTCCCAGGGCTGATTTATGATGTCAACAAACAATGTGAGTTAATTTTTGGACCCGGATCTCAAGTGTGTCCCTATATGGTAAGTGAAATTTCAAACCTTGTTTTTTTTCTGGTTTTGCCAGAGCAAAGTAAAGTCTCCTGGGGTTGGATGAATAGCAGACTCACAATCCATCAATTTACTGTCAAGCCTGTGAGTTAATGGTAAATCCTAGGGGGATAATTTCATAAAGGATCATCTATCTGGTAAGGCCTGTGGCACACACTTAATACTTTGATCTTTTCAATCATTTAAGCAGATGCAGTGTCGGCGACTTTGGTGTATCAACGTTGATGGTGCTCACAAGGGATGTCGAACCCAACACACACCTTGGGCTGATGGGACAGAATGTGAGCCTGGAAAGGTCTGTAGTACCTGGTGGTTGGTGCCTCGTAGCTGTGTTTCCTAGGTTCAGAATATATCAGAATCATCCTATCCCAATGCCAGTTGTGTGGGGCACAGCCCTGCCTGCAAGGATGGAAGCCCAAAGCAGCTTGGTGTGTTTTAAGCCTGTGGTGCCTGGGTCATCTCTAGCCCAGATAATGTGATTAAAATTGACTGCTTGGCATAACATTGTTTAAAGCAGGTATTCCTTCCAGAGTGCTTATCTTTTTAGATTAATGCCCTTGAGTGAACTTTTGAGCAAAACTTTTGCAAAGCTTCCCTAAGCTTTTGTAAGAAATCTGCTATGTGATGTAATTAGTAATTTTGTGTAACATAAACTTGTCAGCTGGCTTCTCATCTTGACAACTTCAGAGTAAAATATAGAAGTGGTTGACATTTTCTGTATGAAACATTTTTGGCAGTAATTCATTGAAACTTTTGATTTCCATGTGCAATGTTAATTTACAGCTAGCATTGTGGTTTTTAGAATAAGTATTTAATTTTTAGTTGTTCAGATCTGGAGAAAAGTAGTTGAAAGGATTTTTCTTTTATTGAGATGCTGAAGCTTTTGAATAAAAATGCTAACTGGTTCTCATCATTTGTGTCTGAACAAAACTATTCTCCATCTGGTTCTAGTAAAAATAGTGTGATGTTATTCTACATGGTATAGCTTAAAATTTTTTATTTTCTGGCTCTTAAAATCAACAACAGTAATAATATTAATTAGTTTTCTTTAGAAAGAATCAAAGTTTTAAATCATAGTCTTTCAAATGTATTTTAATAAAAGTTCTGGATGCTATTTTAGATATAATTTTCCATACAGGCTGTGGAACTCTTTGGTAATTAATCTTTTGCTGCATGTGTCTGGAAACTCAATTGTTCAATGACACTTGACTGATTTCCTTCAGAACAATGAGCATCATGTATCAATTTTCCTTCCTTTCTTAAGGAAAAGTGCAATCAACATGTTTATTTTTATTGCTGAGAATGTGCATTAGAGATGTAGTCGAAATCTCTATTTAATGTTTTTGTGTAAAATCTCCCCTGTTTTGAGCTGTGGGATAAAGCTTAGGTATCTGTGGAGTCCCTGTGACTTGAGACCTCATGTCCTCAATTTCTGTTGGTGAGCTTGGGGTCTGCTCACTGCTGGAAGGTCAGAAATTACTATTTTCTTGAAATTCCAAAAATCTGGGCTGCAATTTTGTTCCAACAAGCCTGCAGTTACCCTTGGATATGACCAGAGTGATGTGCAAAGAACTGCAACTGAGCAGATTAGCACCCCCTCAGTTACCCAGTGTCACGAAAGAGGCAGTGTCCAGCTGCATGGCTCTTAATAAAGACTGTGTGAGCGAAAACATTTCGGTCCACAAATTTAGACAATTTGACAAGTTTAGACAAATTAGACAAGTGTGACCTGAACTTCTCAGTTGAGAGCAGATGGGCTCTTAAGAAAAGCTAATGCAGCCTACTCATGTTCAGGCATTTGAATGTGTTCTCACAAAAGGGCTTTACAAAGTAATTCTTGTATCTGTGTGTTGGTCTAATTCAATGTTAAATTTTGGATCATCATAAACTCTCTCCTTCTCAGTGTTTACTTGGGCTTGTAAAGTGCTGAGGTGCAAGTCTGGAGTGCTTTTCCTAGGAATAAATTGCTATTTTGGTTCTCTGCTGTGGCCAGGAGCCCTGTCAAACTGCTGCTTGCTGACTAATGCCTCAAGTCTGCATGTTTAAAGCCCATGATGTATGGGTTGGCAGATGGAGAAAATACCATGCTGTTTTTTGTAGAGATATCTTTGGAAATGAGGGAGTCTGAATAGCTGAAACAAAAATCTAACTAAAACTATTGGCATGTAGATTCAACTGGGCTCTAAATTTACTCTTAAATCAAGGGCACTAAAACAACACGGGAGTATTAACATGCATATTTTGCATAAGAGCAGACTGAATTGGATCTTGCTAAATCAAGCCATAAGCCCAGCTCAGAGTTTGGCTTTGATGGGCGAGCACGATCATGGTGGTTTTACCATTTTCACCAGCTCATTGTCAGGTGGAGATAAATCACTGAAAGAAAATAAAAGGGGTCGTAAATTTGGGCCCCTCTCTCTTGTGGTTTTCAGGGCTGTTTAAAGAATGATAGCAGAAGAGTAGAGGAATAGTAATCGTTTGTGTCTCCTGCCGTATGGCAGCAGGTAGCATATCTGTTATGCATGCATGGAGCTTCACAGCCCTTGTCTGCCCCCTGCTACTCTATTCAGCCAGTCAGCCCAAGGATGGGAGCTGGATTTGGTGAATTATCTGGGACTCCAGTGGCAAGACAAAGGAAAG
This sequence comes from Xenops minutus, assembly GCA_035221455.1. Lineage (NCBI taxonomy): Eukaryota > Metazoa > Chordata > Aves > Passeriformes > Furnariidae > Xenops > Xenops minutus. The sequence goes on from JAWWEE010000021.1 coordinate 6,965,167, forward strand.
GAAAGTCTGTTGTAGTGTCTCCCATCCCTGCCAGTGCACTTCTGTTCAACTCTGTGTCTTAAGATATTTTGAATTTGCTCCAGACAAAACCCCTTTTATTCTCTTCATTCTGTGATCTGTAAGCTCATAGGAAGAACAACCCTGGCAGGCTTTTTAGTTTCTCTGTTGTATCTCAACATAGAAATTATTTTTAAAATACGAAAGGCACAAAGGTTGTGCAGCCAGACTGTTCACAGTGTGGTTCCAAGAAACACCATTGCGTTTCCATAAGATAATCTTGCTGTTTATTTAAAACAGCTGCTCTTTTCCCCACGTTTGAATTACCATCAATGCCAGCCCCCCAGTTTTAATAAAATCAACGGATGTAGGTGATTTCCCAGTTAATTCTCAACCATGGGATGGGAAACGCATAGGTAATGTCATGGTCTGTTAGCTGTGTTCATTCACTAGTTAGCTATTCAGTCATCTTCTCTGGGTCAGTGGTGCCAAGCATGACTCTGGTTATATATTTAGCTGTGAGCATCAACGTTGCTGTGAGAAGTTCTCTGCCAGGACAGCTCTGTTGGATTGATGTTGTGGGGTTTTGTACACTGATGGTCGTTGTCAGACCCCTTTGCCCCTTTACAGGACTGGCATAGGGGTTTTCAACCTCTGATGCCAGGAGGAGTTGTGCATTGTAAGGGTTTGTCCAGCAGCAAAGAAACATACATTTCAGCTGATTTTATTGCTGTCCTTTACTGTAGCAGATGGTTTTTAGCCAGTTTTTATCTGGTGAATCAAATCTTCAGATGAAAGCCAATCTAGGGCATGTTGCAAGCCCCACAGACCATGCTTGTCTCTGAGTAAATACCACATGTAGGACTCAAGCTATGAGTTCTTCAACCATGCCCATGGGCAAGTGCACCCAAGATCAGCTTTCTTCATCAGCAAAGAAATGCAACAGGTTGGCCAACATGGCAAAAAGTGTTCAATGTGCTGCAGAGCTGGTGTCCTTTTGGGTGCACAGCCCTATGACAGCTTGCTTTTGCTCCATTTTCCTAAATATCTTTATCTAAGGTGGTTCATAAGGATGTCTAAAAAAGAGGCACAAGCTCATGGTGTGTCTTGACACAACCTTGTTGTGCTGTTAGTTGTAGGACTGGAAAAACACTGTACATCAGTAAATTTGACCCTGTTCCTGTAAAGATCATCATGTGTCTTCTCTGCCTGATGCAGCAAAATATTGCAAGGGAATATTTTAATGATGCTCTACCTCTGTTCTTCTGTAAGTCTGTAACCTCTTCTAATCTGTGAGCAATCAGCAATGTTTGGGCTTCCTGTAATTGCAAAGATTTGAGCATCCACGTGTTTCTAGGTTTAAATCTGCTTTAGTGAGTGCTGTTCACTGAGGGGGAAGTCCTACTCTCAGGGGTCGAGGAGACATTTTTCCATCCCCTCTGGTGGGGCCAGAAGGTGACTCTGCCCTAGGAGTCACGATTTATACATGGATAAAATTTATTCCATTAGAACAGGGGTGGGGGCTTGCCAAGATAACTTTATCCAGTTTTCTAAACGAAAGGAAACAAGAGTCATAGCTAGAAAACAAAAGTGTAGACCAGGTCTTGGCAAGTCTCATGTTATGACTGACTGGAAAGAAAAAAAAAAGACAAGTACCTTGGATTGAGGAATTCATTTTTCTATTTTAATTGCCTTTTGGATTTGGAAGTTTCCTTTCTCACTTTGGATAGCTGTTGGGAGGTTTGAGTTTTCCCTGATGGTTCTGCTCATTGCCTATCTTCTCCCCTGACACAGCACAGTTCCTGCAGCTCTCCAGGAAATAGATAGGCAGCTTTTTGAAAAGCCAGTGCCATGAGCTTTGCTGTGCTGTTCAGCACCAGTAAACAGGGAGTGCTCCGTGCTTGGTGCTGTCCTCAGTCTTCATCCCATAAATCATTCTATGGACTCAGCACCTTGCCTTTGCTTCGCCATTTAAGGGTGCAGAGAAACTAAAATATGGGGGTGTCAGAAGAGATACAAAGAAGTTCAGTCTTATTTGATCACAAAACCGCTGTGTGTGGTAGAGAAGTGAGCCTGAGTCGTCGCCCCGGCTGGTCACTGTTGGTGAGTTCATACTGCACAAGGGATGCCAACCCACCTTTCCCCCGTGTCTCTGCACGCAGCACTGCCGGTTTGGGATGTGTGTGCCCAAGGAGCGAGAGGCGCCGGTGACGGACGGGGCGTGGGGCACGTGGAGCCCCTTTGGGACCTGCTCGAGGACCTGCGGGGGTGGCATAAAGACGGCGATACGGGAGTGCAACAAGCCTGAGTAAGTGCATGGAGGGGAAGTGCTGGTGGGTGAAGTGGGCAAAAGCAGCTGGGCTGCCCAAATGGGCTGAAATCCCCTTTGTCTGTCCTCAGCCCTGGTGTGCCCCAGGGGCAGGTGGCTCTGCCCTGGGGATGGGTGGATTTGTGTGGCATGGATGGGATGGGATGGGAACCAAGGAGGAGCCTGTCACGGGTTTGGTTTGTGGCTAAAGTGCTCTGAAAAGGGATCCATTCAAGAATGAGAGAAAGAAAAAGCTAATACCTTACCTCCTGTGTTCCTGTGGAGGCACAGCTGGGATCTGACTTCCAGAGATGTTTTCCTTCCTCCAAAGTTGTGATTCAGAAAGGAGGGAGAAAGGAAGGAGCTGTGTTTTTATCCTTTTTTCACCATTTCATTCCTGCTTTGGCTGCTTTTGCAGCTGTTCCTACAGGCTTTTGTAGAGTTTTCTACCATTTTACTCCTGCTTTGGCTGGTTTTGTAGCTTTTGGCTGCTTTTGCATCTGATGCTTTACACAGTTACATTTCAGCTGGTGCAGACTAGCCAAACTTCAGCAGAAATCTGTGCCCCATTAAAAAGTGGCCCTCAAAAATGTTTGCTGTCAGCTTGGAATGCAAAATCCTGCACTCTTTTGAAATGGCAGGGATTTTTGCCATGGGCTTCAACGAGACAAATATGTGGCTGGCAGAATATTAGTAATAGCTTGAGCAACTGGTATGAAAACAGCCTGTTTACATAAATTGTGAATTTTGCTGGTTTCTGTTTAAATGCCTTTTTAACAGGAGAAGGGATGGGCAGGAGGTTTCTGGGCTCTCTTTTGGGACTGAGACACAGAGGGGAGAGTCTGCAGGGCTGGTTGTACTGAGGGGTCTTAGGGGAATCAGCCTGCTCACTATTTTTTTCTCATCATTGGTACTGGATGGCTTGTTGCCAAGGAAGTTGCCGTTAGGGCTGTGCCAGTGACAGTTTGATCACTGCTAATGAGAGAAGGGAGAACTTGTACCTGTGACAGTGGTGGTGTAGTGACAGGAGAGGTTGCTCAGCACAACTGGACAAGTGTCCAAGGAGAAGGGTTGAAGCTTAGGGAGTAGGACACCAGCATGTTAATTAAAACAGCGTTAAGAAGCAAGTGCAAAGGGGTTCTACTCTGGTTGTGCTGAGTCAGCACATGCCATATGGTCTTCCAGTAGAGACAAAAACAAAATATTTTTCCATGTGCAAAAATAGCTCTGCTGCTGAAACTTGGATGCTGTCAGTGAGATGTATTCCCATCCTCTGGAGGGGCATCTATTTGGACTGATAGCTTTTTGTGATAGAAAAATCTCCTTTATCCTAAAGGCTAGCCAAGGGATTTTAAATCCCATCTTCTCTGATAGCTTGTGTTTTGTAACTTGGTACTTTGGGAGGCGTATTGCTTTGTCTGGGATTTGCAAAAGCACCTCAATATGTCTGGCACCAACCTGCCCGAGAAACCCTCTGTGCTTATCATTGACAGGCATTCTTTCCTGAGCCATGTGCTGGCACTGGTCTCTCTTCTCCAACCACTCGTGAGGTCTACAAGAGGAGCTGTCTGTCCCAGCAGCATTCACAGAGCTTCACACTGACTGCTGTTTTGTGCCTGTAATTTGGCATCACAGTGTGAGCTCCCACCATCTCTGTCCCCGTTATCATGGGACTGCTGAGGCAATGCAAATGGATGAGACTCCACTGGGTACCCTCCTGCCTCGCTTGCTTTTCAAAGTATTTAAAAAATATACAGTTTCTCCTTTGTTGTAGAAGGCAGCAAACCCAACCCATATACCTCTGTTAAGGTCTTATATAGTTCTCAGTAAATTTTTTATATTCAAAAATGGTTTTGCTTTTTTCAAGCTTTTTCTGTGCACAAGGATCTGGAATGGGATCTTGCATCGAGTTAAAAATTGTGTTAAATCCAGCATTTGAGAGTGATACCCTTTCCCATTGTGGTAGAGAAAGTAAGGCTGCAGCTCCTGCCTCTGTAATGTGCTCTGACACCTACATGGATGAACATCTTGCAGGGATGCAGGGAGAGCAGGAAGTCTCTGGAATGGCAGCAGACTGTGTTTTGACATACACTGAAGGAATGTATTCACTAGCCAACCAGACCCTTCCCATGAGATTGGCCACATGGGAATTTGAGCCTGGCTGGTAGACAAAGCCCATGGCTGTTGTGTGTCATGTTGGAGGGTCTGTAGTGCAAGCCCTGGTTTTCACAGAAAGACATAGCTGCAGAGTTATGGGAAAGGGCATAATTGATAAGGTGTCAATACCAGGAGCCCTGTTTTCAGGAATGGCTCTCTGGATGGGGGAGTGTTCTCTCTGGATAAGAGTTGGATCACATTTGCATTTTAGTCAATCTCAAAAGTGCTCACCTGTGCTGAAAGCTGTCTGAGCCTGACATGTAAATACATCTATAGATAACTGCTGGCCACTGGCAGCACACCAACCAATTCCCAGTCCCAGAGCTTCCCGGGGTATCTCAAGGATATCTCAAACTGATCTGTGCACACTGAAGCTTCACAGATTTTTCTGCAGTTGTGCATGAGTACAGGTACATGGACAGATGTGCAGATGAACATGTGTGCCCTGCAGTTAATTCTCCAGGGGCCCTTTCACTGTGGCTGCCTGTGTTCCCAGGCAGAGCTGCTGCCCAAGGGGCTGAGCAGGTGCAAAGCAGCCCCAAAACAGCACTTGACAGGGTGCCTGTACATGGTGCTCCTGGACCACTGGGACTTGGGTGCTGACACACCCTCTGCAAGTGAAAATATTCAAGGCTAGTGATTGCAGGTGATGCACTAAGCATCTCTGTTGGAGTGGGAGTAGGGATGAGCCTCCACCATTCCCTGACCCTGAGAGTGGGCTACAGGGAGGAGTGCAGGAGCTTATAAGGGGAATGATGCTGGATTGAAAGCGAGTCCATGCCAGCTGTTAGTTCATCAAAGAGATGATTCAGAGAGAAGGGAAATTGAAGCAAAACAAGGAGGTTTCTGTGCATGTCCTGCTTTCCATTCCATCTCTGTGGTACATTGTTGATTATCCATAAAAATATTAAGTAGAGTGAAGTATGCTGTATTTCTTCATGACACTGAAAATCAATGTTACGTGAGGCTGGCTTATTTTTCAGGGTCAGCTCTTTCTGTTTCCTCAGACTCTGTGAAAAGCAATGTTGGTTTAAAAACACCCTAAAGCTGTCAGGGTGGTTTGGAGCTGTTTTGAAATGTCAGAACCGTGAGTGTGCTTCAGCCCCCAACACTGTCTGCAGGGAGATTTAATGCCACAGCTACGAAGCTGACAGTTTACAACACAATGGCAAGTTTTAGCATCCTTGAGTTCATGGTGTGTCAACCTTATCTCAGTCTTAGGGGTCATGTCTAGAGAAGAGGAAACTAAACAGTAGATTGGGAATCTTTGTTAGACATATCCTTTAAAAAAGAAAAGGCTCCTGCAAGTTTTTCGTAACTGAATATTTAAAAGTTTCATTTTAATTAAAGTTATTTATACTGGAAGCAATGTGGTTACCATAAAAACGATGTAACTGCAACTTTTTTTAAAGAAATGCTCTCTTAGAGGTTTGTGTATTTTAGAGCCTCTGTCAAACTGCAACAGTCCTGCTGTGGTTTAAATGCTTTCAAAGTGAAAATGGTGAATCCTGTTCACTCCCCCATGGATGACACAGGCTCACCAAGGTCTGGGCTGCTAAGAAGTTTCCCTGTATTCTGTGTAGTGCGATTGTCAAGGTGTCCCTTTGTAGCTGGAAGTAGCTAATGTGCCTGCATGGGGATAGTCTGCAGGGTGGGCTCTGGGAATAGTCCACAGGATAGCCTCTGGTGGTGGGAAAACCCCAGCGAGTACCATTGCGCCTGCAAGGCAGGAGGAGTTTGTGGTGTGTCCGCAGGGGCTGCTGCACTGGGTTAGCTCTGGAGCTGTCCCAGGTATAATCAAGTTATTTTAAGTTGTTTGTCACAACAAAGTGGAGAATAGACTTAATCACTAGAAACCAGGCTTAGACTTGCTCCACTAGGAATGGGTGTAAAATCAGTCTATAATTAGGAATCTGTATTGGGTGCTGTGTGGTTGCTTGGGCATTTTATCACTGGTACTTACTTTAATTGCAAGCACCAGAAACCTTTGCAGGTGACACACATTTCATTTCCACATGGCATGTGAGAGCTGCCCTCAGAGCAGGTAGAGCTGATGTTACCAGCTATTGCTCCAAGCTGTGCCTGAACACAAATCATGCCTCATGGCCTTTAGGATAGAATTGAAGGGGTCTGCACCACAACAGTGTGGATCTCAGCAAGGAGAGGATGCTGGCAGGAAAAATCCCATGTGTGTAGCTGGTAGTTCTCAGCAACTCATCTGCAGCTGCTCGAGGAGGCAACTCCTTCTGCCAAACATGTGAGCATCCCTAGTGTGGTGCTGATGGAGCAGTGGAAAGTCTGCCTGCCTTTTCCTGCTTTGCAGGCAATCTGTCAGCCAGGGCAAGCTGTTCTATTCCTCTGTCTCCCCATTTGTTTCACAGGAATTCTACTACTTGAGTCACAAAGAATTTTCAAGGATAAGAGTGAACAATTGTTATTTGTGGGAGAAAAGGCACTGCTGGGCTTCCTGGGTGATGGATGTGTAGAGATGCTAAAAAATTCTGCTCAGCTGTAGGAACTTGTTTTTTCACTGCATGTAGAGACCCTCATGCATGTACAAGGGTGTGCTGTCCCTTTTGTTAAAGGTGCTGGCTGCCTGCAAGGTGGAGTGCTCACAGGGAGCATTTCTCTGTTAAGGGCAAGGGTAATTCCCATTTATCACTCGTTCATTTGCATCTTGCAGCTTGATCCTGCACCACTGCTGACAGCAGCAAGAATGGGAGAGGCTTTTTCAGTCTCCAAAGTGATCTGTTTTCTGGCAAAGGCTCCGTCTACATATGAGGACAAAAATAGATTTATTACTACAGTCCTGAATCTGGGAGTCAGGAAATTCAAAATGACAGTTTCTCCTAGGCTTATCCACTGGCTTTTATGTGGCTTGGATGGTATCTCTCTCCCCAGTTTATACCACTGTCATCCTGCTGTAAAATGGGGGTAAAGTATTTATTGGCCATCTTTGGTGCTTTCTGGAATACATAGAAATAAAATTGTTTCAAAGTGTCCAACATTACCATTTCTAACATTTGGAGCTAGAAATCCTGAAGGACTAAGTGCTGCCTGGCCTTTTAGCCTCTGCAGGGAAGCAAGCCCTTTCTTCTTTCTGGTGCAGTGTTTAGTTATTTGCACCCCACTAGGTCAGATGCAAACTCTCAGCCACCAAATCCATAGGACTGAAGGGGCTGTGGAGGAATGGTTCTGAACAGAATCCCTCAGCATGACAATAAATCCTCAGATGGGGAGGAAGATGTTGCTCTTTGTCTCTGGTTTCTCTCACTACCTTGTCATTCAGCAGAAAGCAATTATTCCCTTTTTCATCCCTTTCTAGCATCACATATATGGCCTCTTTTTGTTAGACACCTGCATAGCCTTCCCTGCTTGTCAGTCAGGGATATTAATTCAAGATAGGCACTAAGACAGAGCCCTCAAAATGGTGTTGAACAGGTGGCAGAACTGCAATGTCATCTCATTTCCAGCCTGATCTTGTCTCTGCAGGCCCAAAAATGGTGGGAAATACTGTGTGGGTCGTCGCATGAAGTTTAAATCCTGCAACACCGAACCATGCTCAAAGCTGAAGAAGGATTTCCGGGATGAGCAGTGTGCCGACTTCGACGGGAAGCACTTTAACATCAACGGGCTGCCCACGAACGTGCGCTGGGTTCCCAAATACAGTGGCAGTAAGTGGCCGGGGGGGGGATGCAGATCCTGCCTCCTGCATCGCCGCCTCAAGGTGATGGCCTTCGGATAACGTGCTTCTGGTTTTCCCCCCTCCCATCCCCAGTCTTGATGAAGGATCGGTGCAAGCTGTTCTGCCGGGTGGCGGGGAACACGGCGTATTACCAGCTGCGGGACCGCGTCATCGACGGCACGCCCTGCGGCCCCGACACCAATGACATCTGCGTGCAGGGCCTCTGCCGGGTAATCACCTTCCACCCTCTGCAGCAAAGGGGATGGCGCTCCTGCACAGTGCTCCATAGAGTTGTTGGTGTGTCCCCCATGCTCAGGGGCTGCCAGCAGTGTCTCCAGGCTCTGCCCACCCCAACTGGTCCAAAACTTGTGTCAATTGCCAGATTTGCAGAAGAGCCATACGTGGAATCGTAGGATCATTTAGGCTGGAAAAGATCTTTAAGATCATCAAGTGCAGCCATTAATGCAGCACTGCCAAGTCCACCACTAAACCATGTCCCTGAGCGCCACATCTATGTGTCTTTTAAATACCTCCAGGGATGGTGACTCCACCACTGCTCTGGGCAGCCTGTTCCAATGTTTGATAACTCTTTTGGTGAAGAATTATTTCCTAATATCCAATCTAAACTTCTTCTGGTGCAACGTGAGGCCATTTTCTCTTGTTCTGTTGCTTGTTACCTTGAAGAGGAGACCAAGCCCCACTTGGCTACAAACTCCTTTCAGGGAGTTGTAGAGGCCCATGAGGTCTCCCCTGAGCCTCCTTTTCTGCAGGCTGAGCTCCCCCAGCTCCCTAAGCTGCTCTTCATCAGACTTGTACTCTAAACTATTCACCAGCTCTTCTTGGGACACGCTCAAGGGAAGGTTGTTTACGAGTCTGCCCTAAGTTACTGAGGGCTGTGGAAGTCTGAGCCCAAATCTAAACGATGCTTCCTTCTGTGCTTTTCCACAGTTCTTCCTGGTCACACCCCAGGGCCCTTTACATTTCCATTCACAATTATTTTTCACACTTTTCTCTATGGGAACAATTGGTGCAAGAATTTTTCTCTAGTCAAGGCATTGCCTGGTGCAAACAGCAGTTCTGATCCTCACTTTGTAAAAAACCCTTTTGTTGGAAAACCTTGTGGGATGGCCACACTGTAAATCAGTGGAAAAATGCGGGAAAGCAAAACAATTTGTCTCATGGCAGCCTTTTGCATACACAGCTTTTGTGTGCCTTAATTAGGAGGTTTGTAAATGCTGTTCTAGTCTGTATTTGCTCAATCTAGTTTTTCTCAATTTTTTCTCTTAAAGCAAGCTGGATGCGATCATGTGCTGAATTCAAAAGCAAGAAGAGATAAATGTGGTGTTTGTGGTGGGGATAATTCTTCATGCAAAACTGTTGCAGGCACATTTAACACGGTGCATTATGGTAAGAATCTGTTGCTAAAAACTTTATAGTGAAAAATGTGGATCTATAAAAGCCATTACCACACTTAATCTACAAAAACATTGATGTAAAATGCAAAATCCTTCTAGCTGTAGTATATTCCATTTTATAACTAGGCTATCCCTAAATGAAAAGTATCGGCTTGTGTAATGTGCAGTAATTTTGCTCATTTCCCTTTCCTCTAGAAAGCAAATGAAATGTCTGTGTAATAGCCTTGACTTTCTGTTAAATCTTTCCTAGGCTATAACGTTGTGGTTCGCATCCCAGCTGGTGCAACTAATATTGATGTGCGTCAGCACAGTTACTCAGGGAAACCAGAGGATGACAACTACCTGGGTGAGTTGTAGTCCTTATTTCAGCCCAGAAATCTGCTTTGTTGTCTGGTTGAGGTGATATATCTGCTCTTTGTTAGGGAGGATGAAGAATTCATTTAAGCAAAATGTTTTCTTGGCAAGAATTTATCCATGTCTGCCAAACATTCAGCCTTATCTTCTTCTTTCTTTTCGTGCATGCCATCCTAGATGCAAAGTTTGGGAGGTTCACAGATTATAAGAAATATCCCCTTAGGGTGTGCCTAGGGCTGGGAAGGACTGTCGAGCCTGGGCTGTGGGTGGGAGCTGAGGCACAAAGCTGGGAACTAAACAGGCTTCTGAGCTCTGCTGGAGTCTCTCCTCACTGCACCTTCATCTCTGCAGTCACCATTCTTTGGCTGGAGAGTAAACATGCTGTGCCTTGTACGATGTGTGTACAAACACATAGAGAAATTATTTTCTATTCTTCTGAGAATAATAATTCTGATTTCATTTAGACTGAGCCGTTCTTATCCCTGCCTGACAGTGATACTTAACTGTAAAGAAACACCCTGCACAAAAGATACTGGTTTGATTTAAACCTAACAATAGCTTGGCCTTTAGTTGTTGGGCTTTCATAACCACTGTTTTCTCTAACCTGTGGATGTCTCTAGAGGGAGATGAACATGCTTGTGGTGCTCTGTTAGACCACTCTGCTCCACACACATACACTTTTAGCAGGGCCTTGAGTCTCTTTTCCTCCATGCTGATCAGAAACTCACCCCATAGTTCTGGTTGGGTTCAATAGCAGAGTTAACACAAATGCACATTAGGACAGGTGTTATACCTGCCAGATGAAGGTTGCTTTGCCAGGAAGTCCTTTTTGGGGTCCCTAAGAGTCTCTGGTCTCCCCTTTTACATGCCCTGGGCCTGACACCACCAGCTGTGCTCCAGTAGCACAGGATTCTGTATTTACATCTCTGAACAGGGCACTTCATCTTGTTTTATCTCACAAAATTCCTGTAACTGGGTATGTTAAAAACAGAACTAGGCTGTTGGTCCTAGCGTATCAAAGGTACTCGAGAAGCAAATAGAGGAGACTATCATGCACCAAAGGAAAACAATGCTGACAACTTTGGCTGTTGCTCTGAAATACCATCCATGAGGCTGGACCCTTTATTGAGACAAAAAGCTGAGCAGGTGTTCCCTGTCCCCATTCCCAGGTGGGGGGCTGTGCAGGGCTCTCTGTGCACTTATGGCTGCATCACTTCATTTTTGCACATTCACAGCCATGAAATGAGATGGTGCAGCATAAATGCACATCAGCACAAAAAAAAACTACTGTGGTGTAATAGTTTTCCCTCTTGGGGAAGGGAGCTAAGTTTTATTATTCCTCTTTTTTGGAAAAAAACAATCCTCCCCATGTTGTGCCTATTCAAACTGGTTCACCCCAGAAGGAGCCCCAAACTTCTCAGCTCTTCTTGGAGGGCCTTTAATCTTGTTGGGAAGCAATGAAGTCAAACCTTCTTTAATGTTGCTTTAATATTGCTGGGAAAGGATCTCTTCGCATTAGGCCTGACTAGGAGCAAATGAGAAGTGTGCATGTGTCCACTTATTTTGCAGCTCAGTGACTGTGAAATCTTGGGCCCTCAGTACTGTGAGCCTTGTAGTTGCCTAACAATTTAGGAGGAATTTGATGTTGTCATCAAGTCCAAGACGTGTACCTACTGTTGTAGGAGATACAGTAAACAGGAAGGAATCCTTTAGTGAGTTTTACTACTGCCTAATAACCTTAAAGGCTCCAAAGTGTGAGATTTGGTTGAGTGTAGCCTCTGCTTTGTGAGTTTTTTCTCCATCTATGCCTGTTTGCTATCGAGCAGTGTTTTGCTTCATTATCTCCCCCCATTTGATGGAAAAACCTTGCCTTTGGTGTTTTAGTGTTAAGTTTAGATTTGTCAGTACAGGGGCTTTGTAGTAAGGTAGCTGTGATGGGTGAAATGGTGGGGAAACTAACTTAGGAAATTAGCTACATAATCGTATTAGTGTGAAGTTGTGCAGCAGACTGCTGTTTTCAGGAAACTGTTCCTTTTATAAAGCATTTAGGCTTTAAGCCTTCAGTGCTTTCGCATACCTTAAGATTTGGAATAATAAAAAGTCTGGGGGGAGGAGGGAGATAGAGAGAGAGGGGGAGATACTGACCAAACTCCCTGAAATTATCTATTAGAAAATTAAGTTTAGGCAATTAGGGTGTGAACATTTACCCTACAAACGCACCTGGAAACAACAGGGAAGCCACCCTATCCTATGAAAATATTGGAGCAAGATTATTTTTGTGGTATATGAGGGGATACAGCTTGTGTGTGATCTGTACAGCAGCCTTCTGGCTATCTCTGCCTTGGGTTATGGGTGAACTGTTCAGCAACAACTTCAGGCATTCAGCCTTCCTTTTAATGAGGCTTTCCAGTGCAAAAAGGAGGAGCATGGTTTGCAAGAGCTCTGCTGCTCTCTTTACATCCTTTCTGTTTAAGAGTGCCAGGGGACTTTTCCTCCCACCCCCAATGGAAAGGAGCACTGAGAGCGCATGACCCACGTTACTATGTATGTATGAGTTAATTCTGCTTCTTTAGTCCTTTTTTTTTGCACCTATGCAGCCTTATCTAACAGTCAAGGAGACTTTATATTAAATGGAGACTTTGTCGTCAGTATGTTTAAAAGGGAAATCAAAGTTGGGAATGCTGTGATCGAATACAGTGGATCGGATAATACTGTTGAAAGGATTAATTCTACAGATCGGATTGAGCAAGAAATAACACTTCAGGTGAAGTATACGTTGTGTGTATGGTAAAGTCTGCCCAGCATTATTGGACTGAAAGTAGTGGGCAGTGATTTCTCTTGGTTTACTCTGCTTCATTTTTCTTTCAGGTTTTATCAGTGGGCAATCTGTACAATCCTGATGTTCGTTACACATTTAATATCCCCATTGAGGACAAACCTCAGCAGTTTTACTGGAATGAGCACGGCCCGTGGCAGTCCTGCAGTAAACTCTGCCAAGGTGGGTATTTGGGAAGGCTGAGTTTTGTCCCAGATTTGTCTGGGGTCTGAGCAGTGCTGTCATATCCTCTTACTTACTTGGGATTCCCACACTATGGGTGTGATTGTTTCAGTGGGTTTCAGTAGCAGATAACATCTTACAAGGTGCTTATGGGTTTCAGAGCAGGGCACTTTACAGCCCCTCTGAGCAAGGTGAGCCTCACAACCTGGTGTGCAGGTGAGGAAGCTGAAGCACAGAAAAGGTTACATGACATTTGCTAAGGCTTCAAAAGTCATCAGTGTCTGGTTTTGGATCTGATATCCAATCATAGCCACATGCCAGTGCCCATGCTGCTAAAGACTCAGAGCCCATCCTTCAGGGGTGCTGCAGGTCTCTGCCTGTGTCCATCCTGTCTACAATAAATGCCTTCTGCTCTGCTTAGTCTTAACCCCCTCCCTGTTTCTGAAAGAGATGGAAAAGCACAATTAAACAGCTCTTAAACGCTACTATAAAAGGTGTGAATGAATTAACTGAATTGATCACTTTCCTGCATGACAAACAGTGCGATGGTTTTCTCTGTGCAGGGGAACGAAAAAGGAAACCTGTGTGTAAGAGAGAGTCAGATCAGCTCACGGTGTCAGACCAGCGATGCGATCGAATCCCGCAGCCTGACCCCATCACCGAGCCTTGCAACACAGAATGTGAATTAAGGTGCACTCTGCTCAGACGTGTATATACATTACATTGTGTACTTACTGTTTACTCTTTCTTTTCACCTCTCACCGTGATTCCTTTTCCAACCAGCCTGTGTTAGATTTTAAAAAAGAAAAGGGATTAGTAGTTGCCTCTTTGTCAGACAAGAGGGATTGTCATCCACCAGTTGTGTTTTGAGAGGCACGTTTGTACATTTTCACATTTCTCTTGTTGGATTAAATTAGGGCTAACTATAACAAAAATTCTCCTCCTAGTGTTGAAAAATCTCCCTTTGCAATACAGTGCCTCAAATCCTCATCTCTCTGGATCAGAAATGCTCAGCACCATCCTACAAACAGCCTGCAAAGAGGGAAAAACATATACTTAAAGCAAAGAAGTAACTAAGATTTGGATTTATCATCGTTTATTTAAAGCAAAGAATAGGCTTTAGTGTAGAGTGTGTTTATTGCTGTCCCCAGACAATTCCTGGCATGCTGGAATTGATGGAGCACAGCCTAAATCATCACAACCCATTTTCCTTTAAAAAGCAATCTGTTTTCCTTTCTGGGGCTTAAATATGGTGGCATTAAGCGGCTGCTGGCGAAGCGATTCAGATGGCCGAGGTTCCCGAGGGGTTTCTGTGGCTCTGTGAAACCGGGGCTGTGCAGGGTCGGGTTGTCGCAGTAACAGCTGTTGCCATTGCAACAGGTTGGAAACTTGAGAAGGGCAAACCAAGGAGTCTGAAAAGCAGGCAGGGATGTGAGGCTCCCACCAGTCAGGAGCTATTGACTCCAAATCCCCTTGATCTTATTCTTCTCTGGGCTGTGCTGAGGTTTGCTCTGTTGGCTCAGGAGAGGGACTCTGTGCTCCCTGCACAGGCAACAGCCCCAGGGTCTGCAGGACCCCCAGGGCACATCCCTACAAGGTGTCAGGGGTAATATTGGCTTCAGGGTCTCCCACACCTCCCTGGATCAGGCCTCGTGTCCAGCATCTCTTGCCAGAGCTGGGCTGATGTAAGCAGGGGTGTATCCCCAGGTGGGTCCTTGAAGGCCACCAGCACCAGTCCTTGCTGTCCATCCCAGGAGGGAGGCAGCACAGTGGAAATCTGTCTGTTGAGAAGGAACACCTCTAATCCCCACCGACACCACTGGGGCTCGAGGGTCTTGTAGCAAGTCATTTGCTTGTCCTTTGGAGAGCTGAGATTGTTTTGTGAGTGTCCTTCCATGTGCAGGACATTTACTGGTGCTGCATTTTCCAGCTTTTGGTTTTTAGAGGCTGAGGTGGCACTCCTGCAGGTAAACGTGGGGTGGAAAGTCTTCAAACCACTGCTCCTTGCTTGGCCACAGTCTCCCCTCACTGCCTTGGCTGGTGCCACAGGGTCACAGTGTGACTTTGTTGTCTGCAAGAGGGACCTGGTGACAGTTCCTTCCCTTCCCCAAGCAACGCCAGGATTAATTGCTTCTGATTTTTGGAAGTCACAAAGCATTGGGAAGTGTTATAAAGAGCCAAAACTTGCAGTTCAGGAGTGTATATTCCTTATTTATGTCAAAAACCCTCGAGCAGAGTCCTGCAGAGTCCTGGAGCCCCACAGCTGATGTTTGCTCTCCTCTGCACAGGTGGCACATTGCGAGGAAGAGCGAGTGCACGGCGCAGTGCGGGCTGGGCTACCGCATCCTGGAGATCTACTGCTCCAAGTACAGCAGGCTGGAGGGCAAGATAGAGAAGGTTGACGACCGCTTCTGCAGCAGCCAGGCCAAGCCCAGCACCAGGGAGAAGTGCACTGGAGACTGTAATGTGGGAGGGTGGCGATACTCGGCCTGGACTGAGGTAAGGGATGCTCAGTGGCACGGCCAACACTGTCTCCTCCTTGCAGAGGGGTCCATCAGGTTGTTTAGGTTGCAAACAGCATATATATAAAAAGCTGGTCATTATTCTGCTTCCATTGCTTTTTCTGGAGGACATTGTAGTCTAAATTAGCCCAGTACTCCTTATTTTCCTATGCAATTAATTTATGCTTTTAAGCATCCCAAGGTCTGTCTTCATTACACTGAGCCCTGCTAGCTGTCTTCTCCCACCAAAGCCATCATCACTGCCAGGAGCTGGGGAGGACGTGTTGCCATCAGCAGAGGGCTTCTGAAATTTGTTTCCTTTTTGAATGAACAAAAAATATTCCTGAATGCAGGCCTGGTACCAGGAGATTGACAGGCCTGGGGCTTTCCAGGGAGGGCATGTCAGGCAGCTGCCTGGTTAGAGAGAGTTAATCTCTCCTAAAATGAGAACGAGCAGCAGCCATTTAGGAAAACTGAAAGGCAACACTTGTGAAAGTAATAATGGGGTTATAACCTGAAATGAATTTGTGAAATGCATTGCCGCGACATTTTATTAAGCTTTAGCAAGATTGGCTTTTTAAAGGAATACATAAAGTAAAAGCCTGTTACTTAGAGTACAAATTGATCTTCCGGAGGCTTTCTGCAGTCACTCCACAGTGCTGGCTGCAAAGAGGGAGAAGGCAGTAGCAGTAGAGTGGCAGACAACATTTGCTGGTTGTGTGTCCTGTGCAGTGCTCCAAGAGCTGTGGCGGGGGCACGCGGCGCCGGCGAGCCATGTGTGTCAACACCTACAATGATGTCCTGGACGACAGCAAGTGCAGCCAGCAGGAGAAGCTCACGGTGCAGAGGTGCAGCGACTTCTCCTGCCCCCAGTGGAAAACTGGTGACTGGTCCGAGGTAGGTGCTGGTCACCAGTGGGGTCCTCCACCCTGAGGGGCTGGTGCCTGTGAAGGGATACCTCTGTCCCTGCTCATCCCCTGGGATTTGTCTGTGCCCCTTGGAGAAGGTCTCTCTGAGCCTGTGCACAGACACTGGCCATATCACCAATGGTCAAGTTGCCACTTCCCTCCCTGCAAAGCCACAGTGGGGTTTAATTCCTCTCCAATCCTGCAGTAATTTGTCCCCAGTTTTTCCACGGTTTCTCTAGTAACTCTGGGAAGAAAAATACCTTCTGCCCTCATTTTCCCTTGAGATTGTCCTCAGAAGCCCTGGCAGCTCTGGCTGTTGCTGGAGGGCAGGATTTCACCCTACTAATGTCTTTCTGAGCCTCTCCCTGCTGTTTATTACCTCTTCTGATGCTGCTGGTGTCCTTTGCAATGCAACAAAACCGTATCTTGATAGGCTTTTTCCTGCAGCAGGACTGGGGATGCTGGTGAACAGTCTTCAAAGGCTGCTCGTCACCTCTGTGGCCAAATTGCTCTTGTTTCTGTGAATTGTGTTCTTTTTAGGACATAGTGAAACCAATTAATTGGAACAGGGATTGTTCTCTGCAAAACAGCTTCTTCTGAGTTGAGCTGCTGGCAGCCCAAGCCACTCCAGGGCACTAGAACAGGTTCTTGCAGCCCACAGAAGCCAAGACCCTTAACATGCACAGCCAGAGCCAAGCAAGTTTTTTACAAGCCTTTGGCACCGTGTTGTGCACAGCTAAAACCCCGCAGGGCAGTGGTGTGCCTTTGCTCTATGTCTCACAGCTGCTGGAAGTCAAGAGCCTTTGTGGGCTGTTTGCCTGTGGTGAAGGGTCTCAGCCTGGCTGTGCTCTCCATGCTCCAGCCTCTGCTCTGGACCAGCTCCTGAGAGCAATCCTCTCTCATCACAAGACACTTGCCTGTCTTCCAGGGCATGTTATCATTAGCTAAACAGCTGCCTCTTGGCACCTTTTTTTTTTAAGCAGTGGTTGCTGTGGGTCTCCAGGTTTATTTTCCAGTGCCAGGGCAGGTGCTGGGCTGGCAACGCATCCCCAGCACCACCTGAGCTCATGCTTTTTCTCCTCGCAGTGCTTGGTCACCTGTGGAAAAGGGCACAAGCACCGCCAGACGTGGTGCCAGTTTGGAGAAGATCGATTAAACGACAGGTTTTGCGATCCCGAGACGAAGCCCGAGTCAGTGCAGACGTGCCAGCAGCAAGAGTGTGCTTCGTGGCAAGTGGGGCCGTGGGGCCAGGTACTGCAGAGCCCCGTGGGGCTCCGAGCCAGTGGGACCTGGGTGAGGGTGGCTGAGGCTGGGCGCTGCCCTTTCATCCGAATTCAGCAGCATAACTGTGCTAATTGATTTGCACACCAAAGCAGCCCTCTGGTCGCTTGGGTTCAGCGGATAGGCAGCAATAACAGTACCTGCCCTTTGTGCTAAATTTAATCTCTGTCATACTAAATTGGCCATGATTTTCAAAAAAGGGGTTTCCAAGGTTACGCTCCTAAATCCATATTTAGGCTCATAAATACATGGCCTAATTTTCACAGAAAAGCTGCCCCCATTGAATAACTTTTGTTGCTTTTAATGTTTTCCAGTGTCTGGGTTGGCGAGGGTTTTTTTCTGTTAAAATACAAGTTTCACATTTCTCCCAGAGTGTTCTGGCATTGGCTTTCCACAAAGCTGTTAGCTCTTGACTTAAAAAAACAGCAACAAACCAGACAAGTTGTCCCAGTCAGACATATTTCCTATCAGCAAAATTATTCATTAGCTGCTTGTGCTACCATGGGGCTGAACAACCAGTTTTAAAGAAGGATATCTTGCAGGTTGTACCAGACTCTGAATCTAATGTGTACAGCAAAGTAAATCATTTCAGTGCTCACACCTTCATTCCTGAGAAAGCAAGTGAAGCGTGTGAGGCACTGGTGGGTGCAGTGAGTTAAAACTTTGACCTAATTTAAAGCTGAAATGCATGAAGTGGAGAGAAACCAGAAGGGAAGCTGTGTTTTATTTTTGCTGCTCTTGCTGCGTGCTTAAATACAGATTGGACTGATTAATACTTTCTAACCAAAGCAGCTACTCAGACCCAGCACTTTTTTCTCCTGTCTGTCCTCTCCCCAGTGCACTGTGACTTGTGGCCAAGGCTACCAGATGAGAGCAGTGAAGTGTGTTGTGGGCACCTATGTGTCAGTGGTGGATGATAACGAGTGTAATGCTGCAACCAAGCCAACAGATACCCAGGTAAATCCTACTGTCCTATCTCCATCTTTTGCCAGCATGTGTATGGAGGCATCCAGGCTATAGCATCAGGGGACAACTTTCTGCAGCAAAGCCTTGCCCTGAACACCAGCCCATGCAGAGCAGTGCCTTGTCTGCTACATGGCTTTTGGAGTTTAACTGAGGCCACAACATTTGGGAAAGGGCTTTTTTTCCCATGTATGGAGACCAGTTGCACTACAGTCAAGGGGTAAAAAACCCACTTGTCATCAGCCATCACTTGGCATGCACGTCTCCAGTGTAAGTGAAATCACAGGAATGCAGAAATCATGTATGCCATTTGTCAGGAGCCACGCTCTCCCTTGCGGGGACAATCAGTATTAATTTCCTTTTTGGCAAGGACTACTCATGGAGTAAAGTCATGGCTATTCATCATTTCTGTCGCCAGACCTCCCAGGAGGTCCAGGCAGGACCAGAGCCCTCCTGTGGGGCACTGTACCAAGACAGAGGAGAATGACGTGCCTGTCCCCAAAGCCTCACATGCTTGCTGTGTGGTGAAGATCAGCACATGGATATAGGCAGTCTGGTGGGCTCCAGGGAATCAAAGGGCTGCAATCAGCAGCATAACCTTTATTGTGTGGGCTGCAGGTCTCGTGCTGAAGGAAGGGAGCTTTGAAGGGAGATAAAGTTGCTGCTTTGCAGATGTGTGTTCATACCAGAACTCTTAATGAACTTTCATCTTTTGCCTCAAAAACATCTGTTTTTAATGCATGGAGATGGCACATGGTTATGGGGATCCCTATTGTGGAATTCCTAATAAGTCAAAAGTCCATGGAGGGTTCTGCATATGAAGGCCTTGGGATACTGATACCGAGTTTTGCTGATTCACCAGGAGGATGCAGGGAGGAAGCCTGACTCCACACAGGCATGCAGGTCACAGAGCTTCAAGATGTTGTGTGTTGTTCATAATTACATTGAAGAGGAGGTGGTTTAACCAAAACATCTGCAAATTCTTTATTTCCCACTTTCCCCTCGTGTATTTCCTGCACAGGACTGTGAAATAGCTGTATGTCCTCCCCATCCAAATAGTCCCGAAGCCAAGAGATCCATATCAGGCATTCACAGGACACAGTGGAGATTTGGATCCTGGACACCGGTAAGCATGTGTCGTAATACTTTCAGGATTATTTTACAGTAGACAATGTGATATTTTTAAGTGTACTTCAGCAACTTTTCATTCCAAAGTCCTTGCCATGTGTGTCAGGAAACTTCCTAGTGGAGTGCTTGTTGCTGTTCCCTAGTGCTCTGCAACGTGTGGGAAGGGTACCCGGATGAGATATGTCAGCTGTCGGGATGACCAGGGCTCTGTGGCCGACGAGTCAGCTTGTTTCCACCTTCCAAAGCCATCAGCCACAGAAATGTGCACCGTGACACCATGTGGGCAGTGGAAAGCCTTGGAGTGGAGCTCTGTAAGCATCATGCTGTCTCTTGCAGGAGGGACTTATAGACCTCGCTGCTGGAAATGTGTTTTGTTAATCTGTCACACTTGCCCTTTTATAACTGAGGATATTAAGGTTTTCTGCTGATTGCTGTTAGCAATAACTGTCTTTCTGGTTTTTCAAAGCTGGAAATGTGACTGTGTCTCCTTTTCCCACTGTAACACAGTGCTCGGTGACTTGTGGTCAAGGTAAGGCAACGCGACAAGTGATCTGCGTCAATTACAGTGACCAGCTGGTGGATAGGAGTGAGTGTGACCCAGAGGACCTCCCTGCCACCGAGCAAGACTGCTCCATGTCTCCTTGTCATCCAAACAGCCATGACTACGGCAGGCCCATCCACCCATTCCTCTATCCGGATCATCGCCTCAAACTGCACCCCGGGGGCAGCCCGAACCGAAACCGTGCACATATACCAGGAGGCAATCAGTGGAGGATTGGCCCCTGGGGTGCTGTAAGTGCTTTGCTTTTCTTATTGCTGGGTTTTGCTCTTTGGTTTTGGTTTTCTTTCTGGACTAATCCAGTCTTTCATTATAGTCACCACGCAGGGAAAAGAGGGAGCCTTCTTCCCCCTGTCTGCTCTCTGCTCACAAGAGCAAGTGTTGCAGTAGTGCTCAGACCTCACTTCTCAGCCTCTCACACCTTGTGTCTCTGAGGCTTTCCAGGCAGAGACCTTGAAAGCATTATTTTCCATGAGGCAGAGGCCAGCCTCTGCTTCTTGGCTGTCCCCTGGGATATTTACAGCTGTGCAGAGTTGTTGCCAGAGCACAGCAGAGCCTTGATGCCAGCTCCTCTCACTCCAACCAGTATGCAGTGCTTTAGCATGGAAGTCCCTAAAGGGAATTAAGCATAAAAGGGATGTTGAACGCTACATTAAAGTCAGTGGGGATTACTCACCTGCTTAAAAGTAGTCTGGTGTTTACTTTCTTTGCTTGGTCAGCACCTAAACCATTGCGCTGCTATTAATAATAGCTGGGTTTTGAAGTTTAATGCCTGTTAGCTGTATTAAATTTCTAGCAGTGCATTCCCACGGTGTAAGGCACTGGGAAGGCTCTGGGAATGCAAACTTATTCCTGGACTCAACGAAGCTGTGGTCAATTGTGTCTTCCAGTGCTCTAGCACATGTGCGGGGGGGTTCCAGCGGCGGGTCGTGGTGTGCCAGGATGAAAACGGATACACCGCAAATAACTGCGATGAGAAAAGCAAACCCGTGGAGCAGAGATCGTGTGAATCTGGCCCCTGTCCTCAGTGGGCTTATGGCAACTGGGGAGAGGTGAGTGCACCATCTATCCTGGGCTCCCAGCACAGGGGAAGACTTTCATTAGCGGGTGGCTGAAAAATGGGAGAAGAGAGGGATGTTGTGGTGACATTTATTAGAAAGATTGGAACTTGAAAGGCAGCCTCTGATAAATGAGCGAACCCTAGCAACTGCTTGGTGGTGTTTTCCTTTCCATTTGTCATGGGGAAATTTTCTTCCCAAGCAAAAGCAAATTCTACAAAAATTGAGACTTTTTTTCTCTTTTTAAGAGAAGCCTAGTTTAACATAAGGCCTCTTTTTTAATAAAAACACTGGTCCCTGCTGAAAATTCATCTGAGATGAGCAATTGTTGATGTAAACCTCTGGTATCGTGTTGGGTCTGGCAGTATCATGGTGGAGCAGCATGAACAGCTTCAGGAAGAGAGAAGCTGAAGCAGCTGATGCCCTGTCTGAGTCTCATGAAGCATTTGGGGGGGGATTTGGCTGGAGTGGGTTGGTTGGGAACAGAAACAACCTTCTGAGGTGCTTATGCTTAGAGCATCCAGTCAGCAGTATTTTTGCTGCCCCGACGGTGATTGCTCTGTCCTCTGCTGACTTCCAGTGCACGAAGCCATGCGGGGCAGGGACAAGAACACGGCTGGTGGTGTGCCAGCGCCCTAATGGAGAAAGGTTTACGGATCTGAGCTGTGAAATCCTTGACAAGCCACCAGACAGAGAGCAGTGCAATGTGCAGGACTGTCCTAGAGATGCTGCCTGGAGCGCTGGTCCTTGGAGCTCGGTACGACCATAAACTCTTTCTCTTTGTGAACCATTTTGTGGATATCCCGTAACAACAGATTTAATTTGCTTCAAACCAAGGTGCTAATGCTTCATGTTTTAAGACTGCACTTAAAGAGGATTATTGACAATATATTCAGAATAACACCTGTTCAGGAAGGGCTTACATTAAGGGAGCTCAAGTCCTTTAATTTAAAAGGCACTTTCTGCTAAGTAGCCGCCTTTGTCCATTTTATTACACAGTGTGAGCGCTGTGCATTGTGAATCTTGGTTCTGACTGAGCTCTTTGCATATGGATTTAAACCTGGCGTTTAAGCAGTACATTGCCATTGAAGTGAAATTGTTCTGCTCTTTAATGGTAATGCTGCACTGTGCACCTACTGGTTTACCAGCCATGTGTTCTTTGCCAAAAGCAAGATGACCGGGTAGAATGTACTAAATTGCATTCAATTCCCAATCATGTACAAGTGTGTATAGATGTGTGTGCGTGTCCCTACCTGCCCACACACTGACCTGTATAGAAACACGTGTGCATTCGCACCCGTGCTCTAATTTCTGTTCCTGTGTTTATAATATGAGTGTGATGTACAGTGCAAAGGCACCTGTAAGATATTCTTGTGCATCTCTCTGGTTCTGGAGAGTGATTGTCTAGCCAGCTGCTGCTCTATCATTAAGTCAGCGAAGGATCAGCAAGGTGCTGGAAGGCTTAAAACCCTGGGAGTTTTCCAATAACAAAATAGTGTTTGGAGCAGAGGTGTCTTACACTGCTCCTTTGCTGCTGGAGGAGTCTGCTACAGAGATGCTCTTGTGAGGGCAGAGCAGCCCTGAACTGCAGGGTTTTGGGTCCTATTTTGGGTGCCACAGCTCTGAGATTCTCCCTGCCCAGAGTAGCACCCTCTGCTCTGAGCCCTGCACCAAGGCAAGTGCCACCTGGGGTGATTCTGAAGCGCAGGAGACCACAAACCTGTCCTTTTTGGAGTGGACTTTAAACAAATGTCAATCTTTATTGTGTATTTTGTTATAAAAGCATTTGAAGAAGTTTAAAAAAAAAAAAAAAGAATAATCTGACTCAAAAGCACTTTATAGAAAATCAAAAAGAGGCCTGTTTGTAATGCATTGGACTTCCTTAATTGTCACAGTTTGAAAAGTCATCTTGGCAAACCCTCCTCTCGTTCTGCGGGTGCTTTCAGTGACGCGGATGCCTTCAAGTAACACTCCTCTATATTTTTATCATACCTCAGTGAGTTCTGCAATAGCCATAAAACTGCTGAACTGGTGTTTATCTGGTGCTTCACCAGTACAAGCGGCAGTGCTATGAAATGTTTCATTTGAGGTGCTAATGTGTCCCTTGTCCGCCGATCTGGCTGGTGCTAACCATGAGCGAGGGGAGGTGAGCAGAGCTGGCAATGCCTGCTGTGGCTGCCCCGCAGGATTTACCTGCTGGGAGGTGCTGCCAACCTTGGCTACCTGTGCTGGACCATTTGCAAGAACCAAAGGTGTGGACAGAGCTGTGTTGCACTCTGGTGTCACTCAGCATTCAGCCTCTTCACGACTGTTTCAGGAGTGGGCTCCAGGTCCGTGCCTGCTCCTCGCTGCTGGAAAGGCAGGGTGCAGTCCTCTAGTTTGGTTTTGGGTTGTTTTCTTTTCACCCAGGAAAAATTCCCTGGACTTGACTCAGTCGTGTTAACTTTGGTGGGTTGTCCTTGCTCGCTCTCCTGGGAGCGGGTGGGATGTCAGGCAGACAGGTGGAGGGCAGGGGCATCCTGTCCTGCCTGTGGCATCTCCTCCAGCTGCCCGCAGGGCTCACAGCCCTTGGCCTCCACAGGGGAAGGGGCTGCAGGGCTGAGCCCCAGTCATTGCCACAAAGTGACCTGATTTTTCAGTCTTATTCACCAAGGTGTCCTTGGGCTCTGACACAGGGGACCCCAGAGCTGTTTGAAGACTGAAAAGTATCTGTGAGGTCCACAGGGCTTCATGTCCCTCCAGCAGAACACTCCATGTGTATGTCTACCTCGTGCTACTACTGTAGGTAGTAACGGCCAAATTCTTTGTCTGTAGTGTGGTGTCACCTGGATTTGCTTTAGCTCTGCCATTGGTTGCAAACATCATTCTGTAGCTGTACTTACTTCATCTGTTGGGATGGAGTGTCACTGCCATATTTTTTTGGTCACTTTTGAAACAAGAGTATAGTATTAGCTGAAACTTTTCAGCAGTATGGATTTATGTATTTATGTAAAAGTGTATTTATTTTTCCAATATTGTTATTTAATTTTATATAAATGTTGCATACCTTTATGATGTCTAATGTTAATGTTGAACAGTGAAAATTAAAGACAAGTAGAATGTAATCAAAAATGAATTTGTATAATGATTTCTTGAGTCTTTTGCTAAATTAAGATTATATACTTAGTTTTGGTAATTTTCGCTAAATTTTCTGGAATGGTACTGCAACGTTCCATCTTTTACTGGCTTTTCTTTTACTTGCTTTGTTCTCCAACAGAAATTGTTATTCTCAGTAATTAAACAAACACAGTTAAAAGTGTATGAATTATGAAGTTTGAATAACTAATTTCTCACAAGGATCTGACTGGCTTAGCTTTACTCAAGTGTCAGTGAAATTAGTGCTATAAAATAAATAGAAATTAAAGCAGAGAAAGTCTGAAGAGTCCAACCTGCAGTCCTTGGGCAAAATTCCATTGGGGTTTTATACAGTAAACAAGCCATTTTTATCTGGCTGGTTAAATCCAGCTTTGGAAGAGGTAACTAAATGGATAAACAGATTGTGTGTGTAAATGACAATGTTATAATGGGAGACTGGTGAGATGTCTTGTCATTATAATGTATGTTCAAAGAGGACTAAAACAAGGTGACACTTTTATTTCCTTGCTTATTTAAGAACATGTATTTGCACACTACAGAACTGTACACCATGTGATAGAACTGACCTTTTTATTAAAACCATGCTTTAGAAAACATGCACAGATTGTCATCAGAATACAGAGAGTGTTTTTTCTCCTCTGAATGCCTTATGGTATGAATGCAGGTCTCCATACGTGCTCTCAAATACCGAGAGGAAATCTTAACATGTTCTTCAGGATGAAAGAGATTATCACAGAGAGAATTGCCCATCACTTCATGTAAAACCTGAGGCTGGTTTTTAATATGTATACCCATATATATACCACATATATAAAATATACCCCTAACCTCACTTAAAACACTTCTCTTGGAGCAGATTTGCTCCTTGCAGTAATCTCCGAAACTTTGAGTTTACCTTAGTATCCAACTGTATCCTGATAAAATTTATGAATCTTGCTGAATTAACTTGTTGTGGGCTTCTCATTCTTTCCGAGTCAGGAAACGAGCACAGACGAGGTAAAACAATTTGGGCTTCACTGCACTGGGACAGTGATCATTTGACTTTGAACTGTGTATAACAGGTGGGTGGGTTTTTAGATTTTTTCCTTAAAAGTATTATAATTTTAAAAGTAGTCTTTGTCAAGTACTTGTCACCCTTGGGGTATCTAAAGTTTGAGCTGCTGATGCAATGGTTGTGTAGCTCTTAGTGCCTGCAGAACAGCAGTGTGTCCTTCCCAGCTTATCCCATAGATGTTGATATCGTAGTCTTTGAGGGCCTTTTGCTCTGATGAAGTATTGGAAGCTTAATGTAAAATAATGACAGTATTAGCTGGCTAGGCTCCAAACCGTTATTGTGGATGTGCATTCAGATTTGGGTGAGGACAGTGTTGCTGTATCCCCTTGGCAGGAAGCTGGTGGCATTGATGGCTTTGCAGGGCTCTTTGCAGGGACATGGTAGCAGCAAAGGGACTCTGAACTGGGTGGGAAGTAGAAGAACTGCCTGGCCAACATCTGTGTCAGGCAGCTGGCACTCAGGAATTTTAATCTTAAAATTGGTGTCAGTGGAAACTTCACATTATTTGTATTTAATTCTGTCAAAGTCCAAACATGTTGTTTACAAAATGCCTTCCCCATGCAGCTGGCTGAAAATAGGCTGTTCAACAGCAATTTCTCTGTGCCGTTGTTCTGATAGTGTTCTTAGCAGGCAGGATGTCAGCTCTCGCTAAGGCAGAAGTGATAAACAGGGACAGATTTGGTTGCAAGTATATATAACTCTGCTGTTCCCTTCCTCTCTTCTGCAGAAAATGGATTTGCTGTGACAGCAGCATTACTGAGCTGCTGTGTGATTCTTTACACATGTTTTGCAATAACAAAGCCATCCTTGAAAATGAAATGATAGGCACACTAAACTCTTCAGTCACTCAGTGATTCACGTTGCTTTTTCTGTCCTTCATTCATAACAATGAAGGTTTGGGCTCCGAGACTGCGACAGCAAGTCTATTTCTCTATAGTGCCAGGTATTATCAGAAAACTAATAAAAACAGCCTTACCCTGAGACCTGTGGGTGCTCTACTGCAGTAGAGGAAGGCTGCATGTATAGCCCCAGCACCCATAACCCAGGAAGAGAGATGCATTGGATGGCTTGCATGCCTTTAGAAGGCAAGAAGATTTAATAGAGCTGATTCTGACCAAAATGAGGGGTTGGTAGCCTTTGGATATCCCCAGACATCTGTCTGAAGCTGTCTCTGTCTTAGAGCTGTTTACTGCATGCCTAGGCTGGCCCACCAAGGCTGTTGTCCCTCTTGGGTTCCTGGCTGCCTCCCCTTTGGGATCTCGCAGACCGGCTGACTCCAGGGACTGCCAGTTTGTTGTGCTGATGAAAGGCAAGAAGTTGTCTGCTTTGGTTCCCCAGTCAAAAATAGGCCTTTGACAGTGCAGCCTTTCTGGTTTTGTTTATAAAAGCAAACTAGACCCTTTCCTGTACTCCCTGCTGCGTGACACTCATCCAGAGCATCCCACCACCAGAGCCCTTCAGCCACTGTCCAAAACTGCACATTCCTGGGCCATAACTGGGAATTCACCTGTTTGCTGCCTCATGGCCTTCTCAGAGCTTGTCCCAGAGGGTAAATGCAGTTGGGGTTTTTGTGTGAAGAGCATCTGCCTGTTGCTCCTCTGAGACAGTGGTGATGGATACTCATGCATCTCTTTCCTCAGCCCAGTGCCCACTGTTCCTGTTAAGGCTCAGACCACAGCTGGTGGCTCCAAGCCACTCACAGCTGGGTGAAGCCAGTGGTACCCAGCTGCCTGGTAGAGGAACATCACTTTATTCCTCTCTTGCTACCCTAAAATCTCCCATTTTTATTTTCCTCCATTTTTATTTTTTGCCTGCCATCACCATCTTTCATTGATACTTCTCTTTCTGCTTAAATAAGGAGAACTATATAAGTATACTTTTGCTATCAGTTCTCTGTCTCCTGTTTGTGAGTGTTGATGCTCCATGAGCAGGAAAACAACCATGGAAGCCTGTCTGCTACACTGCAGGTGAGGTTCCACCCTGGGACACTGTGCTTAACACTGAGCCAGCCCTTTAGTGATTTTCTGGATCCACTCTTCACAGGACTGATTTTCTGCAACTTAAAGCTCAGCTGTTGCAAACCACACTTCTCCCTTGAAAAAGCCCCTGTTGGCTTTTGTACCCCTTGTGATCTGATCTGATGGTTAAATCGAGGGTGTTTTAGTCTGATGGAGAAGCAAAAGGACTGGGCAGCAGTGTCCCCTCTAACCTCCCTTAATCTGATGACTAAATGCCAGGGAAGTGAGAGGGAAATGAGCTGCAGAGAATCTCATCTGCTCTCCTTCATTAGCCTCTCCTGTTGCTACTGCTAGGATAGACCAGTCGTTACACTCAGGAAGGTTATTTTCTTGTGTCTTGAAAATCTTCTCTTCCCTCCACCCCAAGATGGTGCATCTTTTGCCTAAGTTTCTCAGTGCACCTTCCCACTCGGATCAGGTAACTTCATTACTATTCACTGCTGTTTCTTACCAACCCATGCATCTGTCCCAATTTACTGTAAAATGCTTCTCTCCTCCCAAAGAACTGCAGTGGCTGTTTGGCTGCACTTGGTGTGCCTCTGTGGTTGCCTTTTTACGTCGCCTCTTACACGTTTTCTCACCTAAATGGTCATTTTCTAGGCTATGCATGGCTGGCCTGAACTCAAACAACAAGTGGTGAGGCTGCTGTTCAGTGATGACCTGATTCAGTCTTCATGTCCTGGGTGGCCCATCCATGGCTGCTGGCTCCATAAAGCCTGCAGACCTCCTATACCTGCACACCTGCACACACTCTCACACACACAGGAGAAATAAAGCAATACATTGAAAGGACAATTGCTGGGAACATTTGTCTCCCAGAGCACTAGCTCTGAGTGCAGGAATCGCAGTGTGCATTAGACTGCAGGGGACATTTTGGAGCAGTAACACACTTTCAAGGATGAGTTGTGAAGCTGAGCATCTTCAGGCAGATCCCTGAGCTGGGCATTGAGCAATCTGTGTGGTTTTGCCCATATTCTAGAGTCATGCTGTATACCCCACGCTGCAATAATTGCAGCTGCTCAGATCCTAGGGATTTAGAAACAAGGATATATAATGATGAGGGACACTAAGCACAAAGAGTTTTACTGTGTTTCTAACTTTCCTAGTGACTGATTTGTGCAGCTATTAAGGAAAAATGATGTAGTCAGTTCTGTTCCAAAGGCATGTAATGCTCTATTCACGTTTTAATTTTACTAGCTCACAGGGGAGGTGAGTGAGCCAGCAGCAAGGATGAAAATCTGCCTGATGCCCAAGACCGTGTGCAGGCTGAGAGTATTTATCCCTAGCACATTAAGCCAAGATTTTTCTTTATAAAACTGGGGAATAAGCAGCAGCTCCATGCTCCTGCAACCCCCCTGGTGTGATTCACACCTGTGAAATAGGGCTGATGTTCTTTAGAGAGCTCTTTACTTTGTGTTTCACTCCATCTGACATGAAGAAATCCTGTTCTTGAACAGAACATCTAAATGGCATTATAATACAACTTTTCACTAAAAATATGAAGTGTCAGTTAGCCAAGGAGCCTTGCTGCTTCAATTGGTACTCTCCTGAAAGTGCCACAGCATGGAAAATGGGCTTCATCAGTGCCTTCCACATCCCATTATACTGGTGCACTTGGGTAGCTCACACATCTCCTAATTTGAGAAAATGGCATCTAACACCTCCCTCCCTGGAGAGACCTGCAGTGGCTCTAAGGGAGCTTTTGCTTTTTTGTTGTCCAAGGTAAATAGTGTGGAGTGGGGCAGGGTTGCAGCTTTTAGGGTAGCTCTGTGTGCTTACAGCCCTGCTGATTTCTGTACCTGGTGAAGTCTTTGTACATTATGTAACAACAGGGCAGGGGAAAGGTGGGGGGAGAAGGTGTTACTAGGTGGATGCTGCAGAAGAGGAGATGCATGGCTTCTCCTACTGCAGTTGCCTCTTTTTTCACATATATCTTGCAAGGTTTCCCAACTCAGGGAAATTATGGTATTGACTTTGGTGCTCAGGGCTTTAAATCTTGCAGGAGTTAGAGAGCCCAAGAACATTCTTTCCGCTGGGCAATCTGTGCTGGAGGAATGGGCTCCAGACACACCAGTCTTTTCCCTCTGCTGCAGCAACACATCAAGTTGGACCCTTTTCTTTGAGAAATTTTCCTTTTTGTTTGGTTATTTTTGGTGTTTGGGGTTTTTTGGGTTTTTTTTGGTTTTTTTTTTTTAATGTGTTGAGACATCATCCAAGGCACTCACCAGTCCCTGCAGCTGAGTTTGGGAGTGGAAAGGCAAAGATTTAGTGGATTGTTTCATTTCTCCCTTTTGCAGATAATCCCTTGGGAGCTCTGTGCTGAGAACAGAGCTGCTGTAGGATGAAGACCCTGTGAGCACTGCAGAGGCAGGGCAGGCCAGCATGGATGTTCTCTCTTGCCTGTGCCTGGGGCAAGGAGCGCTCCTTGGGGACACTGGGGCAAAGCCTGCTCTTGTGTATACCAAGAGCTGTCCTCCAGCTCCAGGAGGGCTCCCCAAGGCACTTCCACAGGGGTTGTGGACAATGCTTACAAACATATTCTGACTACACATTCCAAAATCCCTAATGTTCATGCGGGTTTTTTTAGTCATCCCATTTCTCTGGGCAGTCAGCATGGCTTAAACATTTCCAAAGCCTCCTTTAAACTGTAGTGTGGCACTTTAGTGTGTTTTGCTCAGGTCTTTCATCCATTTGCCCTCCCTTGAATGTAGAGACCCCTCGTCCCTTTTAATTGTACAAAAATCACATGTATTTCCTGGCCATGTACCAGCTAAAATCGCCATGACCATATACCCTTGGGTGTGTTAAGGTATGGCTCCGTAGTTTGTCAGGAAAGGAAAGCCAAGCTGGGTGACTCCTGCCCTGCACACATTCCCACCCCATGGACACGGAATTCTCACCGTGCTGATGCAGCCAGGCGTGAGACCACGCTAAAACAGATCAGTGGAAGGAACAGGGCTTCAAAGCAGCAACAAATATTTCCTAAACATCTCCTGAAATGCTGCACTCTTGCATTAAGCCTGTTGCTTGTCTTCCTGAAGCCAAGGGAGTTACCTGCTGAAATACCTTGCTGTTGTGAAGCTAATTTGGTTTGGATGCCACAATGCCTCTGTTGCTGGATAGCACAGAAAGGTTCAGGCCTTTTAAGACTTCCAGTAAAGGTTCAGCTGGTGAGGAAGGATCCAGGCTTTCCTTGCTGGTGTGTCTGCTGATGTCCTTTGTGCTCAAGAGACTTCAGAAGTACAGAAGTCACAGGGCTGCGGTTTCAGCATCTGACAGCAGCAGTGTAAGTTGTAGTAAGAGCTGATACGGACTAGCACGATGCTGAAAGGTAGCTATGAGGGTGCACTGTTGAGCTCTGCTCATAGCTGGAGAAGTTTGCTGACATCCAGGAGCACAGCCCTCATGGAAAGGGGGTGTAAAACATCATAGGACTCTGTTGCTTTTCTGCTTTATTTCATCCAGCACATGTTTTGTCTCAGATTGTTGGAAAGGATGAACCAGGGCTTGCTTGTGAGTGCTTACTTTCCCTATAATCCTTAATGTGGGAAATCTAAACCTAGAAGGATTGATTTTAATTTCCTCCAAAAAGTTGCTCCTGGCAGAATCTGATAAAGCCATTTTTAGTCTTAATTCTTCCCAGCCCCCAGCCCTGCCTTGGTGAGCTATCGGAGCATACCTATCTTTGGGAATTCATTTGGTGATCACCACAGCTTGCATTCATTATCTCAAATACCTCCCAAATCGTCGGCTGATGCAAGGTGGACCTGAAAAGTGGTCTGACAGCATTTTCTGAAACTTTTTTTACTTCTGGGGGAGAATGTACCCGGGTTCTTGCTGGGGATATGCCTCTGCCCTGTGTTGAGCTGTCCCTTCAGTGCATGGTTTACTACAAGCAGAGTCATTCCATTTCTCCTTGATTGCTCTGTGCTGCTTCTTTCTTCTCACCCAGCTCTCTCACTTGTGCCCAAGGCTGTTGAGACCTTTGGGTGCTGGACTGACCTCGTTCCCAGCCCTCAGCCTGTCACCATGAGCTCCCAGTGCAGAAGAGCAGGTCATGGTCTCCTAAAAGAGGGGCAGAAACTGGTCTCAACCAGCCTGAAATTTTGTGTAAATATTTAAGAGCTTTTGGGCTACATACTCTGTTCCCTGCTACCAGCCCGGTGAATCAAGTAGCAGCCTTTCTGCTTTAGAGAGGTCTTAATGAACAAGATGTACCCTCACCTTCCAAACGATCGGAGTAGGAAATGCAGCAAGGGTTGTTTTAAAGCAATTTACACGTACTTGGTGAAACATAATGATCGTTGTCATTCCTGAACTCTGAAAGAGAAAACAATTTTTTTTGTGGAAACAAAAACACAAGCTTTTCTTTGTGCTGGAGCAGAGCAAGGCATTGCAGGAGATATTTAGCATCGTGTTCTGACCTTTATGGAAACAGCTGATATGGAAATATTTTTGTCATATTTATTTAAACTATTTTCTTTCATTGATATAAACTAGGCAGTATACTTATTTGAAAAAATCAGCAGCATGCCAATCTCTAGTTCTTGGCATGTTAACAACACTAATCATGCAATAAATATAAACCCCTTAAATCTGTGCTGAATGCTTTGATCCTAATGCTCTTAGGAAAGTCCTTTTGTTTTTGTTCTCCCTGGAAAGTACCAGGTGTGACTGTGGTGGGTTTGGGAGATAATGAAGATAATAACAAGAGGAAGGTTCGGTAGAGTTTTAGTGTGACGGCTATAGTTGATTTTTTGAAATAGTATCCCTCTATTATTTTATGTGCCACAAACATTTTGGTGGATTTTTTTATAGAAACACCACAATGTGTTGTTTTCACACCCTTCTCCGTGCCTGGCTGTGCTCCCAAGCTCACCCAGGGGTGCTATTTGCTGTTGTACTTCAATCACAGGCTGGAAACAGCCTTTCAGAGCAATTTTCCCACAGGAGTGTAGGCAGAGGTGGGTGACCACGGGTATGCCCAAG
The DNA here is from genome assembly GCA_035221455.1 of Xenops minutus. NCBI lineage: Eukaryota > Metazoa > Chordata > Aves > Passeriformes > Furnariidae > Xenops > Xenops minutus. The sequence goes on from JAWWEE010000021.1 coordinate 6,997,675, forward strand.
TGATCCTTGACTCTAGGAAGCTGCTTAGCAAAAAAACCCAATAAGATACCTGGCTATACCTTAAAACCAGTGCTTAAACCCAGTAGTTTTTCTGTTGACTGTGAAGAGCCGTGGATGAGGCTGCTGTTCCACAGAGAGCCAGCTGTCTGTCCCCAGCACTTGGGAGCATTTTCTATAGGGGGTGGGGGAAAGGAGAGAAATCAAGAAAAAGAAAGAGAAGTATGAAGGGAGTGATTTTGTCTGTGCTAGTCAAATGTTTTAAGGAGGGCAAGGTCCAAGCTTACCTCACTGTGGCACTGTTATTGATAGATACCATGATCAGCAGCAGCGTTTGCAGCAGTGAAGAGTCCTGATAATGAAACGAAGTTTCTCCAAGGTCCAGAATAGATGAGGCTGATGTTGGTAGCTGGTGTAGCCCTTCCCTGACTCACGTGGCACTGAGATGAAGCCCACTATTAAATTATTCTTTGCATGTGGCTCACATATGCTTAAAATGTACGTGCCAGATAAAAGCTGAAAATACCTGACACGAATTAGATGGCAGTTATGAAGTAGACTCTTTGCAAAGGAATTTTCAGTCTCTGATACTTGGTTACATTAGATTATCCAACTTTTCTTTTCTGTCAGTGCAAATGAGATCATAACTCAAATGTGCATGAAAGCAAACGGGTGGTTTAGATCTGAAAATGCACAGCTGCCTAACTTTGATTTATATTAAAGGCAGACACAGAAATGATTAATTCCAGCATCCTGGGAATTACATTTAAGTATTAACAAAATTAGGCAAATTATGCCTCAACCTCTGAGTGCACTGAGGTATGCATGCAGACTTGTTGTTTGATCATGGGATCGTGAGATAAATGTCAGAATCAGGCTCCACGCCAAAGTTAAGCATTTTGTAGAAGGGGAGTAATAATTTTGGAAATGACTAGCACCATTTGTGATATCAGATGTTTATCAACCAGCTTCAGGTCCTCAGAGATGTGCTTGTGTTGTTGCACAATGGGGTTAGTCTTTCTTTGGGATAAGTAGTGGATCCAATGTGTTTTTTAAATTAAGGAATGCTCTAGGCTTTACCAGCTTCGGATGTGGGGCAAGACAAAGTCCTGATCAAGGCTGTAAATGTACTCGTTGGCTTTGGCTGTCACAATAAAATGGCATCAACTGGGAAGGAGAACACTTACCGAGGAGCACTTGAATTTTTGCCTAAGTATCAGTGTTGGTCTTTAGTCCAAAGATAGTAAATGGATAAAGTATTACAAGTTTACAGCTGTGTTTGCTAAGATTTGACATTTCCTTCTTATTGATGTTTGTTGCCTGGGAAGAGAATGAAAAAATGAACTTCTGATGTAATTTGAAGGCTTATAAAAATAAGATAACATTAGCTTGGTATTTTTTTCTGTTGATACTAAAGGAAAAAAAGTGAAGTTTATGGACCTGGGTAACTTGTGGAAATTTTATATTGTTACAAGGGATGGCATTTCCTCTCTTTCACAGTGCAAGATTGAATGGTACTCCTTGGGATTTTGGCCTATCTTGAAATTGGATCTGGGCTCAGGGAAACTCAGAGGCAGCTGTCTCTGCTGCAGCCTCTCACAGGAGCATCCTTAAAGGCTCTGACATCCTATTGATCACAAGGGACCTCAGTGGTCTTTCCTTAATCTGTAACACTCCTGCAGCAGGAAAACAACCATTTTCAGGACATCGTTTATACAAACTTTTAAGCAACAGTGTCTGATTTTAAGAGTTACATCCATTTCTCTCCACACTGGTCTGACCTTTTCCATTTAGGAGCAAGTTGCAGCTCTCTTGCTCATTCTTTGTCGCCCGAATGAGTTGTAAGTTGGGCTCTAATATAAAATATGCACAGGTGTCAATGTATATGCCAATTTCAGTTCTAGTGGATCTTCCACAGCTGCTACATATATAAATTTTTTAGGTTTCAAATGTATTTGTAGGCTGGGAAGAGCTTGAGCTGGAGTGCATGTCTTGGGAAATATACTTATGGAGTGGCTCCAAAATGAAGGCAGAAGCCTCATTTCTGTGTGCTTCCTCCATTCTGAAAAGAAAGCAGAACATTTTGTATGAAGAGGTGGTTAAAACAGTGTGTTTGCACTCAAGGATTAAACCAGTATGCTTATGACTTAGCATGTAATGAAGAAATTGAAGCTGAGTCTCTGGGTGCAGCATGCTGAGTAAGAGGCTTGTTCTACACGAAACTGTCATATTAAATTCTTGTCGTGATTCCAGACCCCTTTGATTCCTAAATCTTTTGGAGGAGACTAATCTGAAATCAAAGTGAAGTTGCTTGGGGTTTGCATGCCAGAAGTGGTCACATTTGAAAAAGTTCAGTGAACCTGCAGAGGGAGGTTGAAATTAGTTGCTTCACTACAAAGCTTACAGCTAACATACCTGCTGGTTTGCTTTTTGCTTTGATTCTCCAGGCTCTGCCTTCTTGCCACCTTCTGAGTTGTTTTCAAAATGCATAAATCTTAAGGATGAGCATGTCCTGGTTTTGGTCTGTTTAGTGAAAAAAGAAAAAAAAAGTCAGTCTACAGTGGTAAAACAAACACAAGCTTTAGTACCAAGGAGGAGGAAAGGCTGCACTTTTCTGCCTTGTCTTTTGTGCAGTTATTTCCCTCTGTGAAGGTGCACATCACACTTTAGCCTCCTGATTTACCAACATTTGACATCCCTTTGTACCACGGTAAATGGAAATGGTTCCTTTCAAGTTCTTCTAAGTAGATACTGAGGGCTCCTGCCTTGATCCCTGTAAGATGACTCTGCTCCTTTGAAAGGGCTGGAGCAACGCCAGGAATCCAGCCTGTTAGCCCTGCTGAATGTCAGCTGCTTTCTCTGTTTTGATATTGGCATTTTGGGGGGCTCTGACCAAGAATACCATGCAATATTAAGTGTAAATGGGAGCATTTCCAGTGGTTAAATGCTGCCCTTCTGTACACACCTCAAGCTTTGTGTAGCCTGCCAGGGACCTGGGGATGTGCCTTTTGGTCCAGTTGCAGGAAAATGCCCTGGATAGCCATGGCCCCTGTATGACTGTGCAGATAGCCCTGTGTGAAAGCTGATCTGTTGTTACTTTATATTTACAGTGTTCTGTCTCCTGTGGAAGGGGCCAAAAGCACCGCAGTGTGTACTGTTTGTCAAAGGAAGGGGGACATGTAGAAGAAGAGTATTGCAAACACCTTGCTAAGCCCAACGTGCAAAAGAAATGCAGAGGGGGCAGATGTCCGAAGTGGAAAGCAGGAGACTGGGGACAGGTGAGACACGCTGTACACCCTTTTGCACCCTTCGGTATTCTTCCTCCGTCAAATTGGTTAGGACATGATTTTCCGTTCACTTCTGTCCTCTTGAATGATTCAAGGATAAAAGCTTTTGGGCCAGATCCTGGTGTAAAACAGTGTAGCTTCATGGGCAGCAGTGGAGCAGCACTGATTTGTCCCAGCTGGAAACATGGCAACTTGATTTTAGTGTCTATCTGAAAGTAAATTCTTTATTGTGTATTTTAAGTTTCTGCTAGAAACGTCATTAGTATATAATACTAAAGGGAATATATTTATTTATGCTTTTAGTATTATTTGAAGATTACATCTCAAGCAAAATCTTCCTCAGTTTTGAGAAATCTGAACCTAATTCATTATCAGCTTCCTGAGAAAGCTTAGAGAATAATCAGAGCTGTTCATTAAAACTGTTTTTCACTCCCTTTGTTTCTTAACAAACTCATCACTTGATTTTCCTCATTAAAAAGTCAGACAGTGATGTATAGAGCAGAGTCTGCTGGAAATGAGAAAGTGCTTGGAGTTATTAAGAATCTTGCTTGCTGAAAGCATACCTTGAATCCTTGTTTTTCTGAAAATAATGTCTTTGTCATCACCTTGAATCTGCTGCATCACATTTTTATCTCTGAACCTTGCTTTTCCCTCTACCTCATTAGTGTGCTAATCAGCGGAATTATTGAAAATCCCAGACTAAATGAACTGTTAACTTGTAAAACATCGTGTTCCCTTGCAGTCCGTCTTCCAAATTAAGGTAGAATACACAAGTTCTTGCTATATGCAAGTTCCCTGAAAACCAAACCATTAACATTGCTACAGGCACACATGCAAATGTTAGGACTAGGACAGCATGCTGTTGTTTAATGTCCACTATTAAAAAAGACAACAAACCTATTGATGATCGTGATTGTTTTCAGACTTGGGGTTTTGTTTGTTTTTTTCCCTAATGCTTGCCTTTGAATTCATAGCTTAGGAGTATTTGCCATTATGTGGGTAAAGTACTAAGTGTTCATTCAAAGTGGAGGTTCCCTTTCTGAGGTCTGGGTTCTTTACCTGAGGTATGGCTGGGAGCTTCCAGCCTGTGAAATCCACACTACTGCTCCCATATTGGAAATTAAGTCAGTATTATTATTGCCTTCATTACCTGCAGGACTGAAACCTCAGTTTTATACAGCATCTGGACTGAAATGGAAAGCCATTAGATAATCTTGTCATATCTGATTTGTACCTTATTTAAAGTGACTGCTCCTGAAAGCAATTTTTTACAGCTAATAATTGTAAACATCATAATGTAATGGTCTGTCGATTACATTAAAATACACTAATATTAATTGATAAAAGTGTTTTAAAATTCCCAGCATTCCACTGTATGATGGTAGTTAATTTTACGCAAGTGGAGAAAGAAACTCAATCTAATAGGAGGATGAGGTGATTTATGGCCTGAGGTAATCTCTCATGACTGGGCAATTAAGGAATATTTGTATGCTAATAGTAAGGCTAAGAATAGGCATTTCCAGGAGTAGCACCTCAGCCCAAGTCCCTGATGCTGGATATGCTCAGCCAGCCAGCATCTTGCTTGGGGAAAAAAATGAAGGGATAGAAACACTTATTCTACAGTATCAAATTGGGCTTTTTAGAACCACATGAAATGCTGTGACACGGATCTCTGAGCCTCACTGGTGCTGGCCCTGTGACAGATGAAGAGCTGGGGCTGTCAGAGGTTTGGAGCGCTGGTTGTGGGTCCCTGGGTATTTCAGGGCTTTGCCAAAGATTTAATGCCTTAGACCCGAGCTGGATTTAGGTGCTGAGTTTCTCATGAAGAGCATGAAACAGGCAGGAGTTCAGCGCTCTGAATATCCAGTAGATGAGGGTATAAAAAGGCAAAGAAAGTCCGTGTCACCTTCCCTGTCACCAGTGCCACTGTTGCAAATAAGAGCCATGATCAGTTTGCACTTAGATACTATCAAAAAATATAAAGCTTTCTGAAGGTCTAATTGCCTCAGAAAGATAATCCCAAAGCTGAGCCGCTGTGAGCTGGCTGCCTTTCACCTGAGTAAACCAGCAAAAGTCTGCGGGAGAAATAAGCCAAGGTTTTCCCATCAAAATGCATCCTTGTGTTGCCATATATGCACAGGACCTGTTGCATGTACCTTTAGGGGTTTGGGGTTTTTCTTTGTTTTCTTTTCTTTTAGGGAAAAGGAATGATTCAGAATATCAGGATTAAAAAATACAGTTAGAATTTAAAACTAATCCCAGTTGGACACTGACTATGCTGGTGCTTCTCCGCTCACAGGCTTTTTTCTCTTTGGATGTTTCATAGTCAGGGGGTGGTTAATTCTTTTCTAGATTGTTATGAACCCGCTTCCCAGCAGCAAAGCATTTTTAATATATTTGTAATAACCAGAAGGGAAGGAAAAAGGCTCCAAGTTTCAAATGTGCTTTTCCTAAGTGATATCAACTATAGCCATTTACCTTTCACTTAGCAAAAATACCAATATTTATTCTACTGTCTGGTATTTACATATTTCAGTTACAGCCTGAAATTGGACTTGTTTAAAAACACAGGCAGGGCACCAGGGAGAGCTTCTGGCACAGCCCAGGGACCAACCTCCCTCTCCCCAAACCCTGTCATACACAGCACAGGCCATGGTAAAAGACCCAGTGTCACCTGTGCTCCTCTATACTATTGTAACTGGGCATGTGCTTTTCAGATTGGTGATAAATGCAAACCAAAAGGCATTTTAGAGCAGGGTAGGCAAACTGGTATATATGCTTCTCCAAGTTTGTGGCCATTATTCAGTTTAAGTGTCCCCTATGGAATGCGTAGGACAAACAGTGCTGTTAATCCCGGGGAGGCAGCAGCACAGCATATGGGAAACGTTTGCATCACCAGTGACAGAAATCCCACTGCTTTCTAAAGCTACACAAAGATACTCCCACCCTCTCAGAGAAATATCTGAAGCCAGAGGAATATTCACAGTCAGCTTTTCTTTGTCCTCTTGGCTTTAAGGGGCATTAGGATAGTAAAGCAAACAGCATTTTGGAGAAATGCTCTGCAGATGAGGAAATTACATCCCCATTAGGCACCGCTTAATTCCCTGCCTTAAGAAGGCTTGTTTTTACTTGTATTGCAATAACAGGCTGTGAACTTGTTTTCTTAGTTCCTGATATATTAATAAGGTTGCTTATATTAGTTAATTCAGCTGTGTTTAAATGCATACATTTGATTTTTACGTGCTTTCATCTATAAATGCAAATTCTCTTTATTTCAAATCTATATAGTAAATTGCTGTGACTAGAAAGAATCTGTATCAGAGGGATGTTAAGTACTGCTAAACATTATTCTGCAGTCACAACACTAAGAAATGTTGTGTGAAATAAAAAATAAGCTGTTAAAAGCATTATAGTAGAGATAATAATTTGACGATGTCTGAGAAACTGAGTAATTCTGGCATTTCTTGCTGTGCCTAGAAGTTGGGAGAAATGTACCCACAGTGTAATGAAGGAAACATGAAATGCAGTTAATTTCAAAAAGACAATTTTTTTCACAAACTAACAGAATTCCCTGCCTTGTGTGCATGTGCATGTTTAGATACTTGCTGAAAGAAATCCAAGCTGTACCACACCTTTCCCCATCTACTGCTACAGACTTTCTTCTGTACAGTGCAAGTTTGCTTTCCATTAAAGTCCACTCTGTTTGTGGCATTTGATATATTTTGAACTATTACTTTTTTGAGGGAGTGCCTGAGCTGCCTCTGGGGTGTCGTGATGGTTTAGCAGTGCCGCTGTCTCCTGAGGATTTTGCAATAAAAATTCTGGCCGGGAAGTCCTGACCCCAATGAAGCCAAAAGCAAAAAATGCTCCCTGGCTTCAGCGGCGCAGGGACTTCAGCCTGTCTGCAATAATTTCCCCTTGCGCCATGAAAAGCTTCACCTGGAAGAGTGGAGCATCGCTGCTGTCCAGCCCAGAGCAGAAGGTGAACCCCATGAACTTACCGGGGTCCAACACTCACCTCCTGTCCTTCCCTCCAGTGCTCCGTGTCCTGTGGTCGGGGTGTCCAGCGCCGCGCCGTCCACTGCCACAGCGGCACCCCGAAGGCAGCCGAGGATGCCGAGTGTGACCCGGCCAGCCGTCCCTCTTCGCAGCGGGACTGTCACCTCCCCGAGTGCCCCACGCACCGCTGGGCAGCCGGCGAGTGGCAGCCGGTAAGTGGGACCCCCCTTCGCCCGGCCCTGGGGTCACCGCACTTGTGCGCTCAAGCGCGGGATGATGCTGGAGACGGGGTCACTGCTGGAGGGTCGGGGTGTCGGGGGTGCGAGCTGGGCTTGCCAAAATTAAAAAGAGCAGAGGGAATGCTCATGCGTGCTGGCTGGAAGGGGGAGAGGAGAAATACCTCCGTAGGGTTAATTTATTGCTTCGTGCTGCCCTGTGTTTGGCTGGGACCTATGCAAATATTGAGCAGGTTTTGGGTAGGGCAGATTTGGGTCTGTTCCCAGAGGCAGAGAGAGCCCTGCTGCGCTCCTCCAGCTTGAGCTCTGTGCCTGTGGGTTTGAAGGAATCAGGGAACAGTGGTAATTCTCATTTTCCTGCCCCATTACCCCACGCCCTTTTGATATCCCTCTCCTTTCACTGAGCGCCCGGTCCATGCTCCTTTGTCAGGCCATGAGCAATGATGAGATGTGATATCCCACAGGAGATGGTGCTTTTCTCAGTGACTAGGATCAGTCCCCAGCAAAAACAGCCTTTTAGGCTGGAGCAGGGATAAAGCTGCTGCTCCAGTGGTTCAGGGAGTGACTCCAACTCTCCTTCAGGGTGGCCCCAGGGCTGGTGGGTGGTAGGAGGATGAGGGGACTCTGGTCAGGAGGAACCCTCCTGTGGGCTGCCCATGGGGTGCCGTGGTAGTCCTTAAGTATGCAATAGATTTTGGCTGAGAGCATTCAGATCAGGCACTAAAATTATTCTTTTCATTCTGGATTTGTTCCATTTTTAGCCATCCCTGGGTGAGAGTCCTGCCCCAGTGCTCTTCCATCCCTATCCCACTGTCCCAGGCTCTTCTTGCAGTACAGAGACTGCCAGCCTTGGAAATGGGAGCTGACTCCTGTGTCACACAGCCCGCAGATGGGGCCACTACTCCTATGGAGAGGGTGTTTTCATCATACAGGGAGAACGGGGTTGCCCTCCATGGGGATGCAGGGGATGGAGCGGGCAGAAGACACCCCCCACCCAGGTGCATCACCCTCCCTGCAAAACCACCACTGGATCCAGTGACAGGGCAGCAGGGGCTTGACCTTGCACCCTTGGAACAGCAAAGGTCTCACTGGCTTTGGAGGTGGGTGATCAGAGCCTGATTCTGGTCACCCTGAAGCCTGCAGTGCACAACTACGGGGAGCAGGAGAAATATTCATCAAACAGGGGTACCCAGCATTCCTTGGCAGTCAGGGAGCTTTTATAGTGCTCCTGCATGGCCCAGAGAGGTCTTGAAGGGGGATAAAATTGGTCCAGGTCTCTTTACCTGTCGAGACAGTGTAAAGAGGCCACTGTGTGAAGGAAAGCAGAGCCTCCTGCTCTGGTAACAAAAAATGGAGAGGAGCCACTGCCCTCCTGCTCAGAGCTTTGGTGTTGGCAGACACTTTCAGAGCCTGCCTTTATAGTGTCACTGGAAAAAAAGAAGCAGAAAAGAAAGGAAGGAAAAAGAGGAGAGGTTAGGCAAAGCAAATTTACTGACTAGAGAAAAAGCAGCTCGCTCATGCAGAGGCTGTGCAACTTTTCCACTGCAGCAAGTGAAAATTCGAGGTTAAGGCAGCACTTGCTTTCCTCTGATCTCTCCTTCCCCACAAGCCCATTCTTAGTTCCTTACTGCATGGAGCATCCCAGACTGCTGGGTGTGTGACAGTATCCCATATCCCCTGACAAGAGCAATACACACAGGTTTAGCTTCATTTTCCCAGTCTCAGCAGTGGTAGGAATTTGGGTTTATAGTCCTGTGTAACCCAGCCCACGGGTACAGGAGGCCAGAGGGGACTGTGCCCTTTCCCAGCTTCAGGGAGCCGAGGTGTGATGGGAACCAGCAGGAGGCAAAGCCGAGCTGGCCATGCAGTGGTACCCGATGGAAACATCCCAGCCTGAAAAAGAAATGTAGGAATGGCTGAGGGGGCTCAAGCAAATTCCTTGCAATGAACTTTTGGTTTTACAGAGCCCATTAATTTCTTCAACTAATAAATTTACAGGCAGCAAAGTAGGTCACCAAACAGCATGCAGTGCTAGTCCTTACCTAGTGGTGTAATTAGCCCTGAAAAACCATGGCTCCTGCCCCATTTTTTCATAGAATCCTTAAGGTTTGAAAAGACCTCCAGGATCACCAGGTCCAACTTTCAACCAAATTTTTCCCTGTCTCCCTTATTTTTGCAACTTTAAAAGCAGTGGTGAGAGGCCCCTGCCTGCTCCCACCCTGCCAAACCCTTGACAAGAGGTGGGTGGTGATGTTTTCCTAAGTTTTCCAGGGCTTCCCCAGTTGCACTCTGGAAATTTTTAACACATTATGGATATCCAACAGTAACCATTAGAAGGAAAACACAGGAGGTGCCCAATGTGGGCTCGCCCCTTTGGCTGACTCCAAGCAGTTCTTCTTTTGAGCACTTCTTATTTCGTTCTGATGTACCCAGTAAAAAAAGGAATAGCCCCTTCCTCCCGGCCATAAGTACTGTTTGTGTGTTATTTACAGTGAGGAGGCACAGATTCCATTAGTATTCTCTGAGCAGGAGCAGCAACGAAAACCTAATTGGCATGAAAGGCGGGATGTAGAATAACATCCTAGTGCTGTCTTGTTCTTGATTTCTTATCTTTAAAGGGAATCTGTCAAGAGGGTTTTTTTATTGTTCCTTTCCGTTGTTGTTTAGAAAAAAAGTTGGTCCTGCCCATGTGAAGGAATAGGGAACTTACTGGAAACCCTTTATTGCTCTGTTGCTCTATCACCATTAATTACCTGTTCTGAGTGCCCACACCTGGGAGAAAAAAGGCGATAGAAAGAGCTTTGCTCATTTCAGGAGTAAAACTCAGACCAGAGTCACAAACGAAAAGGGAAAATTGGGAGAAGGGTTTTTTCTTCAGTATGAGCCTCTGTGGAAGGGCAGTGTGTGGCTCTGGAAGCTGCAATGCAATTCTTGAATCCTTGACATTTGCCATTTGAGGGGACATCGTGCCATCCTTGCCTGATTTAAATTGCAGAGTTACCCAAGGCATGTTCCAAGTGTTCATGGCATGGGAGGTTCATTTCTTCTCTGTGTCAGATTGTGACTTTAAAAAAAAGAAGAAAACAATGAATGCTTTTGCAAAGCAATGCCTTTGGGGTTATTCTAATTATTGTTATTACTCTTCTAAAACAGTTGCAGAAGTGCTTGAAATGGTCCTTAATTTGAACTGCCAGGAAAATAGTTCAGAATTTGGGAAATGAGGCGCAAGAGACAAATATTGTCAAATGCCTGACCTGTTTTTCAGCTTTTGCTATCAATAGCTGTTATACCCTGGCCCCACTGTTTTATGTGAGATTTAAATCAGTCTTGAACATGAAATTTCATACAAAATCTATCACTGTATTGAAAGGAATAATAGTCTTTTCATGCTAGCTGGACTGTCTGCTTTCTACATGAATAATGCTTTATAACCTTGGGGTGGCTGATTGGAAGCTCTGCAGTGTTTCTCTTTGATTTAGTTTACAACAGTCTCACTGTCTTTGGGCCGCATTTAATATTTCAGTGGGGTTACTTGAATTGCCAGTTACCCCTAAAAATTACAAATAATCAAACTTTAATTTACTGATTATGACAGAATGTGCCGAGCTGGCTCGGGTTTATTTGGCCACACAACTGTTATTTGCAGAGAAACCCAGAGCAGGCTGGCTTGTGCTTGAGTGTCAATCTCTCATCAGCAAGTAATGACTTTAAATGAGGATGGGCTTTTGATGTGATGTAAACAAGGATGGGCTTTTGATGTGATAGCTCTTCGTGGTTAAAATCAGAAGATGCGTTGATGGCATAGAGATTGTTCATGCTCTTAAAATTAAGTGTGAGCCAATGTACTTTTCAAAATTAGGCTTAAATATACATTAAGGGGAGGAGACAAAATTAGCCCTGTTTCTTCTCACTTCTTGGAAGGTGTCTCCTTTGGCCATCAGCAGCTGAGGGCTGGAACCATTCAGCCTGTGCTGGTCACCCCTTGCTGGGCTAGCAAATGCCAAACCAGAGACACGGGGAGCTTTGAGGATCCCGTGGCCCCACTCTCACTGTGCTGGAGAGTCTCTCATTAGGAGGGGAGCAGGAAGGCTGGGGTTCAGGCTGCCCCAAAAGGTGGCTGGAGAGTGCTCAGGGAAGCTGTGTGATGATGGAGTGTGAGTGATGCCACATGCACACACAATGACCCCCTTTCAGTTTTACTTATGTAACAGGGACATAATCAGAGATGGGCAAATATAGGACAGTTTGTTTGCTTTCTGGGGAAATCACACTCCAGCAAATTCCTCCACCCCCTGTAGGATCGCCATGTTTCAGCAAAGACCTAAAAGGAGCTTCCACTCCAAGGACTCAAAGCAAAAGAGTAAATAAGGTTGAAAGCACACGAAGCCCTTGGGGTCTTTTGGCAGACTGCAGATTTTGCAATGTTGACTGTTGCCTAAGAGCTCCTAAGTTATTCCTTAGGAATAAATGCTGCTTTGTGGGGCTGCCTCTCCTTCCCCATCACTCTCCACTTTGCCCCAGTACTAAATATTTACATCCAACATGATGTTGTACTTGTTGTGGGTCTCCTGTTTTACTGCTCCTGCCATGGACTGATCTGATTTTTCAAAGTTCTCACATCATTTACAATCTTGATTCTGACAGCTAATTACAGAAACAGAGCCCTGACAGTGCCTGCATTTTGCAATTAGCTGAACCCACTAAGATCTTGCTAATTGTGGGCCAGCCAGGAGAGCAGGAGCTGCTTCAGGGAGGCTGGAAATGATGTTTGGAGGGTAAGACTCTAACTAGATTAAACTGGCACAGTCCTCCGAGCCTAGGTGACTTCAAACAGTGCTTCTGTACAGATAGGGATGGTCTGATTGAATGTTTTATCCTTTTCCTTAGGGGAAGACATTTCCTACATGTTCTATAAAATGATTATTTTCATGCACTTTTCTCCTTGTTAATCCAGTTAGTTGAAAGTGTTAGAAGTCCATTACAGGCGATAACTTTAAGAAAATAGGGTTTTATCCAGACAGCTGCTCTTACACTGATTTATTTTGTTTTATATGTACTTTTTCTAAGATGCTCTCCAAGCACAGCCTCACAGCCAGGCTGGTTTTTCCAAGACAAGAAGAGAAAGATCTGAGTTCTTAAAGTCTCCAGAAGGCCCTGGGGAGCAGTTGTGCTCGGCTGGCATGGTTTGCTCTTAATTTCAGGCAGGGCAATGAGGAGAATAAACCCACAGGGCTGCCTCCACTGCAGTGGTTGCAGAGTTGTGTTCAAGGCCAGGCTGGATGAAGCTTTGAGCAACCTGGTCTAGTGGAAGGTGTCCCTGCCCATGGCAGCGGGTTGGAACTGGATGATCTTTAAGGTCTCCTTCAACCCAAATGATTCCATGATGATTTGATGATTCTGTGTGCCCCCACTCCATGCCAGGGCAGAGTGCTGCTGCTCGCCTGTTGATGGGGACTGGGGAAGGGGCTCCCCCCACACCAGCCACAGCCAAAGGTGCAGCAATGTGGTTTTTTGGAAGGGGGATGGTTTTGAGTTGTCATTCTCCAAACAATTGTATTTACTAGAGGCTGAAATGATGAGGGTTGGCCCCTTTCTTTTCCCCTTGCCCCATCTCCTGGTCCCAGCATGCCTGTTCCTGCATCTCTTGGTCCCATCACAGCTGGACCCCACATCTGCCCCTTCCCAATAGCTGCTACCTCGGTTTCTCATCTCTCTCTACATCTTTGATTCAGGTTAGTACCTCCAGAGGTCAGGAGCAGTTTGTCACTGGATGTTCCTGCAGCACCTGCCACAGCAGTGCCCTGGTTGAAAATTTGCCTCCAGGTGATACCAGTGGCAGACACCAACATGAGGCACAGAGACATCCACTCACTTGGGCTGCTGGGAGGAGGGCTCGCTCCAGCTGGGTATTTGTTTGCTGAAGTCCCCATGGGTTGCCTGAGCTGTAGTTTCTTGCACACAGTGCTTGAAGACGTGTGGAGAGGCATCCCGGTACCGCAAGGTGGTCTGTGTGGATGAGAACAAGCAGCTGCAGAACAGCGGCTACTGCGACGGCAGCAAACGCCCCCCCGAAATGGAGAGCTGTGGGCTGCCCCCCTGCGAGTACATCTGGATCACAGGAGAGTGGTCGGAGGTGAGTCCTCACCCCTGTCCCTGCACAGGGACCAAGCCACGCTCTCGTCCTCAGCGCTGCCCTTGCTGAGGTATTGCAACCCAAATCAACAGTGGCAGGGCAGTGCTGCGTGCTTTGATTACTATTTTTTGGGTTGTTTCTGTGTGCAGTCTCCCTTGTTGGAGAGAAAGGAGCAGGGCTGTGGGAGATGACCAGGATATTAAAGACTAAAAGCAGCACACTCAGGGTCCTAGCTAATATCTGGAGGCAGTTTTCTTCCAAAGCACATCGTGTTCAGCAGGCATCTTCTTTGGTCTTTTGCTGGTTTATTTCATTCATTTATTTATTTATGTAGTTTTATTGCCATCCCCTCCTGGAGAGCTCCAGGACCCCATGAGCTTTCCAAGGGTCCAGGCTTTCCTGGGGGAAAGGTGAGCCTGGATGTGACTGTGGGGACACATCCTTCCTCGGTGCTGTCTTTGGCAGGAGTGAGGACCCAGAGTGAGCAAAGGCAAGAGATTCACCCGCACAGCTGGGAGAGGGCTCAGCAAGGAAAATAGATGAGTTTTCCTTGCAGCAGGCACTGCATGCGGGAGCACCTGGGCTAATCTCAGCCTGTTTCCTTCTGCAGCCAGTGAAGGATTACTTTCAGTTGGAGGAACAGCAGAGGGAAATGACAAGGCAGCTGCTGACACAGCACTGATTAAAAAGAAAGAATAAGAAAAGGGAAAAATGCAACGAGATGAGAATATCTCAGAGCAGCCTGGTCTCCTGAGTGGTTTTCTAAGGGAAATATTGAGCTGCCTGTGAGGCTGGAGCCCTGACTGCCCCTTGCCTGAACACCCTCTACCCACTCCCAATATCTGTGACCCTCTGGGACCACTCAGGCCCATGAAGACAGAGAGGTGGGAGAGCACTTCAGAGCTGGAGCTTGGCTCTCCCCAGCTCCCACTCAGCTTTTTGATGAGGATGGCAGAAGCACTGTTTGTGTTCTAATTACATGGGAAAAATTCTCTTTCTACCAGTTGCTGCCAAATACCTGCAATTCAGGGTCAATCTTGACCATTTTCTATCTCTGCATACCCCATGGGGAAAAAAAAAACAAAGGAAACCAACTAAATAATAGAGGTATTTCTGAGTTCCTAAGGATCTTCTGCTCATTTCTTTGCACTTGGGAAGAAATAACATGAGCCCAGGAGCCAGTCTGGGGTAGAGAGTCCTGGACAGCTGTAGGTCCAGCCTAGAGAGGAACTGGACTCTCACAGACAGTGTCAGGCACCAGCCCACTTGTAGTAGCCACTCACAATACTCATGAGTGACTTTACTAGAGTCTAGTGATCCCTTGGAGCAGCTTGCTGTGTTACAAGCTGGCAAGCCTGCTTTTCCTCCCCATTTTGGGCAGCCTTCTTGAAGCATGTGGTGCTCACTGGCGTTTCCTCTGCCCACAGTGCTCCGTCACGTGTGGGAAGGGATACAGGCAGCGCCTCGTGTCCTGCAGCGAGATTTACACCGGGAAGGACCACTATGAGTACGGGTACCAGAACATGGTCAACTGCCCTGGCACTCAGCCACCCAACATCCAGCCCTGCTACCTCGGGGAATGCCCCGTCTCGGCGTCCTGGCGCGTCGGCAACTGGGGAAGCGTGAGTTTGGCAAACTTCTTTTTTTAACCAAAAGGATTGGAACTAATTGATTTCATTTTTTTTTTTGTACCAGGGAAGCAGACTGAAGGTTTGGCAGGGGAATATTTAAAAGCTGCCTAAATTAATGTATTGAATATTCTAGTGCAACAGCAGCCCCACTGTGTGCTGGGTTCCATGCTCCCGACTGAACCCCATTGTCTGGAAGAGCCCCCGCAGCTGCAAGCAGAGTCACAATGTCCATGAAGATTTGGATGTAGCCAAAATTTGTGGCAGTGTTGATGGTCATTCTGAGTGCTCAGTCAGAGAGAGGGATCATTGCAGAAAACAAGGGTTTGAAAGCCTTGTGCTGGGAGGATGGATGGATCGCTGCACTCTGCAGTTGATCCCACTTGGCCACATGTATGAGCAAGACTTGGGAGCCACCAATAGTCCAAAACACTAGTCATTTGAGCTTTAAAAGGATTTTTTATTATTATTCTTTTTCTCCCCCTCCTTCTTACAAATGCTGGGACAGGGCAGAGGAAAGAACTTGGCCTTTCTGCTAAAGTTATTTGTGTTAAGCCTCTTCTGGGACCTGAACTACAAGATCAAATTTTAGTTAAGGTGATACCATTTCACTTCTTTAGGTTTCTGACATTCTTTGAAATGTGATGTTTCTCCCATAAACTTGATTTATTAGCCCAGCTGAGGCATTTGTAGGAATTTGTCAAATATTTACAAGGCAACAAGGGTCAAGTCAAGCAATATGTAGTGGAAGTTGTCACAGTAACTGGCAAAGTTGTTGGCAACCAAAGTTCCTCCTGTACCATAGGAAAATTCAGAGGCTCCCTGCGAGTCAGTGCAGAGGATGAGCTGCTGCTTGGTAGCTCCAGTAACTTGTGCAACTTCAGCCTTAAGATTGCTGTTGATTTAGGCTGTTTGAGGTTGAGCCAGTATTAGCACAGATTTAGCCATTTTTCCAGTGGGTGAGGGGAGAGAAGATTTAGAGGCTTCATTTTTTTTGGTGCAATTTGGATAGTAAACAACAGTCTATGTCATGTGTGTTTGGAGCCATGTCAGTGACCTAAGCAATGTCTCCCAGGCACCAGGAGAGGATTTCTACCATTCAGACCTTCTGGTGAACATTTATCTCTTGTATATTCTTCCTAACATGAAAAATAAACAATTTCACTTGAGCACATGGTTCACCTTAACCAACTGCCTCATCCAGCAAAGTGTGCAAATGCTAAGTATGGCAGTCTTCTCGAAGTAATCAATGATGATGATAATAATGAAGGAATTAATAATCAAAGGGATTACTCATTTGGTTAAAATTAAGCCTGTGTTTAAACACTTTGCAGGATTGGAGTCTTTGCAGCTTTCTCTTGACACAAGAGTTCTGGAACCCAGAAGCCCTTGAGATAAACCCCAAATCTCTGTCTTGTGTCCTGCAGTGCTCTGTCACCTGTGGAGTTGGGGTCATGCATCGGTCAGTGCAGTGTTTGACAAATGATGACCAGGTCAGCAGCTTATGCCATGTGGACCTGAAACCCGAGGAGAGGAGGACGTGCCACAATGTCCATGACTGTAAGTCTGTGGATTTGCACCTTCCGTTGCCTTTCTCCTGGCTTCAGCATCTTTTCCCATCAAACTCCTAAAGATCTGCAGTATTTCCAAGCATTAGGAGCCATCCAGCTCAGCTCTAAGGCGCATCAGGGAAACCTCTGAGAAATAAACAAGATGTTTTGGATGCCTCACAGTGTTCCAAAAGAAATTTTGATGTACAGTTGCTCGGTAACTACAAGTATTTCTGTTTTGTTTTAGGTGAATTACCAAGGAATTGCAAAGATGTTAAAGATCTCAAAGGTGTCACTCAAGATGGTGAATATTTCCTGCAAGTCAAAGGAAAGACGTTAAAGGTGCATTTCAGCAACAGAATGATAGTTAATGCACTTTCCAAAGGTGCAAGACAACCCTGCATGTTCTTTTCACTTCCACTCTTGGATTTTCTACCTTTTGTCTTCTCAAAAATGCCTGTACACGTGACAAAATTGTCCTCTCTCTCAGGTGTATTGCTCTGGGATGCAGACTGACAGTCCAAAGGAGTATGTGACCCTTGTAAATGGGGATGCAGAGAATTTTTCAGAGGTGTATGGATACAGGTAAGAAATCCTGTAATCATGAGCTTCACAGTGTTTTTGTTTTTCATGGCAATATTTTCCGGTCATGAGTAGAAAGGGTTTTCTTTTGATTTAGATTGCATAACCCGACCGAGTGTCCGTATAACGGGAGCAGACGAGAAGACTGCCAGTGTAGGAAAGATTACACAGCAGCTGGGTTTTCCACCTTCAGCAAAGTAAGGCTGGACCTGAACACTATGCAAATAATAAGTGAGTAAAAAACAGGGCCTTGCCATTAAAAAAATGTTTGTCTTACACAAATACAGCTGTAACTGCAAGTGAGCAGTGTACTCTAGTGAGCAATATTCCTGAGCTTTCCTGTTAAAAGCTGCTTTTAAACTTGGTCACCTGTTTGCTGCTTTAAGCTTGGAGACTGCAACTTGAGTACATCAGAGATGCTCATATTATTTCTCTGTAAACCAGGAAAATATTAAGCCAACTGCTAGTGCATCTGCTCTGCAGAATGAGTATTTGCATGCTCCCAGCAGGCCAGTGTATTTTTGAAGGATTTTATTTCATTTGGTCTCCTATTTTCAGACTGGACTCAGACACAGAGCTTAACCAGGGAGGAGCAGCCCCCTCATTTTACACAGAAGGGTGTCAGGAGGTCCCAGTCCAGGGGATTCCACCAGGGTGGGGATGCTGCTCCCTATGGCCAGGGCAGAGGAGGTTCTTGGCAGAGCCAGACCATGGGGAAATAACTTATGTTGAGAGTGATGGCGGTGGGGACATGGATTTGCAGGGGAGAAGAGGGCTGTAGCTGTGCAATATGATACCCTGTCTCTCTTGTCATCCCTGGGAGCTCGGGGTCATCCCACTACCAGAGAGGCTGTAGCATCCCATAGGGTTACAGTTTCAGTCTCCCTGACTCCAGGGATGCTATCAGTTTCCAGCAAATGTTTTAAAAATACAGCATATTGTTGGGAGTTCATTCAGTAAATAGCTGAGGGTTTTTTCAGCAAATCAAAATCCTTCCTTGTAAAACTACTCTCTATCTGATAAGTGGTTTTTATCACTTAATTTTCAAGACCTCCCAGTCTATCAATCTGTAAAAAGCTACTAATAATCTGTAAAAGCTCCTAGGTAAAGATCTCAAAGGAACCACCCTCGGGGAATTTGATACCAGCTCCCTTTGAATTTCAAAAGGAGCTGGGCACCCACCTCTGTCAGGCAGGAGCTATCTCACATCCCCATCTAAATGAGTCTCAGTTACTTCAGATCCTTCCAGAGCAAAATATCCCAGTTTCCTTTGAAAACCCGACCCCTGGGCTGGGGCAGCCAGGAGAGCAGAGATGTTGTTTGCCTTTGTTTAAAAAGGAGATTTAGGAGTTCCTGTAGCCTTCTTGAAAGTGGGCAATTTTCTGATAGAAAAATAAACCCCAAGCCATGGGTTCGAGTTTTGTTGTTATTTATACCTTATTCCTAGATCACCGGTGGACTTAAACTGAGATGTAAACACTGAATGTGTAAGTGTCCTGTAGAATTCAGTGCTCGTGTGCTGGGAGTCACATGTGGGACGAATGGGGAGATTTAATATTAAAAATCTAGTAGTCTTGACTCTCAAGATTAATGTATGAAACCAGCTCTAGAGAATTTAAACATTAGCAAAGAACGTGTTTACATTTATTTTATTTCTGTCCATGCATCTTTCTTCCCATGTTATTCACCAACTCTTCTCCACAGCAACGGATTTGCAGTTTGCACGGACACATGATGGACGACCTGTTCCTTATGCCACTGCTGGGGACTGCTACAGTGCTGCCAAATGCCCACAGGTAAGTTTGACAAGAGCATTTCATAGGAATCGGTGCCATTTGTTATGTTCAGGCCCTCTATTAATTACTGCTGATCACATCAGCCCGACTTCAGTGAGTGGCACATTCTTATCTCAGCGATCAGAAAGTTTTACCTTTGTGAACATGAAGAAATTACTTTCCATTTTCCATATTACCAGGTCAGTGGCTGGCTAAGGGACATTCCCTAAGGCCTCAGTCAACAGTAAAGGAGAAAAGGAAGGAGAAATAGGCTATGAGAGAAGAACTGGGCTTTGCATGCATAGTTGAAGGCAGGAGGATCAGTCCATGACAGGGCTTGGTGGAAATGCTGGGCAGGGAGAGCAGGAGGGAGTCAGGCCCTCAGGATGCCCTGGGAACCTGCCTCTGCTCTGCAGTCTTGTACCCACTGAAACCAGTTTGCAGGGGTGCAGGAAGGTGGGAGAGACAGCCCCTCTGGATGGGGGGGCTGCACAGACAGCAGGACTCCTGCCATGCCAGCCCTGGGGGAAATACCTGAGAAGAAGAGGGCATTTATGGGGCAGGAACAGGTTGGATTTCTGCTGCTGGAAAGACCACAGTGGTACCTGCCAGCTGCAGCCCTAGTGTCCCCAGTACCCTGCTGTTTTCTTTGACTGATGGGACCATCACTGACTGTGATTTTTGGGGCTGTGACATTTGGGGCTGCAAAAACACCAACAAAGTGAAGGTGGTGCAGGTGCATCAGGGCAAATCCAGCCTGTCCCAGCACCATGAGTTGCCCAGCCATGAAAGCATGGAGTAGGACATGGGCTAAGTTTCCTCCTCAGTAGCTCTATGAGGTCATATAGGACATCTAGCCCAGCTGCTTGGAAAAAATATGCTTTTTGAAAGTCTTTAGGAGATAAATAACACTGTGTTATAGGTGGCTTGCTGCATGTCCCCAGCACACCCAGCTTTTGTGGGGCTGGGGATGAGGAGTGATAAGTGTGGATAGTCCAAGGTACTGGGTGGCCCGTGTTGGCAAAGGGCATTAAGCAGGGAGTCGCAAGAGCAGACGGCAGAGGGCAAACCTCTCCATCTCCTTCCCTCTCTGCGTTTGGAGCTGACACTTTTCTGCACAGCTCAGCGGCTTAGGGATTGACTTCTTACCTCAGGAATGCTCATGAATGTTAATATCCGTCCACTTGACCCAGACAGTTTGCTCCTCGCAGAAAATCAGCATTCCCAAGGCAGTGAGTGCAAGGAGCAGAGCTAACAGCCAGCTGGTACCATGGGCGTGCTGGGCTGCCGGTCCAGCAGTGTGTCCAAAGGATTCTGCTGTGGCTCCAGAAATGGGCAGGGCTGGGGTCTGCCATGGGAGCACAGGGAGGGCTGGGGGGCAGAGCATTGGATGCTGGCATAGTTCTTAATTTTCCATCCATTTTTCGCGTTTTGAAGAAGGGTGGAATGAAGCGTTTTAAATAAATAAGGAAATTAATGAGTTATTAGTTTACTGAAGTCCCGAGGGGGGAAAAAAAAGAAAAAAAAATCCCAAACCAAGACACAAAAAACCCAGTGAAAAATAAGGACAAGTGTGCCCTCTCCAGTTGAGGAGGGAGCAGTGACAGCGGCTGCGGCAATCCCTGGAGTCCCTTCCCATCAGCTGCTGGAGCAGTCAGGCTCCGGAGTTTGCCATAGAAAAGCCAAGAATGCCCTCAGCTGGCAGAGAAAAAACAGTGCAAAACCAGGAAAAAATAATGCAAAACCGGGGTAAAACAGTGAAAATCCGTGAATAAAAGGCAGTTCAAAAGCAAGCTGAAGCCCCTCCTTCTCTGCAGCCACGAAGCAGAAGGAAATTCCTAATGAGAGCCGTGCTGAGGTTTGTAGAATGGTCACAGCAATGCAAAACAAGGAAAACATTGCTGGCAAGATCCTGTTGGAAGAGTGACCCTGTGGCATGCCAGGAGGCCAAAGCACAGCGTTTTGGGATAACCAGGCTCTTCTTGTTTTTCAGGGTCGCTTCAGCATAGACCTTTATGGGACAGGCCTGTCCCTGATGGGAACAGCCAAGTGGCTCTCACAAGGGAATTACGCGGTGTCGGAAATTCAGAAATCCCCAGTAAGTTGTCACTTAAATTATGCCTATATCTGCTCATCAGAAGTTTTTGATCACCATATTGTCATTCATAGCAACATCTTCCAATAGAGCCTAACAGAAAATGAACATCTGACATTAAAGCGTTGCCCATAATTGTAGGTGGGGGGTGAGGCCCTTGCGAGTTTTACTTGATCAGAGTTATTGCAATTAATTAGTGAGCCTGATTAACAGTGAAGCTGAAAACACTGAGTGCTGTGGGGTAGACATATCCTTAATTAGATGTCTGAGATACCCAGCATAGAGTGTGCCTCACAGGGCTGGGCAGCAGGATGAGGGCATGCAGGGTCAGAGCTGCAGAACGGGGTTGGACCTGCTGGAGAGTGTCTGGTGCCAGGAAACTGCCCTGAGTAGCAATTGTTTCTAAAACGTCACTGATAAAGTGTGGAGGACATGGACCTTCCTGCTGGGCTGGGCTGGGTTTGTCTCCTTGGGAGGAGAGTCTTGAGTGACCCGACTTCAAGTGGGCTGGGGTGCTGCTGGCATGCTGGACAAGGCACCATCCCCTGCCACTGCCTGTGGCTCTGCTGACTGGTGGCGTCAGAGTAAGCCAGGCATCCCTTCAAGATCACTCCACAGCCAAATTTGAATTTGTACTGCTTAATTTGCCTATCCATTAACACCTCTGTCACTGTGTGGCTTCACTCTGTTGCTTCTGTGTCACGTTCAGAAATGGTGGAAAACCAGAATTGCTTTTTTGACTCTTACTTCATGTGAGTCATCCTGATCGCCCCTGTTAAACCTATCCAAAGGAGGGCACCATAATCATTTAACAAAAAGCAATTTACAAAATACTCTCTTGTACTGTTTTCAGTCTCCCTGGCTCTGGGAAGCCCCATGAACCCCTAAGCCTCATCTGTGCTGGTGCTCTTAGAGGAGAATTAAATACTAGTGGTCTGATCAACCTGCAGGTAGAAGAGCACCAGCACAGCCCCTGCATGTCAGTTCTGGCAGGTGCTTTGGATTCTCCCTTTCAGAAAGGAGAAGCCCGAGCAGACAACTTTGAGGTTGCAAACAACATTATGGCTGGCAGAATTAAAACAAACTTTAAGGGACAGGGATGCTTAAAGATCCTTCATCACCTGGTGGCATTTGTCAAGTGATGTTCCAAGGGCATAATTGCCCACCGGAGCAGAAGAAGGAATGGCATGGTGAGAAGAGATGATAGCAGCCTGCTGCAGTCCCAGATCAATAATGTCAAGGGCAGGGTGGAGCTCGTTTAAAAATAAATGCTTTGTGCAAGCTTATTCTGTGCTCAAGTCCAATTTTCTGGTAATTGAGGGTTGAATTCCCCTCAAGGACTATCTGTCCATTGTAATGACCAAGAGGAGAAAGATTCTGCAGAGGTGGGATAAGGAAGGCCAGATGGAGGTATCGATTTCCTGACTCAAACCCAGAGTTGCACTATGCTTGTGGGGCTCATCTGGAGACCAGGCCAGCCTCAGCACCGCTCCAGATTTTCCTTTTCTGGCTGTGGGAAGGGGAGGAGAGATGGGACCTGAGCAAGTGGCATTGCCTTACTCCATTGCTTTCTCTCCCATCTTGTCTGTGGAGCCACTCCAGGCCTTTCCCTTCCAAACTGATGTTTCTTGGTATTGCCAGCAAATACCCTTTCCATGCCCTTCCCATGTTAAGGCACAGTTGAGGAGTTGTTACTGTCCCAGTGTGATTTTGCTCTTGCATGAGTCAAGTTTTCCAATCATTACTGTTATTCAGTGTGGAGCAAATCAGAGAAAGCAGATATCTTTGAGATATCCCTCCAAATAGCCTTCTCCTTGGGCAGCTTTCAATGTAACAAATCAAAACTACCCTTCCTTATTTGTGTCCACCATCTGACCTGGTAGCACTGAAGTGAATTACATTTGTGTGTATTTGTATATAATGATGATTTTGTACATTGATTTAGGCATTGTTTGTTTTCCTTCCAAGCCGTTTTCTATTAAAAACCCTGGCTAGAATAACCTGGATCTGGCCCTTCCACAGTGTGGAGTTCCTGAGCCCTTATTAAGGTGTTATTTCTGATTTTGCCTGCAGGATGGTACCAAAGTAGTAGGAAGATGTGGTGGTTACTGTGGGAAGTGTACTCCATCATCTGGAACAGGCCTCGATGTTCAGGTTTTATAGCGATGGTGAGTTCCCAGCAGCTTCTGCATGAAGGGAAACCTTCCCAAAAACATCCTGAAGGAACAGATCAGGCCATGTTTGCAAAACCACTTGTGCATTGAGTGCACTGGGGACAGCCAAGCACTCCACACAGCATCCCGGTGGGAACCACTGCTCCCCCAGTAACCCTTATGGGTACAGCACTGTCAGCTGCAAACACACCTCCCACCTCACTGGCACTTGCTTTGGCTCCACTCATGTGTCTGTCTCTCTAGTTAGAGGTTCCAGAGCTGAAGATGATGCCCCTTGTCTGTGTTTTCCAGGTTGTCTGGGAGCAGCCAGTGGAGATGAGATGGATGAAGGATAGCGATGCAATACCTCTGCCTTCCACTTTTGTATCTGTTTATGTGTGTATATAGATTGCATATTCTTAATGTACAGTATAATATTTATGTTTGGGATTATTTATTTTGATTTAATATTTTTGTACGTAAAATCATTATATTAAGGCTGCTTTTACTGTTTTTATTTTTTATTGTCAAATTCTGCAGTCAAACCACTGCATTTTGTATACTCTACATTATATGTAGCATTATGACAAGTGATACTTTATTGTCACTGTATTCAGTTGTTTACTTTCAATCAGTAATTTTCCTTCAGTTATGGGCTGCTTTGGCCCTCCACGGTGCTACACAATCTGCATAGGGGTATTTTTGGCATTTCAATCTGTCTTTATGTAAGGAAAATAGCAAGATGTGCTTAAATTTTATTTTTAGGGATTAGGCTGACAGCACTTAAGGAAAACATGACAATGAATACAGTGCTAGTTGCATTAGCAATCTTTATCTTTTAGGTATGTTTTGAATTTCACATGACCTCTGTGGCCAGTGCTAAAAGTGCTGGTTTGGTGCTAACATGATATTTATTAACGCTCTGTAGTTTTAGTTAATCCAGTGCCTTTATCAGTGAAAAAGGGCATAAAGCAGAAAAATTGTCAGGCGATTCAAATCAGTTGAAATCTACCACAGGTTTAGGAAGATTCCTGCAGATGGATCTTCAGCTCAAGCCTGTTTTTTGTAGGGCTCTGAAGTGAACTCACTTTTTAAAAAAAAGACATCTTTGTCTCCTAATTGCATGTGCCACTGTGCTTCCTGGCTCCATCTGGAAGCGGGGTATTAACTCATCCCAGACAGACTGATCAGGCCATATGTTTCCCTGGGCTGTGCACTCAGAAGTGATGCAGTTTCTTACAGACTTTGTCACAAAATCCTAGCGTGAAGCCGAAAGCATCCCTGCCGTGCTGCCTCCACGGCAGGGGATGGGGGACAGCACGCCCAGCCAAGCCACCCCTTCTCTTGGCCAGGGGACTCCATTGCAGGCACCTGCAGCATTTCCCTGGCTTCCTACTCACTCCCAGACCATCTGCAAAGGGAGGCTTCAGCGCCGGCGCTGCCTCGTTTCAACGAGATCACTCTGTACTTACAGATGACTCTGCTCCCCCTTCAAAAACAAGCTGCTTTACGCCTACTTCTGTGTTGCCTCAGATCTTCCTGGTAAGGCATCTGTGCTCCTTGCCTCTCCGCCATCCTGTGTACAACCAGACCTTTAGTGTTGGCTTTTTTTTTAATATAAATGGAAGAGCCATTCCCCATAGGGTAAATGGCTCCTGCCTGTACATAGCCCTCTGCTTGTGGCACGCCACGCTTTCACAGAGCTTTGTAGCACGTTGAACGGGGGTGATGTGACCAGATTATTTTTGTAGTCTATGACTATGTCCCTTATCTCTTTCTCCACAATTTTACATAGTGATAGGAAGATGCTGCCCTTTCACCTTATATGTCAGGGCAGCCAGGAGCACAAAGTACAAGGAAAGGAAGCTTTTCAGCACAAAATTGCCAGCAGTTTGGAAAACCAAAGAGGCTTATCTGCTACTCCAGATAACTCTTGCCATTTTGGATGCAAACAGTTAACAAACACAACCTCGGGTTCTTGTGTGAGTCTTTTACAGAGCTCCCAAAAGGATGTGTAATCAGGCTGTTACAAAACAGTTGGATCAATGGTGATAAACGGTCTGATCCCTGGATTCATAACCCGTGTGTGTGCTGGGCTGTGTTCAGCCTTTGGAGTGAAACCTGTCAGCCTGACAGTCAGGGATCGACGCCTTCCTGTCAGCTGGGAGACATCTCACAGGCAAGCAGGGCTGTGTTACAGCCCAGCAGCTAAAGAACTGGTGATCACAAGAAAAGGGAAAAAGGGAAAGGGGAAAAGGGAAAGAGAAAGAGGAAAAAAGGGAAAAGGGAAAGGAGTAGTAATGGAATAGTGATTTTTTAAATAATTGCTTATGTGTAACTTCCGTAGGTGAAAAGGGAAAATTGCACTATGAACTTTAGAAAGAAACAGTGGTGCTTAGAAAGTACAGGCCTATTATATTTTCTCTAATGAAGTAAATGGCTATTTATAAAAAAGAAATCTTATTTTGACCTGTACACGTTCATTTCTAACATATAGTTTCATAGCAGCTGTTAACAGAGCAAGAGAAACCTAAGAAAATACTGAACAAACTATAAGGGAAAAACATGACAGAGCACTGATCCTGTGGTTCGTTAATGGGCATCATTAAATAGAGCAGATTTTGAGGACCAGAGACAATAGACATTTCTTGTTCAGGAAACAACTCTGGGTTTTGTATATCAATGCCATTATTTTTCTACAAACTGGGGTATTTTTTGCAAGCACTTTCCTGTACAGTGTTTCTTTTCTTTCTGCTTATACTCAAAAGGAAATGAAAAGACCCATAAGACATGTCTGTATGGTCTTGCTGTATTTGCCATCGCATTTCAATACCTGTGTGCTATTATAGAGGCAAAATACTTTGTACACAAGGGAATAATACATTGAATGGTAAACATTCCTTTCTGTGCTGGTGTTTATTTCCAAGCTTTGGGTTCCTTGTTCGATTGTCCCATGCAAAAGAAATGAGGGAGGGGAGGAATATTGTTTATATACAGCTCTGCCCCAAGTTCACATTGGAGTCTGTGGACCAGGGGCCATCTTGGAGAATGGCCCTGAACAACCACTTGTGTCCTGCTGGTTGGGTAAACTGATGCTCCCCAATTTCTGTCCAGGAAAGAAGTGCCCCAAGGTGCAAAATGAACACAAGCACATCTCAGAGGTGCCCCATGAGCTACTCAGAGATGCCTGGTGACCAGCTGGTGCTGCCTTCAATGACCAGGGACATCCTTTGCTATGGGGGTGATAAGGGAGACAGTTCATTCTGCAAACGTTTTCAAAGGATGAGCTGGGATACTGGGCCTGGTCCAAACCACTAGCAGTGCTATTGAAAGAAATGTGGAAAACAAAAATCAACTTTTCTAAGCTAGGAAAAGTAGCATCAAATATACAAGAAAATTCAGGTAGAAGAAATTTGGGTTAGAAGGAAGCAAATGTGGGGACCAGCTCCCAGAAGGACAATCAAGTGACAAATTGCAGCCACTCTTAACATCACCACTACCTCAGAGACTGCAGGTAAGTGTGAAGAAGTTGCATTTTCTGTCCTCCCTTGTATGTTCCTCGGGCTTTATCTCAGAAAATGCTACAGATTTACGGCTGGCAATTCCAGCCTTTTCCAGCTTCTGAGTTTTCAGCCAAAAGGAGAGAGGATTCCTTCCTCATGCTGTCTGAAACACTGTCAGATGCATAAGACAGAGCATGCCGTATTTCAAAACCTCAATTCTTAGTTTAAATGACCAATCTCTTAAAGGTGTCTTTCTTTTCTATCACTTAATAAATTATTACAAAGACTTTAAACATGGGCTGCTCTGGAATTAAGCCAACAGGGGGTCCACAGTCCCTCAATAATATTTAACCTTCCAGCCCTGTATAATGACAGGGTCATTTTAACACTGCTTAGGTCCAGTTATTCTATGAAGACTGCAGCACTCTTCTTCAGCCTTATCGTACAGCTTCAGAGACAGAGGTGATTGCCTCATCTCTTCAGCTTCTCTTCTGCCCCAATAATGGGCATTTTTCCTCTATAGAAAAATAAAATGCATTTTGTTGAAGGCTGTTGGAAGCACACATCTCAAGGAACTAGTGTTAAATCAGGACATTTGCTAGAAAACCTTCTTCTCCACATAGCCACATTTACTGTATTGAAAAGTGCAGAGAAGCAGAAAAGACTAAGGAGGGGAGAAAAAAGAAAAAAAGATAATTTTCCACTGAGGCACTTCCAGACCTGGTCTAGTGAGTCTTTCCAACAGAACTCTTCCCAAACAGACAATTGAGAGCCGACTTAGAAGAAAACATTCTGTCAGGGAAGAGCATTGAGGTGAGACACTTTTTTCATTACTAGGCAAAGGCACAGAAATTCAACCCAACCCAGGAGTCATTAACAGCTGAAGCAGCTCAGCCCACGTGGTAAGTTCTCCCATTGCCTGAACTCTTCAAATCAGGTTGTTGTAAGAGACACGTTTGAGTTCATCCAGAAGTCGCTAACCTTCATAGTTGTTGGTCATGTAGTGGGAGGGATGAGTCCCTTTGCGGTACAAATTCCTGGAGGCAGCTCTCCAGCTTGAATTGAGCAGGAGGGAGGAGCTGATGACCAAAAGTGGAGCCTGTCGGTCTCACTACAATACTTTTCAAGTACTTTTGCCTGCAGAGTGATCCAGGCAATCAGAATTGTTGCCTCCCAGAAGCAGATTTAGTTGACGAGTTTCTGACCTCGCTTTGCAATAGTGAGATGGAGAACGCTAAGAAGTTATTTTTGGCTTTCATGAAAGACTCTGAGTTTCCACTTCAAAGTTGGCTTAATTTTTCAGCTATTTTATATTAGCAAACATAAGGCACAGTTTAAAAAAAAAAAAAAATCAAAATGAGAAGACAATAGCATTTTGACCTAAGCCAAATTCTTTTTATACGTTATTTCCTGGGAAGTTTTGTTTGTTTGTTTGTTTGTTCTGATTTACAAACAAAACCCAACAAACCTCTGAATCTTTCCATTAAATTACTTCTGCCTCTCTCTAGTTATAAATATTGCTTCTCAAGTGTTTGGAGATGTGATTTGTTGACTGTAAGTACAGGAAAATCTGATGTAGGTACCTTTCTAAGCCAAGGGAAGGTAAAAATACATTTCTTTGTGAAGCTGATCCAGGTCCTTCAAGGCAGTGGCTGGATATGAAGTGCAGAGGCTGAGGCCATGCGTGTCAATCCATTTGCACCAAGAAAACCTCAGTTCTGTTGGGAGCAGAATTATTTCCACATTACGTGTCCTTGCAGGCTTCGGCACATGCCTGGCTCTAACCCTCAATCTGAGCTGCCAGCAGCGATACCAAGCTGCAGCTACTTAAACATTTTGTTGGTAGTCAGTGTCTCCATTTCTGAGGAGACAGCGTGAGGAGAAGAGCCAGAAGTCTGGAGTAATCTCTGAATACAAACGCCTTTGTATGTGGGGCAGAGGGTGCAGGGGGAGGCAGGGCTCTGTGTATTCTCTCCCTTAAAATCATTACTTGGCTCTATTCATATGCTTATAATTTCTTCATCCTTCTTTTAATCTGCAACTACATTTCAGATGACCAATTAAATTAATCAGGTCTTTGCTGCATTGTCCTTTTCTAATCCATTCTCTCTGGCTTGCTGACCTTCCTCTTTGAAGCTATTCACTGCTTGCTGCCTGCTTCCCCAGCTCCATGCAGAACAGACAGCAGCATTTGCTGTGAAACACTTTCGTTGCTCCTGCTCACGGTAGCAGAGAAGTGGGAATGGCTCTCTGCAAACTGACTGGCAAGAGCAGACATGTTCAGGTTAGTTGCTAATACAAGTGGTGCCTCTAAACCCACCCCTCCACCCTCCACTCTTCACCCCTGGCAGGTGGAAGCAAAGCCGCCTGCAGCAGAGGATGCAAGCAGGTACCAGATGCTGCCAGGGGCTGGAGCTCTGGTCTCATGCATGGCTTGGGCTCCCTGGACAAAGTTCTCTCAGCGTGGTGTCCCAGGTTTGACTGTTCCTCTGGAGCAGGGGCCAGGTGGGTGGTGGTGGAAGTGTGCAGCTCTATGCTTGCCCCCGAATGCTCGTGCCTTGTTGGAGCTTAGAATAAGCAGGTACCCACTGGTGCAGTCTTGCCCTGCTTCAGAAAATGCAGCACAGATGAACTGGGAAACAACTGAGAAACAAACCACGTACAGCACGGGCTGAGCTGCTGGAAGGTGGCACAGAGCAGCAGTGACCATGGAAGTTTGATTCCTGGCAGCACAGGGAGCAGCACGGTGAGTCTGAGCCTTGTCTGTGGGAGCAGGACAAGGAGGCTGTGGCCTCTCTTCTCATCTGTGCTGGGGCTCAGCTGGTGAAACACTTTGCTGTCTTCCACTCTCCTTCACTGCTCTCTTCCCAAGGGATCCCTGGGCATCTCTTCAAATCTGTTTGTCTCAGGGGACAGTCCACCTGGATCAGTGGCAGAGGTGATCTCAGGAAACCCCCAGAAGACTGGAGTTTCACTCTGCTGACTCTCACTTGAGCTGCTGCTCCATTCAGGTGGGTCAAAGGGAGAGGTGATGCCCTTCAGATCCACTTTTTAGAGATATTTCTAAATTCTGTTGACTGAATTGCATAAAGTGGGGTGTCCTCAAGCCCTTTCAACAGCTCTTGTCAACACTGACAGCTTCATCCCGCTCTGTGTGGAAAACACAGTGGGTGTGCCTTGTGCTGGTACATAGCTCACCTGGAATAACCCCTGAGAGCTGCCCCGGGAGAGGCTGGCACCCAAGACAACCTGAGCATATCCTCCTCTTCAGCTCTCCTCCGCGTTGTGCAAGTGGTATGTGAAGCTTTCCAGGTATGACTTGCATTCAGATTTCACTAATGGCATTTTCCCACTTGATCATTCCCAATGGCTTGGGCCTTTCAAGAGCTTAAATGTATGGAAGCATTTAGTTGAATAACTGGTACCTCCAGCAGGTAAAAACAGCACCAGTGTAAAACCTGGCAACATTGGTGGCCAGAAAAGAAACAGTTTCTGGCATTTCAGGGACCATAGACAAAGTTTTCTAAATTTTCCCTTAGACCAGCTACCTAATGTCAGGTGATCTGAGCTACCATCAGCAGGCTAGTTTTGCCAGGTATTTCACTCTCCTATTTATCAGCCTGTTTCAGTTATGTGAAACTGTAAGAAAAAGGTTGTTTTCTTTTTCTCCCAAAGAGACAGGACAATAAAGCAGCTTCAAAAATGTGAGTAAAAGGACCTTTCCACCTGCAGGGTGGCAAATGAATGATTAATGTGAGGGACTGAAGGACATCTGTGACACTTCCAGCACTGTGGCAAGGGAAGGGCAGGGTGGCTTTGCTCCTGCCAGCTCACCTCCTGCCATGGTTGCTGACACCTGCCTCTGCACCAGCTACCCCAAACTGGTTTGTTTTTTCTAATTTTCAGGAACAATTCTAAAAAGTGAAAGTAGCATGGCAAGAGTGTAAATTTACATCTTACAGCAAATAATTCTGCTGGACCAAAAGAAAGCTCGAGGGAGTGAGGGGGGGATAGTAGAAAATTACTTGTTGCTATAGCACAAGGATATTGTGTGTAAATTGGCAGAGCCCCACTTGATTGCTTTGTTTAGCCTCAAATTGAGAAGTATTAAGGAACTGCATGCACTGGGGCCATCCACCACCCACCCCTTGTCGGAGAGGCAGGGAGAGCTGCACCGAGGGACTTCTGAGCTCGACAGCAAAGAAATCCAGTTCTGGGAAAAGCTGCAGTGCTGTCATCTCATTTCAGGGAGTGAGTAACAGCCTGAAGGGTGAGGAGGGGGTTGGAAGAGGAGCAGGAGGAAGGCAGGCAGAATGCACAGCCTGCTGATACCTTGCTACCCCAGCATCAGAGGCCAGGGTGCCCGGGTCCCTCCAGCACCCCAGCAGTGCCCAACCTGTCCAGTCTGAGAGGGCAGGGTCCTTTTGGGGGGGATAAATTTTATGTATCCACTTGGCTTTGCATTTCATAGCAGGTGCTCCTCTCCACAGAGTGGGACTGGGCTCCAAGTTTTTATTGGTGTGGACTCCAACTCCCAAATGCTATTTACAGGGAAATTGAAGACCGCCTTCAAAATTAACAATAGATGGCTATAAATCTTACTCAGTTACCTAGCAACTAACACAATAAAATCCTAAGGTTAAAAGGAGAAGGGTTATTTGGAGATACCTTAGGGAGCACATAATGGCCATTTGCATTCCTGGGTGGGAGGACAGAAAAAAAATTCCTAGGATATTTACAAATGAGTGTATTTATTAAGGAAAAAAGGTGAAATTACTTAGTATGGTTTTAATCAAAATACCTCAGAAATGACAAATCTAACAAAAAAATAGTATTCAAATGCTGTGATAAAGAGAACTCAGAAAATGTATGGCAATCTACAGAACTGATGGAAGGGTTTAAGTTGCTAAGCCCACTTCGTTACCATTTCTGACATCTGAAGTGTGTGTACCGCAGACTAACCATGTAATAAACGTTCAAAGTGAATTTGACCGTTATGTGCCTGATGGAATATGCCCCAGAAAAACCTACGCAGTGCAAAAAAAATTAAAAACTGAAGTAACATAGCATGATTCATCCCGGCCTGGGTTCCTGTTATGCACAGCACAGATTGAAATTCCATATCCCCACCTCAAACTGGGGTTTGTGCACAGCCTTTTCTGTCTGCAGTAATTGCAAATCTTGGAGCCAGAATGAGCGGAAACACTGATCTGTTTTGCTCCTAAAAGACCCTCATGGGGGCACGTTTACCCAGGAAGAAGGAGGCTTGGTAGAGGAACGATGCAGTAAAATAGAAGCCTGGTCCATAGCACACTCCTTCGGCAGCTGTGGCATTTAGAGGTATTTTTAAGCCCTCCTTTTGCTGTCTGAAAGGCTTCAGACAATAACTGCCTAATAACACTCAGACATTTATTACCTTTAGGGTACTAGATGGAGACAGGATTCGTGTTGAGCTGTAATTCACCTGCACAGTCTGCTGGCAGGAGGAAACACGATGGGACTGACTCGGTCTGTAACAGCCAAATTCACCTTGACATCGCAGAGGGAAGAAATGGATGGGTCCAGCATCAAAATGAGAGCTGCTTTCTGCCTTACTCCAGTGTTTTCTGTTGGTGGTAGTGCTGCCACAGAGCTGATGGTCAGGGCTGGACTGTAGGAGGCACAGGGGTGTCAGAGCTGATGGAGTGATGCTGAGAGCTTTCTGCATGTGAGTATTTTAGAGGTGATTTCCTGACATGAGGCACAGTTTGCAGGATAGAAGAGCTGGGGGCACTTTCCTGGAAAGACTAGCAAATTTTCCTGGCTTCATACACAAATGTGTTGTGTCTGCCAGCTAACTCCCATCCAGAATCACTGGACCAGAGCTGGAGGCAGACTTTCTGTGGCCTTTGGTGGCATAAGTTGTCTCTATATTTCCCATACCCTCATTGCAGCTACTGCTGTGGACCTGCAGCTCCTCTTCTTGGGTGGTAAGGGCTACCCACTGGGCCTGGACACAAGTTACTTCATTGATGGTATTGCACAAGATGGTACCCCAGAGGGGATGGAGGTCACTGGGAGGGCAGAGACCTAATGACAGATTCTTTCCTCAAATGTGGAGCCCTTGGAATGCTACAAGAGGAGTTTTGGAAGAGCTGCAAGGTTGGGCACATACCCTGGGACCAGGCAAGCAGAACAGCTCTGCAGAAATATGGGTTTCTCCTTTTCACCTTCTGTTGCCTGAGGCTGAATTTGCTTGAAGAAGTGCATTTATCTGACCAGGAGGCACAGTACAATGTGCATGTCAGACCGAGATGCTCTGCAGGGCTTGTGAGCAGACCCACTGAGCCACGAGGGCTCGTGGACCCTGGATACCCTGCAGCCACTGTCCTACATCCCAGACTGCCCTCCTACAGAGATCCCTCCCACACCAGTCCCTGCTCCACCTACCCTGTGACCAAAAGCTAACACAGAAGCTGCATTTTTTATCTGAGCTCTTTGATTTTAATTATAGTTATTTCTGTAGTATCAGGTACAACAGGGAGCAGGAAAAGAAGAGCATCCCTGTCATCTCACTCCTCTTGGCCATCCACAACTTCAAAGGAAAATGGGCCCATCTCACAGTGCATGAATGGAGCAAACTGGGTTTTAAACTGGTTTAGTCATGAGAAGGGCTGGAAGAAGAGTCATTCCTAGGCAGGTTTGGTTGAAAGACAAATGGGAGGGGAAGATGACGTATGGAACAATTTAAGTGACAGCAGAAACAATAATTTGTCAGACAAACTGTCTGGCATGTATTATCCATGTGTGTCTGTTTCTGAGCCTATTTGACAGCAGTATCTGACACCCCCCACCTCCAAGCTGAGTCTGCCTCCTCTCAAGAGGAAGATCTCTATGTTTATAAAAACAATAACACAAAATCCCCTTTTGAAAGTACCTCTCCTGGTAGCACAGGTAGGGCTGGAGCTGTGTTGCTGTCCTCTGCCCACCCAGCCATGCCAGCATGGTGCATCATCCCCTTTGCACATGGTGAGAACAAGGGAGTGGGAGTTTATTTCCTGAGAGATCTTTACTCTTGGCAGCTTTTCTGGGGGAGGAAAGAGAAGAGGAGCATTCAGGCCAATGAGATAATGTATCCCCTCCCTTTCCCAACTGCATCCCAGAGATGATGTTCTGGCCTGGCTGTTTCCTTATGTAGATGCAGTATCTGAGCATCCCTAAAATGTGGATTGAGTCCTCCTGACTGGCTTTTCATTTGTCCTGGATGTCCTTGGCTAGAGAGAAACTGCTGTTCCCATGAGATATTTAGGTGACCAGGAGTTCCTAAGGACCTGACTCTGTTGGGGTCTGTGCTACCTGAATGTTTTTATGGTTCTGGGTGTACATGATGTCCCCCAGTCCTTCTCCAGGCAAACCAGGACAGAAGCAGTGGATATCCCTCACCCCTCTTATCCGTGCCTTCTGCACTCCCTTCTGCTCTCACCTTCCTTCTTCTTTTGAACATGCTGATGCAAGTCTTGATGCTCAGAGCCTCCCCTGCCTTTTGCCTGTGTCTTGAGGAGTCACTCACCAGCGTCTGCAGTATCTGCTGGAATGAGCCTGGAGGATACAAGTGTGCAGAGTGACAGGAAAGTTTGGTAGCTCCATGGACAGCTTGAGAGGGAGGGAGGGGACCAGCCTGCCTTGTTTTAGGTAGTAATTTAGGGCCTGCATCCTCATCAGAAGACGGGAGCTGTGATTCAGCACAGCCACACCTCCAAGGAATTTACCCTCCAACTTTGACTTACTTTTGCTGTTTTAAACTTATAGCAGATGTCCTCACCAGCCCTGTTATTGAGGGCGCATGGCATCTTTTGCAACAGCAGAGCAATTATAGAGGATTTGCAGGTCACCTTTAAAGCATTTCCCACAGCACGTTGAATCTTGTTAAAAGTCCTGTATCCAATACTGCTTTTATTTCAGCAGTTTTAATTGGAGTTTTAAATATTCTGAATCTTATGCAAGACACCCAAAATGCTGGAGATTTTTAGGCCCTCTCTTGCATGACATCTGTTCCCTGAAATCCCACTGTCCTTCAGTAAAGATAACAGTTACTCACCACGCCGATACTAATGTATTCCAAATAGGATACAGGTTATAAGTGGAGATGTTTTAATATGAGGTCAAATCCCAGTCTGCAACCAGTTGCCCACTGTGTGATGAAATGTGTGTGTACTTGAAGAGATCGCCTCCTCCCTTGAGAGTTTATAATATATTCATGCACCACTGTATGAGTTGGAAACTGGGAGAGAAACCAAGAAGGAAAATGATGAGGAAATTTACAGAAGGGAGCAATAGAGGGAAGATGGAGGGTTTTGGAAAGGTAAAAATAGCAACCACAGAAAAACAGAGCACTCAATATTTTCACAGTGACATGAAAAAGACTGTGAAAAAGAAATTTTTCTCCATGATAAAATTCTCTCTGCTTTTTTTTTTCTTTAAGAAAACCTAGTATAGGAGGAAAGAGCGAAAACCTCCCTAACACTTTTTGCCTGAGACTTTTCAAAAGGTGACCATGCAATTACACAGCTCCCAGCCTCATTTCAGCCTCCTAGACAGGAAGAACAAGTGAAGAATTGACAAAAATGAGAACTGATTAAATTAAAAAAAAATAAATATCAAAGCATTATAGTTTTAACCAGCTGTGAGGCAGCAAGGCAAAGGAACAAAGAGGCAGGGAAGGAGGGGAAGAGCTGGCAGGATCTGCAAACAACCACAGCCATGGGTGAAGCTGTGAAATGCTAATAGTGAAGCTGCTCCAGCGCCACTGGGGACAAGTTTCCGAGCCCTGTGCTCTGTGAAGCATGTTTGCTCCTTCCCCTCTTCCCCATGGTTCATTTTGCTCTGCCTTGCGCCAGATGTGCTGTTTGATTGCAAACCCCAGGGGTACAGGCTGGTTGCTGGCTGTGGGGAACCCTTTGTTATGTGTTGTGTACCTGGTACAAGCGAGATGATGCCTGGGCTGCCCAGCTGCTCCCAGCCCCATGGATCCCAGGCCAATAGTCCCATGGCTCCCACTCCCACGGCTCCCAGTCCAAAGGCTCCCATTCCCCTAGCTCTCAGCCCCCATGATTCCCCACCCCATGGCCTCACACGTCCCAGCCCTGCTGGCCCACCTGTAGCTCTGGGAGGACCATGAGTTCTGGGGCAGTAACAGGTGCTTTATGTCCTGGTCCAGCATCTCAGATGGCAAATATATCTCCTGTGACTGTGTTTCCCCTGCACCCTGCTCATGTTTGTGGACTAAACCTGCTCTCCTTGAGGAGGGGATCAGAAGCTCAGCAGGAACCCCGGGTGTTTTCCCGTGCCAGTAACAATCCCCCTGCACAGCGCAGCGTGCTCAGAGCCATAACCCCAACCCCTTCAGCCCTACTCAATCCCCCCTCTGCCCTTCGGGAGCTCGGGCTCTTCACTGAGAACCGAGCGGGAGCGTGACGAGTACTCTGGGCTGTGCACCGAGGGCGCGGGTCACGGCGGAGCGGGGCAGTGACAGCGGGGCTGGGGGAGCCGGGGCAAGGGGAGCCGTGCCGGTCCGTGCAGGGGCTGGGGGAGCCGAGCCGAGCCGAGCCGTGCCGTTCCGTGCCGGTTCCTGCCGGGCCGGGG